>JALPQD010000283.1:2459238-3051552 GCA_023101885.1 Typhlomys cinereus | reverse complement strand
TTATCCCATATAAGTGCACATGCTACATATATAACTGTGAGTCCTCTTTACTTACTTCACTATTTTGGAAGGGAAAGACATGCATGAACATGTTTCATGGAAACGTCGTAAACCAAGTGTGATTTCCTCCTGAACACAAAGAATTACAATATAGAAACTTCTGTACGATACTTCTCCTACAGTGCACTTGCCACATTTAACTCAGAGTACTCCTCACTAGGTTCACTATTCTGTTAACTCGAGTACTCCTAAGTAGGTTCACTATTCTGTCAAATCATGGCCTGTGTAAACATGTGCCCTCAAATGTCACAAAACAAGTATGATTTTCGCCTGAACACAAATGTTACAGTATACAAAATTCTCAGGATCCTTATCACTAAGAAGTGCAATTCCAACATTTACTCTGAATCCTCCACACGTGGTTCACTCTTTAGGATAATCACGGCCTGCGTGAACATGTTATATGCGAATGTCGCAAAACAAGTATGATCTTCTCCTGAACCTTACAAAGTGTAACACTATAGACTCTTCTGGAGGATACTTATCCCTAAGAAGTGCAGCTCCAACATTTGACTCGCAGTCCTCCTCACTTGGTTCACTCTTTTGGAAAATCAAGGCCTGCGTGAACATATACCCTGAAAACGTCACAAAACCAGTGTGAATTCTCCTGAACATAAAAACTTACAACGTAGGAACATCTACAGGATTCTTATCACTGAGAAGAGAAAGTGAAACATGTGAATTTGACGCGATCTCTCGTGGTCACTCTTTTCAAGGTCATTACAAGCCTGAATATCGTTGGTACAATCAGCACAAAACAAATGTTGTTTTCTCCAGAATACAAAGTTTTACAGTCTAGAACCCTGTGTAGGATACTTATCCCAAACAAGTGACCATGCTACACATATAACTGTGAGTCCTCTTCACTTGGTTCACTATTTTGGAAAGGAACATCGTTGGTAGAATCAGCACAAAACAAATGTTGTTTTCTCCAGAATACAAAGTTTTACAGTCTAGCACCCTGTGTAGGATACTTATCCCAAATAAGGGCACATGCTACATATGTAACTGTGAGTCCTCTTCATTTGGTTCACTATTTGGAAAGGAACATCGTTGGTAGAATCAGCACAAAACAAATGTTGTTTTCTCCAGAATACAAAGTTTTACAGTCTAGAACCCTGTGTAGATTGATTATCCCATATAAATGCACATGCTACACATATAACTGTGAGTCCTCTTCACTTGGTTCACTATTTTGGAAAGGAACATCGTTGGTAGAATCAGCACAAAACAAATGTTGTTTTCTCCAGAATACAATGTTTTATAATATAGCACCCTGTGTAGGATACTTATCCCAAATAAGTGCACATGCTACATATGTAACTGTGAGTCCTCTTCACTTAGTTCACTATTTGGAAAGGAACATCGTTGGTAGAATCAGCACAAAACAAATGTTGTTTTCTCCAGAATACAAATTTTTACAGTCTAGCACCCTGTTTAGGATACTTATCCCAAATAACTGCACATGCTACATATGTAACTGTGAGTCCTCTTCACTTGGTTCACTACTTGGAAAGGAACATCGTTGGTAGAATCAGCACAAAACAAATGTTGTTTTCTCCAGAATACAAAGTTTTACAGTCTAGAACCCTGTGTTGATTGCTTATCCCATATAAGTGCACATGCTACATATATAACTGTGAGTCCTCTTTACTTACTTCACTATTTTGGAAGGGAAAGACATGCATGAACATGTTTCATGGAAACGTCGTAAACCAAGTGTGATTTCCTCCTGAACACAAAGAATTACAATATAGAAACTTCTGTACGATACTTCTCCTACAGTGCACTTGCCACATTTAACTCAGAGTACTCCTCACTAGGTTCACTATTCTGTTAACTCAGAGAACTCCTAACTAGGTTCACTCTTCTGTCAAATCATGGCCTCATATGCCCCCAAATGTCACAAAACAAGTATGATTTTGGCCTGAACACAAATGTTACAGTATACGAAATTCTCTAGGATCCTTATCATTAAGAAGTGCAATTCCAACATTTACTCTGAATCCTCCACACGTGGTTCACTCTTTAGGATAATCACGGCCTGCGTGAACATGTTATATGCGAATGTCGCAAAACAAGTATGATCTTCTCCTGAACCTTACAAAGTGTAACACTATAGAATCTTCTGTAGGATACTTATCCCTAAGAAGTGCAGCTCCAACATTTGACTCGCAGTCCTCCTCACTTGGTTCACCCTTTTGGAAATCAAGGCCTGCGTGAACATATTCCCTGAAAACGTCACAAAAACCAGTGTGAATTTCTCCTGAACATAAAAACTTACAACGTAGGAACATCTACAGGATTCTTATCACTGAGAAGAGAAAGTGAAACATGTGAATTTGAACGCGATCTCTCGTGGTCACTATTTTTCAAGCTCATTACAAGCCTGAATATCGTTGGTACAATCAGCACAAAACAAATGTTGTTTTCTCCAGAATACAAGTTTTACAGTCTAGAACCCTGTGTAGGATACTTATCCCAAACAAGTGCACATGCTACACATATAACTGTGAGTCCTCTTCACTTGGTTCACTATTGGGAAAGGACCATCGTTGGTAGAATCAGCACAAAACAAATGTTGTTTTCTCAGAATCCAACAAAGTTTTACAGTCGTAGAACCCTGTGTAGATTGATTATCCCATATAAATGACATGCTACACATATAACTGTGAGTCCTCTTCACTTGGTTCACTATTTTGGAAAGGAACATCGTTGGTAGAATCAGCACCAAACCAAATGTTGTTTTCTCCAGACTACAAAGTTTTACACTCTAGCACCCTGTGTAGTATACTTATCCCAAATAAGTGCACATGCTACATATGTAACTGTGAGTCCTCTTCACTTAGTCACTATTTGGAAAGGAACATCTTTGGTAGATGAGCACAAAACAAATGTTGTTTTCTCCAGAATACAAGTTTTACACTCTAGAACCTGTGTAGATTACTTTATCCCATATAAGTGCACATGCTACATATATAACTGTGAGTCCTCTTCACTTACTTCACTATTTGGAAGGGAAAGACATGCTATGAACATGTTTCATGGAAACGTCGTAAACCAAGTGTGATTTCCTCCTGACACAAAGAATTACAATATAGAAACTTCTGTACGATACTTCTCCTACAGTGCACTTGCCACATTTAACTCAGAGTACTCCTCACTAGGTTCACTATTCTGTTTAACTCAGAGTACTCCTAAGTAGGTTCACTATTCTGTCTAAATCATGGCTGTGTGAACATGTGCCCTCAAATTGTCACAAAACAAGTATGATTTTTCGCCTGAACACAAATGTTACAGTATACAAAATTCTCTAGGATCCTTATCACTAAGAAGTGCAATTCCAACATTTACTCTGAATCCTACACACGTGGTTCACTCTTTAGGAATAATCACGGCCTGCGTGAACATGTTTATATGCGAATGTCGCAAAACAAGTATGATCTTCTCCTGACCTTACAAAGTGTAACACTATAGAATCTTCTGGAGGATACTTATCCCTAAGAAGTGCACCTCCAACATTTGACTCGCAGTCCTCCTCACTTGGTTCACTCTTTTGGAAAATCAAGGCCTGCGTGAACATATTCCCTGAAAACGTCACAAACCCAGTGTGCATTTCTCCTGAATATAAAACTTTACAACGTAGGAACATCTACAGGATTCTTATCACTGAGAAGAAAGTGAAACATGTGAATTTGACGCGATCTCTCGTGGTCACTATTTTCAAGCTCATTACAAGCCTGAATATCGTTGGTACAATCAGCAAAAAAAATGTTGTTTTCTCCAGAATACAAAGTTTTACAGTCTAGATCCCTGTGTAGGATACTTATCCCAAATAAGTGCACATGCTACACATTATAACTGTGAGTCCTCTTCACCTGGTTCACTATTTTGGAAAGGAGCATCTTTGGTAGAATCAGCACAAAAACAAATGTTGTTTTCTCCAGAATACAAAAGTTATACAGTCTAGCACCCTGTGTAGGATACTTATCCCAAATAAGTGCACATGCTACATATGTAACTGTGAGTCCTCTTCACATGGTTCACTATTTGGAAAGGAACATCGTTGGTAGAATCAGCACAAAAACAAATGTTGTTTCCTCCAGAATACAAAGTTTTACAGTCTAGAACCCTTGTAGATTGCTTATGCCATATAAGTGCACATGCTACATATATAACTGTGAGTCCTCTTCACTTACTTCACTAATTTGGAAGGGAAAGACATGCATGAACATGTTTCATGGAAACGTCGTAAACCAAGTGTGATTTCCTCCTGAACACAAAGAATTACAATATACAAACTTCTGTACGATACTTCTCCTACAGTGCACTTGCCACATTTAACTCAGAGTACTCCTCACTAGGTTCACTATTCTGTTAACTCAGAGTACTCCTAACCAGGTTCACTCTTCTGTCAAATCATGGCCTGTGTGAACATGTGCCCTCAAATGTCACAAACAAGTATGATTTTCGCTCTGAACACAAATGTTACAGTATACGAAAATTCTCTAGGATCCTTATCACTAAGAAGTGCAATTCCAACATTTACTCTGAATCCTCCACACGTGGTTCACTCTTTAGGATAATCACGGCCTGCGTGAACATGGTATATGCGAATGTCGCAAAACAAGTATGATCTTCTCCTGAACCTTACAAAGTGTAACACTATAGAATCTTCTGTAGGATACTTATCCCTAAGAAGTGCAGCTCCAACATTTGACTCGCAGTCCTCCTCACTTGGTTCACTCTTTTGAAAATCAAGGCCTGCGTGAACATATTCCCTGAAAACGTCACAAAACCAGTGTGAATTTCTCCTGAACATAAAAAACTTACAACGTAGGAACATCTACAGGATTCTTATCACTGAGAAGAGAAAAGTGAAACATGTGAATTTGACGCGATCTCTCGTGGTCACTATTTTCAAGCTCATTACAAGCCTGAATATCGTTGGTACAATCAGCACAAAACAAATGTTGTTTTCTCCAGAATACAAAGTTTTACAGTCTAGAACCCTGTGTAGGATACTTATCCCAAACAAGTGCACATGCTACACATATAACTGTGAGTCCTCTTCACTTGGTTCACTATTTGGAAAGGAACATCGTTGGTAGAATCAGCACAAAACAAATGTTGTTTTCTCCAGAATACAAAGTTTTACAGTCTAGCACCCTGTGTAGGATACTTATCCCAAATAAGTGCACATGGTACATATGTAAATGTGAGTCCTCTTCACTTGGTTCACTATTTGGAAAGGAACAACGTTGCTAGAATCAGCACAAAACAAATGTTGTTTTCTCCAGAATACAAAGTTTTACAGTCTAGAATCCTGTGTAGTTTGATTATCCCATATAAGTGCACATGCTACATATAACTGTGAGTCCTCTTCACTTACTTCACTATTTTGGAAGGGAAAGACATGCATGAACATGTTTCATGGAAACGTCGTAAACGAAGTGTGATTTCCTCCTGAACACAAAGAATTACAATATAGAAACTTCTGTACGATACTTCTCCTAAAGTGCACTTGCCACATTTAACTCAGAGTACTCCTCACTACGTTCACTATTCTGTTAACTCAGAGAACTCCTACTAGGTTCACTCTTCTGTCAAATCATGGCCTCATATGCCCCCAAATGTCACCAAACAAGTATGATTTTCCCCTGAACACAAATGTTACAGTATACGAAATTCTCTAGGATCCTTATCACTAAGAAGTACAATTCCAACATTTACTCTGAATCCTCCACTCTTTAGGATAATCACGGCCTGCGTGAACATGTTATATGCGAATGTCGCAAAACAAGTATGATCTTCTCCTGAACCTTACAAACTTTAACACTATAGAATCTTCTGGAGGATACTTATCCCTAAGAAGTGCAGCTCCAACATTTGACTCGCAGTCCTCCTCACTTGGTTCACTCTTTTGGAAAATCAAGGCCTGCGTGCACATATTCCCTGAAAACGTCACAAAACCAGTGTGAATTTCTCCTGAACATAAAAACTTACAATGTAGGAACATCTACAGGATTCTTATCACTGAGAAGAGAAAGTGAAACATGTGAATTTGACGCGATCTCTCGTGGTCACTATTTTCAAGCTCATTACAAGCCTGAATATCGTTGGTACAATCAGCACAAAACAAATGTTGTTTTCTCCAGAATACAAAGTTTTACAGTCTAGCACCCTGTGTAGGATACTTATCCCAAATAAGTGCACATGCTACATATGTAAATGTGAGTCCTCTTCACTTGGTTCACTATTTGGAAAGGAACATCGTTGCTAGAATCAGCACAAAACAAATGTTGTTTTCTCCAGAATACAAAGTTTTACAGTCTAGAACCCCTGTGTAGTTTGATTATCCCATATAAGTGCACATGCTACATATATAACTGTGAGTCCTCTTCACTTACTTCACTATTTTGGAAGGGAAAGACATGCATGAACATGTTTCATGGAAACGTCGTAAACCAAGTGTGATTTCCTCCTGAACACAAAGAATTACAATATAGAAACTTCTGTACGATACTTCTCCTACAGTGCACTTGCCCACATTTAACTCAGAGTACTCCTCACTAGGTTCACTATTCTGTTAACTCAGAGTACTCCTAACTAGGTTCACTCTTCTGTCAATCATGGCCTGTGTGAACATGTGCCCTCAAATGTCACAAAACAAGTATGATTTTCGCCTGAACACAAATGTTACAGTATACAAATTCTCTAGGATCCTTATCACTAAGAAGTGCAATTCCAACATTTACTCTGAATCCTACACACGTGGTTCACTCTTTAGGATAATCACGGCCTGCGTGAACATGTTTATATGCGAATGTCGCAAAACAAGTATGATCTTCTCCTGAACCTTACAAAGTGTAACACTATAGAATCTTCTGGAGGATACTTATCCCTAAGAAGTGCACCTCCAACATTTGACTCGCAGTCCTCCTCACTTGGTTCACTCTTTTGGAAAATCAAGGCCTGCGTGAACATATTCCCTGAAAACGTCACAAAACCAGTGTGCATTTCTCCTGAATATAAAAACTTACAACGTAGGAACATCTACAGGATTCTTATCACTGAGAAGAGAAAGTGAAACATGTGAATTTGACGCGATCTCTCGTGGTCACTATTTTCAAGCTCATTACAAGCCTGAATATCGTTGGTACAATCAGCAAAAAAAAATGTTGTTTTCTCCAGAATACAAAGTTTTACAGTCTAGATCCCTGTGTAGGATACTTATCCCAAATAAGTGCACATGCTACACATATAACTGTGAGTCCTCTTCACCTGGTTCACTATTTTGGAAAGGAGCATCTTTGGTAGAATCAGCACAAAACAAATGTTGTTTTCTCCAGAATACAAAGTTTATACAGTCTAGCACCCTGTGTAGGATACTTATCCCAAATAAGTGCACATGCTACATATGTAACTGTGAGTCCTCTTCACATTGGTTCACTATTTGGAAAGGAACATCGTTGTAGAATCAGCACAAAACAAATGTTGTTTCCTCCAGAATACAAAGTTTTACAGTCTAGAACCCTGTGTAGATTTGATTATGCCATATAAGTGCACATGCTACATATATAACTGTGAGTCCTCTTCACTTACTTCACTAATTTGGAAGGGAAAGACATGCATGAACATGTTTCATGGAAACGTCGTAAACCAAGTGTGATTTCCTCCTGAACACAAAGAATTACAATATACAAACTTCTGTACGATACTTCTCCTACAGTGCACTTGCCACATTTAACTCAGAGTACTCCTCACTAGGTTCACTATTCTGTTAACTCAGAGTACTCCTAACTAGGTTCACTCTTCTGTCAAATCATGGCCTGTGTGAACATGTGCCCTCAAATGTCACAAAACAAGTATGATTTTCGCCTGAACACAAATGTTACAGTATACGAAATTCTCTAGGATCCTTATCACTAAGAAGTGCAATTCCAACATTTACTCTGAATCCTCCACACGTGGTTCACTCTTTAGGATAATCACGGCCTGCGTGAACATGGTATATGCGAATGTCGCAAAACAAGTATGATCTTCTCCTGAACCTTACAAAGTGTAACACTATAGAATCTTCTGTAGGATACTTATCCCTAAGAAGTGCAGCTCCAACATTTGACTCGCAGTCCTCCTCACTTGGTTCACTCTTTTGGAAAATCAAGGCCTGCGTGAACATATTCCCTGAAAAACGTCACAAAACCAGTGTGAATTTCTCCTGAACATAAAAACTTACAACGTAGGAACATCTACAGGATTCTTATCACTGAGAAGAGAAAGTGAAACATGTGAATTTGACGCGATCTCTCGTGGTCACTATTTTCAAGCTCATTACAAGCCTGAATATCGTTGGTACAATCAGCACAAAACAAATGTTGTTTTCTCCAGAATACAAAGTTTTACAGTCTAGAACCCTGTGTAGGATACTTATCCCAAACAAGTGCACATGCTACACATATAACTGTGAGTCCTCTTCACTTGGTTCACTATTTGGAAAGGAACATCGTTGGTAGAATCAGCACAAAACAAATGTTGTTTTCTCCAGAATACAAAGTTTTACAGTCTAGCACCCTGTGTAGGATACTTATCCCAAATAAGTGCACATGGTACATATGTAAATGTGAGTCCTCTTCACTTGGTTCACTATTTGGAAAGGAACAACGTTGCTAGAATCAGCACAAAACAAATGTTGTTTTCTCCAGAATACAAAGTTTTACAGTCTAGAATCCTGTGTAGTTTGATTATCCCATATAAGTGCACATGCTACATATAACTGTGAGTCCTCTTCACTTACTTCACTATTTTGGAAGGGAAAGACATGCATGAACATGTTTCATGGAAACGTCGTAAACGAAGTGTGATTTCCTCCTGAACACAAAGAATTACAATATAGAAACTTCTGTACGATACTTCTCCTAAAGTGCACTTGCCACATTTAACTCAGAGTACTCCTCACTACGTTCACTATTCTGTTAACTCAGAGAACTCCTAACTAGGTTCACTCTTCTGTCAAATCATGGCCTCATATGCCCCCAAATGTCACCAAACAAGTATGATTTTCCCCTGAACACAAATGTTACAGTATACGAAATTCTCTAGGATCCTTATCACTAAGAAGTACAATTCCAACATTTACTCTGAATCCTCCACTCTTTAGGATAATCACGGCCTGCGTGAACATGTTATATGCGAATGTCGCAAAACAAGTATGATCTTCTCCTGAACCTTACAAACTTTAACACTATAGAATCTTCTGGAGGATACTTATCCCTAAGAAGTGCAGCTCCAACATTTGACTCGCAGTCCTCCTCACTTGGTTCACTCTTTTGGAAAATCAAGGCCTGCGTGCACATATTCCCTGAAAACGTCACAAAACCAGTGTGAATTTCTCCTGAACATAAAAACTTACAATGTAGGAACATCTACAGGATTCTTATCACTGAGAAGAGAAAGTGAAACATGTGAATTTGACGCGATCTCTCGTGGTCACTATTTTCAAGCTCATTACAAGCCTGAATATCGTTGGTACAATCAGCACAAAACAAATGTTGTTTTCTCCAGAATACAAAGTTTTACAGTCTAGCACCCTGTGTAGGATACTTATCCCAAATAAGTGCACATGCTACATATGTAAATGTGAGTCCTCTTCACTTGGTTCACTATTTGGAAAGGAACATCGTTGCTAGAATCAGCACAAAACAAATGTTGTTTTCTCCAGAATACAAAGTTTTACAGTCTAGAACCCTGTGTAGTTTGATTATCCCATATAAGTGCACATGCTACATATATAACTGTGAGTCCTCTTCACTTACTTCACTATTTTGGAAGGGAAAGACATGCATGAACATGTTTCATGGAAACGTCGTAAACCAAGTGTGATTTCCTCCTGAACACAAAGAATTACAATATAGAAACTTCTGTACGATACTTCTCCTACAGTGCACTTGCCACATTTAACTCAGAGTACTCCTCACTACGTTCACTATTCTGTTAACTCAGAGAACTCCTAACTAGGTTCACTCTTCTGTCAAATCATGGCCTCATATGCCCCCAAATGTCACAAAACAAGTATGATTTTCGCCTGAACACAAATGTTACAGTATACGAAATTCTCTAGGATCCTTATCACTAAGAAGTGCAATTCCAACATTTACTCTGAATCCTCCACACGTGGTTCACTCTTTAAGATAATCACGGCCTGCTTGAACCTGTTATATGCGAATGTCGAAAACAAGAATGATCTTCTCCTGAACCTTACAAAGTGTAACACTATAGAATCTTCTGAGGATACTTATCCCTAAGAAGTGCAGCTCCAACATTTGACTCGCAGTCCTCCTCACTTGGTTGACTCTTTTGGAAAATCAAGGCCTGCGTGCACACAAAACCAGTGTGAATTTCTCCTGAACATAAAAACTTACAATGTAGGAACATCTACAGGATTCTTATCACTGAGAAGAGAAAGTGAAACATGTGAATTTGACGCGATCTCTCGTGGTCACTCTTTTCAAGGTCATTACAAGCCTGAATATCGTTGGTACAATCAGCACAAAACAAATGTTGTTTTCTCCAGAATACAAAGTTTTACAGTCTAGAACCCTGTGTAGGATACTTATCCCAAACAAGTGCACATGCTACACATATAACTGTGAGTCCTCTTCACTTGGTTCACTATTTTGGAAAGGAACATCGTTGGTAGAATCAGCACAAAACAAATGTTGTTTTCTCCAGAATACAAAGTTTTACAATCTAGCAACCTGTGTAGGATACTTATCCCAAATAAGTGCACATGCTACATATGTAACTGTGAGTCCTCTTCACTTGGTTCACTATTTGGAAAGGAACATCGTTGGTAGAATCAGCACAAAACAAATGTTGTTTTCTCCAGAATACAAAGTTTTACAGTCTAGAACCCTGTGTAGATTGATTATCCCATATAAATGCACATGCTACACATATAACTGTGAGTCCTCTTCACTTGGTTCACTATTTTGGAAAGGAACATCGTTGGTAGAATCAGCACAAAACAAATGTTGTTTTCTCCAGAATACAAAGTTTTACAATCTAGCACCCTGTGTAGTATACTTATCCCAAATAAGTGCACATGCTACATATGTAACTGTGAGTCCTCTTCACTTAGTTCACTATTTGGAAAGGAACATCTTTGGTAGAATGAGCACAAAACAAATGTTGTTTTCTCCAGAATACAAAGTTTTACACTGTAGAACCCTGTGTAGATTACTTATCCAATATAAGTGCACATGCTACATATATAACTGTGAGTCCTCTTCACTTACTTCTCTATTTTGGAAAGGAAAGACATGCATGAACATGTTTCATGGAAACGTCGTAAACCAAGTGTGATTTCCTCCTGAACACAAAGAATTACAATATAGAATCTTCTGTACGATACTTCTCCTACAGTGCACTTGCCACATTTAACTCAGAGTACTCCTCACTAGGTTCACTATTCTGTTGACTCAGAGAACTCCTAACTAGGTTCACTATTCTGTCAAATCATGGCCTGTGTGAACATGTGCCCTCAAATGTCACAAAACAAGTATGATATTCGCCTGAACACAAATGTTACAGTATACGAAATTCTCTAGGATCCTTATCACTAAGAAGTGCAATTCCAACATTTACTCTGAATCCTCCACACGTGGTTCACTCTTTAGGATAATCACGGCCTGCGTGAACATGTTATATGCGAATGTCGCAAAACAAGTATGATCTTCTCCTGAACCTTACAAAGTGTAACACTATAGAATCTTCTGGAGGATACTTATCCCTAAGAAGTGCAGCTCGAACATTTGACTCGCAGTCCTCCTCACTTGGTTCACTCTTTTGGAAAATCAAGGCCTGCGTGAACATATTCCCTGAAAACGTCACAAAACCAGTGTGAATTTCTCCTGAACATAAAAACTTACAACGTAGGAACATCTACACATTCTTATCTCTGAAAAGAGAAAGTGAAACATGTGAATTTGACGCGATCTCTCGTGATCACTATTTTCAAGCTCATTACAAGCCTCAATATCGTTGGTACAATCAGCACAAAACAAATGTTGATTTCTCCAGAATACAAAGTTTTACAGTCTAGAACCCTGTGTAGGATACTTATCCCAAACAAGTGCACATTCTACACATATAACTGTGAGTCCTCTTCACTTGGTTCACTATTTTGGAAAGGAACATCGTTGGTAGAATCAGCACAAAACAAATGTTGTTTTCTCCAGAATACAAAGTTTTACAGTCTAGAACCCTGTGTTGATTGCTTATCCCATATAAGTGCACATGCTACATATATAACTGTGAGTCCTCTTTACTTACTTCACTATTTTGGAAGGGAAAGACATGCATGAACATGTTTCATGGAAACGTCGTAAACCAAGTGTGATTTCCTCCTGAACACAAAGAATTACAATATAGAAACTTCTGTACGATACTTCTCCTACAGTGCACTTGCCACATTTAACTCAGAGTACTCCTCACTAGGTTCACTATTCTGTTAACTCAGAGTACTCCTAAGTAGGTTCACTATTCTGTCAAATCATGGCCTGTGTAAACATGTGCCCTCAAATGTCACAAAACAAGTATGATTTTCGCCTGAACACAAATGTTACAGTATACAAAATTCTCTAGGATCCTTATCACTAAGAAGTGCAATTCCAACATTTACTCTGAATCCTCCACACGTGGTTCACTCTTTAGGATAATCACGGCCTGCGTGAACATGTTATATGCGAATGTCGCAAAACAAGTATGATCTTCTCCTGAACCTTACAAAGTGTAACACTATAGACTCTTCTGGAGGATACTTATCCCTAAGAAGTGCAGCTCCAACATTTGACTCGCAGTCCTCCTCACTTGGTTCACTCTTTTGGAAAATCAAGGCCTGCGTGAACATATACCCTGAAAACGTCACAAAACCAGTGTGAATTTCTCCTGAACATAAAAACTTACAACGTAGGAACATCTACAGGATTCTTATCACTGAGAAGAGAAAGTGAAACATGTGAATTTGACGCGATCTCTCGTGGTCACTCTTTTCAAGGTCATTACAAGCCTGAATATCGTTGGTACAATCAGCACAAAACAAATGTTGTTTTCTCCAGAATACAAAGTTTTACAGTCTAGCACCCTGTGTAGGATACTTATCCCAAATAAGGGCACATGCTACATATGTAACTGTGAGTCCTCTTCATTTGGTTCACTATTTGGAAAGGAACATCGTTGGTAGAATCAGCACAAAACAAATGTTGTTTTCTCCAGAATACAAAGTTTTACAGTCTAGAACCCTGTGTAGATTGATTATCCCATATAAATGCACATGCTACACATATAACTGTGAGTCCTCTTCACTTGGTTCACTATTTTGGAAAGGAACATCGTTGGTAGAATCAGCACAAAACAAATGTTGTTTTCTCCAGAATACAATGTTTTATAATATAGCACCCTGTGTAGGATACTTATCCCAAATAAGTGCACATGCTACATATGTAACTGTGAGTCCTCTTCACTTAGTTCACTATTTGGAAAGGAACATCGTTGGTAGAATCAGCACAAAACAAATGTTGTTTTCTCCAGAATACAAATTTTTACAGTCTAGCACCCTGTTTAGGATACTTATCCCAAATAACTGCACATGCTACATATGTAACTGTGAGTCCTCTTCACTTGGTTCACTACTTGGAAAGGAACATCGTTGGTAGAATCAGCACAAAACAAATGTTGTTTTCTCCAGAATACAAAGTTTTATAGTCTAGAACCCTGTGTTGATTGCTTATCCCATATAAGTGCACATGCTACATATATAACTGTGAGTCCTCTTTACTTACTTCACTATTTTGGAAGGGAAAGACATGCATGAACATGTTTCATGGAAACGTCGTAAACCAAGTGTGATTTCCTCCTGAACACAAAGAATTACAATATAGAAACTTCTGTACGATACTTCTCCTACAGTGCACTTGCCACATATAACTCAGAGTACTCCTCACTAGGTTCACTATTCTGTTAACTCAGAGTACTCCTAAGTAGGTTCACTATTCTGTCAAATCATGGCCTGTGTAAACATGTGCCCTCAAATGTCACAAAACAAGTATGATTTTCGCCTGAACACAAATGTTACAGTATACAAAATTCTCTAGGATCCTTATCACTAAGAAGTGCAATTCCAACATTTACTCTGAATCCTCCACACGTGGTTCACTCTTTAGGATAATCACGGCCTGCGTGAACATGTTATATGCGAATGTCGCAAAACAAGTATGATCTTCTCCTGAACCTTACAAAGTGTAACACTATAGACTCTTCTGGAGGATACTTATCCCTAAGAAGTGCAGCTCCAACATTTGACTCGCAGTCCTCCTCACTTGGTTCACTCTTTTGGAAAATCAAGGCCTGCGTGAACATATACCCTGAAAACGTCACAAAACCAGTGTGAATTTCTCCTGAACATAAAAACTTACAACGTAGGAACATCTACAGGATTCTTATCACTGAGAAGAGAAAGTGAAACATGTGAATTTGACGCGATCTCTCGTGGTCACTCTTTTCAAGGTCATTACAAGCCTGAATATCGTTGGTACAATCAGCACAAAACAAATGTTGTTTTCTCCAGAATACAAAGTTTTACAGTCTAGAACCCTGTGTAGGATACTTATCCCAAACAAGTGCACATGCTACACATATAACTGTGAGTCCTCTTCACTTGGTTCACTATTTTGGAAAGGAACATCGTTGGTAGAATCAGCACAAAACAAATGTTGTTTTCTCCAGAATACAAAGTTTTACAATCTAGCAACCTGTGTAGGATACTTATCCCAAATAAGTGCACATGCTACATATGTAACTGTGAGTCCTCTTCACTTGGTTCACTATTTGGAAAGGAACATCGTTGGTATAATCAGCACAAAACAAATGTTGTTTTCTCCAGAATACAAAGTTTTACAGTCTAGAACCCTGTGTAGATTGATTATCCCATATAAATGCACATGCTACACATATAACTGTGAGTCCTCTTCACTTGGTTCACTATTTTGGAAAGGAACATCGTTGGTAGAATCAGCACAAAACAAATGTTGTTTTCTCCAGAATACAAAGTTTTACAATCTAGCACCCTGTGTAGTATACTTATCCCAAATAAGTGCACATGCTACATATGTAACTGTGAGTCCTCTTCACTTAGTTCACTATTTGGAAAGGAACATCTTTGGTAGAATGAGCACAAAACAAATGTTGTTTTCTCCAGAATACAAAGTTTTACACTGTAGAACCCTGTGTAGATTACTTATCCCATATAAGTGCACATGCTACATATATAACTGTGAGTCCTCTTCACTTACTTCTCTATTTTGGAAAGGAAAGACATGCATGAACATGTTTCATGGAAACGTCGTAAACCAAGTGTGATTTCCTCCTGAACACAAAGAATTACAATATAGAATCTTCTGTACGATACTTCTCCTACAGTGCACTTGCCACATTTAACTCAGAGTACTCCTCACTAGGTTCACTATTCTGTTGACTCAGAGAACTCCTAACTAGGTTCACTATTCTGTCAAATCATGGCCTGTGTGAACATGTGCCCTCAAATGTCACAAAACAAGTATGATATTCGCCTGAACACAAATGTTACAGTATACGAAATTCTCTAGGATCCTTATCACTAAGAAGTGCAATTCCAACATTTACTCTGAATCCTCCACACGTGGTTCACTCTTTAGGATAATCACGGCCTGCGTGAACATGTTATATGCGAATGTCGCAAAACAAGTATGATCTTCTCCTGAACCTTACAAAGTGTAACACTATAGAATCTTCTGGAGGATACTTATCCCTAAGAAGTGCAGCTCGAACATTTGACTCGCAGTCCTCCTCACTTGGTTCACTCTTTTGGAAAATCAAGGCCTGCGTGAACATATTCCCTGAAAACGTCACAAAACCAGTGTGAATTTCTCCTGAACATAAAAACTTACAACGTAGGAACATCTACACATTCTTATCTCTGAAAAGAGAAAGTGAAACATGTGAATTTGACGCGATCTCTCGTGATCACTATTTTCAAGCTCATTACAAGCCTCAATATCGTTGGTACAATCAGCACAAAACAAATGTTGATTTCTCCAGAATACAAAGTTTTACAGTCTAGAACCCTGTGTAGGATACTTATCCCAAACAAGTGCACATTCTACACATATAACTGTGAGTCCTCTTCACTTGGTTCACTATTTTGGAAAGGAACATCGTTGGTAGAATCAGCACAAAACAAATGTTGTTTTCTCCAGAATACAAAGTTTTACAGTCTAGAACCCTGTGTTGATTGCTTATCCCATATAAGTGCACATGCTACATATATAACTGTGAGTCCTCTTTACTTACTTCACTATTTTGGAAGGGAAAGACATGCATGAACATGTTTCATGGAAACGTCGTAAACCAAGTGTGATTTCCTCCTGAACACAAAGAATTACAATATAGAAACTTCTGTACGATACTTCTCCTACAGTGCACTTGCCACATTTAACTCAG
Organism: Typhlomys cinereus; assembly: GCA_023101885.1. Taxonomy (NCBI): domain Eukaryota; kingdom Metazoa; phylum Chordata; class Mammalia; order Rodentia; family Platacanthomyidae; genus Typhlomys; species Typhlomys cinereus. The sequence continues at coordinate 3,034,956 of JALPQD010000283.1, read as the reverse complement.
AGTACTCCTCACTAGGTTCACTATTCTGTTAACTCAGAGTACTCCTAAGTAGGTTCACTATTCTGTCAAATCATGGCCTGTGTAAACATGTGCCCTCAAATGTCACAAAACAAGTATGATTTTCGCCTGAACACAAATGTTACAGTATACAAAATTCTCTAGGATCCTTATCACTAAGAAGTGCAATTCCAACATTTACTCTGAATCCTCCACACGTGGTTCACTCTTTAGGATAATCACGGCCTGCGTGAACATGTTATATGCGAATGTCGCAAAACAAGTATGATCTTCTCCTGAACCTTACAAAGTGTAACACTATAGACTCTTCTGGAGGATACTTATCCCTAAGAAGTGCAGCTCCAACATTTGACTCGCAGTCCTCCTCACTTGGTTCACTCTTTTGGAAAATCAAGGCCTGCGTGAACATATACCCTGAAAACGTCACAAAACCAGTGTGAATTTCTCCTGAACATAAAAACTTACAACGTAGGAACATCTATAGGATTCTTATCACTGAGAAGAGAAAGTGAAACATGTGAATTTGACGCGATCTCTCGTGGTCACTCTTTTCAAGGTCATTACAAGCCTGAATATCGTTGGTACAATCAGCACAAAACAAATGTTGTTTTCTCCAGAATACAAAGTTTTACAGTCTAGAACCCTGTGTAGGATACTTATCCCAAACAAGTGCACATGCTACACATATAACTGTGAGTCCTCTTCACTTGGTTCACTATTTTGGAAAGGAACATCGTTGGTAGAATCAGCACAAAACAAATGTTGTTTTCTCCAGAATACAAAGTTTTACAGTCTAGCACCCTGTGTAGGATACTTATCCCAAATAAGGGCACATGCTACATATGTAACTGTGAGTCCTCTTCATTTGGTTCACTATTTGGAAAGGAACATCGTTGGTAGAATCAGCACAAAACAAATATTGTTTTCTCCAGAATACAAAGTTTTACAGTCTAGAACCCTGTGTAGATTGATTATCCCATATAAATGCACATGCTACACATATAACTGTGAGTCCTCTTCACTTGGTTCACTATTTTGGAAAGGAACATCGTTGGTAGAATCAGCACAAAACAAATGTTGTTTTCTCCAGAATACAATGTTTTATAATATAGCACCCTGTGTAGGATACTTATCCCAAATAAGTGCACATGCTACATATGTAACTGTGAGTCCTCTTCACTTAGTTCACTATTTGGAAAGGAACATCGTTGGTAGAATCAGCACAAAACAAATGTTGTTTTCTCCAGAATACAAATTTTTACAGTCTAGCACCCTGTTTAGGATACTTATCCCAAATAACTGCACATGCTACATATGTAACTGTGAGTCCTCTTCACTTGGTTCACTACTTGGAAAGGAACATCGTTGGTAGAATCAGCACAAAACAAATGTTGTTTTCTCCAGAATACAAAGTTTTACAGTCTAGAACCCTGTGTTGATTGCTTATCCCATATAAGTGCACATGCTACATATATAACTGTGAGTCCTCTTTACTTACTTCACTATTTTGGAAGGGAAAGACATGCATGAACATGTTTCATGGAAACGTCGTAAACCAAGTGTGATTTCCTCCTGAACACAAAGAATTACAATATAGAAACTTCTGTACGATACTTCTCCTACAGTGCACTTGCCACATTTAACTCAGAGTACTCCTCACTAGGTTCACTATTCTGTTAACTCAGAGTACTCCTAAGTAGGTTCACTATTCTGTCAAATCATGGCCTGTGTAAACATGTGCCCTCAAATGTCACAAAACAAGTATGATTTTCGCCTGAACACAAATGTTACAGTATACAAAATTCTCTAGGATCCTTATCACTAAGAAGTGCAATTCCAACATTTACTCTGAATCCTCCACACGTGGTTCACTCTTTAGGATAATCACGGCCTGCGTGAACATGTTATATGCGAATGTCGCAAAACAAGTATGATCTTCTCCTGAACCTTACAAAGTGTAACACTATAGACTCTTCTGGAGGATACTTATCCCTAAGAAGTGCAGCTCCAACATTTGACTCGCAGTCCTCCTCACTTGGTTCACTCTTTTGGAAAATCAAGGCCTGCGTGAACATATACCCTGAAAACGTCACAAAACCAGTGTGAATTTCTCCTGAACATAAAAACTTACAACGTAGGAACATCTACAGGATTCTTATCACTGAGAAGAGAAAGTGAAACATGTGAATTTGACGCGATCTCTCGTGGTCACTCTTTTCAAGGTCATTACAAGCCTGAATATCGTTGGTACAATCAGCACAAAACAAATGTTGTTTTCTCCAGAATACAAAGTTTTACAGTCTAGAACCCTGTGTAGGATACTTATCCCAAACAAGTGCACATGCTACACATATAACTGTGAGTCCTCTTCACTTGGTTCACTATTTTGGAAAGGAACATCGTTGGTAGAATCAGCACAAAACAAATGTTGTTTTCTCCAGAATACAAAGTTTTACAGTCTAGCACCCTGTGTAGGATACTTATCCCAAATAAGGGCACATGCTACATATGTAACTGTGAGTCCTCTTCATTTGGTTCACTATTTGGAAAGGAACATCGTTGGTAGAATCAGCACAAAACAAATGTTGTTTTCTCCAGAATACAAAGTTTTACAGTCTAGAACCCTGTGTAGATTGATTATCCCATATAAATGCACATGCTACACATATAACTGTGAGTCCTCTTCACTTGGTTCACTATTTTGGAAAGGAACATCGTTGGTAGAATCAGCACAAAACAAATGTTGTTTTCTCCAGAATACAATGTTTTATAATATAGCACCCTGTGTAGGATACTTATCCCAAATAAGTGCACATGCTACATATGTAACTGTGAGTCCTCTTCACTTAGTTCACTATTTGGAAAGGAACATCGTTGGTAGAATCAGCACAAAACAAATGTTGTTTTCTCCAGAATACAAATTTTTACAGTCTAGCACCCTGTTTAGGATACTTATCCCAAATAACTGCACATGCTACATATGTAACTGTGAGTCCTCTTCACTTGGTTCACTACTTGGAAAGGAACATCGTTGGTAGAATCAGCACAAAACAAATGTTGTTTTCTCCAGAATACAAAGTTTTACAGTCTAGAACCCTGTGTTGATTGCTTATCCCATATAAGTGCACATGCTACATATATAACTGTGAGTCCTCTTTACTTACTTCACTATTTTGGAAGGGAAAGACATGCATGAACATGTTTCATGGAAACGTCGTAAACCAAGTGTGATTTCCTCCTGAACACAAAGAATTACAATATAGAAACTTCTGTACGATACTTCTCCTACAGTGCACTTGCCACATTTAACTCAGAGTACTCCTCACTAGGTTCACTATTCTGTTAACTCAGAGAACTCCTAACTAGGTTCACTCTTCTGTCAAATCATGGCCTCATATGCCCCCAAATGTCACAAAACAAGTATGATTTTGGCCTGAACACAAATGTTACAGTATACGAAATTCTCTAGGATCCTTATCATTAAGAAGTGCAATTCCAACATTTACTCTGAATCCTCCACACGTGGTTCACTCTTTAGGATAATCACGGCCTGCGTGAACATGTTATATGCGAATGTCGCAAAACAAGTATGATCTTCTCCTGAACCTTACAAAGTGTAACACTATAGAATCTTCTGTAGGATACTTATCCCTAAGAAGTGCAGCTCCAACATTTGACTCGCAGTCCTCCTCACTTGGTTCACCCTTTTGGAAAATCAAGGCCTGCGTGAACATATTCCCTGAAAACGTCACAAAACCAGTGTGAATTTCTCCTGAACATAAAAACTTACAACGTAGGAACATCTACAGGATTCTTATCACTGAGAAGAGAAAGTGAAACATGTGAATTTGACGCGATCTCTCGTGGTCACTATTTTCAAGCTCATTACAAGCCTGAATATCGTTGGTACAATCAGCACAAAACAAATGTTGTTTTCTCCAGAATACAAAGTTTTACAGTCTAGAACCCTGTGTAGGATACTTATCCCAAACAAGTGCACATGCTACACATATAACTGTGAGTCCTCTTCACTTGGTTCACTATTTGGAAAGGACCATCGTTGGTAGAATCAGCACAAAACAAATGTTGTTTTCTCCAGAATACAAAGTTTTACAGTCTAGAACCCTGTGTAGATTGATTATCCCATATAAATGCACATGCTACACATATAACTGTGAGTCCTCTTCACTTGGTTCACTATTTTGGAAAGGAACATCGTTGGTAGAATCAGCACAAAACAAATGTTGTTTTCTCCAGAATACAAAGTTTTACACTCTAGCACCCTGTGTAGTATACTTATCCCAAATAAGTGCACATGCTACATATGTAACTGTGAGTCCTCTTCACTTAGTTCACTATTTGGAAAGGAACATCTTTGGTAGAATGAGCACAAAACAAATGTTGTTTTCTCCAGAATACAAAGTTTTACACTCTAGAACCCTGTGTAGATTACTTATCCCATATAAGTGCACATGCTACATATATAACTGTGAGTCCTCTTCACTTACTTCACTATTTTGGAAGGGAAAGACATGCATGAACATGTTTCATGGAAACGTCGTAAACCAAGTGTGATTTCCTCCTGAACACAAAGAATTACAATATAGAAACTTCTGTACGATACTTCTCCTACAGTGCACTTGCCACATTTAACTCAGAGTACTCCTCACTAGGTTCACTATTCTGTTAACTCAGAGTACTCCTAAGTAGGTTCACTATTCTGTCAAATCATGGCCTGTGTGAACATGTGCCCTCAAATGTCACAAAACAAGTATGATTTTCGCCTGAACACAAATGTTACAGTATACAAAATTCTCTAGGATCCTTATCACTAAGAAGTGCAATTCCAACATTTACTCTGAATCCTACACACGTGGTTCACTCTTTAGGATAATCACGGCCTGCGTGAACATGTTATATGCGAATGTCGCAAAACAAGTATGATCTTCTCCTGAACCTTACAAAGTGTAACACTATAGAATCTTCTGGAGGATACTTATCCCTAAGAAGTGCACCTCCAACATTTGACTCGCAGTCCTCCTCACTTGGTTCACTCTTTTGGAAAATCAAGGACTGCGTGAACATATTCCCTGAAAACGTCACAAAACCAGTGTGCATTTCTCCTGAATATAAAAACTTACAACGTAGGAACATCTACAGGATTCTTATCACTGAGAAGAGAAAGTGAAACATGTGAATTTGACGCGATCTCTCGTGGTCACTATTTTCAAGCTCATTACAAGCCTGAATATCGTTGGTACAATCAGCAAAAAAAAATGTTGTTTTCTCCAGAATACAAAGTTTTACAGTCTAGATCCCTGTGTAGGATACTTATCCCAAATAAGTGCACATGCTACACATATAACTGTGAGTCCTCTTCACCTGGTTCACTATTTTGGAAAGGAGCATCTTTGGTAGAATCAGCACAAAACAAATGTTGTTTTCTCCAGAATACAAAGTTATACAGTCTAGCACCCTGTGTAGGATACTTATCCCAAATAAGTGCACATGCTACATATGTAACTGTGAGTCCTCTTCACATGGTTCACTATTTGGAAAGGAACATCGTTGGTAGAATCAGCACAAAACAAATGTTGTTTCCTCCAGAATACAAAGTTTTACAGTCTAGAACCCTGTGTAGATTGCTTATGCCATATAAGTGCACATGCTACATATATAACTGTGAGTCCTCTTCACTTACTTCACTAATTTGGAAGGGAAAGACATGCATGAACATGTTTCATGGAAACGTCGTAAACCAAGTGTGATTTCCTCCTGAACACAAAGAATTACAATATACAAACTTCTGTACGATACTTCTCCTACAGTGCACTTGCCACATTTAACTCAGAGTACTCCTCACTAGGTTCACTATTCTGTTAACTCAGAGTACTCCTAACCAGGTTCACTCTTCTGTCAAATCATGGCCTGTGTGAACATGTGCCCTCAAATGTCACAAAACAAGTATGATTTTCGCTTGAACACAAATGTTACAGTATACGAAATTCTCTAGGATCCTTATCACTAAGAAGTGCAATTCCAACATTTACTCTGAATCCTCCACACGTGGTTCACTCTTTAGGATAATCACGGCCTGCGTGAACATGGTATATGCGAATGTCGCAAAACAAGTATGATCTTCTCCTGAACCTTACAAAGTGTAACACTATAGAATCTTCTGTAGGATACTTATCCCTAAGAAGTGCAGCTCCAACATTTGACTCGCAGTCCTCCTCACTTGGTTCACTCTTTTGGAAAATCAAGGCCTGCGTGAACATATTCCCTGAAAACGTCACAAAACCAGTGTGCATTTCTCCTGAACATAAAAACTTACAACGTAGGAACATCTACAGGATTCTTATCACTGAGAAGAGAAAGTGAAACATGTGAATTTGACGCGATCTCTCGTGGTCACTATTTTCAAGCTCATTACAAGCCTGAATATCGTTGGTACAATCAGCACAAAACAAATGTTGTTTTCTCCAGAATACAAAGTTTTACAGTCTAGAACCCTGTGTAGGATACTTATCCCAAACAAGTGCACATGCTACACATATAACTGTGAGTCCTCTTCACTTGGTTCACTATTTTGGAAAGGAACATCGTTGGTAGAATCAGCACAAAACAAATGTTGTTTTCTCCAGAATACAAATTTTTACAGTCTAGCACCCTGTGTAGGATACTTATCCCAAATAACTGCACATGCTACATATGTAACTGTGAGTCCTCTTCACTTGGTTCACTACTTGGAAAGGAACATCGTTGGTAGAATCAGCACAAAACAAATGTTGTTTTCTCCAGAATACAAAGTTTTACAGTCTAGAACCCTGTGTAGTTTGATTATCCCATATAAGTGCACATGCTACATATATAACTGTGAGTCCTCTTCACTTACTTCACTCTTTTGGAAGCGAAAGACATGCATGAACATGTTTCATGGAAACGTCGTAAACCAAGTGTGATTTCCTCCTGAACACAAAGAATTACAATATCGAAACTTCCTTACGATACTTCTCCTAAAATGCACTTGCCACATTTAACTCAGAGTACTCCTCACTAGGTTCACTATTCTGTTAACTCAGAGAACTACTAACTAGGTTCACTCTTCTGTCAAATCATGGCCTCATGTGCCCTCAAATGTCACAAAACAAGTATGATTTTCGCCTGAACACAAATGTTACAGTATACGAAATTCTCTAGGATCCTTATCACTAAGAAGTGCAATTCCAACATTTACTCTGAATCCTCCACACGTGGTTCACTCTTTAGGATAATCACGGCCTGCGTGAACATGTTATATGCGAATGTCGCAAAACAAGTATGATCTTCTCCTGAACCTTACAAAGTGTAACACTATAGAATCTTCTGGAGGATACTTATCCCTAAGAAGTGCAGCTCGAACATTTGACTCGCAGTCCTCCTCACTTGGTTCACTCTTTTGGAAAATCAAGGCCTGCGTGAACATATTCCCTGAAAACGTCACAAAACCAGTGTGAATTTCTCCTGAACATAAAAACTTACAACGTAGGAACATCTACACATTCTTATCTCTGAAAAGAGAAAGTGAAACATGTGAATTTGACGCGATCTCTCGTGATCACTATTTTCAAGCTCATTACAAGCCTCAATATCGTTGGTACAATCAGCACAAAACAAATGTTGATTTCTCCAGAATACAAAGTTTTACAGTCTAGAACCCTGTGTAGGATACTTATCCCAAACAAGTGCACATTCTACACATATAACTGTGAGTCCTCTTCACTTGGTTCACTATTTTGGAAAGGAACATCGTTGGTAGAATCAGCACAAAACAAATGTTGTTTTCTCCAGAATACAAAGTTTTACAGTCTAGAACCCTGTGTTGATTGCTTATCCCATATAAGTGCACATGCTACATATATAACTGTGAGTCCTCTTTACTTACTTCACTATTTTGGAAGGGAAAGACATGCATGAACATGTTTCATGGAAACGTCGTAAACCAAGTGTGATTTCCTCCTGAACACAAAGAATTACAATATAGAAACTTCTGTACGATACTTCTCCTACAGTGCACTTGCCACATTTAACTCAGAGTACTCCTCACTAGGTTCACTATTCTGTCAAATCATGGCCTGTGTGAACATGTGCCCTCAAATGTCACAAAACAAGTATGATTTTCGCCTGAACACAAATGTTACAGTATACGAAATTCTCTAGGATCCTTATCACTAAGAAGTGCAATTCCAACATTTACTCTGAATCCTCCACACGTGGTTCACTCTTTAGGATAATCACGGCCTGCGTGAACATGTAATATGCGAATGTCGCAAAACAAGTATGATCTTCTCCTGAACCTTACAAAGTGTAACACTGTAGAATCTTCTGTAGGATACTTATCCCTAAGAAGTGCTCCTCCAACATTTGACTCGCAGTCCTCCTCACTTGGTTCACTCTTTTGGAATATCAAGGCCTGCGTGAACATATTCCCTGAAAACGTCACAAAACCAGTGTGCATTTCTCCTGAACATAAAAACTTACAACGTAGGAACATCTACAGGATTCTTATCAATGAGAAGAGAAAGTGAAACATGTGAATTTGACGCGATCTCTCGTGGTCACTCTTTTCAAGGTCATTACAAGCCTGAATATCGTTGGTACAATCAGCATAAAACAAATGTTGTTTTCTCCAGAATACAAAGTTTTACAGTCTAGAACCCTGTATAGTTTGATTATCCCATATAAGTGCACATGCTACATATATAACTGTGAGTCCTCTTCACTTACTTCACTCTTTTGGAAGCGAAAGACATGCATGAACATGTTTCATGGAAACGTCGTAAACCAAGTGTGATTTCCTCCTGAACACAAAGAATTACAATATCGAAACTTCCTTACGATACTTCTCCTAAAATGCACTTGCCACATTTAACTCAGAGTACTCCTCACTAGGTTCACTATTCTGTTAACTCAGAGAACTCCTAACTAGGTTCACTCTTCTGTCAAATCATGGCCTCATATGCCCCCAAATGTCACAAAACAAGTATGACTTTCGCCTGAACACAAATGTTACAGTATACGAAATTCTCTAGGATCCTTATCACTAAGAAGTGCAATTCCAACATTTACTCTGAATCCTCCACACGTGGTTCACTCTTTAGGATAATCACGGCCTGCGTGAACATGTTATATGCGAATGTCGCAAAACAAGTATGATCTTCTCCTGAACCTTACAAAGTGTAACACTGTAGAATCTTCTGTAGGATACTTATCCCTAAGAAGTGCTCCTCCAACATTTGACTCGCAGTCCTCCTCACTTGGTTCACTCTTTTGGAATATCAAGGCCTGCGTGAACATATTCCCTGAAAACGTCACAAAACCAGTGTGCATTTCTCCTGAACATAAAAACTTACAACGTAGGAACATCTACAGGATTCTTATCAATGAGAAGAGAAAGTGAAACATGTGAATTTGACGCGATCTCTCGTGGTCACTCTTTTCAAGGTCATTACAAGCCTGAATATCGTTGGTACAATCAGCATAAAACAAATGTTGTTTTCTCCAGAATACAAAGTTTTACAGTCTAGAACCCTGTGTAGGATACTTATCCCAAATAAGTGCACATGCTACACATATAACTGTGAGTCCTCTTCACTTGGTTCACTATTTTGGAAAGGAACATCGTTGATAGAATCAGCACAAAACAAATGTTGTTTTCTCCAGAATACAAAGTTTTACAGTCTAGCACCCTGTGTAGGATACTTATCCCAAATAAGTGCACATGCTACATATGTAACTGTGAGTCCTCTTCACTTGGTTCACAATTTGGAAAGGAACATCGTTGCTAGAATCAGCACAAAACAAATGTTGTTTCCTCCAGAATACAAAGTTTTACAGTCTAGAACCCTGTATAGATTGCTTATCCCATATAAGTGCACATGCTACATATATAACTGTGAGTCCTCTTCACTTACTTCACTATTTTGGAAGGGAAAGACATGCATGAACATGTTTCATGGAAACGTCGTAAACCAAGTGTGATTTCCTCCTGAACACAAAGAATTACAATATAGAAACTTCTGTACGATACTTCTCCTACAGTGCACTTGCCACATTTAACTCAGAGTACTCCTCACTAGGTTCACTATTCTGTTAACTCAGAGAACTCCTAACTAGGTTCACTCTTCTGTCAAATCATGGCCTCATATGCCCCCAAATGTCACAAAACAAGTATGACTTTCGCCTGAACACAAATGTTACAGTATACGAAATTCTCTAGGATCCTTATCACTAAGAAGTGCAATTCCAACATTTACTCTGAATCCTCCACACGTGGTTCACTCTTTAGGATAATCACGGCCTGCGTGAACATGTTATATGCGAATGTCGCAAAACAAGTATGATCTTCTCCTGAACCTTACAAAGTGTAACACTATAGAATCTTCTGTAGGATACTTATCCCTAAGAAGTGCAGCTCCAACATTTGACTCGCAGTCCTCCTCACTTGGTTCACCCTTTTGGAAAATCAAGGCCTGCGTGAACATATTCCCTGAAAACGTCACAAAACCAGTGTGAATTTCTCCTGAACATAAAAACTTACAACGTAGGAACATCTACAGGATTCTTATCACTGGGAAGAGAAAGTGAAACATGTGAATTTGACGCGATCTCTCGTGGTCACTCTTTTCAAGGTCATTACAAGCCTGAATATCGTTGGTACAATCAGCACAAAACAAATGTTGTTTTCTCCAGAATACAAAGTTTTACAGTCTAGAACCCTGTGTAGGATACTTATCCCAAACAAGTGCACATGCTACACATATAACTGTGAGTCCTCTTCACTTGGTTCACTATTTTGGAAAGGAACATCGTTGGTAGAATCAGCACAAAACAAATGTTGTTTTCTCCAGAATACAAAGTTTTACAATCTAGCACCCTGTGTAGTATACTTATCCCAAATAAGTGCACATGCTACATATGTAACTGTGAGTCCTCTTCACTTAGTTCACTATTTGGAAAGGAACATCTTTGGTAGAATGAGCACAAAACAAATGTTGTTTTCTCCAGAATACAAAGTTTTACACTCTAGAACCCTGTGTAGATTACTTATCCCATATAAGTGCACATGCTACATATATAACTGTGAGTCCTCTTCACTTACTTCTCTATTTTGGAAAGGAAAGACATGCATGAACATGTTTCATGGAAACGTCGTAAACCAAGTGTGATTTCCTCCTGAACACAAAGAATTACAATATAGAAACTTCTGTACGATACTTCTCCTACAGTGCACTTGCCACATTTAACTCAGAGTACTCCTCACTAGGTTCACTATTCTGTTAACTCAGAATACTCCTCACTAGGTTCACTATTCTGTAAAATCATGGCCTCTGTGAACATGTGCCCTCAAATGTCACAAAACAAGTATGATATTCGCCTGAACACAAATGTTACAGTATACGAAATTCTCTAGGATCCTTATCACTAAGAAGTGCAATTCCAACATTTACTCTGAATCCTCCACACGTGGTTCACTCTTTAGGATAATCACGGCCTGCGTGAACATGTTATATGCGAATGTCGCAAAACAAGTATGATCTTCTCCTGAACCTTACAAAGTGTAACACTATAGAATCTTCTGTAGGATACTTATCCCTAAGAAGTGCAGCTCCAACATTTGACTCGCAGTCCTCCTCACTTGGTTCACCCTTTTGGAAAATCAAGGCCTGCGTGAACATATTCCCTGAAAACGTCACAAAACCAGTGTGAATTTCTCCTGAACATAAAAACTTACAACGTAGGAACATCTACAGGATTCTTATCACTGAGAAGAGAAAGTGAAACATGTGACTTTGACGCGATCTCTCGTGGTCACTCTTTTCAAGGTCATTACAAGCCTGAATATCGTTGGTACAATCAGCACAAAACAAATGTTGTTTTCTCCAGAATACAAAGTTTTACAGTCTAGAACCCTGTGTAGGATACTTATCCCAAACAAGTGCACATGCTACACATATAACTGTGAGTCCTCTTCACTTGGTTCACTATTTGGAAAGGAACATCGTTGGTAGAATCAGCACAATACAAATGTTGTTTTCTCCAGAATACCAAGTTTTACAGTCTAGAACCCTGTGTAGATTGATTATCCCATATAAATGCACATGCTACACATATAACTGTGAGTCCTCTTCACTTGGTTCACTATTTTGGAAAGGAACATCGTTGGTAGAATCAGCACAAAACAAATGTTGTTTTCTCCAGAATACAAAGTTTTACACTCTAGCACCCTGTGTAGTATACTTATCCCAAATAAGTTCACATGCTACATATGTAACTGTGAGTCCTCTTCACTTAGTTCACTATTTGGAAAGGAACATCTTTGGTAGAATGAGCACAAAACAAATGTTGTTTTCTCCAGAATACAAAGTTTTACACTCTAGAACCCTGTGTAGATTACTTATCCCATATAAGTGCACATGCTACATATATAACTGTGAGTCCTCTTCACTTACTTCACTATTTTGGAAGGGAAAGACATGCATGAACATGTTTCATGGAAACGTCGTAAACCAAGTGTGATTTCCTCCTGAACACAAAGAATTACAATATAAAAACTTCTGTACGATACTTCTCCTACAGTGCACTTGCCACATTTAACTCAGAGTACTCCTCACTAGGTTCACTATTCTGTTAACTCAGAGTACTCCTAAGTAGGTTCACTATTCTGTCAAATCATGGCCTGTGTGAACATGTGCCCTCAAATGTCACAAAACAAGTATGATTTTCGCCTGAACACAAATGTTACAGTATACAAAATTCTCTAGGATCCTTATCACTAAGAAGTGCAATTCCAACATTTACTCTGAATCCTACACACGTGGTTCACTCTTTAGGATAATCACGGCCTGCGTGAACATGTTATATGCGAATGTCGCAAAACAAGTATGATCTTCTCCTGAACCTTACAAAGTGTAACACTATAGAATCTTCTGGAGGATACTTATCCCTAAGAAGTGCACCTCCAACATTTGACTCGCAGTCCTCCTCACTTGGTTCACTCTTTTGGAAAATCAAGGCCTCCGTGAACATATTCCCTGAAAACGTCACAAAACCAGTGTGCATTTCTCCTGAATATAAAAACTTACAACGTAGGAACATCTACAGGATTCTTATCACTGAGAAGAGAAAGTGAAACATGTGAATTTGACGCGATCTCTCGTGGTCACTATTTTCAAGCTCATTACAAGCCTGAATATCGTTGGTACAATCAGCAAAAAAAAATGTTGTTTTCTCCAGAATACAAAGTTTTACAGTCTAGATCCCTGTGTAGGATACTTATCCCAAATAAGTGCACATGCTACACATATAACTGTGAGTCCTCTTCACCTGGTTCACTATTTTGGAAAGGAGCATCTTTGGTAGAATCAGCACAAAACAAATGTTGTTTTCTCCAGAATACAAAGTTATACAGTCTAGCACCCTGTGTAGGATACTTATCCCAAATAAGTGCACATGCTACATATGTAACTGTGAGTCCTCTTCACATGGTTCACTATTTGGAAAGGAACATCGTTGGTAGAATCAGCACAAAACAAATGTTGTTTCCTCCAGAATACAAAGTTTTACAGTCTAGAACCCTGTGTAGATTGCTTATGCCATATAAGTGCACATGCTACATATATAACTGTGAGTCCTCTTCACTTACTTCACTAATTTGGAAGGGAAAGACATGCATGAACATGTTTCATGGAAACGTCGTAAACCAAGTGTGATTTCCTCCTGAACACAAAGAATTACAATATAGAAACTTCTGTACGATACTTCTCCTACAGTGCACTTGCCACATTTAACTCAGAGTACTCCTCACTAGGTTCACTATTCTGTCAAATCATGGCCTGTGTGAACATGTGCCCTCAAATGTCACAAAACAAGTATGATTTTCGCCTGAACACAAATGTTACAGTATACGAAATTCTCTAGGATCCTTATCACTAAGAAGTGCAATTCCAACATTTACTCTGAATCCTCCACACGTGGTTCACTCTTTAGGATAATCACGGCCTGCGTGAACATGGTATATGCGAATGTCGCAAAACAAGTATGATCTTCTCCTGAACCTTACAAAGTGTAACACTATAGAATCTTCTGGAGGATACTTATCCCTAAGAAGTGCAGCTCGAACATTTGACTCGCAGTCCTCCTCACTTGGTTCACTCTTTTGGAAAATCAAGGCCTGCGTGAACATATTCCCTGAAAACGTCACAAAACCAGTGTGAATTTCTCCTGAACATAAAAACTTACAACGTAGGAACATCTACAGGATTCTTATCTCTGAAAAGAGAAAGTGAAACATGTGAATTTGACGCGATCTCTCGTGATCACTATTTTCAAGCTCATTACAAGCCTGAATATCGTTGGTACAATCAGCACAAAACAAATGTTGATTTCTCCAGAATACAAAGTTTTACAGTCTAGAACCCTGTGTAGGATACTTATCCCAAACAAGTGCACATTCTACACATATAACTGTGAGTCCTCTTCACTTGGTTCACTATTTTGGAAAGGAACATCGTTGGTAGAATCAGCACAAAACAAATGTTGTTTTCTCCAGAATCCAAAGTTTTACAGTCTAGAACCCTGTGTTGATTGCTTATCCCATATAAGTGCACATGCTACATATATAACTGTGAGTCCTCTTTACTTACTTCACTATTTTGGAAGGGAAAGACATGCATGAACATGTTTCATGGAAACGTCGTAAACCAAGTGTGATTTCCTCCTGAACACAAAGAATTACAATATAGAAACTTCTGTACGATACTTCTCCTACAGTGCACTTGCCACATTTAACTCAGAGTACTCCTCACTAGGTTCACTATTCTGTCAAATCATGGCCTGTGTGAACATGTGCCCTCAAATGTCACAAAACAAGTATGATTTTCGCCTGAACACAAATGTTACAGTATACGAAATTCTCTAGGATCCTTATCACTAAGAAGTGCAATTCCAACATTTACTCTGAATCCTCCACACGTGGTTCACTCTTTAGGATAATCACGGCCTGCGTGAACATGTTATATGCGAATGTCGCAAAACAAGTATGATCTTCTCCTGAACCTTACAAAGTGTAAAACTGTAGAATCTTCTGTAGGATACTTATCCCTAAGAAGTGCACCTCCAACATTTGACTCGCAGTCCTCCTCACTTGGTTCACTCTTTTGGAATATCAAGGCCTGCGTGAACATATTCCCTGAAAACGTCACAAAACCAGTGTGCATTTCTCCTGAACATAAAAACTTACAACGTAGGAACATCTACAGGATTCTTATCACTGGGAAGAGAAAGTGAAACATGTGAATTTGACGCGATCTCTCGTGGTCACTCTTTTCAAGGTCATTACAAGCCTGAATATCGTTGGTACAATCAGCACAAAACAAATGTTGTTTTCTCCAGAATACAAAGTTTTACAGTCTAGAACCCTGTGTAGGATACTTATCCCAAACAAGTGCACATGCTACACATATAACTGTGAGTCCTCTTCACTTGGTTCACTATTTTGGAAAGGAACATCGTTGGTAGAATCAGCACAAAACAAATGTTGTTTTCTCCAGAATACAAAGTTTTACAATCTAGCACCCTGTGTAGTATACTTATCCCAAATAAGTGCACATGCTACATATGTAACTGTGAGTCCTCTTCACTTAGTTCACTATTTGGAAAGGAACATCTTTGGTAGAATGAGCACAAAACAAATGTTGTTTTCTCCAGAATACAAAGTTTTACACTCTAGAACCCTGTGTAGATTACTTATCCCATATAAGTGCACATGCTACATATATAACTGTGAGTCCTCTTCACTTACTTCTCTATTTTGGAAAGGAAAGACATGCATGAACATGTTTCATGGAAACGTCGTAAACCAAGTGTGATTTCCTCCTGAACACAAAGAATTACAATATAGAAACTTCTGTACGATACTTCTCCTACAGTGCACTTGCCACATTTAACTCAGAGTACTCCTCACTAGGTTCACTATTCTGTTAACTCAGAATACTCCTCACTAGGTTCACTATTCTGTAAAATCATGGCCTGTGTGAACATGTGCCCTCAAATGTCACAAAACAAGTATGATATTCGCCTGAACACAAATGTTACAGTATACGAAATTCTCTAGGATCCTTATCACTAAGAAGTGCAATTCCAACATTTACTCTGAATCCTCCACACGTGGTTCACTCTTTAGGATAATCACGGCCTGCGTGAACATGTTATATGCGAATGTCGCAAAACAAGTATGATCTTCTCCTGAACCTTACAAAGTGTAACACTATAGAATCTTCTGTAGGATACTTATCCCTAAGAAGTGCAGCTCCAACATTTGACTCGCAGTCCTCCTCACTTGGTTCACCTCTTTGGAAAATCAAGGCCTGCGTGAACATATTCCCTGAAAACGTCACAAAACCAGTGTGAATTTCTCCTGAACATAAAAACTTACAACGTAGGAACATCTACAGGATTCTTATCACTGAGAAGAGAAAGTGAAACATGTGACTTTGACGCGATCTCTCGTGGTCACTCTTTTCAAGGTCATTACAAGCCTGAATATCGTTGGTACAATCAGCACAAAACAAATGTTGTTTTCTCCAGAATACAAAGTTTTACAGTCTAGAACCCTGTGTAGGATACTTATCCCAAACAAGTGCACATGCTACACATATAACTGTGAGTCCTCTTCACTTGGTTCACTATTTGGAAAGGAACATCGTTGGTAGAATCAGCACAATACAAATGTTGTTTTCTCCAGAATACCAAGTTTTACAGTCTAGAACCCTGTGTAGATTGATTATCCCATATAAATGCACATGCTACACATATAACTGTGAGTCCTCTTCACTTGGTTCACTATTTTGGAAAGGAACATCGTTGGTAGAATCAGCACAAAACAAATGTTGTTTTCTCCAGAATACAAAGTTTTACACTCTAGCACCCTGTGTAGTATACTTATCCCAAATAAGTTCACATGCTACATATGTAACTGTGAGTCCTCTTCACTTAGTTCACTATTTGGAAAGGAACATCTTTGGTAGAATGAGCACAAAACAAATGTTGTTTTCTCCAGAATACAAAGTTTTACACTCTAGAACCCTGTGTAGATTACTTATCCCATATAAGTGCACATGCTACATATATAACTGTGAGTCCTCTTCACTTACTTCACTATTTTGGAAGGGAAAGACATGCATGAACATGTTTCATGGAAACGTCGTAAACCAAGTGTGATTTCCTCCTGAACACAAAGAATTACAATATAAAAACTTCTGTACGATACTTCTCCTACAGTGCACTTGCCACATTTAACTCAGAGTACTCCTCACTAGGTTCACTATTCTGTTAACTCAGAGTACTCCTAAGTAGGTTCACTATTCTGTCAAATCATGGCCTGTGTGAACATGTGCCCTCAAATGTCACAAAACAAGTATGATTTTCGCCTGAACACAAATGTTACAGTATACAAAATTCTCTAGGATCCTTATCACTAAGAAGTGCAATTCCAACATTTACTCTGAATCCTACACACGTGGTTCACTCTTTAGGATAATCACGGCCTGCGTGAACATGTTATATGCGAATGTCGCAAAACAAGTATGATCTTCTCCTGAACCTTACAAAGTGTAACACTATAGAATCTTCTGGAGGATACTTATCCCTAAGAAGTGCACCTCCAACATTTGACTCGCAGTCCTCCTCACTTGGTTCACTCTTTTGGAAAATCAAGGCCTCCGTGAACATATTCCCTGAAAACGTCACAAAACCAGTGTGCATTTCTCCTGAATATAAAAACTTACAACGTAGGAACATCTACAGGATTCTTATCACTGAGAAGAGAAAGTGAAACATGTGAATTTGACGCGATCTCTCGTGGTCACTATTTTCAAGCTCATTACAAGCCTGAATATCGTTGGTACAATCAGCAAAAAAAAATGTTGTTTTCTCCAGAATACAAAGTTTTACAGTCTAGATCCCTGTGTAGGATACTTATCCCAAATAAGTGCACATGCTACACATATAACTGTGAGTCCTCTTCACCTGGTTCACTATTTTGGAAAGGAGCATCTTTGGTAGAATCAGCACAAAACAAATGTTGTTTTCTCCAGAATACAAAGTTATACAGTCTAGCACCCTGTGTAGGATACTTATCCCAAATAAGTGCACATGCTACATATGTAACTGTGAGTCCTCTTCACATGGTTCACTATTTGGAAAGGAACATCGTTGGTAGAATCAGCACAAAACAAATGTTGTTTCCTCCAGAATACAAAGTTTTACAGTCTAGAACCCTGTGTAGATTGCTTATGCCATATAAGTGCACATGCTACATATATAACTGTGAGTCCTCTTCACTTACTTCACTAATTTGGAAGGGAAAGACATGCATGAACATGTTTCATGGAAACGTCGTAAACCAAGTGTGATTTCCTCCTGAACACAAAGAATTACAATATAGAAACTTCTGTACGATACTTCTCCTACAGTGCACTTGCCACATTTAACTCAGAGTACTCCTCACTAGGTTCACTATTCTGTCAAATCATGGCCTGTGTGAACATGTGCCCTCAAATGTCACAAAACAAGTATGATTTTCGCCTGAACACAAATGTTACAGTATACGAAATTCTCTAGGATCCTTATCACTAAGAAGTGCAATTCCAACATTTACTCTGAATCCTCCACACGTGGTTCACTCTTTAGGATAATCACGGCCTGCGTGAACATGGTATATGCGAATGTCGCAAAACAAGTATGATCTTCTCCTGAACCTTACAAAGTGTAACACTATAGAATCTTCTGGAGGATACTTATCCCTAAGAAGTGCAGCTCGAACATTTGACTCGCAGTCCTCCTCACTTGGTTCACTCTTTTGGAAAATCAAGGCCTGCGTGAACATATTCCCTGAAAACGTCACAAAACCAGTGTGAATTTCTCCTGAACATAAAAACTTACAACGTAGGAACATCTACAGGATTCTTATCTCTGAAAGAGAAAGTGAAACATGTGAATTTGACGCGATCTCTCGTGATCACTATTTTCAAGCTCATTACAAGCCTGAATATCGTTGGTACAATCAGCACAAAACAAATGTTGATTTCTCCAGAATACAAAGTTTTACAGTCTAGAACCCTGTGTAGGATACTTATCCCAAACAAGTGCACATTCTACACATATAACTGTGAGTCCTCTTCACTTGGTTCACTATTTTGGAAAGGAACATCGTTGGTAGAATCAGCACAAAACAAATGTTGTTTTCTCCAGAATCCAAAGTTTTACAGTCTAGAACCCTGTGTTGATTGCTTATCCCATATAAGTGCACATGCTACATATATAACTGTGAGTCCTCTTTACTTACTTCACTATTTTGGAAGGGAAAGACATGCATGAACATGTTTCATGGAAACGTCGTAAACCAAGTGTGATTTCCTCCTGAACACAAAGAATTACAATATAGAAACTTCTGTACGATACTTCTCCTACAGTGCACTTGCCACATTTAACTCAGAGTACTCCTCACTAGGTTCACTATTCTGTCAAATCATGGCCTGTGTGAACATGTGCCCTCAAATGTCACAAAACAAGTATGATTTTCGCCTGAACACAAATGTTACAGTATACGAAATTCTCTAGGATCCTTATCACTAAGAAGTGCAATTCCAACATTTACTCTGAATCCTCCACACGTGGTTCACTCTTTAGGATAATCACGGCCTGCGTGAACATGTTATATGCGAATGTCGCAAAACAAGTATGATCTTCTCCTGAACCTTACAAAGTGTAAAACTGTAGAATCTTCTGTAGGATACTTATCCCTAAGAAGTGCACCTCCAACATTTGACTCGCAGTCCTCCTCACTTGGTTCACTCTTTTGGAATATCAAGGCCTGCGTGAACATATTCCCTGAAAACGTCACAAAACCAGTGTGCATTTCTCCTGAACATAAAAACTTACAACGTAGGAACATCTACAGGATTCTTATCACTGGGAAGAGAAAGTGAAACATGTGAATTTGACGCGATCTCTCGTGGTCACTCTTTTCAAGGTCATTACAAGCCTGAATATCGTTGGTACAATCAGCACAAAACAAATGTTGTTTTCTCCAGAATACAAAGTTTTACAGTCTAGAACCCTGTGTAGGATACTTATCCCAAACAAGTGCACATGCTACACATATAACTGTGAGTCCTCTTCACTTGGTTCACTATTTTGGAAAGGAACATCGTTGGTAGAATCAGCACAAAACAAATGTTGTTTTCTCCAGAATACAAAGTTTTACAATCTAGCACCCTGTGTAGTATACTTATCCCAAATAAGTGCACATGCTACATATGTAACTGTGAGTCCTCTTCACTTAGTTCACTATTTGGAAAGGAACATCTTTGGTAGAATGAGCACAAAACAAATGTTGTTTTCTCCAGAATACAAAGTTTTACACTCTAGAACCCTGTGTAGATTACTTATCCCATATAAGTGCACATGCTACATATATAACTGTGAGTCCTCTTCACTTACTTCTCTATTTTGGAAAGGAAAGACATGCATGAACATGTTTCATGGAAACGTCGTAAACCAAGTGTGATTTCCTCCTGAACACAAAGAATTACAATATAGAAACTTCTGTACGATACTTCTCCTACAGTGCACTTGCCACATTTAACTCAGAGTACTCCTCACTAGGTTCACTATTCTGTTAACTCAGAATACTCCTCACTAGGTTCACTATTCTGTAAAATCATGGCCTGTGTGAACATGTGCCCTCAAATGTCACAAAACAAGTATGATATTCGCCTGAACACAAATGTTACAGTATACGAAATTCTCTAGGATCCTTATCACTAAGAAGTGCAATTCCAACATTTACTCTGAATCCTCCACACGTGGTTCACTCTTTAGGATAATCACGGCCTGCGTGAACATGTTATATGCGAATGTCGCAAAACAAGTATGATCTTCTCCTGAACCTTACAAAGTGTAACACTATAGAATCTTCTGTAGGATACTTATCCCTAAGAAGTGCAGCTCCAACATTTGACTCGCAGTCCTCCTCACTTGGTTCACCCTTTTGGAAAATCAAGGCCTGCCGTGAACATATTCCCTGAAAAACGTCACAAACCAGTGTGAATTTCTCCTGAACATAAAAACTTACAACGTAGGAACATCTACAGGATTCTTATCACTGAGAAGAGAAAGTGAAACATGTGACTTTGACGCGATCTCCGTGGTCACTCTTTTCAAGGTCATTACAAGCCTGAATATCGTTGGTACAATCAGCACAAAACAAATGTTGTTTTCTCCAGAATACAAAGTTTTACAGTCTAGAACCCTGTGTAGGATACTTATCCAAACAAGTGCACATGCTACACATATAACTGTGAGTCCTCTTCACTGGTTCACTATTTGGAAAGGAACATCGTTGGTAGAATCAGCACAATACAAATGTTGTTTTCTCCAGAATACCAAGTTTTACAGTCTAGAACCCTGTGTAGATTGATTATCCCATATAAATGCACATGCTAACACATATACTGTGAGTCCTCTTCACTTGGTTCACTATTTTGGAAAGGAACATCGTTGGTAGAATCAGCACAAAACAAATGTTGTTTTCTCCAGAATACAAAGTTTTACACTCTAGCACCCTGTGTAGTATATTATCCCAATAAGTTGCACATGCTACATATGTAACTGTGAGTCCTCTTCACTTAGTTCACTATTTGGAAAGGAACATCTTTGGTAGAATGAGCACAAAACAAATGTTGTTTTCTCCAGAATACAAGTTTTACACTCTAGAACCCTGTGTAGATTACTTATCCCATATAAGTGCACATGCTACATATAACTGGAGTCCTCTTCACTTACTTCACTATTTTGGAAGGGAAAGACATGCATGAACATGTTTCATGGAAACGTCGTAAACCAAGTGTGATTTCCTCCTGAACACAAAGAATTACAATATAAAAACTTCTGTACGATACTTCTCTACAGTGCACTTGCCACATTTAACTCAGAGTACTCCTCACTAGGTTCACTATTCTGTTAACTCAGAGTACTCCTAAGTAGGTTCACTATTCTGTCAAATCATGGCCTGTGTGAACATGTGCCCTCAAATGTCACAAAACAAGTATGATTTTCGCCTGAACACAAATGTTACAGTATACAAAATTCTCTAGGATCCTTATCACTAAGAAGTGCAATTCCAACATTTACTCTGAATCCTACACACGTGGTTCACTCTTTAGGATAATCACGGCCTGCGTGAACATGTTATATGCGAATGTCGCAAAACAAGTATGATCTTCTCCTGAACCTTACAAAGTGTAACACTATAGAATCTTCTGGAGGATACTTATCCCTAAGAAGTGCACCTCCAACATTTGACTCGCAGTCCTCCTCACTTGGTTCACTCTTTTGGAAAATCAAGGCCTCCGTGAACATATTCCCTGAAAACGTCACAAAACCAGTGTGCATTTCTCCTGAATATAAAAACTTACAACGTAGGAACATCTACAGGATTCTTATCACTGAGAAGAGAAAGTGAAACATGTGAATTTGACGCGATCTCTCGTGGTCACTATTTTCAAGCTCATTACAAGCCTGAATATCGTTGGTACAATCAGCAAAAAAAAATGTTGTTTTCTCCAGAATACAAAGTTTTACAGTCTAGATCCCTGTGTAGGATACTTATCCCAAATAAGTGCACATGCTACACATATAACTGTGAGTCCTCTTCACCTGGTTCACTATTTTGGAAAGGAGCATCTTTGGTAGAATCAGCACAAAACAAATGTTGTTTTCTCCAGAATACAAAGTTATACAGTCTAGCACCCTGTGTAGGATACTTATCCCAAATAAGTGCACATGCTACATATGTAACTGTGAGTCCTCTTCACATGGTTCACTATTTGGAAAGGAACATCGTTGGTAGAATCAGCACAAAACAAATGTTGTTTCCTCCAGAATACAAAGTTTTACAGTCTAGAACCCTGTGTAGATTGCTTATGCCATATAAGTGCACATGCTACATATATAACTGTGAGTCCTCTTCACTTACTTCACTAATTTGGAAGGGAAAGACATGCATGAACATGTTTCATGGAAACGTCGTAAACCAAGTGTGATTTCCTCCTGAACACAAAGAATTACAATATAGAAACTTCTGTACGATACTTCTCCTACAGTGCACTTGCCACATTTAACTCAGAGTACTCCTCACTAGGTTCACTCTTCTGTCAAATCATGGCCTCATATGCCCCCCAATGTCACAAAACAAGTATGATTTTCGCCTGAACACAAATGTTACAGTGTACGAAATTCTCTAGGATACTTATCACTTAGAAGTGCAATTCCAACATTTACTCTGAGTCCTCCACACGTGGTTCACTCTTTAGGATAATCACGGCCTGCGTGAACATGTTATATGCGAATGTCGCAAAAGAAGTATGATCTTCTCCTGAACCTTACAAAGTGTAACACTATAGAATCTTCTGGAGGATACTTATCCCTAAGAAGTGCACCTCCAACATTTGACTCGCAGTCCTCCTCTCTTGGTTCACTCTTTTGGAAAATCAAGGCCTGCGTGAACATATTCCCTGAAAACGTCACAAAACCAGTGTGCATTTCTCCTGAACATAAAAACTTACAACGTAGGAACATCTACAGGATTCTTATCACTGAGAAGAGAAAGTGAAACATGTGAATTTGACGCGATCTCTCGTGGTCACTATTTTCAAGCTCATTACAAGCCTGAATATCGTTGGTACAATCAGCACAAAACAAATGTTGATTTCTCCAGAATACAAAGTTTTACAGTCTAGAACCCTGTGTAGGATACTTATCCCAAACAAGTGCACATTCTACACATATAACTGTGAGTCCTCTTCACTTGGTTCACTATTTTGGAAAGGAACATCGTTGGTAGAATCAGCACAAAACAAATGTTGTTTTCTCCAGAATCCAAAGTTTTACAGTCTAGAACCCTGTGTTGATTGCTTATCCCATATAAGTGCACATGCTACATATATAACTGTGAGTCCTCTTTACTTACTTCACTATTTTGGAAGGGAAAGACATGCATGAACATGTTTCATGGAAACGTCGTAAACCAAGTGTGATTTCCTCCTGAACACAAAGAATTACAATATAGAAACTTCTGTACGATACTTCTCCTACAGTGCACTTGCCACATTTAACTCAGAGTACTCCTCACTAGGTTCACTATTCTGTCAAATCATGGCCTGTGTGAACATGTGCCCTCAAATGTCACAAAACAAGTATGATTTTCGCCTGAACACAAATGTTACAGTATACGAAATTCTCTAGGATCCTTATCACTAAGAAGTGCAATTCCAACATTTACTCTGAATCCTCCACACGTGGTTCACTCTTTAGGATAATCACGGCCTGCGTGAACATGTTATATGCGAATGTCGCAAAACAAGTATGATCTTCTCCTGAACCTTACAAAGTGTAAAACTGTAGAATCTTCTGTAGGATACTTATCCCTAAGAAGTGCACCTCCAACATTTGACTCGCAGTCCTCCTCACTTGGTTCACTCTTTTGGAATATCAAGGCCTGCGTGAACATATTCCCTGAAAACGTCACAAAACCAGTGTGCATTTCTCCTGAACATAAAAACTTACAACGTAGGAACATCTACAGGATTCTTATCACTGAGAAGAGAAAGTGAAACATGTGAATTTGACGCGATCTCTCGTGGTCACTCTTTTCAAGGTCATTACAAGCCTGAATATCGTTGGTACAATCAGCATAAAACAAATGTTGTTTTCTCCAGAATACAAAGTTTTACAGTCTAGAACCCTGTGTAGGATACTTATCCCAAATAAGTGCACATGCTACACATATAACTGTGAGTCCTCTTCACTTGGTTCACTATTTTGGAAAGGAACATCGTTGATAGAATCAGCACAAAACAAATGTTGTTTTCTCCAGAATACAAAGTTTTACAGTCTAGCACCCTGTGTAGGATACTTATCCCAAATAAGTGCACATGCTACATATGTAACTGTGAGTCCTCTTCACTTGGTTCACTATTTGGAAAGGAACATCGTTGCTAGAATCAGCACAAAACAAATGTTGTTTCCTCCAGAATACAAAGTTTTACAGTCTAGAACCCTGTATAGATTGCTTATCCCATATAAGTGCACATGCTACATATATAACTGTGAGTCCTCTTCACTTACTTCACTATTTTGGAAGGGAAAGACATGCATGAACATGTTTCATGGAAACGTCGTAAACCAAGTGTGATTTCCTCCTGAACACAAAGAATTACAATATAGAAACTTCTGTACGATACTTCTCCTACAGTGCACTTGCCACATTTAACTCAGAGTACTCCTCACTAGGTTCACTATTCTGTTAACTCAGAGAACTCCTAACTAGGTTCACTCTTCTGTCAAATCATGGCCTCATATGCCCCCAAATGTCACAAAACAAGTATGATTTTCGCCTGAACACAAATGTTACAGTATACGAAATTCTCTAGGATCCTTATCACTAAGAAGTGCAATTCCAACATTTACTCTGAATCCTCCACACGTGGTTCACTCTTTAGGATAATCACGGCCTGCGTGAACATGTTATATGCGAATGTCGCAAAACAAGTATGATCTTCTCCTGAACCTTACAAAGTGTAACACTATAGAATCTTCTGTAGGATACTTATCCCTAAGAAGTGCAGCTCCAACATTTGACTCGCAGTCCTCCTCACTTGGTTCACCCTTTTGGAAAATCAAGGCCTGCGTGAACATATTCCCTGAAAACGTCACAAAACCAGTGTGAATTTCTCCTGAACATAAAAACTTACAACGTAGGAACATCTACAGGATTCTTATCACTGAGAAGAGAAAGTGAAACATGTGAATTTGACGCGATCTCTCGTGGTCACTCTTTTCAAGGTCATTACAAGCCTGAATATCGTTGGTACAATCAGCACAAAACAAATGTTGTTTTCTCCAGAATACAAAGTTTTACAGTCTAGAACCCTGTGTAGGATACTTATCCCAAACAAGTGCACATGCTACACATATAACTGTGAGTCCTCTTCACTTGGTTCACTATTTTGGAAAGGAACATCGTTGGCAGAATCAGCACAAAACAAATGTTGTTTTCTCCAGAATACAAAGTTTTACAGTCTAGCAACCTGTGTAGGATACTTATCCCAAATAAGTGCACATGCTACATATGTAACTGTGAGTCCTCTTCACTTGGTTCACTATTTGGAAATGAACATCGTTGGTAGAATCAGCACAAAACAAATGTTGTTTTCTCCAGAATACAAAGTTTTACAGTCTAGCACCCTGTGTAGATTGATTATCCCATATAACTGCACATGCTACACATATAACTGTGAGTCCTCTTCACTTGGTTCACTATTTTGGAAAGGAACATCGTTGGTAGAATCAGCACAAAACAAATGTTGTTTTCTCCAGAATACAAAGTTTTACAATCTAGCACCCTGTGTAGTATACTTATCCCAAATAAGTGCACATGCTACATATGTAACTGTGAGTCCTCTTCACTTAGTTCACTATTTGGAAAGGAACATCTTTGGTAGAATGAGCACAAAACAAATGTTGTTTTCTCCAGAATACAAAGTTTTACACTGTAGAACCCTGTGTAGATTACTTATCCCATATAAGTGCACATGCTACATATATAACTGTGAGTCCTCTTCACTTACTTCTCTATTTTGGAAAGGAAAGACATGCATGAACATGTTTCATGGAAACGTCGTAAACCAAGTGTGATTTCCTCCTGAACACAAAGAATTACAATATAGAAACTTCTGTACGATACTTCTCCTACAGTGCACTTGCCACATTTAACTCAGAGTACTCCTCACTAGGTTCACTATTCTGTTAACTCAGAATACTCCTCACTAGGTTCACTATTCTGTAAAATCATGGCCTGTGTGAACATGTGCCCTCAAATGTCACAAAACAAGTATGATATTCGCCTGAACACAAATGTTACAGTATACGAAATTCTCTAGGATCCTTATCACTAAGAAGTGCAATTCCAACATTTACTCTGAATCCTCCACACGTGGTTCACTCTTTAGGATAATCACGGCCTGCGTGAACAAGTTATATGCGAATGTCGCAAAACAAGTATGATCTTCTCCTGAACCTTACAAAGTGTAACACTATAGACTCTTCTGGAGGATACTTATCCCTAAGAAGTGCAGCTCCAACATTTGACTCGCAGTCCTCCTCACTTGGTTCACTCTTTTGGAAAATCAAGGCCTGCGTGAACATATTCCCTGAAAACGTCACAAAAACAGTGTGAGTTTCTCCTGAACATAAAAACTTAAAACGTAGGAACATCTACAGGATTCTTATCACTGAGAAGAGAAAGTGAAACATGTGAATTTGACGCGTTCTCTCGTGGTCACTATTTTCAAGCTCATTACAAGCCTGAATATCGTTGGTAGAATCAGCACAAAACAAATGTTGTTTTCTCCAGAATACAAAGTTTTACAGTCTACCAACCTGTGTAGGATACTTATCCCAAATAAGTGCACATGCTACATATGTAAATGTGAGTCCTCTTCAGTTGGTTCACTATTTGGAAAGGAACATCGTTGGTAGAATCAGCACAAAACAAATGTTGTTTTCTCCAGAATACAAAGTTTTACAGTCTAGAACCCTGTGTAGTTTGATTATCCCATATAAGTGCACATGCTACATATATAACTGTGAGTCCTCTTCACTTACTTCACTATTTTGGAAGGGAAAGACATGCATGAACATGTTTCATGGAAACGTCGTAAACCAAGTGTGATTTCCTCCTGAACACAAAGAATTACAATATCGAAACTTCCTTACGATAATTCTCCTAAAATGCACTTGCCACATTTAACTCAGAGTACTCCTCACTAGGTTCACTATTCTGTTAACTCAGAGAACTACTAACTAGGTTCACTCTTCTGTCAAATCATGGCCTCATGTGCCCTCAAATGTCACAAAACAAGTATGATTTTCGCCTGAACACAAATGTTACAGTATACGAAATTCTCTAGGATCCTTATCACTAAGAAGTGCAATTCCAACATTTACTCTGAATCCTCCACACGTGGTTCACTCTTTAGGATAATCACGGCCTGCGTGAACATGGTATATGCGAATGTCGCAAAACAAGTATGATCTTCTCCTGAACCTTACAAAGTGTAACACTATAGAATCTTCTGTAGGATGCTTATCCCTAAGAAGTGCAGCTCCAACATTTGACTCGCAGTCCTCCTCACTTGGTTCACTCTTTTGGAAAATCAAGGCCTGCGTGAACATATTCCCTGAAAACGTCACAAAACCAGTGTGAATTTCTCCTGAACATAAAAACTTACAACGTAGGAACATCTACAGGATTCTTATCACTGAGAAGAGAAAGTGAAACATGTGAATTTGACGCGATCTCTCGTGGTCACTATTTTCAAGCTCATTACAAGCCTGAATATCGTTGGTACAATCAGCACAAAACAAATGTTGTTTTCTCCAGAATACAAAGTTTTACAGTCTAGAACCCTGTGTAGGATACTTATCCCAAATAAGTGCACATGCTACACATATAACTGTGAGTCCTCTTCACTTGGTTCACTATTTTGGAAAGGAACATCGTTGATAGAATCAGCACAAAACAAATGTTGTTTTCTCCAGAATACAAATTTTTACAGTCTAGCACCCTGTGTAGGATACTTATCCCAAATAAGTGCACATGCTACATATGTAACTGTGAGTCCTCTTCACTTGGTTCACTATTTGGAAAGGAACATCGTTGGTAGAATCAGCACAAAACAAATGTTGTTTCCTCCAGAATACAAAGTTTTACAGTCTAGAACCCTGTATAGATTGCTTATCCCATATAAGTGCACATGCTACATATATAACTGTGAGTCCTCTTCACTTACTTCACTATTTTGGAAGGGAAAGACATGCATGAACATGTTTCATGGAAACGTCGTAAACCAAGTGTGATTTCCTCCTGAACACAAAGAATTACAATATAGAAACTTCTGTACGATACTTCTCCTACAGTGCACTTGCCACATTTAACTCAGAGTACTCCTCACTAGGTTCACTATTCTGTTAACTCAGAGTACTCATCACTAGGTTCACTATTCTGTCAAATCATGGCCTCATATGCCCCCAAATGTCACAAAACAAGTATGATTTTCGCCTGAACACAAATGTTACAGTATACGAAATTCTCTAGGATCCTTATCACTAAGAAGTGCAATTCCAACATTTACTCTGAATCCTCCACATGTGGTTCACTCTTTAGGATAATCACGGCCTGCGTGAACATGTTATATGCGAATGTCGCAAAACAAGTATGATCTTCTCCTGAACCTTACAAAGTGTAATACTATAGAATCTTCTGTAGGATACTTATCCCTAAGAAGTGCACCTCCAACATTTGACTCGCAGTCCTCCTCACTTGGTTCACTCTTTTGGAAAATCAAGGCCTGCGTGAACATATTCCCTGAAAACGTCACAAAACCAGTGTGCATTTCTCCTGAATATAAAAACTTACAACGTAGGAATATCTACAGGATTCTTATCACTGAGAAGAGAAAGTGAAACATGTGAATTTGACGCGATCTCTCGTGGTCACTATTTTCAAGCTCATTACAAGCCTGAATATCGTTGGTACAATCAGAAGAAAAAAATGTTGTTTTCTCCAGAATACAAAGTTTTACAGTCTAGATCCCTGTGTAGGATACTTATCCCAAATAAGTGCACATGCCACACATATAACTTTGAGTCCTCTTCACTTGGTTCACTATTTTGGAAAGGAGCATTTTTGGTAGAATCAGCACAAAACAAATGTTGTTTTCTCCAGAATACAAAGTTATACAGTCTAGCACCCTGTGTAGGATACTTATCCCAAATAAGTGCACATGCTACATATGTAACTGTGAGTCCTCTTCACATGGTTCACTATTTGGAAAGGAACATCGTTGGTAGAATCAGCACAAAACAAATGTTGTTTCTTCCAGAATACAAAGTTTACCGGCTAGAACCCTGTGTAGATTGCTTATGCCATATAAGTGCACATGCTACATATGTAACTGTGAGTCCTCTTCACTTACTTCACTAATTTGGAAGGGAAAGACATGCATGAACATGTTTCATGGAAACGTCGTAAACCAAGTGTGATTTCCTCCTGAACACAAAGAATTACAATATAGAAACTTCTGTACGATACTTCTCCTACAGTGCACTTGCCACATTTAACTCAGAGTACTCCTCACTAGGTTCACTATTCTGTTAACTCAGAGTACTCCTAACTAGGTTCACTCTTCTGTCAAATCATGGCCTGTGTGAACATGTGCCCTCAAATGTCACAAAACAAGTATGATTTTCGCCTGAACACAAATGTTACAGTATACGAAATTCTCTAGGATCCTTATCACTAAGAAGTGCAATTCCAACATTTACTCTGAATCCTCCACACGTGGTTCACTCTTTAGGATAATCACGGCCTGTGTGAACATGTTATATGCGAATGTGGCAAAACAAGTATGATCTTCTCCTGAACCTTACAAAGTGTAACACTGTAGACTCTTCTGGAGGATACTTATCCCTAAGAAGTGCAGCTCCAACATTTGACTCGCAGTCCTCCTCACTTGGTTCACTCTTTTGGAAAATCAAGGCCTGCGTGAACATATTCCCTGAAAACGTCACAAAAACAGTGTGAGTTTCTCCTGAACATAAAAACTTAAAACGTAGGAACATCTACAGGATTCTTATCACTGAGAAGAGAAAGTGAAACATGTGAATTTGACGCGTTCTCTCGTGGTCACTATTTTCAAGCTCATTACAAGCCTGAATATCGTTGGTAGAATCAGCACAAAACAAATGTTGTTTTCTCCAGAATACAAAGTTTTACAGTCTACCAACCTGTGTAGGATACTTATCCCAAATAAGTGCACATGCTACATATGTAAATGTGAGTCCTCTTCACTTGGTTCACTATTTGGAAAGGAACATCGTTGGTAGAATCAGCACAAAACAAATGTTGTTTTCTCCAGAATACAAAGTTTTACATTCTAGAACCCTGTGTAGTTTGATTATCCCATATAAGTGCAAATGCTACATATATAACTGTGAGTCCTCTTCACTTACTTCACTATTTTGGAAGGGAAAGACATGCATGAACATGTTTCATGGAAACGTCGTAAACCAAGTGTGATTTCCTCCTGAACACAAAGAATTACAATATCGAAACTTCCTTACGATACTTCTCCTAAAATGCACTTGCCACATTTAACGCAGAGTACTCCTCACTAGGTTCACTATTCTGTTAACTCAGAGAACTACTAACTAGGTTCACTCTTCTGTCAAATCATGGCCTCATGTGCCCTCAAATGTCACAAAACAAGTATGATTTTCGCCTGAACACAAATGTTACAGTATACGAAATTCTCTATTATTCTTATCACTAAGAAGTGCAATTCCAACATTTACTCTGAATCCTCCACACGTGGTTCACTCTTTAGGATAATCACGGCCTGCGTGAACATGGTATATGCGAATGTCGCAAAACAAGTATGATCTTCTCCTGAACCTTACAAAGTGTAACACTATAGAATCTTCTGTAGGATGCTTATCCCTAAGAAGTGCAGCTCCAACATTTGACTCGCAGTCCTCCTCACTTGGTTCACTCTTTTGGAAAATCAAGGCCTGCGTGAACATATTCCCTGAAAACGTCACAAAACCAGTGTGAATTTCTCCTGAACATAAAAACTTACAACGTAGGAACATCTACAGGATTCTTATCACTGAGAAGAGAAAGTGAAACATGTGAATTTGACGCGATCTCTCGCGGTCACTCTTTTCAAGGTCATTACAAGCCTGAATATCATTGGT
The DNA here is from genome assembly GCA_023101885.1 of Typhlomys cinereus. Taxonomy (NCBI): domain Eukaryota; kingdom Metazoa; phylum Chordata; class Mammalia; order Rodentia; family Platacanthomyidae; genus Typhlomys; species Typhlomys cinereus. Next base: position 3,003,021 of record JALPQD010000283.1, on the reverse strand, counting down.
ACAATCAGCACAAAACAAATGTTGTTTTCTCCAGAATACAAAGTTTTACAGTCTAGAACCCTGTGTAGGATACTTATCCCAAACAAGTGCACATGCTACACATATAACTGTGAGTCCTCTTCACTTGGTTCACTATTTTGGAAAGGAACATCGTTGGTAGAATCAGCACAAAACAAATGTTGTTTTCTCCAGAATACAAATTTTTACAGTCTAGCACCCTGTGTAGGATACTTATCCCAAATAACTGCACATGCTACATATGTAACTGTGAGTCCTCTTCACTTGGTTCACTACTTGGAAAGGAACATCGTTGGTAGAATCAGCACAAAACAAATGTTGTTTTCTCCAGAATACAAAGTTTTACAGTCTAGAACCCTGTGTAGATTGCTTATCCCATATAAGTGCACATGCTACATATATAACTGTGAGTCCTCTTCACTTACTTCACTATTTTGGAAGGGAAAGACATGCATGAACATGTTTCATGGAAACGTCGTAAACCAAGTGTGATTTCCTCCTGAACACAAAGAATTACAATATAGAAACTTCTGTACGATACTTCTCCTACAGTGCACTTGCCACATTTAACTCAGAGTACTCCTCACTAGGTTCACTATTCTGTTAACTCAGAGTACTCCTCACTAAGTTCACTATTCTGTTAACTCAGAGTACTCCTCACTAGGTTCACTATTCTGTAAAATCATGGCCTGTGTGAACATGTGCCCTCAAATGTCACAAAAGAAGTATGATTTTCGCCTGAACACAAATGTTACAGTATATGAAATTCTCTAGGATCCTTATCACTAAGAAGTGCAATTCCAACATTTACTCTGAATCCTCCACACGTGGTTCACTCTTTAGGATAATCACGGCCTGCGTGAACATGTTATATGCGAATGTCGAAAACAAGTATGATCTTCTCCTGAACCTTACAAAGTGTAACACTATAGAATCTTCTGTAGGATACTTATCCCTAAGAAGGGCACCTCCAACATTTGACTCGCAGTCCTCCTCACTTGGTTCACTCTTTTGGAAAATCAAGGCCTGCGTGAACATATACCCTGAAAACGTCACAAAACCAGTGTGAATTTCTCCTGAACATAAAAACTTACAACGTAGGAACATCTACAGGATTCTTATCACTGAGAAGAGAAAGTGAAACATGTGAATTTGACGCGATCTCTCGTGGTCACTATTTTCAAGCTCATTACAAGCCTGAATATCGTTGGTACAATCAGCACAAAACAAATGTTGTTTTCTCCAGAATACAAATTTTTACAGTCTAGCACCCTGTGTAGGATACTTATCCCATATAAGTGCACATGCTACATATATAACTGTGAGTCCTCTTCACTTACTTCACTATTTTGGAAAGGAAATACATGCATGAACATGTTTCATGGAAACGTCGTAAACCAAGTGTGATTTCCTCCTGAACACAAAGAATTACAATATAGAAACTTCTGTACGATACTTCTCCTACAGTGCACTTGCCACATTAAACTCAGAGTACTCCTCACTAGGTTCACTATTGTGTTAACTCAGAGTCCTCCTAACTAGGTTCACTCTTCTGTCAAATCATGGCCTGTGTGAACATGTGCCCTCAAATGTCACAAAACAAGTATGATTTTCGCCTGAACACAAATGTTACAGTATAGGAAATTCTCTAGGATCCTTATCACTAAGAAGTGCAATTCCAACATTTACTCTGAATCCTCCACACGTGGTTCACTCTTTAAGATAATCACGGCCTGCGTGAACATGTTATATGCGAATGTCGCAAAACAAGTATGATCTTCTCCTGAACCTTACAAAGTGTAACACTATAGAATCTTCTGAGGATACTTATCCCTGAGAAGTGCAGCTCCAACATATGACTCGCAGTCCTCCTCACTTGGTTCACTCTTTTGGAAAATCAAGGCCTGCGTGAACATATTCCCTCAAAACGTCACAAAACCAGTGTGAATTTCTCCTGAACATAAAAACTTACAACGTAGGAACATCTACAGGATTCTTATCACTGAGAAGAGAAAGTGAAACATGTGAATTTGACGCGATCTCTCGTGGTCACTATTTTCAAGCTCATTACAAGCCTGAATATCGTTGGTACAATCAGCACAAAACAAATGTTGTTTTCTCCAGAATACAAAGTTTTACAGTCTAGCACCCTGTGTAGGATACTTATCCCAAATAACTGCACATGCTACATATGTAACTGTGAGTCCTCTTCACTTGGTTCACTACTTGGAAAGGAACATCGTTGGTAGAATCAGCACAAAACAAATGTTGTTTTCTCCAGAATACAAAGTTTTACAGTCTAGCACCCTGTGTAGGATACTTATCCCAAATAAGTGCACATGGTACATATGTAAATGTGAGTCCTCTTCACTTGGTTCACTATTTGGAAAGGAACATCGTTGCTAGAATCAGCACAAAACAAATGTTGTTTTCTCCAGAATACAAAGTTTTACAGTCTAGAATCCTGTGTAGTTTGATTATCCCATATAAGTGCACATGCTACATATAACTGTGAGTCCTCTTCACTTACTTCACTATTTTGGAAGGGAAAGACATGCATGAACATGTTTCATGGAAACGTCGTAAACCAAGTGTGATTTCCTCCTGAACACAAAGAATTACAATATAGAAACTTCTGTACGATACTTCTCCTACAGTGCACTTGCCACATTTAACTCAGAGTACTCCTCACTAGGTTCACTATTCTGTTAATTCAGAGTACTCCTAACTAGGTTCACTATTCTGTCAAATCATGGCCTGTGTGAACATGTGCCCTCAAATGTCACAAAACAAGTATGATTTTCGCCTGAACACAAATGTTACAGTATACGAAATTCTCTAGGATCCTTATCACTAAGAAGTGCAATTCCAACATTTACTCTGAAACCTCCACACGTGGTTCACTCTTTAAGATAATCACGGCCTGCTTGAACCTGTTATATGCGAATGTCGAAAACAAGAATGATCTTCTCCTGAACCTTACAAAGTGTAACACTATAGAATCTTCTGAGGATACTTATCCCTAAGAAGTGCAGCTCCAACATTTGACTCGCAGTCCTCCTCACTTGGTTGACTCTTTTGGAAAATCAAGGCCTGCGTGCACATATTCCCTGAAAACGTCACAAAACCAGTGTGAATTTCTCCTGAACATAAAAACTTACAATGTAGGAACATCTACAGGATTCTTATCACTGAGAAGAGAAAGTGAAACATGTGAATTTGACGCGATCTCTCGTGGTCACTATTTTCAAGCTCATTACAAGCCTGAATATCGTTGGTACAATCAGCACAAAACAAATGTTGTTTTCTCCAGAATACAAAGTTTTACAGTCTAGCACCCTGTGTAGGATACTTATCCCAAATAAGTGCACATGCTACATATGTAAATGTGAGTCCTCTTCACTTGGTTCACTATTTGGAAAGGAACATCGTTGCTAGAATCAGCACAAAACAAATGTTGTTTTCTCCAGAATACAAAGTTTTACAGTCTAGAACCCTGTGTAGTTTGATTATCCCATATAAGTGCACATGCTACATATATAACTGTGAGTCCTCTTCACTTACTTCACTATTTTGGAAGGGAAAGACATGCATGAACATGTTTCATGGAAACGTCGTAAACCAAGTGTGATTTCCTCCTGAACACAAAGAATTACAATATAGAAACTTCTGTACGATACTTCTCCTACAGTGCACTTGCCACATTTAACTCAGAGTACTCCTCACTACGTTCACTATTCTGTTAACTCAGAGAACTCCTAACTAGGTTCACTCTTCTGTCAAATCATGGCCTCATATGCCCCCAAATGTCACCAAACAAGTATGATTTTCGCCTGAACACAAATGTTACAGTATACGAAATTCTCTAGGATCCTTATCACTAAGAAGTGCAATTCCAACATTTACTCTGAATCCTCCACACGTGGTTCACTCTTTAAGATAATCACGGCCTGCTTGAACCTGTTATATGCGAATGTCGAAAACAAGAATGATCTTCTCCTGAACCTTACAAAGTGTAACACTATAGAATCTTCTGAGGATACATATCCCTAAGAAGTGCAGCTCCAACATTTGACTCGCAGTCCTCCTCACTTGGTTGACTCTTTTGGAAAATCAAGGCCTGCGTGCACATATTCCCTGAAAACGTCACAAAACCAGTGTGAATTTCTCCTGAACATAAAAACTTACAATGTAGGAACATCTACAGGATTCTTATCACTGAGAAGAGAAAGTGAAACATGTGAATTTGACGCGATCTCTCGTGGTCACTATTTTCAAGCTCATTACAAGCCTGAATATCGTTGGTACAATCAGCACAAAACAAATGTTGTTTTCTCCAGAATACAAAGTTTTACAGTCTAGAACCCTGTGTAGGATACTTATCCCAAACAAGTGCACATGCTACACATATAACTGTGAGTCCTCTTCACTTGGTTCACTATTTTGGAAAGGAACATCGTTGGTAGAATCAGCACAAAACAAATGTTGTTTTCTCCAGAATACAAAGTTTTACAGTCTAGCACCCTGTGTAGGATACTTATCCCAAATAAGTGCACATGGTACATATGTAAATGTGAGTCCTCTTCACTTGGTTCACTATTTGGAAAGGAACATCGTTGCTAGAATCAGCACAAAACAAATGTTGTTTTCTCCAGAATACAAAGTTTTACAGTCTAGAATCCTGTGTAGTTTGATTATCCCATATAAGTGCACATGCTACACATATAACTGTGAGTCCTCTTCACTTACTTCACTATTTTGGAAGGGAAAGACATGCATGAACATGTTTCATGGAAACGTCGTAAACCACGTGTGATTTCCTCCTGAACACAAAGAATTACAATATAGAAACTTCTGTACGATACTTCTCCTAAAGTGCACTTGCCACATTTAACTCAGAGTACTCCTCACTAGGTTCACTATTCTGTTAACTCAGAGTACTCCTAACTAGGTTCACTCTTCTGTCAAATCATGGCCTCATATGCCCCCAAATGTCACCAAACAAGTATGATTTTCCCCTGAACACAAATGTTACAGTATACGAAATTCTCTAGGATCCTTATCACTAAGAAGTACAATTCCAACATTTACTCTGAATCCTCCACTCTTTAGGATAATCACGGCCTGCATGAACATGTTATATGCGAATGTCGCAAAACAAGTATGATCTTCTCCTGAACCTTACAAACTGTAACACTATAGAATCTTCTGGAGGATACTTATCCCTAAGAAGTGCACCTCCAACATTTGACTCGCAGTCCTCCTCACTTGGTTCACTCTTTTGGAAAATCAAGGCCTGCGTGCACATATTCCCTGAAAACGTCACAAAACCAGTGTGAATTTCTCCTGAACATAAAAACTTACAACGTAGGAACATCTACAGGATTCTTATCACTGAGAAGAGAAAGTGAAACATGTGAATTTGACGCGATCTCTCGTGGTCACTATTTTCAAGCTCATTACAAGCCTGAATATCGTTGGTACAATCAGCACAAAGCAAATGTTGTTTTCTCCAGAATACAAAGTTTTACAGTCTAGCACCCTGTGTAGGATACTTATCCCAAATAAGTGCACATGCTACATATGTAAATGTGAGTCCTCTTCACTTGGTTCACTATTTGGAAAGGAACATCGTTGCTAGAATCAGCACAAAACAAATGTTGTTTTCTCCAGAATACAAAGTTTTACAGTCTAGAACCCTGTGTAGTTTGATTATCCCATATAAGTGCACATGCTACATATATAACTGTGAGTCCTCTTCACTTACTTCACTATTTTGGAAGGGAAAGACATGCATGAACATGTTTCATGGAAACGTCGTAAACCAAGTGTGATTTCCTCCTGAACACAAAGAATTACAATATACAAACTTCTGTACGATACTTCTCCTACAGTGCACTTGCCATATTTAACTCAGAGTACTCCTCACTACGTTCACTATTCTGTTAACTCAGAGAACTCCTAACTAGGTTCACTCTTCTGTCAAATCATGGCCTCATATGCCCCCAAATGTCACAAAACAAGTATGATTTTCGCCTGAACACAAATGTTACAGTATACGAAATTCTCTAGGATCCTTATCACTAAGAAGTGCAATTCCAACATTTACTCTGAATCCTCCACACGTGGTTCACTCTTTAGGATAATCACCGCCTGCGTGAACATGTTATATGCGAATGTCGCAAAACAAGTATGATGATCTTCTCCTGAACCTTACAAAGTGTAACACTATAGAATCTTCTGGAGGATACTTATCCCTAAGAAGTGCACCTCCAACATTTGACTCGCAGTCCTCCTCACTTGGTTCACTCTTTTGGAAAATCAAGGCCTGCGTGAACATATTCCCTGAAAACGTCACAAAACCAGTGTGAATTTCTCCTGAACATAAAAACTTACAACGTAGGAACATCTACAGGATTCTTATCACTGAGAAGAGAAAGTGAAACATGTGAATTTGACGCGATCTCTCGTGGTCACTATTTTCAAGCTCATTACAAGCCTGAATATCGTTGGTACAATCAGCACAAAACAAATGTTGTTTTCTCCAGAATACAAAGTTTTACAGTCTAGAACCCTGTATAGTTTGATTATCCCATATAAGTGCACATGCTACATATATAACTGTGAGTCCTCTTCACTTACTTCACTATTTTGGAAGGGAAAGACATGCATGAACATGTTTCATGGAAACGTCGTAAACCAAGTGTGATTTCCTCCTGAACACAAAGAATTACAATATAGAAACTTCTGTACGATACTTCTCCTACAGTGCACTTGCCACATTTAACTCAGAGTACTCCTCACTACGTTCACTATTCTGTTAACTCAGAGAACTCCTAACTAGGTTCACTCTTCTGTCAAATCATGGCCTCATATGCCCCCAAATGTCACAAAACAAGTATGATTTTCGCCTGAACACAAATGTTACAGTATACGAAATTCTCTAGGATCCTTATCACTAAGAAGTGCAATTCCAACATTTACTCTGAATCCTCCACACGTGGTTCACTCTTTAAGATAATCACGGCCTGCTTGAACCTGTTATATGCGAATGTCGAAAACAAGAATGATCTTCTCCTGAACCTTACAAAGTGTAACACTATAGAATCTTCTGAGGATACTTATCCCTAAGAAGTGCAGCTCCAACATTTGACTCGCAGTCCTCCTCACTTGGTTGACTCTTTTGGAAAATCAAGGCCTGCGTGCACATATTCCCTGAAAACGTCACAAAACCAGTGTGAATTTCTCCTGAACATAAAAACTTACAACGTAGGAACATCTACAGGATTCTTATCACTGAGAAGAGAAAGTGAAACATGTGAATTTGACGCGATCTCTCGTGGTCACTCTTTTCAAGGTCATTACAAGCCTGAATATCGTTGGTACAATCAGCACAAAACAAATGTTGTTTTCTCCAGAATACAAAGTTTTACAGTCTAGAACCCTGTGTAGGATACTTATCCCAAACAAGTGCACATGCTACACATATAACTGTGAGTCCTCTTCACTTGGTTCACTATTTTGGAAAAGAACATCGTTGGTAGAATCAGCACAAAACAAATGTTGTTTTCTCCAGAATACAATGTTTTACAATCTAGCACCCTGTGTAGGATACTTATCCCAAATAAGTGCACATGCTACATATGTAACTGTGAGTCCTCTTCACTTAGTTCACTATTTGGAAAGGAACATCTTTGGTAGAATCAGCACAAAACAAATGTTGTTTTCTCCAGAATACAAAGTTTTACACTCTAGAACCCTGTGTAGATTACTTATCCCATATAAGTGCACATGCTACATATGTAACTGTGAGTCCTCTTCACTTGGTTCACAATTTGGAAAGGAACATCTTTGCTAGAATCAGCACAAAACAAATGTTGTTTTCTCCAGAATACAAAGTTTTACAGTCTAGAATCCTGTGTAGTTTGATTATCCCATATAAGTGCACATGCTACATATAACTGTGAGTCCTCTTCACTTACTTCACTATTTTGGAAGGGAAAGACATGCATGAACATGTTTCATGGAAACGTCGTAAACGAAGTGTGATTTCCTCCTGAACACAAAGAATTACAATATAGAAACTTCTGTACGATACTTCTCCTAAAGTGCACTTGCCACATTTAACTCAGAGTACTCCTCACTACGTTCACTATTCTGTTAACTCAGAGAACTCCTAACTAGGTTCACTCTTCTGTCAAATCATGGCCTCATATGCCCCCAAATGTCACCAAACAAGTATGATTTACGCCTGAACACAAATGTTACAGTATACGAAATTCTCTAGGATCCTTATCACTAAGAAGTACAATTCCAACATTTACTCTGAATCCTCCACTCTTTAGGATAATCACGGCCTGCGTGAACATGTTATATGCGAATGTCGCAAAACAAGTATGATCTTCTCCTGATCCTTACAAAGTGTAACACTATAGAATCTTCTGTAGGATACTTATCCCTAAGAAGTGCACCTCCAACATTTGACTCGCAGTCCTCCTCACTTGGTTCACTCTTTTAGAAAATCAAGGACTGCGTGAACATATTCCCTGAAAACGTCACAACACCAGTGTGAATTTCTCCTGAACATAAAAACTTACAACGTAGGAACATCTACAGGATTCTTATCACTGAGAAGAGAAAGTGAAACATGTGAATTTGACGCGATCTCTCGTGGTCACTATTTTCAAGCTCATTACAAGCCTGAATATCGTTGCTACAATCAGCACAAAGCAAATGTTGTTTTCTCCAGAATACAAAGTTTTACAGTCTAGCACCCTGTGTAGGATACTTATCCCAAATAAGTGCACATGCTACATATGTAAATGTGAGTCCTCTTCACTTGGTTCACTATTTGGAAAGGAACATCGTTGCTAGAATCAGCACAAAACAAATGTTGTTTTCTCCAGAATACAAAGTTTTACAGTCTAGAACCCTGTGTAGTTTGATTATCCCATATAAGTGCACATGCTACATATATAACTGTGAGTCCTCTTCACTTACTTCACTATTTTGGAAGGGAAAGACATGTATGAACATGTTTCATGGAAACGTCGTAAACCAAGTGTGATTTCCTCCTGAACACAAAGAATTACAATATAGAAACTTCTGTACGATACTTCTCCTACAGTGCACTTGCCACATTTAACTCAGTGTACTCCTCACTACGTTCACTATTCTGTTAACTCAGAGAACTCCTAACTAGGTTCACTCTTCTGTCAAATCATGGCCTCATATGCCCCCAAATGTCACAAAACAAGTATGATTTTCGCCTGAACACAAATGTTACAGTATACGAAATTCTCTAGGATCCTTATCACTAAGAAGTGCAATTCCAACATTTACTCTGAATCCTCCACACGTGGTTCACTCTTTAAGATAATCACGGCCTGCTTGAACCTGTTATATGCGAATGTCGAAAACAAGAATGATCTTCTCCTGAACCTTACAAAGTGTAACACTATAGAATCTTCTGAGGATACTTATCCCTAAGAAGTGCAGCTCCAACATTTGACTCGCAGTCCTCCTCACTTGGTTGACTCTTTTGGAAAATCAAGGCCTGCGTGCACATATTCCCTGAAAACGTCACAAAACCAGTGTGAATTTCTCCTGAACATAAAAACTTACAACGTAGGAACATCTACAGGATTCTTATCACTGAGAAGAGAAAGTGAAACGTGAATTTGACGCGATCTCTCGTGGTCACTATTTTCAAGCTCATTACAAGCCTGAATATCGTTGGTACAATCAGCACAAAACAAATGTTGTTTTCTCCAGAATACAAAGTTTTACAGTCTAGAACCCTGTGTAGGATACTTATCCCAAACAAGTGCACATGCTACACATATAACTGTGAGTCCTCTTCACTTGGTTCACTATTTTGGAAAAGAACATCGTTGGTAGAATCAGCACAAAACAAATGTTGTTTTCTCCAGAATACAAAGTTTTACAGTCTAGCACCCTGTGTAGGATACTTATCCCAAATAAGTGCACATGCTACATATGTAACTGTGAGTCCTCTTCACTTGGTTCACAATTTGGAAAGGAACATCTTTGCTAGAATCAGCACAAAACAAATGTTGTTTTCTCCAGAATACAGAGTTTTACAGTCTAGAATCCTGTGTAGTTTGATTATCCCATATAAGTGCACATGCTACATATAACTGTGAGTCCTCTTCACTTACTTCACTATTTTGGAAGGGAAAGACATGCATGAACATGTTTCATGGAAACGTCGTAAACGAAGTGTGATTTCCTCCTGAACACAAAGAATTACAATATAGAAACTTCTGTACGATACTTCTCCTAAAGTGCACTTGCCACATTTAACTCAGAGTACTCCTCACTACGTTCACTATTCTGTTAACTCAGAGAACTCCTAACTAGGTTCACTCTTCTGTCAAATCATGGCCTCATATGCCCCCAAATGTCACCAAACAAGTATGATTTACGCCTGAACACAAATGTTACAGTATACGAAATTCTCTAGGATCCTTATCACTAAGAAGTACAATTCCAACATTTACTCTGAATCCTCCACTCTTTAGGATAATCACGGCCTGCGTGAACATGTTATATGCGAATGTCGCAAAACAAGTATGATCTTCTCCTGATCCTTACAAAGTGTAACACTATAGAATCTTCTGTAGGATACTTATCCCTAAGAAGTGCACCTCCAACATTTGACTCGCAGTCCTTCTCACTTGGTTCACTCTTTTAGAAAATCAAGGACTGCGTGAACATATTCCCTGAAAACGTGACAACACCAGTGTGAATTTCTCCTGAACATAAAAACTTACAACGTAGGAACATCTACAGGATTCTTATCACTGAGAAGAGAAAGTGAAACATGTGAATTTGACGCGATCTCTCGTGGTCACTATTTTCAAGCTCATTACAAGCCTGAATATCGTTGGTACAATCAGCACAAAACAAATGTTGTTTTCTCCAGAATACAAAGTTTTACAGTCTAGCACCCTGTGTAGGATACTTATCCCAAATAAGTGCACATGCTACATATGTAATTGTGAGTCCTCTTCACTTGGTTCACTATTTGGAAAGGAACATCGTTGGTAGAATCAGCACAAAACAAATGTTGTTTTCTCCAGAATACAAAGTTTTACAGTCTAGAACCCTGTGTAGTTTGATTATCCCATATAAGTGCACATGCTACATATATAACTGTGAGTCCTCTTCACTTACTTCACTATTTTGGAAGGGAAAGACATGCATGAACATGTTTCATGGAAACGTCGTAAACCAAGTGTGATTTCCTCCTGAACACAAAGAATTACAATATAGAAACTTCTGTACGATACTTCTCCTACAGTGCACTTGCCACATTTAACTCAGAGTACTCCTCACTACGTTCACTATTCTGTTAACTCAGAGAACTCCTAACTAGGTTCACTCTTCTGTCAAATCATGGCCTCATATGCCCCCAAATGTCACAAAACAAGTATGATTTTCGCCTGAACACAAATGTTACAGTATACGAAATTCTCTAGGATCCTTATCACTAAGAAGTGCAATTCCAACATTTACTCTGAATCCTCCACACGTGGTTCACTCTTTAAGATAATCACGGCCTGCTTGAACCTGTTATATGCGAATGTCGAAAACAAGAATGATCTTCTCCTGAACCTTACAAAGTGTAACACTATAGAATCTTCTGAGGATACTTATCCCTAAGAAGTGCAGCTCCAACATTTGACTCGCAGTCCTCCTCACTTGGTTGACTCTTTTGGAAAATCAAGGCCTGCGTGCACATATTCCCTGAAAACGTCACAAAACCAGTGTGAATTTCTCCTGAACATAAAAACTTACAACGTAGGAACATCTACAGGATTCTTATCACTGAGAAGAGAAAGTGAAACGTGAATTTGACGCGATCTCTCGTGGTCACTATTTTCAAGCTCATTACAAGCCTGAATATCGTTGGTACAATCAGCACAAAACAAATGTTGTTTTCTCCAGAATACAAAGTTTTACAGTCTAGAACCCTGTGTAGGATACTTATCCCAAACAAGTGCACATGCTACACATATAACTGTGAGTCCTCTTCACTTGGTTCACTATTTTGGAAAAGAACATCGTTGGTAGAATCAGCACAAAACAAATGTTGTTTTCTCCAGAATACAAAGTTTTACAGTCTAGCACCCTGTGTAGGATACTTATCCCAAATAAGTGCACATGCTACATATGTAACTGTGAGTCCTCTTCACTTGGTTCACAATTTGGAAAGGAACATCTTTGCTAGAATCAGCACAAAACAAATGTTGTTTTCTCCAGAATACAGAGTTTTACAGTCTAGAATCCTGTGTAGTTTGATTATCCCATATAAGTGCACATGCTACATATAACTGTGAGTCCTCTTCACTTACTTCACTATTTTGGAAGGGAAAGACATGCATGAACATGTTTCATGGAAACGTCGTAAACGAAGTGTGATTTCCTCCTGAACACAAAGAATTACAATATAGAAACTTCTGTACGATACTTCTCCTAAAGTGCACTTGCCACATTTAACTCAGAGTACTCCTCACTACGTTCACTATTCTGTTAACTCAGAGAACTCCTAACTAGGTTCACTCTTCTGTCAAATCATGGCCTCATATGCCCCCAAATGTCACCAAACAAGTATGATTTACGCCTGAACACAAATGTTACAGTATACGAAATTCTCTAGGATCCTTATCACTAAGAAGTACAATTCCAACATTTACTCTGAATCCTCCACTCTTTAGGATAATCACGGCCTGCGTGAACATGTTATATGCGAATGTCGCAAAACAAGTATGATCTTCTCCTGATCCTTACAAAGTGTAACACTATAGAATCTTCTGTAGGATACTTATCCCTAAGAAGTGCACCTCCAACATTTGACTCGCAGTCCTTCTCACTTGGTTCACTCTTTTAGAAAATCAAGGACTGCGTGAACATATTCCCTGAAAACGTGACAACACCAGTGTGAATTTCTCCTGAACATAAAAACTTACAACGTAGGAACATCTACAGGATTCTTATCACTGAGAAGAGAAAGTGAAACATGTGAATTTGACGCGATCTCTCGTGGTCACTATTTTCAAGCTCATTACAAGCCTGAATATCGTTGGTACAATCAGCACAAAACAAATGTTGTTTTCTCCAGAATACAAAGTTTTACAGTCTAGCACCCTGTGTAGGATACTTATCCCAAATAAGTGCACATGCTACATATGTAATTGTGAGTCCTCTTCACTTGGTTCACTATTTGGAAAGGAACATCGTTGGTAGAATCAGCACAAAACAAATGTTGTTTTCTCCAGAATACAAAGTTTTACAGTCTAGAACCCTGTGTAGTTTGATTATCCCATATAAGTGCACATGCTACATATATAACTGTGAGTCCTCTTCACTTACTTCACTATTTTGGAAGGGAAAGACATGCATGAACATGTTTCATGGAAACGTCGTAAACCAAGTGTGATTTCCTCCTGAACACAAAGAATTACAATATAGAAACTTCTGTACGATACTTCTCCTACAGTGCACTTGCCACATTTAACTCAGAGTACTCCTCACTACGTTCACTATTCTGTTAACTCAGAGAACTCCTAACTAGGTTCACTCTTCTGTCAAATCATGGCCTCATATGCCCCCAAATGTCACAAAACAAGTATGATTTTCGCCTGAACACAAATGTTACAGTATACGAAATTCTCTAGGATCCTTATCACTAAGAAGTGCAATTCCAACATTTACTCTGAATCCTCCACACGTGGTTCACTCTTTAAGATAATCACGGCCTGCTTGAACCTGTTATATGCGAATGTCGAAAACAAGAATGATCTTCTCCTGAACCTTACAAAGTGTAACACTATAGAATCTTCTGAGGATACTTATCCCTAAGAAGTGCAGCTCCAACATTTGACTCGCAGTCCTCCTCACTTGGTTGACTCTTTTGGAAAATCAAGGCCTGCGTGCACATATTCCCTGAAAACGTCACAAAACCAGTGTGAATTTCTCCTGAACATAAAAACTTACAATGTAGGAACATCTACAGGATTCTTATCACTGAGAAGAGAAAGTGAAACATGTGAATTTGACGCGATCTCTCGTGGTCACTCTTTTCAAGCTCATTACAAGCCTGAATATCGTTGGTACAATCAGCACAAAACAAATGTTGTTTTCTCCAGAATACAAAGTTTTACAGTCTAGAACCCTGTGTAGGATACTTATCCCAAACAAGTGCACATGCTACACATATAACTGTGAGTCCTCTTCACTTGGTTCACTATTTTGGAAAAGAACATCGTTGGTAGAATCAGCACAAAACAAATGTTGTTTTCTCCAGAATACAAAGTTTTACAGTCTAGCACCCTGTGTAGGATACTTATCCCAAATAAGTGCACATGCTACATATGTAACTGTGAGTCCTCTTCACTTGGTTCACAATTTGGAAAGGAACATCTTTGCTAGAATCAGCACAAAACAAATGTTGTTTTCTCCAGAATACAAAGTTTTACAGTCTAGAATCCTGTGTAGTTTGATTATCCCATATAAGTGCACATGCTACATATAACTGTGAGTCCTCTTCACTTACTTCACTATTTTGGAAGGGAAAGACATGCATGAACATGTTTCATGGAAACGTCGTAAACGAAGTGTGATTTCCTCCTGAACACAAAGAATTACAATATAGAAACTTCTGTACGATACTTCTCCTAAAGTGCACTTGCCACATTTAACTCAGAGTACTCCTCACTACGTTCACTATTCTGTTAACTCAGAGAACTCCTAACTAGGTTCACTCTTCTGTCAAATCATGGCCTCATATGCCCCCAAATGTCACCAAACAAGTATGATTTACGCCTGAACACAAATGTTACAGTATACGAAATTCTCTAGGATCCTTATCACTAAGAAGTACAATTCCAACATTTACTCTGAATCCTCCACTCTTTAGGATAATCACGGCCTGTGTGAACATGTTATATGCGAATGTCGCAAAACAAGTATGATCTTCTCCTGATCCTTACAAAGTGTAACACTATAGAATCTTCTGTAGGATACTTATCCCTAAGAAGTGCACCTCCAACATTTGACTCGCAGTCCTTCTCACTTGGTTCACTCTTTTAGAAAATCAAGGACTGCGTGAACATATTCCCTGAAAACGTGACAACACCAGTGTGAATTTCTCCTGAACATAAAAACTTACAACGTAGGAACATCTACAGGATTCTTATCACTGAGAAGAGAAAGTGAAACATGTGAATTTGACGCGATCTCTCGTGGTCACTATTTTCAAGCTCATTACAAGCCTGAATATCGTTGGTACAATCAGCACAAAACAAATGTTGTTTTCTCCAGAATACAAAGTTTTACAGTCTAGCACCCTGTGTAGGATACTTATCCCAAATAAGTGCACATGCTACATATGTAAATGTGAGTCCTCTTCACTTGGTTCACTATTTGGAAAGGAACATCGTTGCTAGAATCAGCACAAAACAAATGTTGTTTTCTCCAGAATACAAAGTTTTACAGTCTAGAACCCTGTGTAGTTTGATTATCCCATATAAGTGCACATGCTACATATATAACTGTGAGTCCTCTTCACTTACTTCACTATTTTGGAAGGGAAAGACATGCATGAACATGTTTCATGGAAACGTCGTAAACCAAGTGTGATTTCCTCCTGAACACAAAGAATTACAATATAGAAACTTCTGTACGATACTTCTCCTACAGTGCACTTGCCACATTTAACTCAGAGTACTCCTCACTACGTTCACTATTCTGTTAACTCAGAGAACTCCTAACTAGGTTCACTCTTCTGTCAAATCATGGCCTCATATGCCCCCAAATGTCACAAAACAAGTATGATTTTCGCCTGAACACAAATGTTACAGTATACGAAATTCTCTAGGATCCTTATCACTAAGAAGTGCAATTCCAACATTTACTCTGAATCCTCCACACGTGGTTCACTCTTTAAGATAATCACGGCCTGCTTGAACCTGTTATATGCGAATGTCGAAAACAAGAATGATCTTCTCCTGAACCTTACAAAGTGTAACACTATAGAATCTTCTGGAGGATACTTATCCCTAAGAAGTGCAGCTCCAACATTTGACTCGCAGTCCTCCTCACTTGGTTGACTCTTTTGGAAAATCAAGGCCTGCGTGCACATATTCCCTGAAAACGTCACAAAACCAGTGTGAATTTCTCCTGAACATAAAAACTTACAACGTAGGAACATCTACAGGATTCTTATCACTGAGAAGAGAAAGTGAAACATGTGAATTCTCGTGGTCACTATTTTCAAGCTCATTACAAGCCTGAATATCGTTGCTACAATCAGCACAAAGCAAATGTTGTTTTCTCCAGAATACAAAGTTTTACAGTCTAGCACCCTGTGTAGGATACTTATCCCAAATAAGTGCACATGCTACATATGTAAATGTGAGTCCTCTTCACTTGGTTCACTATTTGGAAAGGAACATCGTTGCTAGAATCAGCACAAAACAAATGTTGTTTTCTCCAGAATACAAAGTTTTACAGTCTAGAACCCTGTGTAGTTTGATTATCCCATATAAGTGCACATGCTACATATATAACTGTGAGTCCTCTTCACTTACTTCACTATTTTGGAAGGGAAAGACATGTATGAACATGTTTCATGGAAACGTCGTAAACCAAGTGTGATTTCCTCCTGAACACAAAGAATTACAATATAGAAACTTCTGTACGATACTTCTCCTACAGTGCACTTGCCACATTTAACTCAGTGTACTCCTCACTACGTTCACTATTCTGTTAACTCAGAGAACTCCTAACTAGGTTCACTCTTCTGTCAAATCATGGCCTCATATGCCCCCAAATGTCACAAAACAAGTATGATTTTCGCCTGAACACAAATGTTACAGTATACGAAATTCTCTAGGATCCTTATCACTAAGAAGTGCAATTCCAACATTTACTCTGAATCCTCCACACGTGGTTCACTCTTTAAGATAATCACGGCCTGCTTGAACCTGTTATATGCGAATGTCGAAAACAAGAATGATCTTCTCCTGAACCTTACAAAGTGTAACACTATAGAATCTTCTGAGGATACTTATCCCTAAGAAGTGCAGCTCCAACATTTGACTCGCAGTCCTCCTCACTTGGTTGACTCTTTTGGAAAATCAAGGCCTGCGTGCACATATTCCCTGAAAACGTCACAAAACCAGTGTGAATTTCTCCTGAACATAAAAACTTACAACGTAGGAACATCTACAGGATTCTTATCACTGAGAAGAGAAAGTGAAACGTGAATTTGACGCGATCTCTCGTGGTCACTATTTTCAAGCTCATTACAAGCCTGAATATCGTTGGTACAATCAGCACAAAACAAATGTTGTTTTCTCCAGAATACAAAGTTTTACAGTCTAGCACCCTGTGTAGGATACTTATCCCAAATAAGTGCACATGCTACATATGTAACTGTGAGTCCTCTTCACTTGGTTCACAATTTGGAAAGGAACATCTTTGCTAGAATCAGCACAAAACAAATGTTGTTTTCTCCAGAATACAGAGTTTTACAGTCTAGAATCCTGTGTAGGTTGATTATCCCATATAAGTGCACATGCTACATATGTAACTGTGAGTACTCTTCACTTACTTCACTATTTTGGAAGGGAAAGACATGCATGAACATGTTTCATGGAAACGTCGTAAACGAAGTGTGATTTCCTCCTGAACACAAAGAATTACAATATAGAAACTTCTGTATGATACTTCTCCTAAAGTGCACTTGCCACATTTAACTCAGAGTACTCCTCACTACGTTCACTATTCTGTTAACTCAGAGAACTCCTAACTAGGTTCACTCTTCTGTCAAATCATGGCCTCATATGCCCCCAAATGTCACCAAACAAGTATGATTTACGCCTGAACACAAATGTTACAGTATACGAAATTCTCTAGGATCCTTATCACTAAGAAGTACAATTCCAACATTTACTCTGAATCCTCCACTCTTTAGGATAATCACGGCCTGCGTGAACATGTTATATGCGAATGTCGCAAAACAAGTATGATCTTCTCCTGATCCTTACAAAGTGTAACACTATAGAATCTTCTGTAGGATACTTATCCCTAAGAAGTGCACCTCCAACATTTGACTCGCAGTCCTTCTCACTTGGTTCACTCTTTTAGAAAATCAAGGACTGCGTGAACATATTCCCTGAAAACGTGACAACACCAGTGTGAATTTCTCCTGAACATAAAAACTTACAACGTAGGAACATCTACAGGATTCTTATCACTGAGAAGAGAAAGTGAAACATGTGAATTTGACGCGATCTCTCGTGGTCACTATTTTCAAGCTCATTACAAGCCTGAATATCGTTGGTACAATCAGCACAAAACAAATGTTGTTTTCTCCAGAATACAAAGTTTTACAGTCTAGCACCCTGTGTAGGATACTTATCCCAAATAAGTGCACATGCTACATATGTAATTGTGAGTCCTCTTCACTTGGTTCACTATTTGGAAAGGAACATCGTTGCTAGAATCAGCACAAAACAAATGTTGTTTTCTCCAGAATACAAAGTTTTACAGTCTAGAACCCTGTGTAGTTTGATTATCCCATATAAGTGCACATGCTACATATATAACTGTGAGTCCTCTTCACTTACTTCACTATTTTGGAAGGGAAAGACATGCATGAACATGTTTCATGGAAACGTCGTAAACCAAGTGTGATTTCCTCCTGAACACAAAGAATTACAATATAGAAACTTCTGTACGATACTTCTCCTACAGTGCACTTGCCACATTTAACTCAGAGTACTCCTCACTACGTTCACTATTCTGTTAACTCAGAGAACTCCTAACTAGGTTCACTCTTCTGTCAAATCATGGCCTCATATGCCCCCAAATGTCACAAAACAAGTATGATTTTCGCCTGAACACAAATGTTACAGTATACGAAATTCTCTAGGATCCTTATCACTAAGAAGTGCAATTCCAACATTTACTCTGAATCCTCCACACGTGGTTCACTCTTTAAGATAATCACGGCCTGCTTGAACCTGTTATATGCGAATGTCGAAAACAAGAATGATCTTCTCCTGAACCTTACAAAGTGTAACACTATAGAATCTTCTGAGGATACTTATCCCTAAGAAGTGCAGCTCCAACATTTGACTCGCAGTCCTCCTCACTTGGTTGACTCTTTTGGAAAATCAAGGCCTGCGTGCACATATTCCCTGAAAACGTCACAAAACCAGTGTGAATTTCTCCTGAACATAAAAACTTACAACGTAGGAACATCTACAGGATTCTTATCACTGAGAAGAGAAAGTGAAACGTGAATTTGACGCGATCTCTCGTGGTCACTATTTTCAAGCTCATTACAAGCCTGAATATCGTTGGTACAATCAGCACAAAACAAATGTTGTTTTCTCCAGAATACAAAGTTTTACAGTCTAGAACCCTGTGTAGGATACTTATCCCAAACAAGTGCACATGCTACACATATAACTGTGAGTCCTCTTCACTTGGTTCACTATTTTGGAAAAGAACATCGTTGGTAGAATCAGCACAAAACAAATGTTGTTTTCTCCAGAATACAAAGTTTTACAGTCTAGCACCCTGTGTAGGATACTTATCCCAAATAAGTGCACATGCTACATATGTAACTGTGAGTCCTCTTCACTTGGTTCACAATTTGGAAAGGAACATCTTTGCTAGAATCAGCACAAAACAAATGTTGTTTTCTCCAGAATACAGAGTTTTACAGTCTAGAATCCTGTGTAGTTTGATTATCCCATATAAGTGCACATGCTACATATAACTGTGAGTCCTCTTCACTTACTTCACTATTTTGGAAGGGAAAGACATGCATGAACATGTTTCATGGAAACGTCGTAAACGAAGTGTGATTTCCTCCTGAACACAAAGAATTACAATATAGAAACTTCTGTACGATACTTCTCCTAAAGTGCACTTGCCACATTTAACTCAGAGTACTCCTCACTACGTTCACTATTCTGTTAACTCAGAGAACTCCTAACTAGGTTCACTCTTCTGTCAAATCATGGCCTCATATGCCCCCAAATGTCACCAAACAAGTATGATTTACGCCTGAACACAAATGTTACAGTATACGAAATTCTCTAGGATCCTTATCACTAAGAAGTACAATTCCAACATTTACTCTGAATCCTCCACTCTTTAGGATAATCACGGCCTGCGTGAACATGTTATATGCGAATGTCGCAAAACAAGTATGATCTTCTCCTGATCCTTACAAAGTGTAACACTATAGAATCTTCTGTAGGATACTTATCCCTAAGAAGTGCACCTCCAACATTTGACTCGCAGTCCTTCTCACTTGGTTCACTCTTTTAGAAAATCAAGGACTGCGTGAACATATTCCCTGAAAACGTGACAACACCAGTGTGAATTTCTCCTGAACATAAAAACTTACAACGTAGGAACATCTACAGGATTCTTATCACTGAGAAGAGAAAGTGAAACATGTGAATTTGACGCGATCTCTCGTGGTCACTATTTTCAAGCTCATTACAAGCCTGAATATCGTTGGTACAATCAGCACAAAACAAATGTTGTTTTCTCCAGAATACAAAGTTTTACAGTCTAGCACCCTGTGTAGGATACTTATCCCAAATAAGTGCACATGCTACATATGTAATTGTGAGTCCTCTTCACTTGGTTCACTATTTGGAAAGGAACATCGTTGGTAGAATCAGCACAAAACAAATGTTGTTTTCTCCAGAATACAAAGTTTTACAGTCTAGAACCCTGTGTAGTTTGATTATCCCATATAAGTGCACATGCTACATATATAACTGTGAGTCCTCTTCACTTACTTCACTATTTTGGAAGGGAAAGACATGCATGAACATGTTTCATGGAAACGTCGTAAACCAAGTGTGATTTCCTCCTGAACACAAAGAATTACAATATAGAAACTTCTGTACGATACTTCTCCTACAGTGCACTTGCCACATTTAACTCAGAGTACTCCTCACTACGTTCACTATTCTGTTAACTCAGAGAACTCCTAACTAGGTTCACTCTTCTGTCAAATCATGGCCTCATATGCCCCCAAATGTCACAAAACAAGTATGATTTTCGCCTGAACACAAATGTTACAGTATACGAAATTCTCTAGGATCCTTATCACTAAGAAGTGCAATTCCAACATTTACTCTGAATCCTCCACACGTGGTTCACTCTTTAAGATAATCACGGCCTGCTTGAACCTGTTATATGCGAATGTCGAAAACAAGAATGATCTTCTCCTGAACCTTACAAAGTGTAACACTATAGAATCTTCTGAGGATACTTATCCCTAAGAAGTGCAGCTCCAACATTTGACTCGCAGTCCTCCTCACTTGGTTGACTCTTTTGGAAAATCAAGGCCTGCGTGCACATATTCCCTGAAAACGTCACAAAACCAGTGTGAATTTCTCCTGAACATAAAAACTTACAATGTAGGAACATCTACAGGATTCTTATCACTGAGAAGAGAAAGTGAAACATGTGAATTTGACGCGATCTCTCGTGGTCACTCTTTTCAAGCTCATTACAAGCCTGAATATCGTTGGTACAATCAGCACAAAACAAATGTTGTTTTCTCCAGAATACAAAGTTTTACAGTCTAGAACCCTGTGTAGGATACTTATCCCAAACAAGTGCACATGCTACACATATAACTGTGAGTCCTCTTCACTTGGTTCACTATTTTGGAAAAGAACATCGTTGGTAGAATCAGCACAAAACAAATGTTGTTTTCTCCAGAATACAAAGTTTTACAGTCTAGCACCCTGTGTAGGATACTTATCCCAAATAAGTGCACATGCTACATATGTAACTGTGAGTCCTCTTCACTTGGTTCACAATTTGGAAAGGAACATCTTTGCTAGAATCAGCACAAAACAAATGTTGTTTTCTCCAGAATACAAAGTTTTACAGTCTAGAATCCTGTGTAGTTTGATTATCCCATATAAGTGCACATGCTACATATAACTGTGAGTCCTCTTCACTTACTTCACTATTTTGGAAGGGAAAGACATGCATGAACATGTTTCATGGAAACGTCGTAAACGAAGTGTGATTTCCTCCTGAACACAAAGAATTACAATATAGAAACTTCTGTACGATACTTCTCCTAAAGTGCACTTGCCACATTTAACTCAGAGTACTCCTCACTACGTTCACTATTCTGTTAACTCAGAGAACTCCTAACTAGGTTCACTCTTCTGTCAAATCATGGCCTCATATGCCCCCAAATGTCACCAAACAAGTATGATTTACGCCTGAACACAAATGTTACAGTATACGAAATTCTCTAGGATCCTTATCACTAAGAAGTACAATTCCAACATTTACTCTGAATCCTCCACTCTTTAGGATAATCACGGCCTGTGTGAACATGTTATATGCGAATGTCGCAAAACAAGTATGATCTTCTCCTGATCCTTACAAAGTGTAACACTATAGAATCTTCTGTAGGATACTTATCCCTAAGAAGTGCACCTCCAACATTTGACTCGCAGTCCTTCTCACTTGGTTCACTCTTTTAGAAAATCAAGGACTGCGTGAACATATTCCCTGAAAACGTGACAACACCAGTGTGAATTTCTCCTGAACATAAAAACTTACAACGTAGGAACATCTACAGGATTCTTATCACTGAGAAGAGAAAGTGAAACATGTGAATTTGACGCGATCTCTCGTGGTCACTATTTTCAAGCTCATTACAAGCCTGAATATCGTTGGTACAATCAGCACAAAACAAATGTTGTTTTCTCCAGAATACAAAGTTTTACAGTCTAGCACCCTGTGTAGGATACTTATCCCAAATAAGTGCACATGCTACATATGTAAATGTGAGTCCTCTTCACTTGGTTCACTATTTGGAAAGGAACATCGTTGCTAGAATCAGCACAAAACAAATGTTGTTTTCTCCAGAATACAAAGTTTTACAGTCTAGAACCCTGTGTAGTTTGATTATCCCATATAAGTGCACATGCTACATATATAACTGTGAGTCCTCTTCACTTACTTCACTATTTTGGAAGGGAAAGACATGCATGAACATGTTTCATGGAAACGTCGTAAACCAAGTGTGATTTCCTCCTGAACACAAAGAATTACAATATAGAAACTTCTGTACGATACTTCTCCTACAGTGCACTTGCCACATTTAACTCAGAGTACTCCTCACTACGTTCACTATTCTGTTAACTCAGAGAACTCCTAACTAGGTTCACTCTTCTGTCAAATCATGGCCTCATATGCCCCCAAATGTCACAAAACAAGTATGATTTTCGCCTGAACACAAATGTTACAGTATACGAAATTCTCTAGGATCCTTATCACTAAGAAGTGCAATTCCAACATTTACTCTGAATCCTCCACACGTGGTTCACTCTTTAAGATAATCACGGCCTGCTTGAACCTGTTATATGCGAATGTCGAAAACAAGAATGATCTTCTCCTGAACCTTACAAAGTGTAACACTATAGAATCTTCTGGAGGATACTTATCCCTAAGAAGTGCAGCTCCAACATTTGACTCGCAGTCCTCCTCACTTGGTTGACTCTTTTGGAAAATCAAGGCCTGCGTGCACATATTCCCTGAAAACGTCACAAAACCAGTGTGAATTTCTCCTGAACATAAAAACTTACAACGTAGGAACATCTACAGGATTCTTATCACTGAGAAGAGAAAGTGAAACATGTGAATTCTCGTGGTCACTATTTTCAAGCTCATTACAAGCCTGAATATCGTTGCTACAATCAGCACAAAGCAAATGTTGTTTTCTCCAGAATACAAAGTTTTACAGTCTAGCACCCTGTGTAGGATACTTATCCCAAATAAGTGCACATGCTACATATGTAAATGTGAGTCCTCTTCACTTGGTTCACTATTTGGAAAGGAACATCGTTGCTAGAATCAGCACAAAACAAATGTTGTTTTCTCCAGAATACAAAGTTTTACAGTCTAGAACCCTGTGTAGTTTGATTATCCCATATAAGTGCACATGCTACATATATAACTGTGAGTCCTCTTCACTTACTTCACTATTTTGGAAGGGAAAGACATGCATGAACATGTTTCATGGAAACGTCGTAAACCAAGTGTGATTTCCTCCTGAACACAAAGAATTACAATATAGAAACTTCTGTACGATACTTCTCCTACAGTGCACTTGCCACATTTAACTCAGAGTACTCCTCACTACGTTCACTATTCTGTTAACTCAGAGAACTCCTAACTAGGTTCACTCTTCTGTCAAATCATGGCCTCATATGCCCCCAAATGTCACAAAACAAGTATGATTTTCGCCTGAACACAAATGTTACAGTATACGAAATTCTCTAGGATCCTTATCACTAAGAAGTGCAATTCCAACATTTACTCTGAATCCTCCACACGTGGTTCACTCTTTAAGATAATCACGGCCTGCTTGAACCTGTTATATGCGAATGTCGAAAACAAGAATGATCTTCTCCTGAACCTTACAAAGTGTAACACTATAGAATCTTCTGAGGATACTTATCCCTAAGAAGTGCAGCTCCAACATTTGACTCGCAGTCCTCCTCACTTGGTTGACTCTTTTGGAAAATCAAGGCCTGCGTGCACATATTCCCTGAAAACGTCACAAAACCAGTGTGAATTTCTCCTGAACATAAAAACTTACAACGTAGGAACATCTACAGGATTCTTATCACTGAGAAGAGAAAGTGAAACATGTGAATTTGACGCGATCTCTCGTGGTCACTATTTTCAAGCTCATTACAAGCCTGAATATCGTTGGTACAATCAGCACAAAACAAATGTTGTTTTCTCCAGAATACAAAGTTTTACAGTCTAGCACCCTGTGTAGGATACTTATCCCAAATAAGTGCACATGCTACATATGTAAATGTGAGTCCTCTTCACTTGGTTCACTATTTGGAAAGGAACATCGTTGCTAGAATCAGCACAAAACAAATGTTGTTTTCTCCAGAATACAAAGTTTTACAGTCTAGAACCCTGTGTAGTTTGATTATCCCATATAAGTGCACATGCTACATATATAACTGTGAGTCCTCTTCACTTACTTCACTATTTTGGAAGGGAAAGACATGCATGAACATGTTTCATGGAAACGTCGTAAACCAAGTGTGATTTCCTCCTGAACACAAAGAATTACAATATAGAAACTTCTGTACGATACTTCTCCTACAGTGCACTTGCCACATTTAACTCAGAGTACTCCTCACTACGTTCACTATTCTGTTAACTCAGAGAACTCCTAACTAGGTTCACTCTTCTGTCAAATCATGGCCTCATATGCCCCCAAATGTCACCAAACAAGTATGATTTACGCCTGAACACAAATGTTACAGTATACGAAATTCTCTAGGATCCTTATCACTAAGAAGTACAATTCCAACATTTACTCTGAATCCTCCACACGTGGTTCACTCTTTAGGATAATCACGGCCTGCGTGAACATGTTATATGCGAATGTCGCAAAACAAGTATGATCTTCTCCTGATCCTTACAAAGTGTAACACTATAGAATCTTCTGGAGGATACTTATCCCTAAGAAGTGCACCTCCAACATTTGACTCGCAGTCCTCCTCACTTGGTTCACTCTTTTAGAAAATCAAGGCCTGCGTGAACATATTCCCTGAAAACGTCACAACACCAGTGTGAATTTCTCCTGAACATAAAAACTTACAACGTAGGAACATCTACAGGATTCTTATCACTGAGAAGAGAAAGTGAAACATGTGAATTTGACGCGATCTCTCGTGGTCACTATTTTCAAGCTCATTACAAGCCTGAATATCGTTGGTACAATCAGCACAAAACAAATGTTGTTTTCTCCAGAATACAAAGTTTTACAGTCTAGCACCCTGTGTAGGATACTTATCCCAAATAAGTGCACATGCTACATATGTAATGTGAGTCCTCTTCACTTGGTTCACTATTTGGAAAGGAACATCGTTGCTAGAATCAGCACAAAACAAATGTTGTTTTCTCCAGAATACAAAGTTTTACAGTCTAGAACCCTGTGTAGTTTGATTATCCCATATAAGTGCACATGCTACATATATAACTGTGAGTCCTCTTCACTTACTTCACTATTTTGGAAGGGAAAGACATGCATGAACATGTTTCATGGAAACGTCGTAAACCAAGTGTGATTTCCTCCTGAACACAAAGAATTACAATATAGAAACTTCTGTACGATACTTCTCCTACAGTGCACTTGCCACATTTAACTCAGAGTACTCCTCACTACGTTCACTATTCTGTTAACTCAGAGAACTCCTAACTAGGTTCACTCTTCTGTCAAATCATGGCCTCATATGCCCCCAAATGTCACAAAACAAGTATGATTTTCGCCTGAACACAAATGTTACAGTATACGAAATTCTCTAGGATCCTTATCACTAAGAAGTGCAATTCCAACATTTACTCTGAATCCTCCACACGTGGTTCACTCTTTAAGATAATCACGGCCTGCTTGAACCTGTTATATGCGAATGTCGAAAACAAGAATGATCTTCTCCTGAACCTTACAAAGTGTAACACTATAGAATCTTCTGAGGATACTTATCCCTAAGAAGTGCAGCTCCAACATTTGACTCGCAGTCCTCCTCACTTGGTTGACTCTTTTGGAAAATCAAGGCCTGCGTGCACATATTCCCTGAAAACGTCACAAAACCAGTGTGAATTTCTCCTGAACATAAAACTTACAATGTAGGAACATCTACAGGATTCTTATCACTGAGAAGAGAAAGTGAAACATGTGAATTTGACGCGATCTCTCGTGGTCACTCTTTTCAAGCTCATTACAAGCCTGAATATCGTTGGTACAATCAGCACAAAACAAATGTTGTTTTCTCCAGAATACAAAGTTTTACAGTCTAGAACCCTGTGTAGGATACTTATCCCAAACAAGTGCACATGCTACACATATAACTGTGAGTCCTCTTCACTTGGTTCACTATTTTGGAAAAGAACATCGTTGGTAGAATCAGCACAAAACAAATGTTGTTTTCTCCAGAATACAAGTTTTACAGTCTAGCACCCTGTGTAGGATACTTATCCCAAATAAGTGCACATGCTACATATGTAACTGTGAGTCCTCTTCACTTGGTTCACAATTTGGAAAGGAACATCTTTGCTAGAATCAGCACAAAACAAATGTTGTTTTCTCCAGAATACAAAGTTTTACAGTCTAGAATCCTGTGTAGTTTGATTATCCCATATAAGTGCACATGCTACATATAACTGTGAGTCCTCTTCACTTACTTCACTATTTTGGAAGGGAAAGACATGCATGAACATGTTTCATGGAAACGTCGTAAACGAAGTGTGATTTCCTCCTGAACACAAAGAATTACAATATAGAAACTTCTGTACGATACTTCTCCTAAAGTGCACTTGCCACATTTAACTCAGAGTACTCCTCACTACGTTCACTATTCTGTTAACTCAGAGAACTCCTAACTAGGTTCACTCTTCTGTCAAATCATGGCCTCATATGCCCCCAAATGTCACCAAACAAGTATGATTTACGCCTGAACACAAATGTTACAGTATACGAAATTCTCTAGGATCCTTATCACTAAGAAGTACAATTCCAACATTTACTCTGAATCCTCCACTCTTTAGGATAATCACGGCCTGTGTGAACATGTTATATGCGAATGTCGCAAAACAAGTATGATCTTCTCCTGATCCTTACAAAGTGTAACACTATAGAATCTTCTGTAGGATACTTATCCCTAAGAAGTGCACCTCCAACATTTGACTCGCAGTCCTTCTCACTTGGTTCACTCTTTTAGAAAATCAAGGACTGCGTGAACATATTCCCTGAAAACGTGACAACACCAGTGTGAATTTCTCCTGAACATAAAAACTTACAACGTAGGAACATCTACAGGATTCTTATCACTGAGAAGAGAAAGTGAAACATGTGAATTTGACGCGATCTCTCGTGGTCACTATTTTCAAGCTCATTACAAGCCTGAATATCGTTGGTACAATCAGCACAAAACAAATGTTGTTTTCTCCAGAATACAAAGTTTTACAGTCTAGCACCCTGTGTAGGATACTTATCCCAAATAAGTGCACATGCTACATATGTAAATGTGAGTCCTCTTCACTTGGTTCACTATTTGGAAAGGAACATCGTTGCTAGAATCAGCACAAAACAAATGTTGTTTTCTCCAGAATACAAAGTTTTACAGTCTAGAACCCTGTGTAGTTTGATTATCCCATATAAGTGCACATGCTACATATATAACTGTGAGTCCTCTTCACTTACTTCACTATTTTGGAAGGGAAAGACATGCATGAACATGTTTCATGGAAACGTCGTAAACCAAGTGTGATTTCCTCCTGAACACAAAGAATTACAATATAGAAACTTCTGTACGATACTTCTCCTACAGTGCACTTGCCACATTTAACTCAGAGTACTCCTCACTACGTTCACTATTCTGTTAACTCAGAGAACTCCTAACTAGGTTCACTCTTCTGTCAAATCATGGCCTCATATGCCCCCAAATGTCACAAAACAAGTATGATTTTCGCCTGAACACAAATGTTACAGTATACGAAATTCTCTAGGATCCTTATCACTAAGAAGTGCAATTCCAACATTTACTCTGAATCCTCCACACGTGGTTCACTCTTTAAGATAATCACGGCCTGCTTGAACCTGTTATATGCGAATGTCGAAAACAAGAATGATCTTCTCCTGAACCTTACAAAGTGTAACACTATAGAATCTTCTGGAGGATACTTATCCCTAAGAAGTGCAGCTCCAACATTTGACTCGCAGTCCTCCTCACTTGGTTGACTCTTTTGGAAAATCAAGGCCTGCGTGCACATATTCCCTGAAAACGTCACAAAACCAGTGTGAATTTCTCCTGAACATAAAAACTTACAACGTAGGAACATCTACAGGATTCTTATCACTGAGAAGAGAAAGTGAAACATGTGAATTTGACGCGATCTCTCGTGGTCACTATTTTCAAGCTCATTACAAGCCTGAATATCGTTGGTACAATCAGCACAAAGCAAATGTTGTTTTCTCCAGAATACAAAGTTTTACAGTCTAGCACCCTGTGTAGGATACTTATCCCAAATAAGTGCACATGCTACATATGTAAATGTGAGTCCTCTTCACTTGGTTCACTATTTGGAAAGGAACATCGTTGGTAGAATCAGCACAAAACAAATGTTGTTTTCTCCAGAATACAAAGTTTTACAGTCTAGAACCCTGTGTAGTTTGATTATCCCATATAAGTGCACATGCTACATATATAACTGTGAGTCCTCTTCACTTACTTCACTATTTTGGAAGGGAAAGACATGCATGAACATGTTTCATGGAAACGTCGTAAACCAAGTGTGATTTCCTCCTGAACACAAAGAATTACAATATAGAAACTTCTGTACGATACTTCTCCTACAGTGCACTTGCCACATTTAACTCAGAGTACTCCTCACTACGTTCACTATTCTGTTAACTCAGAGAACTCCTAACTAGGTTCACTCTTCTGTCAAATCATGGCCTCATATGCCCCCAAATGTCACAAAACAAGTATGATTTTCGCCTGAACACAAATGTTACAGTATACGAAATTCTCTAGGATCCTTATCACTAAGAAGTGCAATTCCAACATTTACTCTGAATCCTCCACACGTGGTTCACTCTTTAAGATAATCACGGCCTGCTTGAACCTGTTATATGCGAATGTCGAAAACAAGAATGATCTTCTCCTGAACCTTACAAAGTGTAACACTATAGAATCTTCTGAGGATACTTATCCCTAAGAAGTGCAGCTCCAACATTTGACTCGCAGTCCTCCTCACTTGGTTGACTCTTTTGGAAAATCAAGGCCTGCGTGCACATATTCCCTGAAAACGTCACAAAACCAGTGTGAATTCTCCTGAACATAAAAACTTACAATGTAGGAACATCTACAGGATTCTTATCACTGAGAAGAGAAAGTGAAACATGTGAATTTGACGCGATCTCTCGTGGTCACTCTTTTCAAGGTCATTACAAGCCTGAATATCGTTGGTACAATCAGCACAAAACAAATGTTGTTTTCTCCAGAATACAAAGTTTTACAGTCTAGAACCCTGTGTAGGATACTTATCCCAAACAAGTGCACATGCTACACATATAACTGTGAGTCCTCTTCACTTGGTTCACTATTTTGGAAGAACATCGTTGGTAGAATCAGCACAAAACAAATGTTGTTTTCTCCAGAATACAAAGTTTTACAGTCTAGCACCCTGTGTAGGATACTTATCCCAAATAAGTGCACATGCTACATATGTAACTGTGAGTCCTCTTCACTTGGTTCACAATTTGGAAAGGAACATCTTTGCTAGAATCAGCACAAAACAAATGTTGTTTTCTCCAGAATACAAAGTTTTACAGTCTAGAATCCTGTGTAGTTTGATTATCCCATATAAGTGCACATGCTACATATAACTGTGAGTCCTCTTCACTTACTTCACTATTTTGGAAGGGAAAGACATGCATGAACATGTTTCATGGAAACGTCGTAAACGAAGTGTGATTTCCTCCTGAACACAAAGAATTACAATATAGAAACTTCTGTACGATACTTCTCCTAAAGTGCACTTGCCACATTTAACTCAGAGTACTCCTCACTACGTTCACTATTCTGTTAACTCAGAGAACTCCTAACTAGGTTCACTCTTCTGTCAAATCATGGCCTCATATGCCCCCAAATGTCACCAAACAAGTATGATTTACGCCTGAACACAAATGTTACAGTATACGAAATTCTCTAGGATCCTTATCACTAAGAAGTACAATTCCAACATTTACTCTGAATCCTCCACTCTTTAGGATAATCACGGCCTGTGTGAACATGTTATATGCGAATGTCGCAAAACAAGTATGATCTTCTCCTGATCCTTACAAAGTGTAACACTATAGAATCTTCTGTAGGATACTTATCCCTAAGAAGTGCACCTCCAACATTTGACTCGCAGTCCTTCTCACTTGGTTCACTCTTTTAGAAAATCAAGGACTGCGTGAACATATTCCCTGAAAACGTGACAACACCAGTGTGAATTTCTCCTGAACATAAAAACTTACAACGTAGGAACATCTACAGGATTCTTATCACTGAGAAGAGAAAGTGAAACATGTGAATTTGACGCGATCTCTCGTGGTCACTATTTTCAAGCTCATTACAAGCCTGAATATCGTTGGTACAATCAGCACAAAACAAATGTTGTTTTCTCCAGAATACAAAGTTTTACAGTCTAGCACCCTGTGTAGGATACTTATCCCAAATAAGTGCACATGCTACATATGTAAATGTGAGTCCTCTTCACTTGGTTCACTATTTGGAAAGGAACATCGTTGCTAGAATCAGCACAAAACAAATGTTGTTTTCTCCAGAATACAAAGTTTTACAGTCTAGAACCCTGTGTAGTTTGATTATCCCATATAAGTGCACATGCTACATATATAACTGTGAGTCCTCTTCACTTACTTCACTATTTTGGAAGGGAAAGACATGCATGAACATGTTTCATGGAAACGTCGTAAACCAAGTGTGATTTCCTCCTGAACACAAAGAATTACAATATAGAAACTTCTGTACGATACTTCTCCTACAGTGCACTTGCCACATTTAACTCAGAGTACTCCTCACTACGTTCACTATTCTGTTAACTCAGAGAACTCCTAACTAGGTTCACTCTTCTGTCAAATCATGGCCTCATATGCCCCCAAATGTCACAAAACAAGTATGATTTTCGCCTGAACACAAATGTTACAGTATACGAAATTCTCTAGGATCCTTATCACTAAGAAGTGCAATTCCAACATTTACTCTGAATCCTCCACACGTGGTTCACTCTTTAAGATAATCACGGCCTGCTTGAACCTGTTATATGCGAATGTCGAAAACAAGAATGATCTTCTCCTGAACCTTACAAAGTGTAACACTATAGAATCTTCTGGAGGATACTTATCCCTAAGAAGTGCAGCTCCAACATTTGACTCGCAGTCCTCCTCACTTGGTTGACTCTTTTGGAAAATCAAGGCCTGCGTGCACATATTCCCTGAAAACGTCACAAAACCAGTGTGAATTTCTCCTGAACATAAAAACTTACAACGTAGGAACATCTACAGGATTCTTATCACTGAGAAGAGAAAGTGAAACATGTGAATTTGACGCGATCTCTCGTGGTCACTATTTTCAAGCTCATTACAAGCCTGAATATCGTTGGTACAATCAGCACAAAGCAAATGTTGTTTTCTCCAGAATACAAAGTTTTACAGTCTAGCACCCTGTGTAGGATACTTATCCCAAATAAGTGCACATGCTACATATGTAAATGTGAGTCCTCTTCACTTGGTTCACTATTTGGAAAGGAACATCGTTGGTAGAATCAGCACAAAACAAATGTTGTTTTCTCCAGAATACAAAGTTTTACAGTCTAGAACCCTGTGTAGTTTGATTATCCCATATAAGTGCACATGCTACATATATAACTGTGAGTCCTCTTCACTTACTTCACTATTTTGGAAGGGAAAGACATGCATGAACATGTTTCATGGAAACGTCGTAAACCAAGTGTGATTTCCTCCTGAACACAAAGAATTACAATATAGAAACTTCTGTACGATACTTCTCCTACAGTGCACTTGCCACATTTAACTCAGAGTACTCCTCACTACGTTCACTATTCTGTTAACTCAGAGAACTCCTAACTAGGTTCACTCTTCTGTCAAATCATGGCCTCATATGCCCCCAAATGTCACAAAACAAGTATGATTTTCGCCTGAACACAAATGTTACAGTATACGAAATTCTCTAGGATCCTTATCACTAAGAAGTGCAATTCCAACATTTACTCTGAATCCTCCACACGTGGTTCACTCTTTAAGATAATCACGGCCTGCGTGAACATGTTATATGCGAATGTCGAAAACAAGAATGATCTTCTCCTGAACCTTACAAAGTGTAACACTATAGAATCTTCTGAGGATACTTATCCCTAAGAAGTGCAGCTCCAACATTTGACTCGCAGTCCTCCTCACTTGGTTGACTCTTTTGGAAAATCAAGGCCTGCGTGCACATATTCCCTGAAAACGTCACAAAACCAGTGTGAATTTCTCCTGAACATAAAAACTTACAATGTAGGAACATCTACAGGATTCTTATCACTGAGAAGAGAAAGTGAAACATGTGAATTTGACGCGATCTCTCGTGGTCACTCTTTTCAAGCTCATTACAAGCCTGAATATCGTTGGTACAATCAGCACAAAACAAATGTTGTTTTCTCCAGAATACAAAGTTTTACAGTCTAGAACCCTGTGTAGGATACTTATCCCAAACAAGTGCACATGCTACATATATAACTGTGAGTCCTCTTCACTTGGTTCACTATTTTGGAAAAGAACATCGTTGGTAGAATCAGCACAAAACAAATGTTGTTTTCTCCAGAAAACAAAGTTTTACAGTCTAGAATCCTGTGTAGTTTGATTATCCCATATAAGTGCACATGCTACATATAACTGTGAGTCCTCTTCACTTACTTCACTATTTTGGAAGGGAAAGACATGCATGAACATGTTTCATGGAAACGTCGTAAACGAAGTGTGATTTCCTCCTGAACACAAAGAATTACAATATAGAAACTTCTGTACGATACTTCTCCTAAAGTGCACTTGCCACATTTAACTCAGAGTACTCCTCACTACGTTCACTATTCTGTTAACTCAGAGAATTCCTAACTAGGTTCACTCTTCTGTCAAATCAGGGCCTCATATGCCCCCAAATGTCACCAAACAAGTATGATTTACGCCTGAACACAAATGTTACAGTATACGAAATTCTCTAGGATCCTTATCACTAAGAAGTGCAATTCCAACATTTACTCTGAATCCTCCACACGTGGTTCACTCTTTAAGATAATCACGGCCTGCGTGAACATGTTATATGCGAATGTCGAAAACAAGAATGATCTTCTCCTGAACCTTACAAAGTGTAACACTATAGAATCTTCTGAGGATACTTATCCCTAAGAAGTGCAGCTCCAACATTTGACTCGCAGTCCTCCTCACTTGGTTGACTCTTTTGGAAAATCAAGGCCTGCGTGCACATATTCCCTGAAAACGTCACAAAACCAGTGTGAATTTCTCCTGAACATAAAAACTTACAACGTAGGAACATCTACAGGATTCTTATCACTGAGAAGAGAAAGTGAAACATGTGAATTTGACGCGATCTCTCGTGGTCACTATTTTCAAGCTCATTACAAGCCTGAATATCGTTGGTACAATCAGCACAAAACAAATGTTGTTTTCTCCAGAATACAAAGTTTTACAGTCTAGAACCCTGTATAGATTGCTTATCCCATATAAGTGCACATGCTACATATATAACTGTGAGTCCTCTTCACTTACTTCACTATTTTGGAAGGGAAAGACATGCATGAACATGTTTCATGGAACGTCGTAACCAAGTGTGATTTCCTCCTGAACACAAAGAATTACAATATAGAAACTTCTGTACGATACTTCTCCTACAGTGCACTTGCCACATTTAACTCAAAGTACGCCTCACTACGTTCACTATTCTGTTAACTCAGAGAACTCCTAACTAGGTTCACTCTTCTGTCAAATCATGGCCTGTGTGAACATGTGCCCTCAAATGTCACAAAACAAGTATGATTTTCGCCTGAACACAAATGTTACAGTATACGAAATTCTCTAGGATCCTTATCACTAAGAAGTGCAATTCCAACATTTACTCTGATTCCTCCACACGTGGTTCACTCTTTAGGATAATCACGGCCTGCGTGAACATGTTATATGCGAATGTCGCAAAACAAGTATGATCTTCTCCTGATCCTTACAAAGTGTAACACTATAGAATCTTCTGTAGGATACTTATCCCTAAGAAGTGCACCTCCAACATTTGACTCGCAGTCCTCCTCACTTGGTTCACTCTTTTAGAAAATCAAGGACTGCGTGAACATATTCCCTGAAAACGTCACAACACCAGTGTGAATTTCTCCTGAACATAAAAACTTACAACGTAGGAACATCTACAGGATTCTTATCACTGAGAAGAGAAAGTGAAACATGTGAATTTGACGCGATCTCTCGTGGTCACTATTTTCAAGCTCATTACAAGCCTGAATATCGTTGGTACAATCAGCACAAAACAAATGTTGTTTTCTCCAGAATACAAAGTTTTACAGTCTAGAACCCTGTATAGATTGCTTATCCCATATAAGTGCACATGCTACATATATAACTGTGAGTCCTCTTCACTTACTTCACTATTTTGGAAGGGAAAGACATGCATGAACATGTTTCATGGAAACGTCGTAAACGAAGTGTGATTTCCTCCTGAACACAAAGAATTACAATATAGAAACTTCTGTACGATACTTCTCCTAAAGTGCACTTGCCACATTTAACTCAGAGTACTCCTCACTACGTTCACTATTCTGTTAACTCAGAGAATTCCTAACTAGGTTCACTCTTCTGTCAAATCAGGGCCTCATATGCCCCCAAATGTCACCAAACAAGTATGATTTACGCCTGAACACAAATGTTACAGTATACGAAATTCTCTAGGATCCTTATCACTAAGAAGTGCAATTCCAACATTTACTCTGATTCCTCCACACGTGGTTCACTCTTTAGGATAATCACGGCCTGCGTGAACATGTTATATGCGAATGTCGCAAAACAAGTATGATCTTCTCCTGAACCTTACAAAGTGTAACACTATAGAATCTTCTGAGGATACTTATCCCTAAGAAGTGCAGCTCCAACATTTGACTCGCAGTCCTCCTCACTTGGTTGACTCTTTTGGAAAATCAAGGCCTGCGTGCACATATTCCCTGAAAACGTCACAAAACCAGTGTGAATTTCTCCTGAACATAAAAACTTACAACGTAGGAACATCTACAGGATTCTTATCACTGAGAAGAGAAAGTGAAACATGTGAATTTGACGCGATCTCTCGTGGTCACTATTTTCAAGCTCATTACAAGCCTGAATATCGTTGGTACAATCAGCACAAAACAAATGTTGTTTTCTCCAGAATACAAAGTTTTACAGTCTAGAACCCTGTGTAGTTTGATTATCCCATATAAGTGCACATGCTACATATATAACTGTGAGTCCTCTTCACTTACTTCACTATTTTGGAAGGGAAAGACATGCATGAACATGTTTCATGGAAACGTCGTAAACGAAGTGTGATTTCCTCCTGAACACAAAGAATTACAATATAGAAACTTCTGTACGATACTTCTCCTACAGTGCACTTGCCACATTTAACTCAGAGTACTCCTCACTACGTTCACTATTCTGTTAACTCAGAGAACTCCTAACTAGGTTCACTCTTCTGTCAAATCATGGCCTCATATGCCCCCAAATGTCACAAAACAAGTATGATTTTCGCCTGAACACAAATGTTACAGTATACGAAATTCTCTAGGATCCTTATCACTAAGAAGTGCAATTCCAACATTTACTCTGATTCCTCCACACGTGGTTCACTCTTTAGGATAATCACGGCCTGCGTGAACATGTTATATGCGAATGTCGCAAAACAAGTATGATCTTCTCCTGAACCTTACAAAGTGTAACACTATAGAATCTTCTGTAGGATACTTATCCCTAAGAAGTGCACCTCCAACATTTGACTCGCAGTCCTCCTCACTTGGTTCACTCTTTTAGAAAATCAAGGACTGCGTGAACATATTCCCTGAAAACGTCACAACACCAGTGTGAATTTCTCCTGAACATAAAAACTTACAACGTAGGAACATCTACAGGATTCTTATCACTGAGAAGAGAAAGTGAAACATGTGAATTTGACGCGATCTCTCGTGGTCACTATTTTCAAGCTCATTACAAGCCTGAATATCGTTGCTACAATCAGCACAAAGCAAATGTTGTTTTCTCCAGAATACAAAGTTTTACAGTCTAGCACCCTGTGTAGGATACTTATCCCAAATAAGTGCACATGCTACATATGTAACTGTGAGTCCTCTTCACTTGGTTCACTATTTGGAAAGGAACATCGTTGGTAGAATCAGCACAAAACAAATATTGTTTTCTCCAGAATACAAAGTTTTACAGTCTAGAACCCGGTGTAGATTGATTATCCCATATAATGCACATGCTACACATATAACTGTGAGTCCTCTTCACTTGGTTCACTATTTTGGAAAGGAACATCGTTGGTAGAATCAGCACAAAACAAATGTTGTTTTCTCCAGAATACAATGTTTTACAATCTAGCACCCTGTGTAGGATACTTATCCCAAATAAGTGCACATGCTACATATGTAACTGTGAGTCCTCTTCACTTAGTTCACTATTTGGAAAGGAACATCTTGGTAGAATCAGCACAAACAAATGTTGTTTTCTCCAGAATACAAAGTTTTACACTCTAGAACCCTGTGTAGATTACTTATCCCATATAAGTGCACATGCTACATATATAACTGTGAGTCCTCTTCACTTACTTCACTATTTTGGAAAGGAAAGACATGCATGAACATGTTTCATGGAAACGTCGTAAACCAAGTGTGATTTCCTCCTGAACACAAAGAATTACAATATAGAAACTTCTGTACGATACTTCTCCTACAGTGCACTGCCACATTTAACTCAGAGTACTCCTCACTAGGTTCACTATTCTGTCAAATCATGGCCTGTGTGAACATGTGCCCACAAATGTCACAAAAACAGTATGATTTTCGCCTGAACACAAATGTTACAGTATACGGAAATTCTCTAGGATCCTTATCACTAAGAAGTGCAATTCCAACATTTACTCTGAATCCTCCACACGTGGTTCACTCTTTAGGATAATCACGGCCTGCGTGAACATATTATATGCGAATGTCGCAAACAAGTATGATCTTCTCCTGAACCTTACAAAGTGTAACACTGTAGAATCTTCTGTAGGATACTTATCCCTAAGAAGTGCACCTCCAACATTTGACTCGCAGTCCTCCTCACTTTGTTCACTCTTTTGGAATATCAAGGCCTGCGTGAACATATTCCCTGAAAACGTCACAAAACCAGTGTGCATTTCTCCTGAACATAAAAACTTACAACGTAGGAACATCTACAGGATTCTTATCACTGAGAAGAGAAAGTGAAACATGTGAATTTGACGCGATCTCTCGTGGTCACTCTTTTCAAGGTCATTACAAGCCTGAATATCGTTGGTACAATCAGCACAAAACAAATGTTGTTTTCTCCAGAATACAAAGTTTTACAGTCTAGAACCCTGTGTAGGATACTTATCCCAAACAAGTGCACATGCTACACATATAACTGTGAGTCCTCTTCACTTGGTTCACTATTTTGGAAAGAACATCGTTGGTAGAATCAGCACAAAACAAATGTTGTTTCTCCAGAATACAAAGTTTTACAGTCTAGCACCCTGTGTAGGATACTTATCCCAAATAAGTGCACATGCTACATATGTAACTGTGAGTCCTCTTCACTTGGTTCACAATTTGGAAAGGAACATCTTTGCTAGAATCAGCACAAAACAAATGTTGTTTTCTCCAGATACAAAGTTTTACAGTCTAGCACCCGTTGTAGGATACTTATCCCAAATAAGGTGCACATGCTACATATGTAACTGTGAGTCCTCTTCACTTGGTTCACTATTTGGAAAGGAACATCGTTGGTAGAATCAGCACAAACAAATATTGTTTTCTCCAGAATACAAAGTTTTACAGTCTAGAACCCTGTGTAGATTGATTATCCCATATAAATGCACATGCTACACATATACTGTGATCCTCTTCCACTGGTTCACTAGTTTGGAAAGGAACATCGTTGGTAGAATCAGCACAAAACAAAATGTTTGTTTTCTCCAGAATACAATGTTTTTACAATCTAGCACCCTGTGTAGGATACTTATCCCAAATAAGTGCACATGCTACATATGTAACTGTTGAGTCCTCTTCACTTAGTTCACTATTTTGGAAAGGAACATCTTTGGTAGAAATCAGCACAAAACAAATGTTGTTTTCTCCAGAATACAAAGTTTTACACTCTAGAACCCTGTGAGATTACTTATCCATATAAGTGCACATGCTACATATATAACTGTGAGTCCTCTTCACTTACTTCACTATTTTGGAAAGGAAAGACATGCATGAACATGTTTCATGGAAACGTCGTAAACCAAGTGTGATTTCCTCCTAACCACAAGAATTACAATATAGAAAACTTCTGTACGATACTTCTCCTACAGTGCACTTGCCACATTTAACTCAGAGTACTCCTCACTAGTTCACTATTCTGTCAAATCATGGCCTGTGTGACATGTGCCCACAAATGTCACAAAACAAGTATGATTTTCGCCTGAACACAAATGTTACAGTATACGAAATTCTCTAGGATCCTTATCACTAAGAAGTGCAATTCCAACATTTACTCTGAATCCTCCACACGTGGTTCACTCTTTAGGATAATCACGGCCTGCGTGAACTGATTATATGCGAATGTCGCAAAACAAGTATGATCTTCTCCTGAACCTTACAAAGTGTACACTGATAGATCTTCTGTAGGATACTTATCCCTAAGAAGTGCACCTCCAACATTTGACTCGCAGTCCTCCTCACTTTGTTCACTCTTTGGAATATCAAGGCCTGCGTGAACATATTCCCTGAAAACGTCACAAACCAGTGTGCATTTCTCCTGACATAAAAACTTACAACGTAGGAACATCTACAGGATTCTTATCACTGAGAAGAGAAAGTGAAACATGTGAATTTGACGCGATCTCTCGTGGTCACTCTTTTCAAGGTCATTACAAGCCTGAATATCGTTGGTACAATCAGCACAAAACAAATGTTGTTTTCTCCAGAATACAAAGTTTTACAGTCTAGAACCCTGTGTAGGATACTTATCCCAAATAAGTGCACATGCTACACATATAACTGTGAGTCCTCTTCACTTGGTTCACTATTTTGGAAAGGAACATCGTTGATAGAATCAGCACAAAACAAATGTTGTTTTCTCCAGAATACAAAGTTTTACAGTCTAGCACCCTGTGTAGGATACTTATCCCATATAAGTGCACATGCTACATATGTAAATGTGAGTCCTCTTCACTTGGTTCACTATTTGGAAAGGAACATCGTTGCTAGAATCAGCACAAAACAAATGTGTTTCCTCCAGAAACAAAGTTTTACAGTCTAGAACCCTGTAGATTGCTTATCCCATATGTGCACATGCTACATATATAACTGTGAGTCCTCTTCACTTACTCACTTTTGGAAGGAAAGACATGCATGAACATGTTTCATGGAAACGTCGTAAACCAAGTGTGATTTCCTCCTGAACACAAAGAATTACAATATAGAAACTTCTGTACGATACTTTCCTACAGTGCACTTGCCACATTTAACTCAGAGTACTCCTCACTAGGTTCACTATTCTGTTAACTCAGAGAACTCCTAACTAGGTTCACTCTTCTGTCAAATCATGGCCTCATATGCCCCCAAATGTCACAAAACAAGTATGATTTTCGCTGAACACAAATGTACAGTATACGAAATTCTCTAGGATCCTTATCACTAAGAAGTGCAATTCCAACATTTACTCTGAATCCTACACACGTGGTTCACTCTTTAGGATAATCACGGCCTGCGTGAACATGTTATATGCGAATGTGGCAAAACAAGTATGATCTTCTCCTGAACCTTACAAAGTGTAACACTATAGAATCTTCTGGAGGATACTTATCCCTAAGAAGTGCAAGCTCCAACATTTGACTCGCAGTCCTCCTCACTTGGTTCCACTCTTTTGGAAAAATCAAGGCCTGCGTGAACATATTCCTGAAAACGTCACACAAACCAGTGGAATTTCTCCTGAACATAAAAACTTACAACGTAGGAACATCTACAGGATCTATCACTGAGAAGAGAAAGTGAAACATGTGAATTTGACGCGATCTCTCGTGGTCACTCTTTCAAGGTCATTACAAGCCTGAATATCGTTGGTACAATCAGCACAAACAAATGTTGTTTTCTCCAGAATACAAAGTTTTACAGTCTAGAACCCTGTGTAGGATACTTATCCCAAACAAGTGCACATGCTACACATATAACTGTGAGTCCTCTTTCACTTGGTCACTATTTTGGAAAGGAAACATCGTTGGTAGAATCAGCACAAAACAAATGTTGTTTTCTCCAGAATACAAAGTTTTACAGTCTGCACCCTGTGTAGGATACTTATCCCAAATAAGTGCACATGCTACATATGTAACATGTGAGTCCTCTCACTTGGTTCACTATTTGGAAAGGAACATCGTTGGTAGAATCAGCACAAAACAATGTTGTTTTCCTCCAGAATAACAAGTTTTACAGTCTAGAACCCTGTGTAGATTGATTATCCCATATAAATGCACATGCTACACATATAACTGTGAGTCCTCTTCACTTGGTTCACTATTTTGGAAAGGAACATCGTTGGTAGAATCAGCACAAAACAAATGTTGTTTTCTCCAGAATACAAAGTTTTACAATCTAGCACCCTGTGTAGATACTTATCCCAAATAAGTGCACATGCTACATATGTAACTGTGAGTCCTCTTCACTTACTTCACTATTTTGGAAGGGAAAGACATGCATGAACATGTTTCATGGAAACGTCGTAAACCAAGTGTGATTTCCTCCTGAACACAAAGAATTACAATTAGAAACTTCTGTACGATACTTCTCCTACAGTGCACTTGCCACATTTAACTCAAAGTACGCCTCACTACGTTCACTATTCTGTTAACTCAGAGAACTCCTAACTAGGTTCACTCTTCTGTCAAATCATGGCCTGTGTGAACATGTGCCCTCAAATGTCACAAAACAAGTATGATTTTCGCCTGAACACAAATGTTACAGTATACGAAATTCTCTAGGATCCTTATCACTAAGAAGTGCAATTCCAACATTTACTCTGATTCATCCCCACGTGGTTCACTCTTTAGGATAATCACGGCCTGCGTGAACATGTTATATGCGAATGTCGCAAAACAAGTATGATCTTCTCCTGATCCTTACAAAGTGTAACACTATAGAATCTTCTGTAGGATACTTATCCCTAAGAAGTGCACCTCCAACATTTGACTCGCAGTCCTCCTCACTTGGTTCACTCTTTTAGAAAATCAAGGACTGCTGTGAACATATTCCCTGAAAACGTCACAACACCAGTGTGAATTTCCCTGAACATAAAAACTTACAACGTAGGAACATCTAACAGGATTCTTATCACTGAGAAGAGAAAGTGAAACATGTGAATTTGACGCGATCTCTCGTGGTCACTATTTTCAAGCTCATTACAAGCCTGAATATCGTTTGCTACAATCCGCACAAATGCAAATGTGTTTCTCCAGAATACAAAGTTTTACAGTCTAGCACCCTGTGTAGGATACTTATCCCAAATAAGTGCACACTGCTACATATGTAAATGTGAGTCCTCTTCACTTGGTTCACTATTTGGCAAGGAACATTGTTGCTAGAATCAGCACAAAACAAATGTGTTTTCTCCAGAATACAAGTTTTACAGTCTAGAACCCTGTGTAGTTTGATTATCCCATATAAGTGCACATGCTACATATATAAACTGTGAGTCCTCTTCACTTACTTCACTATTTGGAAGGGAAAAGACATGCATGAACATGTTTCATGGAAACGTCGTAAACCAAGTGTGATTTCCTCCTGAACACAAAGAATTACAATATAGAAACTTCTGTACGATACTTCTCCTACAGTGCACTTGCCACATTTACTCAGAGTACTCCTCACTACGTTCACTTTCTTGTTAACTCAGAGAACTCCTAACTAGGTTCACTCTTCTGTCAAATCATGGCCTCATATGCCCCCAAATGTCACACAAACAAGTATGATTTTCGCCTGAACACAAATGTTACAGTACTACGAAATTCTCTAGGATCCTTATCACTAAGAAGTGCAATTCCAACATTTACTCTGAATCCTCCACACGTGGTTCACTCTTAAGTATAATCACGGCCTGCTTGAAACCTGTTATATGCGAATGTCGAAAACAAGATGATCTTCTCCTGAACCTTAAAAGTGTAACACTATAGAATTCTCTGAGGATACTTATCCCTAAGAAGTGCAGCTCCAACATTTGACTCGCAGTCCTCCTCACTTGGTTGACTCTTTGGAAAATCAAGGCCTGCGTGCACATATTCCCTGAAAACGTCACAAACCAGTGTGAATTTCTCCTGAACAAAAAACTTACAATGTAGGAACATCTACAGGATTCTTATCACTGAGAAGAGAAAGTGAAACATGTGAATTTGACGCGATCTCTCGTGGTCACTCTTTTCAAGGTCATTACAAGCCTGAATATCATTGGTACAATCAGCACAAAACAAATGTTGTTTTCTCCAGAATACAAAGTTTTACAGTCTAGAACCCTGTGTAGGATACTTATCCCAAACAAGTGCACATGCTACACATATAACTGTGAGTCCTCTTCACTTGGTTCACTATTTTGGAAAAGAACATCGTTGGTAGAATCAGCACAAAACAAATGTTGTTTTCTCCAGAATACAAAGTTTTAC
Organism: Typhlomys cinereus; assembly: GCA_023101885.1. Lineage (NCBI taxonomy): Eukaryota > Metazoa > Chordata > Mammalia > Rodentia > Platacanthomyidae > Typhlomys > Typhlomys cinereus. The sequence goes on along the minus strand of JALPQD010000283.1, from coordinate 2,959,345 downwards.
AGTCTAGCCCTGTGTAGGATACTTATCCCAAATAAGTGCACATGCTACATATGTAACTGTGAGTCCTCTTCACTTGGTTCACATTTGGAAAGGAACATCTTTGCTAGAATCAGCACAAAACAAATGTTGTTTTCTCCAGAATACAAAGTTTTACAGTCTAGCACCCTGTGTAGGATACTTATCCCAAATAAGTGCACATGCTACATATAACTGTGAGTCCTCTTCACTTGGTTCACTATTTGGAAAGGAACATCGTTGGTAGAATCAGCACAAACAATATTGTTTTCTCCAGAATACAAAGTTTTACAGTCTAGAACCCTGTGTAGATTGATTATCCCATATAAATGCACATGCTACACATATAACTGTGAGTCCTCTTCACTTGGTTCACTATTTTGGAAAGGAACATCGTTGGTAGAATCACAAAACAAATGTTGTTTTCTCCAGAATACAATGTTTTACAATCTAGCACCCTGTGTAGGATACTTATCCCAAATAAGTGCACATGCTACATATGTAACTGTGAGTCCTCTTCACTTAGTTCACTATTTGGAAAGGAACATCTTTGGTAGAATCAGCACAAAACAAATGTTGTTTTCTCCAGAATACAAAGTTTTACACTCTAGAACCCTGTGTAGATTACTTATCCCATATAAGTGCACATGCTACATATATAACTGTGAGTCCTCTTCACTTACTTCACTATTTTGGAAGGAAAGACATGCATGAACATGTTTCATGGAAACGTCGTAAACCAAGTGATTTCCTCCTGAACACAAAGAATTACATATAGAAACTTCTGTACGATACTTTCCTACAGTGCACTTGCACACATTTAACTCAGAGTACTCCTCACTAGGTTCTATTCTGTCAAATCATGGCCTGTGTGAACATGTGCCCACAAATGTCACAAAACAAGTATGATTTCGCCTGAACACAAATGTTACAGTATACGAAATTCTCTAGGATCCTTATCACTAAGAAGTGCAATTCCAACATTTACTCTGAATCCTCCACACGTGGTTCACTCTTTAGGATAATCACGGCCTGCGTGAACATATTATATGCGAATGTCGCAAAACAAGTATGATCTTCTCCTGAACCTTACAAAGTGTAACACTGTAGAATCTTCTGTAGGATACTTATCCCTAAGAAGTGCACCTCCAACATTTGACTCGCAGTCCTCCTCACTTTGTTCACTCTTTTGGAATATCAAGGCCTGCGTGAACATATTCCCTGAAACGTCACAAAACCAGTGTGCATTTCTCCTGAACATAAAAACTTACAACGTAGGAACATCTACAGGATTCTTATCACTGAGAAGAGAAAGTGAAACATGTGAATTTGACGCGATCTCTCGTGGTCACTCTTTTCAAGGTCATTACAAGCCTGAATATCGTTGGTACAATCAGCACAAAACAAATGTGTTTTCTCCAGAATACAAAGTTTACAGTCTAGAACCCTGTGTAGGATACTTATCCCAAACAAGTGCACATGCACATATAACTGTGAGTCCTCTTCACTTGGTTCACTATTTGGAAAAGAACATCGTTGTAGAATCAGCACAAAACAAATGTTGTTTTCTCCAGAATACAAAGTTTTACAGTCTAGCACCCTGTGTAGGATACTTATCCCAAATAAGTGCACATGCTACATATGTAACTGTGAGTCCTCTTCACTTGGTTCACAATTTGGAAAGGAACATCTTTGCTAGAATCAGCACAAAACAAATGTTGTTTTCTCCAGAACAAAGTTTTACAGTCTAGCACCCTGTGTAGGATACTTATCCCAAATAAGTGCACATGCTACATATGTAACTGTGAGTCCTCTTCACTTGGTTCACTATTTGGAAAGGAACATCGTTGGTAGAATCAGCACAAAACAAATATTTTTCTCCAGAATACAAAGTTTTACAGTCTAGAACCCTGTGTAGATTGATTATCCCATATAAATGCACATGCTACACATATAACTGTGAGTCCTCTTCACTTGGTTCACTTTTGGAAAGGAACATCGTTGGTAGAATCAGCACAAAACAAATGTTGTTTTCTCCAGAATACAATGTTTTACATCTAGCACCCTGTGTAGGATACTTATCCCAAATAAGTGCACATGCTACATATGTAACTGTGAGTCCTCTTCACTTAGTTCACTATTTGGAAAGGAACATCTTTGGTAGAATCAGCACAAAACAATGTTGTTTTCTCCAGAAAAAGTTTTACACTCTAGAACCTGTGTAGATTACTTATCCCATATAAGTGCACATGCTACATATAACTGTGAGTCCTCTTCACTTACTTCACTATTTTGGAAAGGAAAGACATGCATGAACATGTTTCATGGAAACGTCGTAAACCAGTGTGATTTCCTCCTGAACACAAAGAATTACAATATAGAACTTCTGTACGATACTTCTCCTACAGTGCACTTGCCACATTTAACTCAGAGTACTCCTCACTAGGTTCACTATTCTGTCAAATCATGGCCTGTGTGAACATGTGCCCACAAATGTCACAAAACAAGTATGATTTTCGCCTGAACACAAATGTTACAGTATACGAATTCTCTAGGATCCTTATCACTAAGAAGTGCAATTCCAACATTTACTCTGAATCCTCCACACGTGGTTCACTCTTTAGGATAATCACGGCCTGCGTGAACATATTATATGCGAATGTCGCAAAACAAGTATGATCTTCTCCTGAACCTTACAAAGTGTAACACTGTAGAATCTTCTGTAGGATACTTATCCCTAAGAAGTGCACCTCCAACATTTGACTCGCAGTCCTCCTCACTTTGTTCACTTTTGGAATATCAAGGCCTGCGTGAACATATTCCCTGAAAACGTCACAAAACCAGTGTGCATTTCTCCTGAACATAAAAACTTACAACGTAGGAACATCTACAGGATTCTTATCACTAGAGAGAGAAAGTGAACATGTGAATTTGACGCGATCTCTCGTGGTCACTCTTTTCAAGGTCATTACAAGCCTGAATATCGTTGGTACAATCAGCACAAACAAATGTTGTTTTCTCCAGAATACAAAGTTTACAGTCTAGAACCCTGTGTAGGATACTTATCCCAAATAAGTGCACATGCTACACATATAACTGTGAGTCCTCTTCACTTGGTTCACTATTTTGGAAAGGAACATCGTTGATAGATCAGCACAAAACAATGTTGTTTTCTCCAGAATACAAAGTTTACAGTCTAGCACCCTGTGTAGGATACTTATCCCATATAAGTGCACATGCTACATATGTAAATGTGAGTCCTCTTCACTTGGTTCACTATTTGGAAAGGAACATCGTTGCTAGAATCAGCACAAAACAAATGTTGTTTCCTCCAGAATACAAAGTTTTACAGTCTAGAACCCTGTATTGCTTATCCCATAAGTGCACATGCTACATATATAACTGTGAGTCCTCTTCACTTACTTCACTATTTTGGAAGGGAAAGACATGCATGAACATGTTTCATGGAAACGTCGTAAACCAAGTGTGATTTCCTCCTGAACAAAAGAATTACAATTAGAAACTTCTGTACGATACTTCTCCTACAGTGCACTTGCCCACATTTAACTCAGAGTACTCTCTCACTAGGTTCACTATTCTGTTAACTCAGAGAACTCCTAACTAGGTTCACTCTTCTGTCAAATCATGGCCTCATATGACCCCCAAATGTCACAAAACAAGTAGATTTTTCGCCTGAACACAATGTTACAGTATACGAAATTCTCTAGGATCTTATCATAAGAAGTGCAATTCAACATTTACTCTGATCCTCCACACGTGGTTCACTCTTTAGGATAATCAGGCCTGCGTGAAAATGTTATATGCGAATGTGGCAAAACAAGTAGGATCTTCTCCTGAACCTTACAAAGTGGACATATAGAATCTTCTGGAGGATACTTATCCCTAAGAAGTGCAGACTCCACAACATTTGACTCGCAGTCCTCCTCACTTGGTTCACTCTTTTGGAAAATCAAGCCTGCGTGAACATATTCCCTGAAAACGTCCAAAACCAGTGTGAATTTCTCCTGAACATAAAAACTTACAACGTAGGAACATTACAGGATTCTTATCACTGAGAGAAGAGAAAGTGAAAAAATGTGAATTTGACGCGATCTCTCGTGGTCACCTTTTCAAGGTCATTACAACCTGAATTAGTTGGTACATCACACAAAACAAAGTTGTTTTCTCCAGAATACAAAGTTTTACAGTCTAGAACCTGTGTAGGATACTTATCCCAAACAGTGCACATGTACACATATACTGTTAGTCCTCTTCACTGGTCACTATTTGAAAGGAACATCGTTGGTAGAATCAGCACAAAACAAATGTTGTTTTCTCAGAATACAAAGTTTTTCAGTCTCAGCACCCTGTGTAGGATACGTATCCCAAAAAAGTGCACATGCTACATATGTAACTGTGAGTCCTCTTCAACTTGGTTCACTATTTGGAAGGAACATCATGGTTAGAATCAGCACAAAACAAATGTTGTTTCTCCAGAATACAAAGTTTACAGTCTAGAACCCTGTGTGAGTGATTATCCCATATAAATGCACATGCTACACATATAACTGTGAGTCCTCTTCAATGGTTCACTATTTGGAAAGGACATCGTTGGTTAGAATCAGCACAAACAAATGTTGTTTCTCCTCAAGAATACAAAGTTGTCAATTCTAGCACCCGGGAGTATATTATCCCAAAAGTGCACATGCTACATTGTAACTGTGAGTCCTCTTCACTTAGTTTCACTATTTGAAAGAAATCTTGGTTAGAATGAGCACAAAACAAATGTGTTTCTCCAGAATTACAAAGTTTTACACTCTAGAACCCTGTGTAGATTACATTATCCCATATAAGTGCACTGCTAATATATAAATGTGAGTCCTCTTCACTTACTTCACTATTTTGGAAGGGAAAGGACATGCATGAACATGTTTATGAAACGCGTAAACCAAGTGTGATTTCCTCCTGAACACAAATAAGAATTACAATAGAAAACTCTGTCCGATACTTCTCATACAGTGCACTGCCACATTAAACTCAGAGTACTCCTACTACGTTCAACTATTATGTTAACTCAGAGGAACTCCTAACTAGGTTCACTCTTCTGTCAAAATCTGGCCTTATGCCCCAATTCACAAAACAAGTATGATTTCAATGCTCTGAACACCAGAATGTTCGTATACGAAATTCTCAGGAATCTTATCACTAAGAAGGCAATTCCAACATTTACTCTGAATCCTCCCACACTGGTTCACTCTTTAGGATAATCACGGCTGCGAGAAATGTATATGCGAATGTGGCAACCAAAACAAGTATGATCTTCTCCATGAAACTTTCAAGTGTAACCACTATAGAAGCTTTGGAGGATACTTATCCCTTAAGAGGCAGCTCCAACATTGACTCTCGCAGTCCTCCTCACTTGGTTCATCTTTTTTGAAAAAATCAAGGCCACGTGAACATATTCCTGATGAAACGTCACAAAACCAGTGTGAATTTCTCCTGAACATAAAAACTTACAACGTAGGAACATATACACGGATTCTTATCACTGCAGAAGAGAAAGTGAAAAACATGTGAATTTGACGCGATCTCTCGTGGCACTCTTTTCAAGGTAATACAAGCCTGGGAATATCGTGGTACCCAATCAGCACAAAACAAATGTTGTTTTCTCCCGAATACAAAGTTACAGTTAGAACCCGTGAGGAACTTATCCCAAACAAGTGCACATGCTACACTATAATGTGTGAGTCACTCTGCACTGGTCACTATTTTGATAAGGAAACATCGTTGGTAGAATCAGCACAAAAAACAAATGTTTGTTTTCTCCAGAATACCAAAGTTTTAAGTCTAGCACACCTGTGTAGGATACTTATCCCAAAAAGTGATGCGTACATATGAACTGTGAGTCCCTTCCCACTGGTTCACTATTTGGAAAGGAACTCGTTGGTAGAATCAGCAACAAAACCAAATGTTGTTTTCTCCAGAATACAAAAGTTTTACAGTTAGGAACCCTGTGTAGGATTGTTATCCCATATAAAGACATGCTACACATATAACTGTGAGTCTCTTCACTGGTTCATCATTTTGGAAAGGAACATCGTGTGTAGAATCAGCACAAAACAAATGTTGTTTTCCTCCAGAATACAAAGTTTTACAGTCTACACCCTGTGTAGGATACTTATCCCAAATAAGTGCACATGCTACATATGTACTGTGAGTCCTCTTCATTAGTTCACTATTTGGAAAGAACATCTTTGGTAGAATGCAGCACAACAACAAATGTTGTTTTCTCCAGAATACAAAGTTTACACTTAGGAACCCTGTGTAGATTATTATCCCATATAAGGGCACATGATACATATATAACTGTGAGTCCTCTTCAATTACTTCACTATTTGGAAGGGAGAACATGCATGAAACATGTTTCATGGAAACGTCGGAAACCAGTGTGATTTCCTCCTGAACACAAAGAATACATATAGAAACTTCTGTAGATATTCTCCTACAGTGCACTTGCCACATTTACTCAGTGTACTCCTCACTAGGTCACATTCTGTTAACTCAGAGAACTTTCCTAACTAGGTTTCACTCTTCTGTCAAATCAGGCCTAATAGCCCCCAAATGTCACAAACAAGTAGATTTCGCTCCTGAACACAAATGTTACAGTATACGAAATTCTCTAGATCCTTATCACTAAGAAGTGCAATTCCAACAATTTACTGCTGAATCCTCCACACGTGGTTCACTCTTTAGGATAATCCGGCACCTGTGACATGTTATATGCGAATGGCAAAACAAGTATGATCTTCTCCTGAACCTTACAAAGTGTAACACTATAGAATCTTCTGGAGGATACTATCCCTAAGAGAGTGCAGCTCCAACATTTGGACTCGCAGTCTCCTCACTTGTTCCTCTTTGGAAATACAAGGCCTGCGTGACATATCCCTGAAACGTCACAAAAACCAGTGTGAATTTACTCTGAACATAAAAATTACAACGTAGGAACATCTACAGGATCTTATCACTGAGAAGAGAAGTGAAACATGTGAATTTGACGCGATCTCTCGTGGTCACTCTTTTCAAGCTCATTACAAGCCTGAATATCGTTGGTACAACAGCACCAAACACAATGTTGTTTTCTCCAGAATACAAAGTTTTACAGTCTAAGAAACCCTGTGTAGGATCTTATCCCAAACAAGTGCACATGCTACACATGTAAAGTGTGAGTCCTTCACTTGGTTCACTATCTTTGGAAAGGAACATCGTTGGTAGAATCAGCACACAAACAATGTTGTTTTTCCAGAATAACAGTGTTACAGTCTAGCACCTGGTAGGATACTTATCCCAAATAAGTGCACATGCTACAATATTAACGTGTGAGTCTCTTCACTTAGGTTCACTATTTGGAAAGGAACCTCGTTGGTAGAATCAGCACAACAAATGTGGTTTTCTGCCAGAATACAAAGTTTTACAGTCTAGAACCCTGTGTAGATTGAATTATCCCATATAAATGCAAATTGCTCACATATAACTGTGAGTCCTCTTCCTGGTTTCACTATTTGGAAAGAGAACATACGTGGTTAGAAATCAGCACAAAACAAAGTTGTTTTCTCCAGAATACAAAGTTTACCGTCTAGATCCTTGTAGATACTTTCCCACATAAGTGCCAACATGCTACATAGTTGTAGGAGTCCTCTTCAACATGGTTCACTATTGGAAGGACATGTTGGTAGAATACAAAATTTTTCTCCAGAATACAAAGTTTTTACAGTCTAAACCCTGTTGTAGATTGATTATCCCATAAAGTGCACATGCTACATATGATAACTGTGAGTCCTCTTCACTTACTTCACTATTTTGGAAGGGAAAGACATGCATGAACATGTTTCTGGAAACGCGTAACAAGTGTGATTTCCTCCTGAACACAAAGAATTACAATATAGAAACTTCTGTACGATACTTCTCCTACAGTGCACTTGCCACATTAACTCAGAGTACCCTCACTAGTTCACTATCTGTAACTCAGAGTACTCCCCTAGGTTCACTATTCTGTCAAATCATGGCCTGTGTGAACATGTGCCTCACAATGTCACAAAACAAGTATGATTTTCGCCTGAACACAATGTTACAGTATAGAAATTCTCTAGGGTCCGTATCACTAAGAAGTTGCAATTCCAACATTTACTCTGAATCCTCCACACGTGTTCACTCTTTAGGATAATCACGGCTGCGTGAACATGTTATATGCGATGTCGCAAAACAAAGTATGATCTTCTCCTGAACCTTACAAAGTGTAACACTATAGAAATCTGGAGGATACTTATCCCTAAGAAGTGCAGCTCCAACATTTGACTACGCAGATCCTCCTCACTTGGTTCACTCTTTGGAAAATCAAGGCCTGCGTGAACAATTCCCGAAAACGTCACCAAAACCAGTGTGATTCTCCGGAACATAAAAACTTACAACGTAGGAACATCACAGGATTTTCACTGAGAAGAGAGAAAGTGAAACATGTGAATTTGACGCGACTCTCGTGGTCAATATTTTCAGCTCATTACAAGCCTGAATATCGTTGTACAATCAGCACCAAAACAAATGTTTTTTCAGAATACAAAGTTTTACAGTCTAGAACCCTTGTGTAGATATACTATCCCAAACAAGTGCACATGCTACACATATAAACTGTGAGTCCTCTTCACTTGGTTCACTATTTGGAAAGGAACATCGTTGGTAGAATCAGCACAAAACAAAGTTGTTTTCTCCGAATAAAAGTTTACGGTCTAGCACCCTGTGTAGGATACTATCCAAAAGTGCACTGCTCTATGTAACTGTGAGTCTTCATGGTTCACTATTGGAAAGGAACACGTTTAGAATACAATATTTTTTCTCCAGAATACAAAGTTTACAGTCTAGAACCCTGTGTAGTTGTACCCATATGAATGCTACATATATAACTGAGTCCTCTTAACTTACTCACTATTTGGATGGGAAAGACATGCATGAACAATGTTTCATGGAAACGTCGTAAACCAAGTGTGATTTCTCCTGAACACAAAGAATTACAATATAGAAATTCGTACGATACTTCTCCTACAAGTGCACTTGCCACATTTAACTCAGAGTACTGCCTCACTGGGTTCACTATTCTGTTAACTCAGAGTACTCCTAACTGGTTCACTATTCTGTCAATCATGGCCTGTGTGAACAGTGCCCTCCAAATGCCACAAAACAAGTATGATTTTCGCCCTAGACACAAATGTTACAGTATACGAAATTCTCTAGGGATCCTTATCACTAAGAAGTGCAATTCCAACATTTCACTGAATCCTCCACACGTGGTTCACTCTTTAGGATAATCACGGCCTGGCTGAACAGTTATATGCGAATGTCGCAAACAAGTATGATTTCCTGAACCTTACAAGTGTAACACTATAGACTCTTCTGAGGATACTTATCCCTAAGAAGTGCAGCTCCAACATTTGACTCGCAGTCCTCCCACTTGGTTCACTCTTTTGAAAATCAAGGCCTGCGTGACATATTCCTGAAAGCGTCACAAAACCAGTGTGAATTTCTCCTGAACATAAAAACTTACAACGTAGGAACATCTACAGGATTCTTATCACTGAGAGAGAGAAGTGAAACATGTGAATTGACGCGATCTCTGTGTCACTATTTTTACAGACCTGAATATCGTTGGTACAATCAGCACAAAACAAATGTTGTTTTCTCTCCAGATACAAAGAAGTTTTACAGTCTAGAACCCTGTGTAGGATACTTATCCCAAAAAGTGCACATTGCTACACATATAAACTGTGAGTCCTCTTCACTTGGTTTCCTATTTTGGAAAGGAACATCGTTGTAGAATCAGCACAAAACAATGTTGTTTTTCTCCAGAATACAAAGTTTTTACAGTCTAGCACCCTGTGTAGATACTTATCCCAAATAAGTGCACAGCTACATATGTAACTGTGAGTCCTCTCATTGGTTCACTATTTTGGAAAGGAACACGTTGTGTAGAAATCCGCACCAAAACAAAATGTTGTTTCTCTCCAGATACAAGTTTTACAGTCTAGACCCTGTAGTAGATTGCTTATCCATATAAGTGCAATGCTAATATTAAAGTGAGTCCTCTTCAACTTACTTCATATTTGAAGGGAAAGACATGCATGAACATGTTTCATGAAACGTCATAAACCAAGTGTGATTCCTCGAAGCACAAAGAATTACAATATAGAGAACTTCTGTACGATACTTTTCTATAAGTGCACGTGCCAATAACAAAAACAAATGTTGTTCTTCCAAGAATACAAAGTTTTACATTTGGAACCCGTGTAGATACTTATCCCTATAAGGCACATGTACTTATAATGTGAGTCCTCTTCAATTTACTTCACTATTTTGGAAGGTGAAAAGACATGCTCATGACACAGTTTCATGGAAACGTCGTAAACCAAGTGTGATTTCTCCTGAACACAAAGAATTACAATATAGAAACTCTGTACGGAACTTATCCACAGTGCACTGCCACAATTTAACTCAGAGTACTCCTCACTAGGTTCACTTTTGATAGAGTAAATCTAACTAGGAAACTATTCTGTCAAATCATGGCCTGTGTGAACATGTACCCCAAATGTCACAAAACAAGTATGATTTTGCGCTGAACACAAATGTACAGTAATACGAAATTCTCTAGGTATTCACTAAAGTGCATGCAAATTACTCTGAATCCTCCACCTGTTCACTCTTTAGGATAATCACGGCTGCGTGAAATGTTATATGCGAGTTGCAAAAACAAGATGATCTTCTCCTCAAACTTCAAAGTGTAACACATTAGAATCTGTAGGATACTTATCCCCTAGAAGTGCAGCTCCAACATTTGACTCGCAGTACTCCTCTACTTGGTTCACTCTTTGGAAAATCAAGGCCTGCGTGAACATATTCCCTGAAACGTCACAAAACCAGTGTGAATTTTCCTGAACATAAAAACTTACAACGTAGGAACATATACAGGATTCTTATCACTGAGAAGAGAAAGTGAAACATGTGAATTTGACGCGATTCTCCGTGGTCACTTATTTAAAGCGTCATTACAACCTGAATATCGTTGGTACAATCAGCACAAAACAAATGCTGTTTTCTCCAGAATACAAAGTTTTTACAGTCTAGAACCTGTGTAGGATACTTTATCCCAAAAAGTGCACATGCACAATATAAATGTGAGTCCTCTCAATTGGTCACTGTATGGAAAGAACATGTTGGTAGAATCAGCACAACACAAAATGTGTTTATCAGAAAGACAAAGTTTTACAGTCAGCACCCTGTGAGGATACTATCAAGAAAGTGCACATGTAACATATGTAACTGTGAGTTCCTTCACTTGGTTCACTATTTGGAAAGGACATCGTTGGTAGAATCAGCACAAAACAAATGTTGTTTTCCTCCAGAATACAAAGTTTTACAGTCTAGACACCTGTATAGATTTTATCCCATATAAGTGCACATGCTCACATATAGTAAGTGTGAGTCCTCTTCACTACTTCACCTATTTGGAAGGAGGAAAGACATGAATGAAACATGTTTCATGGAAATTAACGTCGTAAACCAAGTGTGATTCCTCCTGAACACAAGAAGTACAATATAGAAACTTCTGTACGATACTTCTCCCTACAGGCACATGCCAACATTAACTCAGAAGTTACTTCCTCACTAGGTTCACTATTCTTGCGAACTCATGGCCTGTGAAATGTGCCCTCAAAGGTCAACCCAAAAACAATGAATAGACTGTTCACCTGAACACAAAAATTTTATCAGTACTAGTGAACTTCCTCTAGGATCCTTATCATTAAGATAGTGCAATTGCCAACATTTACTCTGAATCCTCCAACGTGGTTCACTCTTTGGAGTAATCACGGCTGTGAACATGTTATATGCGAGTCGAACACGTATGATCTTCCTGACCTTACAAGTGTAACACTATAGAATCTTGTAGGAGACTTATCCTAAGAGGGCACCTCCAAATTTGACTCGCAGTCCTCCTCACTGGTTCACTCTTTGGAATCAAGGCGCGTGAACATATTCCCTGCAAAAGTCACAAAACCAGTGTGAATTTCTCTGAACATAAAAACTTAAGACGTAGGAACATCTACAGATTCTTTCTCTGAGAGAGAAGAGAAACATGTGAATTTGACGGATCTCTGTGGTCACTATTTACAAGGTCGAATATCGTGGTACAATCGCACAAAACAAATGTGTTTTCTCCGAATACAAAGTTTTACAGTCTAGAACCCGTGTGTAGGATACTGATCACCAAACAAGTGCACCTGTACCAATATAACTGTGAGTCTCTTCACTGGTTCACTATTTTGGAAAGGAACTCGTGGTCGAAAGCACAAAACAATGTCTTTTCTCCAGAATACAAAGTTTACAGCTCTAGCACCCGTGTAGGACTATCCCAATAAGTGCACAGCTATATGTAACTGTGAGTGCTCTTCACTGGTCACTTTTGGAAAGGAAATCTGTTGGTAGATCAGCACAAAACAAATGTTGTTTCCTCAGAATACAAAGTTTTACGTCTAGACCCTGTGTAGATTGCTTTCCCATATAAGTGCACATGCTACATATATAACTGTGAGGCCTCGTTCACTTACTTTCACTATTTTTGGAGGGGAAAGACATGGATGACATGTTTCATGGAAACGTGTAAACCAAGTGTGATTTTCCTCCTGAACACAAAGAATTACAATATAGAAACTTCTGTACGAATACTTCTACTACAGGGCACTTGCCACATTAACTCAGAGTACTCCTCACTAGTTCACTATTCTGTTAATTCAGAGAATCCTAACTAGGATCACTATTCTGTCAAATCATGGCTTTGTGACATGTGCCCCCAAATGTCACAAAAACAGTAATGATTTTCGCTCTGAACACAAATGTTACAGTTAGCGAAATTCTCTAGGATCCTATCACTAGAAGAAGTGCAATTCCAACATTTACTCTGAATCCTCACCACGTGTTCACTCTTTAGGATAATCACGGCTGCGTGAAACATGTATAATGCGAATGTCGCAAAACAAGTAGATCTTCTCCTGAACCTACAAAGTGTAACACTATATTATCTTCTGTAGGATACTTATCCTAGAAGTGCAGCTCCAACATTTGACTACAGTCCTCCTCACTTGGTTCACTCTTTTGGAAAATCAGGCCTGCGTGAACATATTCCTGAAAAACGTCACAAAACCAGTGTGAATTTCTCCTGAACATAAAAAATTACAAGTAGGAACATCTACAGGATTCTTATCTCTAGAGAAGAAAAGTGAAACATGGAATTTTGACGGCGATCTCTCATGCGTCACCTATTTTACAAGCCTGAATACGTGGTACAATCAGCACAAACAAATGTTGGTTTTCTCCAGAATACAAAGTTTTACAGTCTAATCCCGTGTGTAGGATACTTATCCCAAATAAGTGCACTGTACAATATAACTGTGAGTCCTCTTCACTTACTTCACTTTTTGGAAGGAAAGAATGCATGAATGTTTCTGGAAAGCTAAACCAAGAGTGATTTCCTCCTGAACACAAAGAATTACAAATATAGAAATTCTGTACGATACTTCTCACATATAAGTGCCACATGCTACATATATAACTGTGAGTCCTTTCACGTACTTCACGATTTGAAGGAAGACATGCATGAAAATGTTCATGGAACGCGTAAAACAAGTGTGATTTCCTGAACACAAAGAATTACCAATATAGAAGAACTTCTGTACTGATACTTGGTGCCTCTAAAGTTGTCACTTGCCACGATTTAACAAAAACAAATGTTGTTTTCTTGCAGAATCAAAGATTTACAGTCTAGAACCCTGTGTAGATACTTATCCCATAATAAGTGCACATGCACATATATAACTGTGAGTCCTCTACTTACTTCACTATTTGGAGGAAAGACATGCATGACCTGTTCATGGAAACGTCGTAAAACCAAGTGTGATTTCCTCTGAACACAAAAGAATTACAATATAGAAACTTCTGTACGATACTTCTCCTACAGTGCCACTTGCCACATTTAACTCAGAGTACTCCTCCACTAGGTTCACTATTACTGTTAATTCGCGAGTACTCCCACTAGGTTCACTATTCTGTCACAAATCATGGCGCTGTGCCCTCAAATTCACAAAACAAGTATGATTTTCGCCTGAACACAATGTTACAGTATACGAAATTCTCTAGGATCCGTATCACTAAGAAGTGCAATTCCAACATTTTACTCTGATCCTCCACACCGTGGTTCACTCTTTAGGATAATCACGGCTGCGTGGAACATGGTATATGCGAATGTCGCAAAACAAGTATGATCTCTCCTGAACTTACAAAGTGTAACATATAGAATCTTTGGAGGATACTTATGCCCTAAGAAGTGCACTCCAACATTTGACTCGCAGTCCTCTCACTTGGTTCACTCTTTGGAAAATCAAGGCCTGCGTGAACAATTCCTCAAACGTCACAAAACAGTGTGAATTTCTCCGGAACATAAAAACTTAAACGTGGGAACACTACAGGATTTTATCACTGAGAAGAGAAAGTGAAACATGTGAATTTGACGCGATCCTCGTGGTCATATTTTCAAGCTCATTACAAGCCCGAATATCGTTGGTACAATCAGCACAAAACAATGTTGTTTTCTCCAAGAATACAAGTTTTACAGTCAGAACCCTGTGTAGGATACTTCCCAAACAATGCACAGCTACACATTATAACTGTGAGTCCTCTTCACTTGGTTCACTATTTTGGAAAAGGAAATCGTTGGTAGATCAGCACAAAACAATGTTTGTTTTCTCAGAATACAAAGTTTTACGGTCTAGACACCCTGTGTGGTTTATCCCAAATAAGGCACATGCTACATAGTAAACTGTGAGTCCTCTTCACTTGGTTCACTATTGGAAGGAACATCGTTGGTAGATCAGCACAAAAAACAAGTTGTTTCCTCCAGAATACAAAGTTTTACAGTCTAGAACCTGTATAGCTTGTTATGCCATATAAGTGCATATGCACAATATATAACTGTGAGTCCTCGTTCACTTACTTCCCATCATTTGGAAGCGGAAACGACATGCATGAACATGTTCATGGAAACGTCATAAACAAGTGTGATTTCCTCCTCTGACACAAAGAAATTACAATTAGAAACTTCTGTACGATCCCTTTCTAAAAGTGCACTTCCACATTTACAAAAACAAATGGTTTTCCAGAATACAAAGTTTTACATTCTGCCCTGTTGTAGATACTTATCCCAATAAGTGCACATGTACATATATACTGTGAGTCCTCTCACTTACTTCATATTTGAAGGGAAAGACTGCCATGAAATTTCTGGAAACGTCGTAAAACCAAGTGTGATTTCCTCCTGAACACAAAGAATTACAATATAGAAACTTCTGTGCATACTTCTCCTACAAGGCATGTGCCACATAACTCAGAGTACTCTCACTAGGTCACTATGGTTAATCAGAGTATCCTAACTAGGTTCCTTCTGTCAAATCAGGCCTGTGGTGAACATTGACTCAAAGCCAAAACAAGTATGATTTTCGCCTTCTGAACACAATTTACAGTATAGGAATTCCTTAGGATCCTTATCACTAAGAAGTGCAATTCCAACACATTTACTTGAATCCTCCACACGTGGTTCACTCTTTAGGATAATCAGGCTGCGGTGAAAATGTTATATGCGAGTTGCAAAACAAGTATGATCTTTCTCCTAACCTTACAAAGTGTAACACTTAGAATCTCTGTCAGGATACTTATCCCTAAGAAGTGACAGCTCCAACATTTGACTCGCAGTCCTCTCACTTGGTTCACTTTTGGAATCAAGGCCCTGGGAACATATTCCCTGAAGCGTCACCACAAACCAGTGTGAATTTTTCCAGAACATAAAAACTTACACGTAGGAACATCTACAGGATCTTTCACTGCAGAAGAGAAAGTGAAACATGTGAATTTGACGGATCTCTACTGGTCACTATTAAAGCTCATACACACCTGAATATCGTTCGTACAATCAGCACAAAACAAATGATGTTTTCTCCAGAATTACAAGTTTTACAGTCTAGAACCCTGTGTAGGATACTTATCCCAAAAAGTGCACGCTACACATATAACTTGAGTCCTCTTCACTTGGTTCACTATGTATTGGAAAGAACATTGTTGGTAGAATCAGCACAAAACAAATGTTGTTTTTCCAGAATACACAAAGTTTTACAGTCTAGCACCCTGTTGTAGTCTGTATACCAATAAGTGCACATGCTACATATGTAACTGTGAGTCCTCTCATGGTCACTATTTGGAAAGGAACTGTTGGTAGTATCAGCACAAAACAAATGTGTTTCTCCAGATACAAAGTTTTACAGTCTAGAAAACCTGTATAGATTGTATCATAAGTGGCCACATGCTTACATAATAACTGTGAGTCCTCTTACTTACTTCCCTATTTTGGAAAGGAAAGGACATGCATGAACATGTTTCATGGAAACGTCGTAAACCAAGTGTGATTTCCTCCTGAACACAAAGAATTACAATATAGAAAACTTCTGACGAATACTTCTCTACAGTGCACTTGCCAAATGTAACTCAGAGTACTCCTCACTAGGTTCACTATTTGTATTCAGGATCCTCACTAAGTTCATGTTCTGTCAAATCATGGCCTGTGTGAACATGTGCCCTCAAATGTCACAAAACAAGAGGATTTTCGCCTGAACACAATGTTACAGTATACGAAATCTCTAGGATCCTTATCACTAAGAAGTGCAATTCCAACATTTACTTGAATCCTCCACACGTGGTTCACTTTTAGGATAATCACGGCCTGCGTGACTGTTATATGCGAATGTCGCAAAACAAGTATGATCTTCTCCTGAACCTTTACAAAGTGTACACTATAGAATCTTCTGTAGGATACTTATCCCTAAGAAGTGCAGCTCCAACATTTGACTCACAGCCTCATCACTTGGTCTCATTTGGAAAATCAAGCCTGCGTGAAAATATTCCCTGAAAACGGCACAAAACCAGTGTGAATTTCCCCTGAACATAAAAAACTTACAACGTAGGAACATCTACAGGATTCTTATCACTGAGAAGAGAAAGTGAACAGTGTGAATATTGACGCGAATCTCTCGTGGTCACTTTTAAACAGCTCATTACAAGCCTGAATTGTTGGTACAATCAGCACAAAAACAAATGTTGTTTTCTCCAGAAACAAGTTTTACAGTCTAGAACCCGTGTAGGATATTATACCAAATAAGTGCACATGCTACACATATAATTTGAGTCCTCTTCACTTGGTTCACTCGATTTTGGAAGGAAACATCGTTGGTTAGAATCAGCACAAAACAAATTGTTGTTTTCTCCAGAATACAAAGTATTACAGTCTAGCACCCTGTGTAGAATAACTTATCCCAACATAGTGCACATGCTACATATGTAAACGTAGGAGTCCTCTTCACGTTGGTTCACTATTGAAGTGAAACATCGTTGGTAGCAATCAGCACAAAACAAATGTTGTTTTCTCCAGAATACAAAGTTTTACAGTCTGAACCCGGTAATAGATCTTATCCCTATAAGTGCACATGATCATATTAACTGTGAGTCCTCTTCACTTACTCACTATTTTGGAAGGGAAAGACATGCATGGACAGTTTCATGAAACGTCGTAAAACCAAGTGTGATTCCTCCTGAACTCAAAGAATTACATGATATAAACTTATCTGTACGATACTTCTCCTACAGTGCACTTGCCACATTTACTCAGGAGTACCCTATCACTAGGTCCACTATTCTGTGTAACTTTCAGAGTACTCCTTAACTATGGTCACACTTTGTTCCAAATCATGGCACGTGTGTAACACCTGTGCCCTCAAATGTTAGCACAAACAAGTATGATTTTCGCCTTGCTGAACACAAATGTTACAGTATACGAAATTTCTAGGATCTTCTCTAAGAAGAAGGCAATTCCAACATTTACTCTGAAACCTCCACACGTGGTTACTCTTTAGGATAATACGGCCTGCGTGAACATGTATTGCGAATGTCGCAAAACAAGCATAGATCTTCTCCTGAACCTTACAAAGTGTTACACTAGTAGAATCTTCTGTAGGATACTTATCCTAGCAAGTGCAGCCCAACATTGACTCGCAGTCCTCCTGCACTTGTTCAATCTTTGGAAAATCAAGGCCTGCGTGAACATATTCCCTGAAAAGCACAAAACCAGTGTGAAGTTCTCCTGGAACATAAAAAACTTACAACGTAGGAACATCATACGGATTCTTATACTGGAGAAGGAGAAAGTGAAAACATGTGAATTTGACGCGATCGCTTGTGGTCACTTGTGTCAAGGTATTACAAGCGCTAATACGTTGGACAATCAGACAAAAACAAGATGTGTTTTTCCAAAAGAGAAAAAAAATACAAAGTTTTTTACAGCTAGAACCTGTGTAGATACTTATCCCCAAATAATGCACATGCTACATCATATAACTGGTGAGTCATCTTCACTGGTTTCACATTTGAAGGACAACTCGTTGTAGAATCAGCACAAAAACAAATGTTGTTTTCTCCGAGATACAAAGTTTGTTAACAGGTACTACAACCCTGTGTAGGATACTTATCCCATATAAGTTGCAATCTACATATGTAATGTCGATTCCTCTTCACTTGTCATTTGAACATCGTATTGCTGATAGCAAAAAAATGTGCCAGATACAGTAAGCCCAGAACCTAATTGTTCATAATGCATACAATAACTGTAGTCCTCTTTTTTCACATTGGAAAGACGCTACTTGTCATGAAACTCTAACCAAGTGTGATTTCCTCCTGAACACAAAGAATTACAATTAGAAACTTTCTGTGACGATACTCTCCTTACGTTGCCTGGCCACATTTAAATTTATAGTACTCCTCAATGGGTGCCCACTATTCTTTAACTCAGAGATACTCCTAACTAGGTTCACTTTCTGTCAAAATCATGGCCTTGTTAACAGAGCCCTCAAATGTCACAAAAACAAAGTGAGGATTTTTCGCCGAAAACCACAAATGTTACATATACGAAAATCTCTAGGATCCTATAACTAAGAAGTGCAATTCCAACATTTACTTGAATCACTACACACGTGTTCACGCTTTAGGATAATTCACGGCCTGCCTGAACATGTATATGCGAATGTCGCAAAACAAGTGTATGATCTTCTCCTGTAACCTTACAAAGTGTAACACATAGAAATCTTTCTGGAGGATACCTCTACGCCTAAGAAGTGCGCTCCAACATTGACTCGCAAGTCCTCCTCACTTGGTTCACTCTTTGGAAATCAAGGCCTCGCGGAACATATTCCCTGAAAACGTCCAAAAACAAAACCAGTGTGAATTCTCCTGAACATAAAACTTACAACGAGGAACATCTACAGGATTTTTAGCACTGAGAAGAGAAGTGAACATGTGATTGACGCGATCTCCGCGGGTCACTCTTATAAGTCATACAAGCCTGAATACGTGGTACAATCAGGCACAAAACAAATGTTGTTTTACTCCAAATCAAAGTTTTACAGTCTAGAATCCCCGTGGTAAGGATACTTTCCACAAATAAGTGAACTGCTAACATATAACTATGAGACCTCTTCACTGGTTCACTATTTTGGAAAGGAACATCGGTTGGTAGAATCAGCACAAAACAAAATGTGGTTTTCTCTCAGAATGACAAGTTTTTACAGTCTAGCACCGTTGGATACTTATCCCAAAAAGTGCACATGCTACATATGTAACTGTGAGTCTCGCACTGGTTCACTATTTGGAAAGGAACTCGTTGGTAGAATTCGCACCAAACAAAGTCGTTTTCTCCAGAATAAAAGTTTTTTCCAGTCTTAGAACCCTGTTGTATAGATTACTTTATTCCATATAAGTGCCACATGCTACATATATAAAAGGTGAGTCCTCTTCACTTAATTCACTATTTTGGAAAGGAAATACATGCATGAAACATGTTTCATGGAAACGTCGTAAACCAAGTGTGATTTCCTCCCTGAACACAAAGAATTACAATATAGAAACTTCTGTACGATACTTCTCCTACAGTGCACTTGCCACATTAAACTCAGAGTACTCCTCACTAGGTTCACTATTGTGTTAACTCAGAGTCCTCCTAACTAGGTTCACTATTCTGTCAAATCATGGCCTGTGTGAACATGTGCCCTCAAATGTCACAAAACAAGTATGATTTTCGCCTGAACACAAATGTTACAGTATAGGAAATTCACTAGGATCCTTATCACTAAGAAGTGCAATTCCAACATTTACTCTGAATCCTCCACACGTGGTTCACTCTTTAGGATAATCACGGCCTGCGTGAACATGTTATATGCGAATGTCGCAAAACAAGTATGATCTTCTCCTGAACCTTACAAAGTGTAACACTATAGAATCTTCTGGAGGATACTTATCCCTAAGAAGTGCACCTCCAACATTTGACTCGCAGTCCTCCTCACTTGGTTCACTCTTTTGGAAAATCAAGGCCTGCGTGAACATATTCCCTGAAAACGTCACAAAACCAGTGTGAATTTCTCCTGAACATAAAAACTTACAACTTAGGAACATCTACAGGATTCTTTTCACTGAGAAGAGAAAGTGAAACATGTGAATTTGACGCGATCTCTCGTGGTCACTATTTTCAAGCTCATTACAAGCCTGAATATCGTTGGTAGAATCAGCACAAAACAAATGTTGTTTTCTCCAGAATACAAAGTTTTACAGTCTAGAACCCTGTGTAGGATACTTATCCCTCCAGAATACAAAGTTTTACAGTCTAGAACCCTGTGTAGGATACTTATCCCAAACAAGTGCACATGCTACACATATAACTGTGAGTCCTCTTCACTTGGTTCACTATTTTGGAAAGGAACATCGTTGGTAGAATCAGCACAAAACAAATGTTGTTTTCTCCAGAATACAAAGTTTTACAGTCTAGAACCCTGTGTAGGATACTTATCCCAAATAAGTGCACATGCTACACATATAACTGTGAGTCCTCTTCACTTGGTTCACTATTTTGGAAAGGAACATCGTTGGTAGAATCAGCACAAAACAAATGTTGTTTCCTCCAGAATACAAAATTTTACAGTCTAGAACCCTGTGTAGATTGCTTATCCCATATAAGTGCACATGCCACATATATATCTGTGAGTCCTAGTTCACTTACTTCACTATTTGGAACGGAAAGACATGCATGAACATGTTTCATGGAAACGTCGTAAACCAAGTGTGATTTCCTCCTGAACACAAAGAATTACAATATAGAAACTTCTGTACGATACTTCTCCTAAAGTGCACTTGCCACATTTAACAAACAAATGTTGTTTTCTCCAGAATACAAAGTTTTACAGTCTAGGACCTGTGTAGATTACTTAACCCATATAAGTGCACATGCTACATATATAACTGTGAGTCCTCTTCACTTACTTCACTATTTTGGAAAGGAAATACATGCATGAACATGTTTCATGGAAACGTCGTAAACCAAGTGTGATTTCCTCCTGAACACAAAGAATTACAATATAGAAACTTCTGTACGATACTTCTCCTACAGTGCACTTGCCACATTAAACTCAGAGTACTCCTCACTAGGTTCACTATTGTGTTAACTCAGAGTCCTCCTAACTAGGTTCACTATTCTGTCAAATCATGGCCTGTGTGAACATGTGCCCTCAAATGTCCACAAAACAAGTATGATTTTCGCCTGAACACAAATGTTACAGTATAGGAAATTCACTAGGATCCTTATCACTAAGAAGTGCAATTCCAACATTTACTCTGAATCCTCCACACGTGGTTCACCTCTTTAGGATAATCACGGCCTGCGTGAACATGTTATATGCGAATGTCGCAAAACAAGTATGATCTTCTCCTGACCTTACAAAGTGTAACACTATAGAATCTTCTGAGGATACTTATCCCTGAGAAGTGCAGCTCCAACATATGACTCGCAGTCCTCCTCACTTGGTTCACTCTTTTGGAAAATCAAGGCCTGCGTGAACATATTCCCTCAAAACGTCCACAAACCAGTGTGAATTTCTCCTGAACATAAAAACTTACAATGTAGGAACATCTACAGGATTCTTATCACTGAGAAGAGAAAGTGAAACATGTGAATTTGACGTGATCTCTCGTGGTCACTATTTTCAAGCTCATTACAAGCCTGAATATCGTTGGTACAATCAGCACAAAACAAATGTTGTTTTCTCCAGAATACAAAGTTTTACAGTCTAGAACCCTGTGTAGGATACTTATCCCAAACAAGTGCACATGCTACACATATAACTGTGAGTCCTCTTCACTTGGTTCACTAATTTGGAAAGGAACATCGTTGGTAGAATCAGCACAAAACAAATGTTGTTTTCTCCAGAATACAAAGTTATACAATCTAGCACCCTGTGTAGGATACTTATCCCAAATAAGTGCACATGCTACATATGTAACTGTGAGTCCTCTTCACTTTGTTCACTATTTGGAAAGGGACATTGTTGATAGAATCAGCACAAAACAAATGTTGTTTTCTCCCGAATACAAAGTTTTACAGTCTAGAACCCTGTGTAGATTGCTTATCCCATATAAGTGCACATGCTACATATATAACTGTGAGTCCTCTTCACTTACTTCACTATTTTGGAAAGGAAATACATGCATGAACATGTTTCATGGAAACGTCGTAAACCAAGTGTGATTTCCTCCTGAACACAAAGAATTACAATATAGAAACTTCTGTACGATACTTCTCCTACAGTGCACTTGCCACATTAAACTCAGAGTACTCCTCACTAGGTTCACTATTGTGTTAACTCAGAGTCCTCCTAACTAGGTTCACTATTCTGTCAAATTATGGCCTGTGTGAACATGTGCCCTCAAATGTCACAAAACAAGTATGATTTTCGCCTGAACACAAATGTTACAATATAGGAAATTCACTAGGATCCTTATCACTAAGAAGTGCAATTCCAACATTTACTCTGAATCCTCCACACGTGGTTCACTCTTTAGGATAATCACGGCCTGCGTGAACATGTTATATGCGAATGTCGCAAAACAAGTATGATCTTCTCCTGAACCTTACAAAGTGTAACACTATAGAATCTTCTGAGGATACTTATCCCTGAGAAGTGCAGCTCCAACATATGACTCGCAGTCCTCCTCACTTGGTTCACTCTTTTGGAAAATCAAGGCCTGCGTGAACATATTCCCTGAAAACGTCACAAAACCAGTGTGAATTTCTCCTGAACATAAAAACTTACAACGTAGGAACATCTACAGGATTCTTATCACTGAGAAGAGAAAGTGAAACATGTGAATTTGACGCGATCTCTCGTGGTCACTATTTTCAAGCTCATTACAAGCCTGAATATCGTTGGTACAATCAGCACAAAACAAATGTTGTTTTCTCCAGAATACCAAGTTTTACAGTCTAGAACCCTGTGTAGGATACTTATCCCAAAAAAGTGCACATGCTACACATATAACTGTGAGTCCTCTTCACTTGGTTCACTATTTTGGAAAGGAACATCGTTGGTAGAATCAGCACAAAACAAATGTTGTTTTCTCCAGAATACAAAGTTATACAGTCTAGCACCCTGTGTAGGATACTTATCCCAAATAAGTACACATGCTACATATATAACTGTGAGTCCCTTTCACTTACTTCACTATTTTGGAAGGGAAAGACATGCATGAACATGTTTCATAGAAACGTCGTAAACCAAGTGTGATTTCCTCCTGAACACAAAGAATTACAATATAGAAACTTCTGCACGATACTTCTCCTAAAGTACACTTGCCACATTTAACAAAACAAATGTTGTTTTCTCCAGAATACAAAGTTTTACAGTCTAGAACCCTGTGTAGATTGCTTATCCCATATAAGTGCACATGCTACATATATAACTGTGAGTCCTCTTCACTTACTTCACTATTTTGAAAGGGAAAGACATGCATGAACATGTTTCATGAAACGTCGTAAACCACGTGTGATTTCCTCCTGAATACAAAGAATTACAATATAGAAGCTTCTGTACGATACTTCTCCTACAGTGCACTTGCCACATTTAACTCAGAGTACTCCTCACTAGGTTCACTATTCTGTTAACTCAGAGTCCTCCTCACTAGGTTCACTATTCTGTCAAATCATGGCCTGTGTGAACATGTGCCCTCAAATGTCACAAAACAAGTATGATTTTCGCCTGAACACAAATGTTACAGTATGCGAAATTCTCTAGGATCCTTATCACTAAGAAGTGCAATTCCAACATTTACTCTGAATCCTCCACACGTGGTTCACTCTTTAGGATAATCACGGCCTGCGTGAACATGTTATATGCGAATGTCGCAAAACAAGTATGATCTTCTCCTGAACCTTACAAAGTGTAACACTATAGAATCTCCTGGAGGATACTTATCCCTAAGAAGTGCACCTCCAACATTTGACTCGCAGTCCTCCTCACTTGGTTCACTCTTTTGAAAAATCAAGGCCTGCGTGAACATATTCCCTGAAAACGTCACAAAACCAGTGTGAATTTCTCCTGAACATAAAAACTTACAACGTAGGAACATCTACAGGATTCTTATCACTGAGAAGAGAAAGTGAAACATGTGAATTTGACGCGATCTCTCGTGGTCACTATTTTCAAGCTCATTACAAGCCTGAATATCGTTGGTAGAATCAGCACAAAACAAATGTTGTTTTCTCCAGAATACAAAGTTTTACAGTCTAGAACCCTGTGTAGGATACTTATCCCTCCAGAATACAAAGTTTTACAGTCTAGAACCCTGTGTAGGAAAGTGTAACACTATAGAATCTTCTGGAGGATACTTATCCCTAAGAAGTGCAGCTCCAACATTTGACTCGCAGTCCTCCTCACTTGGTTCACTCTTTTGGAAAATCAAGGCCTGCGTGAACATATTCCCTCAAAACGTCACAAAACCAGTGTGAATTTCTCCTGAACATAAAAACTTACAACGTATGAACATCTACAGGATTCTTTTCACTGAGAAGAGAAAGTGAAACATGTGAATTTGATGCGATCTCTCGTGGTCACTATTTTCAAGCTCATTACAAGCCTGAATATCGTTGGTAGAATCAGCACAAAACAAATGTTGTTTTCTCCAGAATACAAAGTTTTACAGTCTAGAACCCTGTGTAGGATACTTATCCCTCCAGAATACAAAGTTTTACAGTCTAGAACCCTGTGTAGGAAAGTGTAACACTATAGAATCTTCTGTAGGATACTTATCCCTAAGAAATGCACCTCCAACATTTGACTCGCAGTCCTCCTCACTTGGTTCACTCTTTTGGAAAATCAAGGCCTGCGTGAACATATTCCCTGAAAACGTCACAAAACCAGTGTGAATTTCTCCTGAACATAAAAACTTACAACGTAGGAACATCTACAGGATTCTTTTCACTGAGAAGAGAAAGTGAAACATATGAATTTGACGCGATCTCTCGTGGTCACTATTTTCAAGCTCATTACAAGCCTGAATATCGTTGGTAGAATCAGCACAAAACAAATGTTGTTTTCTCCAGAATACAAAGTTTTACAGTCTAGAACCCTGTGTAGGATACTTATCCCTCCAGAATACAAAGTTTTACAGTCTAGAACCCTGTGTAGGATACTTATCCCAAACAAGTGCACATGCTGCACATATAACTGTGAGTCCTCTTCACTTGGTTCACTATTTTGGAAAGGAACATCGTTGGTAGAATCAGCACAAAACAAATGTTGTTTTCTCCAGAATACAAAGTTTTACAGTCTAGAACCCTGTGTAGGATACTTATCCCAAATAAGTGCACATGCTACACATATAACTGTGAGTCCTCTTCACTTGGTTCACTATTTTGGAAAGGAACATCGTTGGTAGAATCAGCACAAAACAAATGTTGTTTCCTCCAGAATACAAAATTTTACAGTCTAGAACCCTGTGTAGATTGCTTATCCCATATAAGTGCACATGCCACATATATATCTGTGAGTCCTCTTCACTTACTTCACTATTTTGGAAGGGAAAGACATGCATGAACATGTTTCATGGAAACGTCGTAAACCAAGTGTGATTTCCTCCTGAACACAAAGAATTACAATATAGAAACTTCTGTACGATACTTCTCCTAAAGTGCACTTGCCACATTTAACAAAACAAATGTTGTTTTCTCCAGAATACAAAGTTTTACAGTCTAGGACCCTGTGTAGATTACTTATCCCATATAAGTGCACATGCTACATATATAACTGTGAGTCCTCTTCACTTACTTCACTATTTTGGAAAGGAAATACATGCATGAACATGTTTCATGGAAACGTCGTAAACCAAGTGTGATTTCCTCCTGAACACAAAGAATTACAATATAGAAACTTCTGTACGATACTTCTCCTACAGTGCACTTGCCACATTAAACTCAGAGTACTCCTCACTAGGTTCACTATTGTGTTAACTCAGAGTCCTCCTAACTAGGTTCACTATTCTGTCAAATCATGGCCTGTGTGAACATGTGCCCTCAAATGTCACAAAACAAGTATGATTTTCGCCTGAACACAAATGTTACAGTATACGAAATTCACTAGGATCCTTATCACTAAGAAGTGCAATTCCAACATTTACTCTGAATCCTCCACACGTGGTTCACTCTTTAGGATAATCACGGCCTGCGTGAACATGTTATATGCGAATGTCGCAAAACAAGTATGATCTTCTCCTGAACCTTACAAAGTGTAACACTATAGAATCTTCTGAGGATACTTATCCCTGAGAAGTGCAGCTCCAACATATGACTCGCAGTCCTCCTCACTTGGTTCACTCTTTTGGAAAATCAAGGCCTGCGTGAACATATTCCCTCAAAACGTCACAAAACCAGTGTGAATTTCTCCTGAACATAAAAACTTACAACGTAGGAACATCTACAGGATTCTTATCACTGAGAAGAGAAAGTGAAACATGTGAATTTGACGTGATCTCTCGTGGTCACTATTTTCAAGCTCATTACAAGCCTGAATATCGTTGGTACAATCAGCACAAAACAAATGTTGTTTTCTCCAGAATACAAAGTTTTACAGTCTAGAACCCTGTGTAGGATACTTATCCCAAACAAGTGCACATGCTACACATATAACTGTGAGTCCTCTTCACTTGGTTCACTATTTTGGAAAGGAACATCGTTGGTAGAATCAGCACAAAACAAATGTTGTTTTCTCCAGAATACAAAGTTATACAGTCTAGCACCCTGTGTAGGATACTTATCCCAAATAAGTGCACATGCTACATATGTAACTGTGAGTCCTCTTCACTTGGTTCACTATTTGGAAAGGGACATCATTGATAGAATCAGCACAAAACAAATGTTGTTTTCTCCCGAATACAAAGTTTTACAGTCTAGAACCCTGTGTAGATTGCTTATCCCATATAAGTGCACATGCTACATATATAACTGTGAGTCCTCTTCACTTACTTCACTATTTTGGAAGGGAAAGACATGCATGAACATGTTTCATGGAAACGTCGTAAACCAAGTGTGATTTCCTCCTGAACACAAAGAATTACAATATAGAAACTTCTGTGCGATACTTCTCCTACAGTGCACTTGCCACATTTAACTCAGAGTACTCCTCACTAGGTTCACTATTCTGTTAACTCAGAGAACGCCTAACTAGGATCACTCTTCGGTCAAATCATGGCCTCATATGCCCCCCAATGTCACAAAACAAGTATGATTTTCGCCTGAACACCAATGTTACAGTATACGAAATTCTCTAGGATCCTTATCAGTAAGAAGTGCAATTCCAACATTTACTCTGAATCCTCCACACGTGGTTCATTCTTTAGGATAATCACGGCCTGCGTGAACATGTTATATGCGAATGTCGCAAAACAAGTATGATCTTCTCCTGAACCTTACAACGTGTAACACTATAGAATCTTCTGGAGGATACTTATCCCTAAGAAGTGCACCTCCAACATTTGACTCGCAGTCCTCCTCACTTGGTTCACTCTTTTGGAAAATCAAGGCCTGCGTGAACATATTCCCTGAAAACGTCACAAAACCAGTGTGAATTTCTCCTGAACATAAAAACTTACAACGTAGGAACATCTACAGGATTCTTTTCAGTGAGAAGAGAAAGTGAAACATGTGAATTTGACGCGATCTCTCGTGGTCACTATTTTCAAGCTCATTACAAGCCTGAATATCGTTTGTAGAATCAGCACAAAACAAATGTTGTTTTCTCCAGAATACAAAGTTTTACAGTCTAGAACCCTGTGTAGATTGCTTATCCCATATAAGTGCACATGCTACAAATATAACTGTGAGTCCTCTTCACTTACTTCACTATTTTGGAAGGGAAAGACATGCATGAACATGTTTCATGGAAACGTCGTAAACCAAGGGTGATTTCCTCCTGAACACAAAGAATTACAATATAGAAACTTCTGTATGATACTTCTCCTAAAGTGCACTTGCCACATTTAACAAAACAAATGTTGTTTTCTCCAGAATACAAAGTTTTACAGTCTAGAACCCTGTGTAGATTGATTATCCCATGTAAGTGCACATGCTACACATATAACTGTGAGTCCTCTTCACTTGGTTAACTATTTTGGAAAGGAACATCGTTGGTAGAATCAGCACAAAACAAATGTTGTTTTCTCCAGAATACAAGGTTTTACAGTCTAGCACCCTGTGTACGATACTTATCCCAAATAAGTGCACATGCTACATATGTAACTGTGAGTCCTCTTCACTTGGTTCACTATTTGGAAAGGAACATTGTTGGTAGAATCAGCACAAAACAAATGTTGTTTTCTCCATAATACAAAGTTTTTTTTTTTTTTTTAGTTTTTTTTTTTTATTAAAAATTTAATTATACATTTTAAAAATTTTTTACCAGTTCCCTCCCTCCCCCCTCTTCCCCCTCCCCTTCCCCCAGTGAGTCCCCCCCAATTCCCAGATAGTCCTTTATTGTGTGTGCCTAACTCTCCACTGTGTCCTCCTCTCCGATGACATATAAGGACCCAGTGGCATTTCCATAAGCCCTTTCTCTTGTTCCCCTTAAGCATAAGATCACTACTGTGGCTGTCAATCCCTTGCCTCCAGGGGTCTCGGTGCCCTTATCAGATGCTAGACTTTATGAGGGCAACAGTGCGCTGGACATTGCGCAGGGCATGCAAAGTTCCATTATGATTGCTTTGGCCCCAACTATTGTTGAGAATCTTGCAAATCGTTGCTCCTCCCATCCTTTTGCTCTTACAATCTTACCGCCCCCTCTTCCGCAAATGTCCCTGAGCTCCAGGATGGGGAGAGATTAGGCTGTCCTAGTTCTATGTGATTGATATAGAGTCTCTGAAGTTCTGGATTGTGGTTTGTTGATTTTCTTTTGCAGTTTTGCTGCTCCTGCAATTCCCTTCACTCCATTCTGCTGGGCACTGTATGTCACCCCCTGGCCAGAGACAAAAAGCTGTTAAACTGGAGTCTTGTTGTAATAGCACATTCAAGGGTAGATGTAATAAGAGTAGGAAACCTCACTGAGAGAGGGGTCCATCACCCATTTGCAAAATGATTACTTTTTATCTGCTAGACTATATGCCCTCCCCTTCTGGTGAGATCAGGAAAGAACGTCTGTGAACTTAACCAGGTTTCTCATTACTTACTTGCAGACCTTCATGGAGGCCTATTTTCTCTGCTGTAACATGGTCTCCTCTCTCTTTGTTTCTGGTGTGGCCCTCCTAACCCATCTCTCTTGTTCATAATCCTTGCAATTACTGTGTTACATAGGTTTACTTTTGAGTGTCCCAATGTGGGCTGGGTGAGTTTGGTACTAGGAGCCACCTATTAGGGAGTACATACGGCGCTTAATTTCTGGGTTTGGGATACTTCACTTAATATAATTCTTTCTAATGACATCCATTTCCCAGCAAATTCCAGTAATTCATCATTTTTGATGGCTGAGTAGTACTCCATTGTATAGATGTACCACAGTTTCCTTATCCACTCGTCAACTGTTGGACATTTAGGTTGATTCCATGACTTGCATTGTAAACAGTGCTGCTATGAACATGGTCGAGCTTGTGCTATCGAGGCGAACCTTTGCTGCTTGGGGGGTTATTCCCAAAAGTGGGATAGCAGGGTCATGGCATTCAATCTTTAATTTCTTTAAGAATCTCCAGACGGCTCGCCAGAGTGGCTGTATGAGCCTGCATTCCCACCAACAATGTAGGAGAGTTCCTCTCTCCACATCCTCTCCAGCATTTGTCGTTGTTTGTATTGTGGATTTTTGCCATCCTGACCGGGGTGAGATGATATCTCAGGGAAGTTTTGATTTGCATTTCCCTGATGGCTAAGGAAGTGCAGCATTTTTTAAGATAATTGTTAGACATTTTAATTTCATCTCTGGTAAAGTTTCTTTGAAGTTCCAGGGCCCATTTTTTAATTGGGCCAGTGTTTTTCCTTGGAGTTTAATTTCTAAGTTCTTTGTGCACTCTGGACAGTAGAGCTCTGTCAGATATGTGGTTAGTGAAGATTTTCTCCCATTCTGTGGGTTGCCTTTGAGCTCGTGTTACAATCTCTTTATCTGAACAGAAGCTCTTTAATTTCACAAGATCCCAACTGTTGAGAGTTGGTAGCAGTGACTGTGCCATTGGATGTCTGTTTAGGAACTGTTGGCCTAGCCCAACCAGCTCGAGGGAGTTCCCTATCTTTTCAACTATGGTTTTTATAGTCTCTGGCCTGATATCAAGGTCCTTGATCCATTTGGAATTAAGTCTTGTACATGGTGACAAGTACGGGTCCAGCTTTAATCTTCTGCATGTGGAGATCCAGTTTGGCAGCACCATTTGTTGAAGATGCTGTTCTTTTTCCATTGGATTCTTTGGGCCCCTTTGTCAAAGACCAAATGGCTGTAACTTTGTGGGCTTATATCTGGGTCTTCAATCCTTATCCATTGATCTGTGTGTCTATTTTGGAGCCAGTACCAGGCTGTCTTTATAACTATGGATTTGTAGTATAGACTTAGGTTTGGTATGGTAATACCTCCAGCTGTGTTTTGTTACTCAGGATGTTTTGGCTATCCTGGGTCTTTTGTGCCTCCAAATGAACTTTGAGATTGTTTGGTCAACTTCTTTGAAGAATTGCTTTGGGATTTTGATTGGTATTGCCTTTGGTAGGATGGTCATTTTTACAATGTTGATTCTGCCAATCCAGGAACAAGGGAGGTCTTTCCACCTTCTGGTGTCTTCTGCAATTTCTTTCTTTAGGGTTTTAAAGTTTTCATTGTAAAGGTCTTTTACCTCCTTAGTTAGGTTTATACCAAGGTATTTCATTTTTTTAGGGGTTATAGTAAATGGCATGGTTTTCTCTCAAGGCTTTTTCACTTCTTTCATTCTGGGCATATAGGAAGGCCTCTGATTTTTGCACATTTATTTTGTATCCTGCCACCCTGCTGAACTTCCAATTAATTCCAGGAGCTCCTGGTGGAGTTTTTGGGATCACTCAGGTATAAGATCATGTCATCTGCAAATAGAGATAGCTTGACTTCTTCCTTGCCAATTTGAATCCCTCTTATGTCAGAATACAAAGTTTTACAGTCTAGAACCCTGTGTAGGTTGCTTATCCCATATAAGTGCACATGCTATATATATAACTGTGAGTCCTCTTCACTTACTTCACTATTTTGGAAGGGAAAGACATGCATGAACATGTTTCATGGAAACGTCGTAAACCAAGTGTGATTTCCTCCTGAACACAAAGAAATACATATAGAAACTTCTATACGATACTTCTCCTAAAGTGCACTTGCACACTTAACAAAACAAATGTTGTTTTCTCCAGAATACAAAGTTTTACAGTCTAGGACCCTGTGTAGATTACTTATCCCATATAAGTGCACATGCTACATATATAACTGTGAGTCCTCTTCACTTACTTCACTATTTTGGAAAGAAATACATGCATGAACATTTTTCATGGAAACGTCGTAAACCAAGTGTGATTTCCTCCTGAACACAAAGAATTACAATATAGAAACTTCTGTACGATACTTTCCTACAGTGCACTTGCCACATTAAACTCAGAGTACTCCTCATAGGTTCACTGATATCTGTTAATCAGGTACTCCTAACTAGGTTCACATCTGTCAATCAATGTGGCCTGTGTGAAATGTGCCCCTCAAA
The DNA here is from genome assembly GCA_023101885.1 of Typhlomys cinereus. Classification (NCBI taxonomy): domain Eukaryota; kingdom Metazoa; phylum Chordata; class Mammalia; order Rodentia; family Platacanthomyidae; genus Typhlomys; species Typhlomys cinereus. The sequence continues at coordinate 2,927,095 of JALPQD010000283.1, read as the reverse complement.
TATAACAACAACAAGTAGAGTTTATTCGCCCTGAACACAAAATGTTATCATATAACGAAATTCTCGGGATCCGTATCACTAAGAAGTGCAATTCCAACATTTATCTGACTCCCAACGTGGTTCACTATTTAGGATAATCACGGCGCGTGACAGTTAATGCAACGATTTCGCAACAATTATTATCTCGTCTAGGCTTACATAATTGTGCAACACTAATAATCTTCTTAGATCTTTCCCTATCCGTAGTCAACCTCCATGTTACATACTTCGCATTCCTCCTCACTTGGTTCACTCTTTTGGAAAATCAAGGCCTGCGTGAACATATTCCCTGAAAACGTCACAAACCAGTGTGAATTCTCCTGAACATAAAAACTTACAAGTATGAACATCTACAGGATTCTTTCACTGAGAAGAGAAAGTGAAACATGTGAATTTGATGCGATCTCTCGTGGTCACTATTTAAGCTCATTACAAGCCTGAATATCGTTGGTACAATCAGCACAAAACAAATGTTGTTTTCTCTCCAGATACAAAGTTTTACAGTCTAGAACCCTGTGTAGGATACTTATCCCTCCAGAATAAAAGTTTTACAGTCTAGAACCTGTGTAGGATACTGTAATACAAACAACGTGGTAACATGCTTACACATATAACTGTGATTCCCTCTTCACTGGTTTCACTATTTTGGAAAGCGAAATCGTTGGTAGAATCAGCCACAAAACAAATGTTGTTTTCTCCAGAATACAAAGTTTTACAGTCTGAGAACCCTGTGTAGGATACTTATCCCAAATAAGTGCACATGCTACACATATAACTGTGAGTCCTCTTCACTTGGTTCACTTTTTGGAAAGGAACATCGTTGGTAGAATCAGCACAAAACAAATGTTGTTTCTCCAGAATACAAATTTTAAAGTCTAGAACCCTGTGTAGGATCTTATCCCAATAATGCACATTTCCACATATTAACTGTGGAGCCTCTTCACTTACTTCACTATTTTGGAAAGGAAAGACATGCATGACATGTTTCATGAAACGCGTAAACCAAGTGTGATTTCCTCCAGAATACAAAAAATTACAGATCTAGAACCTTCTGTAGATACTTCCATCCCATATAAGTGCACATGCTACAATATACTGTGAGTCCTCTTCCATACTTCACTATTTTGGAAGGGAAAGACATGCATGAACATGTTTCATGGAAACGTCGAAACCAAGTGTATGTATCTTCCTGAACAAAAGAATTACAATATAGAAACTTCTGTACGATACTTCTCCTAAAGTGCACTTGCCCATTTAACAAAACAAATGTTGTTTTCTCAGAATACAAAGTTTACAGTCTAGAACCCTGTGTAGATTACTTATCCCATATAAGTGCACATGCTACATTAAACTGTGAGTCCTCTTCACTTACTTCACTATTTTGAAAGGAAAACATGCATGACCATGTTTCATGGAACGTCGTAAACCAAGTGTGATTTCCTCCTGAACACAAAGATTACAATATAGAAACTTCTGTACGATACTTCTCCTACAGTGCACTTGCCACATTAACTCAGAGTACTCCTCACTAGGTTCACTATTGTTAATCAGAGTCTCCTAACTAGTTCACTATTCTGTCAAATCATGGCCTGTGTGAACATGTGCCCTCAAATTCACAAAACAAGTAGATTTTCGCCTGAACACAATGTACAGTATACGAAATTCCTAGGATCCTATCAGACTATCAAGAAGTGCAATTCAAATTTACCTGAATCCTCCACACGTGTTCACTCTTTAGGATAATCACGGCCTGCGTGAACATGTTATATGCGAATGTCGCAAAACAAGTATGATCTTCTCCTGAACCTTAAAAAGTGTAACACTATAGAATCTCTGAGGATACTTATCCCTAAGAGTGCAGCTCCAACATTGACTCGCAGTCCTCCTCACTTGGTTCACTCTTTGGAAAATCAAGGCCTGCGTGAACATATTCCCTAAAAACGTCACAAAACCAGTGTGAATTCTCCTGAACATAAAAACTTACAACGTAGGAACATCTACAGGATTCTTATCACTGAGAAGAGAAAGTGAAACATGTGAATTTGACGGATCTCTCGTGGTCACTATTTAAGCTCATTACAGCCTGAATATCGTTGGTAAATCAGCACAAAACAAATGTGTTTTCTCCAGAATACAAAGTTTTACAGTCTAGAACCCTGTGTAGGATACATCCCAAAAAAGTGCACATGCTACACATATAACTTGAGACCCTCTTCACTTGGTTCACTATTTTGGAAAGGAACATCGTTGGTAGAATCAGCACAAAACAAATGTTGTTTTTCCAGAAACAAAGTTTTACAGTCTAGCACCCTGTGTAGGATACTTATCCCAAATAAGTGCACATGCTACATATGTAACTGTGAGTCCTCTTCACTTGGTTCACTATTTTGGAAAGGACATCGTGTAGAATCAGCACAACAAATGTTGTTTCTCCAGAATACAAAGTTTTACAGTCTAGAACCCTGTGTAGATGATTATCCCATATAAGTGCACATGCTACATATATAACTGTGAGTCCTCTTCACTTACTTCACTATTTTGGAAGGAAAGACATGCATGAACATGTTTCATGGAAACGTCGTAAACCAAGTGTGATTTCCTCCTGAACACAAAGAATTACAATATAGAAACTTCTGTACGATACTTCTTTCCCATATAAGTGCACATGCCACATATAACTGTGAGTCCTCTTCACTTACTTCACTATTTTGGAAGGAAAGACATGCATGAACATGTTTCATGGAAACGTCGTAAACCAAGTGTGATTTCCTCCTGAACACAAAGAATTACAATATAGAAACTTCTGTACGATACTTCTCCTAAAGTGCACTTGCCACATTAACAAAACAAATGTTGTTTCTCCAGAATACAAAGTTTTACAGTCTAGGACCCTGTGTAGATTACTTATCCCATATAAGTGCACATGCTACATATAAACTGTGAGTCCTCTTCACTTACTTCACTATTTTGAAAGGAAATACAGCATGAACATGTTTCATGGAAACGTCGTAAACCAAGTGTGATTTCCTCCTGAACACAAAGAATTACAATATAGAAACTTCTGTACGATACTTCTCCTACAGTGCACTTGCCACATTAAACTCAGAGTACTCCTCACTAGGTTCACTATTTGTTAATCAGAGTCCTCCTAACTAGGTTCACTATTCTGTCAAATCATGGCCTGTGTGAACATGTGCCCCAAATGTCACAAAAACATATGATTTTCGTCGCCTGAACACAAATGTTACAGTATAGAAATTCACTAGGATCCTTACACTAAGAAGTGCAATTCCAACATTTACTCTGAATCCTCCACACGTGGTTCACTCTTTAGGATAATCACGGCCTGCGTGAACATGTTATATGCGAATGTCGCAAAAAAGTATGATCTTCTCCTGAACCTTACAAAGTGTAACACTATAGAATCTTCTGAGGATACTTATCCCTAAGAAGTGCACTCCAACATTGACTCGCAGTCCTCCTCACTTGGTTCACTCTTTTGGAAAATCAAGGCCGCGTGAACATATTCCCTAAAACGTCACAAAACCAGTGTGAATTTCTCCTGAACATAAAAATTACAACGTAGGAACATCTACAGGATTTCTTATCACTGAGAAGAGAAAGTGAAACATGTGAATTTGACGATCTCTCGTGGTCACTATTTAAAGCTCATTACAAGCCTGAATATCTTGGTACAATCAGCACAAAACAAATGTGTTTTCCTCCAGAATACAAGTTTTACAGTCTAGACCCGTTGTAGGATACTTATCCCAAAAGTGCACATGCTACACATATAACTTGAGCCTCTTCATTGGTTCACTATTTTGGAAAGGAACATCGTTGGTAGAATCAGCACAAAACAAATGTTGTTTTCCAGAATACAAAGTTTACAGTCTAGACCCTGGTTAGGATACTTATCCCAAATAAGTGCACATGCTACATATGTAACTGTGAGTCCTCTTCACTTGGTTCACTATTTGAAAGGAACATCGTTGGTAGAATCAGCACAAAACAAATGTGTTTTTCCAGAATACAAAGTTTTACAGTCTAGACCCTGTGTAGATGTTTATCCCATATAAGTGCACATGCTAACTATATATTGTGAGTCCTCTCACTTACTTCACTATTTGGAAGGGAAAGACATGCATGAACATGTTTCATGGAAACGTCGTAAACCAAGTGTGATTTCCTCCTGAACACAAAGAATTACAATATAGAAACTTCTGTACGATACTTCTCCCTATAAGTGCACATGCTACTATATAACGTGAGTCCTCTTCACTTACTTCACTATTTTGGAAGGGAAAGACATGCATGAACATGTTTCATGGAAACGTCGTAAACCAAGTGTGATTTCCTCCTGAACACAAAGAATTACTAATAGAACTTCTGTACGATACTTCTCCTAAAGTGCATTGCCACATTTAAACAAAACAAATGATGTTGTTCTCCAGAATACAAAGTTTTACAGAGTCTAGGACCCTGTGTAGATTACTTATCCATATAAGTGCACATGCTACAATATATACTGGAGTCCTCTTCACTTACTTCACTATTTTTGAAAGGAAAGACATGCATGAACATGTTTCATGAAACGTCGTAAAACCAAGTGGTGATTTCCTCCTGAAACATAAAGAATACAATATAGAAACTTCTTGATACTGTCTAACTTTCTCACAGTGCACTTGCCACATTTAACTGCAGGTACTCCTCACTAGGTTTCACTATTCTGTCAAATCATGGCCTGTGTGAACATGTGCCCTCAAATGCCACAAAACAAGTATGATTTTCGCCTGAACACAAATGTTACAGTATACGAAATTCTCTAGGATCCTTATCACTAAGAAGTGCAATTCCAACATTTACTCTGAATCCTCCACACGTGGTTCACTCTTTAGGATAATCACGGCCTGCGTCAACATGTTATATGTGAATGTCGCAAAACAAGTATGATCTTCTCCTGAACCTTACAAAGTGTAACACTATAGAATCTTCTGAGGATGATTATCCCTGAGAAGTGCAGCTCCAACATTTGACTCGCAGTCCTCCTCACTTGGTTCACTCTTTTGGAAAATCAAGGCCTGCGTGAACATATTCCCTGAAAACGTCACAAAACCAGTGTGAATATCTCCTGAACTATAAAACTTACAACGTAGGAACATCTACAGGATTCTTATCACTGAGAAGAGAAAGTGAAACATGTGATTTGACGCGATCTCTCGTGGTCACTATTTTAAAGCTCATTACAAGCCTGAATATCGTTGGTACAATCAGCACAAACAAATGTTGTTTCTCCAGAATACAAAGTTTTACCAGTCTAGAACCCTGTGTAGGATACTTATCCCTCCAGAATACAAAGTTTTACAGTCTAGAACCCTGTGTAGGATACTTATACCAAACAAGTTAACATGCTACACATATAACTGTGAGTCCTCTTCACTTGGTTCACTATTTTGGAAAGGAAAATCGTTGGTAGAATCAGCACAAAACAAATTGTTGTTTTCTCCAGAGTACAAGATTTTACAGTCTAGAACCCTGTGTAGGATACTTATCCCAAATAAGTGCATATGCTACACATATAACTGTGAGTCCTCTCACTTGGTCACTATTTTGGAAAGGAACATCGTTGGAAGAATCAGCACAAAACAAAGGTTGTTCCTCCAGAATACAAAATTTTACAGTCTATAACCCTGTGTAGATTGCTTATCCCATATAAGTGCACCATTCCACATATATATCTGTGAGTCCTCTTCACTTACTTCACGATTTTGGAAGGGAAAAGACATGCATGACCATGTTTTCATGGAAACGTCGTAAACCAAGTGTGATTTCCTCCTGAACACAAAGAATTACAATATAAGAAACTTCTGTACGATTACTTCTCCCATATAAGTGCACATGCTACATATATAACTGTGAGTTCCTCTTCACTTACTTCCTATTTGGAAGGGAAAGACATGCATGAACATGTTTCATGGAAACGTCGTAAACCAAGTGTGATTTCCTCCTGAACACAAAGAATTACAATATAGAAACTTCTGTACGATACTTCTCCTAAAGTGCACTTGCCACATTTAACAAAACAAATGTTGTTTTCTGCAGAATACAAAGATTTACAGTCTAGAACCCTGTGTAGATTACTTATCCCATATAAGTGCACATGCTACATGTATAACTGTGAGTCCTCTTCACTTACTTCACTATTTTGGAAGGGAAAGACATGCATGACCATGTTTCATGGAACCGTCGTAAACCAAGTGTGATTTCCTCCTGAACACAAAGAATTACAATATAGAAACTTCTGTATGATACTTCTCCTACAGTGCACTTGCCACATTTAACTCAGAGTACTCCTCACTAGGTTCACTATTCTGTTAATTCAGAGTACTCCTAACTAGGTTCACTATTCTGTCAAATCATGGCCTGTGTGAACATGTGCCCTCAAATATAACAAAACAAGTATGATTTTCGCCTGAACACAAATGTTACAGTATACGAAATTCTCTAGGATCCGTATCACTAAGAAGTGCAATTCCAACATTTACTCTGAATCCTCCACACGTGGTTCACTCTTTAGGATAATCACGGCTGCGTGAACATGTTATATGCGAATGTCGCAAAACAAGTATGATCTTCTCCTGAACCTTAAAAAGTGTAACACTATAGAATCTTCTGTAGGATACTTATCCCTAAGAAGTGCACCTCCAACATTTGACTCGCAGTCCTCCTCACTTGGTTCACTCTTTTGGAAAATCAAGGCCTGCGTGAACATATTCCCTGAAAACGTCACAAAACCAGTGTGAATTTCTCCTGAACATAAAAACTTACAACGTAGGAACATCTACAGGATTCTTATCACTGAGAAGAGAAAGTGAAACATGTGAATTTGACGCGATCTCTCGTGGTCACTATTTAAAAGCTCATTACAAGCCTGAATATCGTTGGTACAATCAGCACAAAACAAATGTTGTTTTCTCCAGAATACAAAGTTTTACAGTCTAGATCCCTGTGTAGGATACTTATCCCAAATAAGTGCACATGCTACACATATAACTATGAGACCTCTTCACTTGGTTCACTATTTTGGAAAGGAACATCGTTGGTAGAATCAGCACAAAACAAATGTTGTTTTATCCAGAATACAAAGTTTTACAGTCTAGCACCCTGTGTAGGATACTTATCCCAAATAAGTGCACATGCTACATATGTAACTGTGAGTCCTCTTCACTTGGTTCACTATTTGGAAAGGAACATCGTTGGTAGAATCAGCACAAAACAAATGTCGTTTTCTCCAGAATACAAAGTTTTACAGTCTAGAACCCTGTGTAGATTGCTTATCCCATATAAGTGCACATGCTACATATATAATTGTGAGTCCTCTTCACTTACTTCACTATTTTGGAAGGGAAAGACATGCATGAACATGTTTCATGGAAACGTCGTAAACCAAGTGTGATTTCCTCCTGAACACAAAGAATTACAATATAGAAACTTCTGTACGATACTTCTCCCATATAAGTGCACATGCTACATATATAACTGTGAGTCCTCTTCACTTACTTCACTATTTTGGAAGGGAAAGACATGCATGAACATGTTTCATGGAAACGTCGTAAACCAAGTGTGATTTCCTCCTGAACACAAAGAATTACAATATAGAAACTTCTGTACGATACTTCTCCTAAAGTGCACTTGCCACATTTAACAAAACAAATGATGTTTTCTCCAGAATACAAAGTTTACAGTCTAGGACCCTGTGTAGATTACTTATCCCATATAAGTGCACATGCTACATATATAACTGTGAGTCCTCTTCACTTACTTCACTATTTTTGAAAGGAAATACATGCATGAACATGTTTCATGGAAACGTCGTAAACCAAGTGTGATTTCCTCCTGAACATAAAGAATTACAATATAGAAACTTCTGTACGATACTTCTCCTACAGTGCACTTGCCACATTAAACTCAGAGTACTCCTCACTAGGTTCACTATTCTGTTAACTCAGAGTCCTCCTAAGTAGGTTCACTATTCTGTCAAATCATGGCCTGTGTGAACATGTGCCCTCAAATGCCACAAAACAAGTATGATTTTCGCCTGAACACAAATGTTACAGTATACGAAATTCTCTAGGATCCTTATCACTAAGAAGTGCAATTCCAACATTTACTCTGAATCCTCCACACGTGGTTCACTCTTTAGGATAATCACGGCCTGCGTGAACATGTTATATGCGAATGTCGCAAAACAAGTATGATCTTCTCCTGAACCTTACAAAGTGTAACACTATAGAATCTTCTGAGGATGATTATCCCTGAGAAGTGCAGCTCCAACATTTGACTCGCAGTCCTCCTCACTTGGTTCACTCTTTGGAAAATCAAGGCCTGCGTGAACATATTCCCTGAAAACGTCACAAAACCAGTGTGAATATCTCCTGAACATAAAAACTTACAACGTAGGAACATCTACAGGATTCTTATCACTGAGAAGAGAAAGTGAAACATGTGAATTTGACGCGATCTCTCGTGGTCACTATTTTGAAGCTCATTACAAGCCTGAATATCGTTGGTACAATCAGCACAAAACAAATGTTGTTTTCTCCAGAATACAAAGTTTTACAGTCTAGAACCCTGTGTAGGATACTTATCCCTCCAGAATACAAAGTTTTACAGTCTAGAACCCTGTGTAGGATACTTATACCAAACAAGTTAACATGCTACACATATAACTGTGAGTCCTCTTCACTTGGTTCACTATTTTGGAAAGGAAAATCGTTGGTAGAATCAGCACAAAACAAATGTTGTTTTCTCCAGAATACAAAGTTTTACAGTCTAGAACCCTGTGTAGGATACTTATCCCAAATAAGTGCATATGCTACACATATAACTGTGAGTCCTCTTCACTTGGTTCACTATTTTGGAAAGGAACATCGTTGGAAGAATCAGCACAAAACAAAGGTTGTTTCCTCCAGAATACAAAATTTTACAGTCTAGAACCCTGTGTAGATTGCTTATCCCATATAAGTGCACATTCCACATATATATCTGTGAGTCCTCTTCACTTACTTCACGATTTTGGAAGGGAAAGACATGCATGACCATGTTTCATGGAAACGTCGTAAACCAAGTGTGATTTCCTCCTGAACACAAAGAATTACAATATAGAAACTTCTGTACGATACTTCTCCCATATAAGTGCACATGCTACATATATAACTGTGAGTCCTCTTCACTTACTTCACTATTTTGGAAGGGAAAGACATGCATGAACATGTTTCATGGAAACGTCGTAAACCAAGTGTGATTTCCTCCTGAACACAAAGAATTACAATATAGAAACTTCTGTACGATACTTCTCCTAAAGTGCACTTGCCACATTTAACAAAACAAATGTTGTTTTCTGCAGAATACAAAGATTTACAGTCTAGAACCCTGTGTAGATTACTTATCCCATATAAGTGCACATGCTACATGTATAACTGTGAGTCCTCTTCACTTACTTCACTATTTTGGAAGGGAAAGACATGCATGACCATGTTTCATGGAACCGTCGTAAACCAAGTGTGATTTCCTCCTGAACACAAAGAATTACAATATAGAAACTTCTGTATGATACTTCTCCTACAGTGCACTTGCCACATTTAACTCAGAGTACTCCTCACTAGGTTCACTATTCTGTTAATTCAGAGTACTCCTAACTAGGTTCACTATTCTGTCAAATCATGGCCTGTGTGAACATGTGCCCTCAAATATCACAAAACAAGTATGATTTTCGCCTGAACACAAATGTTACAGTATACGAAATTCTCTAGGATCCGTATCACTAAGAAGTGCAATTCCAACATTTACTCTGAATCCTCCACACGTGGTTCACTCTTTAGGATAATCACGGCTGCGTGAACATGTTATATGCGAATGTCGCAAAACAAGTATGATCTTCTCCTGAACCTTAAAAAGTGTAACACTATAGAATCTTCTGTAGGATACTTATCCCTAAGAAGTGCACCTCCAACATTTGACTCGCAGTCCTCCTCACTTGGTTCACTCTTTTGGAAAATCAAGGCCTGCGTGAACATATTCCCTGAAAACGTCACAAAACCAGTGTGAATTTCTCCTGAACATAAAAACTTACAACGTAGGAACATCTACAGGATTCTTATCACTGAGAAGAGAAAGTGAAACATGTGAATTTGACGCGATCTCTCGTGGTCACTATTTAAAAGCTCATTACAAGCCTGAATATCGTTGGTACAATCAGCACAAAACAAATGTTGTTTTCTCCAGAATACAAAGTTTTACAGTCTAGATCCCTGTGTAGGATACTTATCCCAAATAAGTGCACATGCTACACATATAACTATGAGACCTCTTCACTTGGTTCACTATTTTGGAAAGGAACATCGTTGGTAGAATCAGCACAAAACAAATGTTGTTTTATCCAGAATACAAAGTTTTACAGTCTAGCACCCTGTGTAGGATACTTATCCCAAATAAGTGCACATGCTACATATGTAACTGTGAGTCCTCTTCACTTGGTTCACTATTTGGAAAGGAACATCGTTGGTAGAATCAGCACAAAACAAATGTCGTTTTCTCCAGAATACAAAGTTTTACAGTCTAGAACCCTGTGTAGATTGCTTATCCCATATAAGTGCACATGCTACATATATAATTGTGAGTCCTCTTCACTTACTTCACTATTTTGGAAGGGAAAGACATGCATGAACATGTTTCATGGAAACGTCGTAAACCAAGTGTGATTTCCTCCTGAACACAAAGAATTACAATATAGAAACTTCTGTACGATACTTCTCCCATATAAGTGCACATGCTACATATATAACTGTGAGTCCTCTTCACTTACTTCACTATTTTGGAAGGGAAAGACATGCATGAACATGTTTCATGGAAACGTCGTAAACCAAGTGTGATTTCCTCCTGAACACAAAGAATTACTATATAGAAACTTCTGTACGATACTTCTCCTAAAGTGCACTTGCCACATTTAACAAAACAAATGATGTTTTCTCCAGAATACAAAGTTTTACAGTCTAGGACCCTGTGTAGATTACTTATCCCATATAAGTGCACATGCTACATATATAACTGTGAGTCCTCTTCACTTACTTCACTATTTTTGAAAGGAAATACATGCATGAACATGTTTCATGGAAACGTCGTAAACCAAGTGTGATTTCCTCCTGAACATAAAGAATTACAATATAGAAACTTCTGTACGATACTTCTCCTACAGTGCACTTGCCACATTAAACTCAGAGTACTCCTCACTAGGTTCACTATTCTGTTAACTCAGAGTCCTCCTAAGTAGGTTCACTATTCTGTCAAATCATGGCCTGTGTGAACATGTGCCCTCAAATGCCACAAAACAAGTATGATTTTCGCCTGAACACAAATGTTACAGTATACGAAATTCTCTAGGATCCTTATCACTAAGAAGTGCAATTCCAACATTTACTCTGAATCCTCCACACGTGGTTCACTCTTTAGGATAATCACGGCCTGCGTGAACATGTTATATGCGAATGTCGCAAAACAAGTATGATCTTCTCCTGAACCTTACAAAGTGTAACACTATAGAATCTTCTGAGGATGATTATCCCTGAGAAGTGCAGCTCCAACATTTGACTCGCAGTCCTCCTCACTTGGTTCACTCTTTTGGAAAATCAAGGCCTGCGTGAACATATTCCCTGAAAACGTCACAAAACCAGTGTGAATTTCTCCTGAACATAAAAACTTACAACGTAGGAACATCTACAGGATTCTTATCACTGAGAAGAGAAAGTGAAACATGTGAATTTGACGCGATCTCTCGTGGTCACTATTTTGAAGCTCATTACAAGCCTGAATATCGTTGGTACAATCAGCACAAAACAAATGTTGTTTTCTCCAGAATACAAAGTTTTACAGTCTAGAACCCTGTGGAGGATACTTATCCCTCCAGAATACAAAGTTTTACAGTCTAGAACCCTGTGTAGGATACTTATACCAAACAAGTTAACATGCTACACATATAACTGTGAGTCCTCTTCACTTGGTTCACTATTTTGGAAAGGAAAATCGTTGGTAGAATCAGCACAAAACAAATGTTGTTTTCTCCAGAATACAAAGTTTTACAGTCTAGAACCCTGTGTAGGATACTTATCCCAAATAAGTGCATATGCTACACATATAACTGTGAGTCCTCTTCACTTGGTTCACTATTTTGGAAAGGAACATCGTTGGAAGAATCAGCACAAAACAAAGGTTGTTTCCTCCAGAATACAAAATATTACAGTCTAGAACCCTGTGTAGATTGCTTATCCCATATAAGTGCACATTCCACATATATATCTGTGAGTCCTCTTCACTTACTTCACGATTTTGGAAGGGAAAGACATGCATGACCATGTTTCATGGAAACGTCGTAAACCAAGTGTGATTTCCTCCTGAACACAAAGAATTACAATATAGAAACTTCTGTACGATACTTCTCCTGCAGTGCACTTGCCACATTTATCTCAGAGTACTCCTCACTAGGTTCACTATTCTGTTAATTCAGAGTACTCCTAACTAGGTTCACTATTCTGTCAAATCATGGCCTGTGTGAACATGTGCCCTCAAATGTCACAAAACAAGTATGATTTTCGCCTGAACACAAATGTTACAGTATACGAAATTCTCTAGGATCCTTATCACTAAGAAGTGCAATTCCAACATTTACTCTGAATCCTCCACACGTGGTTCACTCTTTAGGATAATCACGGCCAGCGTGAACATGTTATATGCGAATGTGGCAAAACAAGTATGATCTTCTCCTGAACCTTACAAAGTGTAACACTATAGAATCTTCTGGAGGATACTTATCCCTAAGAAGTGCAGCTCCAACATTTGACTCGCAGTCCTCCTCACTTGGTTCACTCTTTTGGAAAATCAAGGCCTGCGTGAACATATTCCCTGAAAACGTCACAAAACCAGTGTGAATTTCTCCTGAACATAAAAACTTACAAAGTAGGAACATCTACAGGATTCTTATCACTGAGAAGAGAAAGTGAAACATGTGAATTTGACGCGATCTCTCGTGGTCACTATTTAAAAGCTCATTACAAGCCTGAATATCGTTGGTAGAATCAGCACAAAACAAATGTTGTTTTCTCCAGAATACAAAGTTTTACAGTCTAGCACCCTGTGTAGGATACTTATCCCAAATAAGTGTACATGCTACATATGTAAATGTGAGTCCTCTTCACTTGGTTCACTATTTGGAAAGGAACATCGTTGCTAGAATCAGCACAAAACAAATGTTGTTTTCTCCAGAATACAAAGTTTTACAGTCTAGAACCCTGTGTAGATTGCTTATCCCATATAAGTGCACATGCTACATATATAACTGTGAGTCCTCTTCACTTACTTCACTATTTTGGAAGGGAAAGACATGCATGAACATGTTTCATGGAAACGTCGTAAACCAAGTGTGATTTCCTCCTGAACACAAAGAATTACAATATAGAAACTTCTGTACGATACTTCTCCTAAAGTGCACTTGCCACATTTAACAAAACAAATGTTGTTTTCTGCAGAATACAAAGTTTTACAGTCTAGAACCCTGTGTAGATTACTTATCCCATATAAGTGCACATGCTACATATATAACTGTGAGTCCTCTTCACTTACTTCACTATTTGGAAGGGAAAGACATGCATGACCATGTTTCATGGAAACGTCGTAAACCAAGTGTGATTTCCTCCTGAACACAAAGAATTACAATATAGAAACTTCTGTACGATACTTCTCCTACAGTGCACTTGCCACATTTAACTCAGAGTACTCCTCACTAGGTTCACTATTCTGTTAATTCAGAGTACTCCTAACTAGGTTCACTATTCTGTCAAATCATGGCCTGTGTGAACATGTGCCCTCAAATATCACAAAACAAGTATGATTTTCGCCTGAACACAAATGTTACAGTATACGAAATTCTCTAGGATCCTTATCACTAAGAAGTGCAATTCCAACATTTACTCTGAATCCTCCACACGTGGTTCTCTCTTTAGGATAATCACGGCTGCGTGAACATGTTGTATGCGAATGTCGCAAAACAAGTATGATCTTCTCCTGAACCTTAAAAAGTGTAACACTATAGAATCTTCTGTAGGATACTTATCCCTAAGAAGTGCACCTCCAACATTTGACTCGCAGTCCTCCTCACTTGGTTCACTCTTTTGGAAAATCAAGGCCTGCGTGAACATATTCCCTGAAAACGTCACAAAACCAGTGTGAATTTCTCCTGAACATAAAAACTTACAACGTAGGAACATCTACAGGATTCTTATCACTGAGAAGAGAAAGTGAAACATGTGAATTTGACGCGATCTCTCGTGGTCACTATTTAAAAGCTCATTACAAGCCTGAATATCGTTGGTACAATCAGCACAAAACAAATGTTGTTTTCTCCAGAATACAAAGTTTTACAGTCTAGATCCCTGTGTAGGATACTTACCCCAAATAAGTGCACATGCTACACATATAACTATGAGACCTCTTCACTTGGTTCACTATTTTGGAAAGGAACATCGTTGGTAGAATCAGCACAAAACAAATGTTGTTTTATCCAGAATACAAAGTTTTACAGTCTAGCACCCTGTGTAGGATACTTATCCCAAATAAGTGCACATGCTACATATGTAACTGTGAGTCCTCTTCACTTGGTTCACTATTTGGAAAGGAACATCGTTGGTAGAATCAGCACAAAACAAATGTCGTTTTCTCCAGAATACAAAGTTTTACAGTCTAGAACCCTGTGTAGATTGCTTATCCCATATAAGTGCACATGCTACATATATAATTGTGAGTCCTCTTCACTTACTTCACTATTTTGGAAGGGAAAGACATGCATGAACATGTTTCATGGAAACGTCGTAAACCAAGTGTGATTTCCTCCTGAACACAAAGAATTACAATATAGAAACTTCTGTACGATACTTCTCCCATATAAGTGCACATGCTACATATATAACTGTGAGTCCTCTTCACTTACTTCACTATTTTGGAAGGGAAAGACATGCATGAACATGTTTCATGGAAACGTCGTAAACCAAGTGTGATTTCCTCCTGAACACAAAGAATTACTATATAGAAACTTCTGTACGATACTTCTCCTAAAGTGCACTTGCCACATTTAACAAAACAAATGATGTTTTCTCCAGAATACAAAGTTTTACAGTCTAGGACCCTGTGTAGATTACTTATCCCATATAAGTGCACATGCTACATATATAACTGTGAGTCCTCTTCACTTACTTCACTATTTTTGAAAGGAAATACATGCATGAACATGTTTCATGGAAACGTCGTAAACCAAGTGTGATTTCCTCCTGAACATAAAGAATTACAATATAGAAACTTCTGTACGATACTTCTCCTACAGTGCACTTGCCACATTAAACTCAGAGTACTCCTCACTAGGTTCACTATTCTGTTAACTCAGAGTCCTCCTAAGTAGGTTCACTATTCTGTCAAATCATGGCCTGTGTGAACATGTGCCCTCAAATGCCACAAAACAAGTATGATTTTCGCCTGAACACAAATGTTACAGTATACGAAATTCTCTAGGATCCTTATCACTAAGAAGTGCAATTCCAACATTTACTCTGAATCCTCCACACGTGGTTCACTCTTTAGGATAATCACGGCCTGCGTGAACATGTTATATGCGAATGTCGCAAAACAAGTATGATCTTCTCCTGAACCTTACAAAGTGTAACACTATAGAATCTTCTGAGGATGATTATCCCTGAGAAGTGCAGCTCCAACATTTGACTCGCAGTCCTCCTCACTTGGTTCACTCTTTTGGAAAATCAAGGCCTGCGTGAACATATTCCCTGAAAACGTCACAAAACCAGTGTGAATTTCTCCTGAACATAAAAACTTACAACGTAGGAACATCTACAGGATTCTTATCACTGAGAAGAGAAAGTGAAACATGTGAATTTGACGCGATCTCTCGTGGTCACTATTTTGAAGCTCATTACAAGCCTGAATATCGTTGGTACAATCAGCACAAAACAAATGTTGTTTTCTCCAGAATACAAAGTTTTACAGTCTAGAACCCTGTGGAGGATACTTATCCCTCCAGAATACAAAGTTTTACAGTCTAGAACCCTGTGTAGGATACTTATACCAAACAAGTTAACATGCTACACATATAACTGTGAGTCCTCTTCACTTGGTTCACTATTTTGGAAAGGAAAATCGTTGGTAGAATCAGCACAAAACAAATGTTGTTTTCTCCAGAATACAAAGTTTTACAGTCTAGAACCCTGTGTAGGATACTTATCCCAAATAAGTGCATATGCTACACATATAACTGTGAGTCCTCTTCACTTGGTTCACTATTTTGGAAAGGAACATCGTTGGAAGAATCAGCACAAAACAAAGGTTGTTTCCTCCAGAATACAAAATATTACAGTCTAGAACCCTGTGTAGATTGCTTATCCCATATAAGTGCACATTCCACATATATATCTGTGAGTCCTCTTCACTTACTTCACGATTTTGGAAGGGAAAGACATGCATGACCATGTTTCATGGAAACGTCGTAAACCAAGTGTGATTTCCTCCTGAACACAAAGAATTACAATATAGAAACTTCTGTACGATACTTCTCCTGCAGTGCACTTGCCACATTTATCTCAGAGTACTCCTCACTAGGTTCACTATTCTGTTAATTCAGAGTACTCCTAACTAGGTTCACTATTCTGTCAAATCATGGCCTGTGTGAACATGTGCCCTCAAATGTCACAAAACAAGTATGATTTTCGCCTGAACACAAATGTTACAGTATACGAAATTCTCTAGGATCCTTATCACTAAGAAGTGCAATTCCAACATTTACTCTGAATCCTCCACACGTGGTTCACTCTTTAGGATAATCACGGCCAGCGTGAACATGTTATATGCGAATGTGGCAAAACAAGTATGATCTTCTCCTGAACCTTACAAAGTGTAACACTATAGAATCTTCTGGAGGATACTTATCCCTAAGAAGTGCAGCTCCAACATTTGACTCGCAGTCCTCCTCACTTGGTTCACTCTTTTGGAAAATCAAGGCCTGCGTGAACATATTCCCTGAAAACGTCACAAAACCAGTGTGAATTTCTCCTGAACATAAAACTTACAAAGTAGGAACATCTACAGGATTCTTATCACTGAGAAGAGAAAGTGAAACATGTGAATTTGACGCGATCTCTCGTGGTCACTATTTAAAAGCTCATTACAAGCCTGAATATCGTTGGTAGAATCAGCACAAAACAAATGTTGTTTTCTCCAGAATACAAAGTTTTACAGTCTAGCACCCTGTGTAGGATACTTATCCCAAATAAGTGTACATGCTACATATGTAAATGTGAGTCCTCTTCACTTGGTTCACTATTTGGAAAGGAACATCGTTGCTAGAATCAGCACAAAACAAATGTTGTTTTCTCCAGAATACAAAGTTTTACAGTCTAGAACCCTGTGTAGATTGCTTATCCCATATAAGTGCACATGCTACATATATAACTGTGAGTCCTCTTCACTTACTTCACTATTTTGGAAGGGAAAGACATGCATGAACATGTTTCATGGAAACGTCGTAAACCAAGTGTGATTTCCTCCTGAACACAAAGAATTACAATATAGAAACTTCTGTACGATACTTCTCCTAAAGTGCACTTGCCACATTTAACAAAACAAATGTTGTTTTCTGCAGAATACAAAGTTTTACAGTCTAGAACCCTGTGTAGATTACTTATCCCATATAAGTGCACATGCTACATATATAACTGTGAGTCCTCTTCACTTACTTCACTATTTTGGAAGGGAAAGACATGCATGACCATGTTTCATGGAAACGTCGTAAACCAAGTGTGATTTCCTCCTGAACACAAAGAATTACAATATAGAAACTTCTGTACGATACTTCTCCTACAGTGCACTTGCCACATTTAACTCAGAGTACTCCTCACTAGGTTCACTATTCTGTTAATTCAGAGTACTCCTAACTAGGTTCACTATTCTGTCAAATCATGGCCTGTGTGAACATGTGCCCTCAAATATCACAAAACAAGTATGATTTTCGCCTGAACACAAATGTTACAGTATACGAAATTCTCTAGGATCCTTATCACTAAGAAGTGCAATTCCAACATTTACTCTGAATCCTCCACACGTGGTTCTCTCTTTAGGATAATCACGGCTGCGTGAACATGTTGTATGCGAATGTCGCA
Source organism: Typhlomys cinereus (assembly GCA_023101885.1). NCBI lineage: Eukaryota > Metazoa > Chordata > Mammalia > Rodentia > Platacanthomyidae > Typhlomys > Typhlomys cinereus. The sequence continues at coordinate 2,908,793 of JALPQD010000283.1, read as the reverse complement.
AAACAAGTATGATCTTCTCCTGAACCTTAAAAAGTGTAACACTATAGAATCTTCTGTAGGATACTTATCCCTAAGAAGTGCACCTCCAACATTTGACTCGCAGTCCTCCTCACTTGGTTCACTCTTTTGGAAAATCAAGGCCTGCGTGAACATATTCCCTGAAAACGTCACAAAACCAGTGTGAATTTCTCCTGAACATAAAAACTTACAACGTAGGAACATCTACAGGATTCTTATCACTGAGAAGAGAAAGTGAAACATGTGAATTTGACGCGATCTCTCGTGGTCACTATTTAAAAGCTCATTACAAGCCTGAATATCGTTGGTACAATCAGCACAAAACAAATGTTGTTTTCTCCAGAATACAAAGTTTTACAGTCTAGATCCCTGTGTAGGATACTTACCCCAAATAAGTGCACATGCTACACATATAACTATGAGACCTCTTCACTTGGTTCACTATTTTGGAAAGGAACATCGTTGGTAGAATCAGCACAAAACAAATGTTGTTTTATCCAGAATACAAAGTTTTACAGTCTAGCACCCTGTGTAGGATACTTATCCCAAATAAGTGCACATGCTACATATGTAACTGTGAGTCCTCTTCACTTGGTTCACTATTTGGAAAGGAACATCGTTGGTAGAATCAGCACAAAACAAATGTCGTTTTCTCCAGAATACAAAGTTTTACAGTCTAGAACCCTGTGTAGATTGCTTATCCCATATAAGTGCACATGCTACATATATAATTGTGAGTCCTCTTCACTTACTTCACTATTTTGGAAGGGAAAGACATGCATGAACATGTTTCATGGAAACGTCGTAAACCAAGTGTGATTTCCTCCTGAACACAAAGAATTACAATATAGAAACTTCTGTACGATACTTCTCCCATATAAGTGCACATGCTACATATATAACTGTGAGTCCTCTTCACTTACTTCACTATTTTGGAAGGGAAAGACATGCATGAACATGTTTCATGGAAACGTCGTAAACCAAGTGTGATTTCCTCCTGAACACAAAGAATTACTATATAGAAACTTCTGTACGATACTTCTCCTAAAGTGCACTTGCCACATTTAACAAAACAAATGATGTTTTCTCCAGAATACAAAGTTTTACAGTCTAGGACCCTGTGTAGATTACTTATCCCATATAAGTGCACATGCTACATATATAACTGTGAGTCCTCTTCACTTACTTCACTATTTTTGAAAGGAAATACATGCATGAACATGTTTCATGGAAACGTCGTAAACCAAGTGTGATTTCCTCCTGAACATAAAGAATTACAATATAGAAACTTCTGTACGATACTTCTCCTACAGTGCACTTGCCACATTAAACTCAGAGTACTCCTCACTAGGTTCACTATTCTGTTAACTCAGAGTCCTCCTAAGTAGGTTCACTATTCTGTCAAATCATGGCCTGTGTGAACATGTGCCCTCAAATGCCACAAAACAAGTATGATTTTCGCCTGAACACAAATGTTACAGTATACGAAATTCTCTAGGATCCTTATCACTAAGAAGTGCAATTCCAACATTTACTCTGAATCCTCCACACGTGGTTCACTCTTTAGGATAATCACGGCCTGCGTGAACATGTTATATGCGAATGTCGCAAAACAAGTATGATCTTCTCCTGAACCTTACAAAGTGTAACACTATAGAATCTTCTGAGGATGATTATCCCTGAGAAGTGCAGCTCCAACATTTGACTCGCAGTCCTCCTCACTTGGTTCACTCTTTTGGAAAATCAAGGCCTGCGTGAACATATTCCCTGAAAACGTCACAAAACCAGTGTGAATTTCTCCTGAACATAAAAACTTACAACGTAGGAACATCTACAGGATTCTTATCACTGAGAAGAGAAAGTGAAACATGTGAATTTGACGCGATCTCTCGTGGTCACTATTTTGAAGCTCATTACAAGCCTGAATATCGTTGGTACAATCAGCACAAAACAAATGTTGTTTTCTCCAGAATACAAAGTTTTACAGTCTAGAACCCTGTGGAGGATACTTATCCCTCCAGAATACAAAGTTTTACAGTCTAGAACCCTGTGTAGGATACTTATACCAAACAAGTTAACATGCTACACATATAACTGTGAGTCCTCTTCACTTGGTTCACTATTTTGGAAAGGAAAATCGTTGGTAGAATCAGCACAAAACAAATGTTGTTTTCTCCAGAATACAAAGTTTTACAGTCTAGAACCCTGTGTAGGATACTTATCCCAAATAAGTGCATATGCTACACATATAACTGTGAGTCCTCTTCACTTGGTTCACTATTTTGGAAAGGAACATCGTTGGAAGAATCAGCACAAAACAAAGGTTGTTTCCTCCAGAATACAAAATATTACAGTCTAGAACCCTGTGTAGATTGCTTATCCCATATAAGTGCACATTCCACATATATATCTGTGAGTCCTCTTCACTTACTTCACGATTTTGGAAGGGAAAGACATGCATGACCATGTTTCATGGAAACGTCGTAAACCAAGTGTGATTTCCTCCTGAACACAAAGAATTACAATATAGAAACTTCTGTACGATACTTCTCCTGCAGTGCACTTGCCACATTTATCTCAGAGTACTCCTCACTAGGTTCACTATTCTGTTAATTCAGAGTACTCCTAACTAGGTTCACTATTCTGTCAAATCATGGCCTGTGTGAACATGTGCCCTCAAATGTCACAAAACAAGTATGATTTTCGCCTGAACACAAATGTTACAGTATACGAAATTCTCTAGGATCCTTATCACTAAGAAGTGCAATTCCAACATTTACTCTGAATCCTCCACACGTGGTTCACTCTTTAGGATAATCACGGCCAGCGTGAACATGTTATATGCGAATGTGGCAAAACAAGTATGATCTTCTCCTGAACCTTACAAAGTGTAACACTATAGAATCTTCTGGAGGATACTTATCCCTAAGAAGTGCAGCTCCAACATTTGACTCGCAGTCCTCCTCACTTGGTTCACTCTTTTGGAAAATCAAGGCCTGCGTGAACATATTCCCTGAAAACGTCACAAAACCAGTGTGAATTTCTCCTGAACATAAAAACTTACAAAGTAGGAACATCTACAGGATTCTTATCACTGAGAAGAGAAAGTGAAACATGTGAATTTGACGCGATCTCTCGTGGTCACTATTTAAAAGCTCATTACAAGCCTGAATATCGTTGGTAGAATCAGCACAAAACAAATGTTGTTTTCTCCAGAATACAAAGTTTTACAGTCTAGCACCCTGTGTAGGATACTTATCCCAAATAAGTGTACATGCTACATATGTAAATGTGAGTCCTCTTCACTTGGTTCACTATTTGGAAAGGAACATCGTTGCTAGAATCAGCACAAAACAAATGTTGTTTTCTCCAGAATACAAAGTTTTACAGTCTAGAACCCTGTGTAGATTGCTTATCCCATATAAGTGCACATGCTACATATATAACTGTGAGTCCTCTTCACTTACTTCACTATTTTGGAAGGGAAAGACATGCATGAACATGTTTCATGGAAACGTCGTAAACCAAGTGTGATTTCCTCCTGAACACAAAGAATTACAATATAGAAACTTCTGTACGATACTTCTCCTAAAGTGCACTTGCCACATTTAACAAAACAAATGTTGTTTTCTGCAGAATACAAAGTTTTACAGTCTAGAACCCTGTGTAGATTACTTATCCCATATAAGTGCACATGCTACATATATAACTGTGAGTCCTCTTCACTTACTTCACTATTTTGGAAGGGAAAGACATGCATGACCATGTTTCATGGAAACGTCGTAAACCAAGTGTGATTTCCTCCTGAACACAAAGAATTACAATATAGAAACTTCTGTACGATACTTCTCCTACAGTGCACTTGCCACATTTAACTCAGAGTACTCCTCACTAGGTTCACTATTCTGTTAATTCAGAGTACTCCTAACTAGGTTCACTATTCTGTCAAATCATGGCCTGTGTGAACATGTGCCCTCAAATATCACAAAACAAGTATGATTTTCGCCTGAACACAAATGTTACAGTATACGAAATTCTCTAGGATCCTTATCACTAAGAAGTGCAATTCCAACATTTACTCTGAATCCTCCACACGTGGTTCTCTCTTTAGGATAATCACGGCTGCGTGAACATGTTGTATGCGAATGTCGCAAAACAAGTATGATCTTCTCCTGAACCTTAAAAAGTGTAACACTATAGAATCTTCTGTAGGATACTTATCCCTAAGAAGTGCACCTCCAACATTTGACTCGCAGTCCTCCTCACTTGGTTCACTCTTTTGGAAAATCAAGGCCTGCGTGAACATATTCCCTGAAAACGTCACAAAACCAGTGTGAATTTCTCCTGAACATAAAAACTTACAACGTAGGAACATCTACAGGATTCTTATCACTGAGAAGAGAAAGTGAAACATGTGAATTTGACGCGATCTCTCGTGGTCACTATTTAAAAGCTCATTACAAGCCTGAATATCGTTGGTACAATCAGCACAAAACAAATGTTGTTTTCTCCAGAATACAAAGTTTTACAGTCTAGATCCCTGTGTAGGATACTTACCCCAATTAAGTGCACATGCTACACATATAACTATGAGACCTCTTCACTTGGTTCACTATTTTGGAAAGGAACATCGTTGGTAGAATCAGCACAAAACAAATGTTGTTTTATCCAGAATACAAAGTTTTACAGTCTAGCACCCTGTGTAGGATACTTATCCCAAATAAGTGCACATGCTACATATGTAACTGTGAGTCCTCTTCACTTGGTTCACTATTTGGAAAGGAACATCGTTGGTAGAATCAGCACAAAACAAATGTCGTTTTCTCCAGAATACAAAGTTTTACAGTCTAGAACCCTGTGTAGATTGCTTATCCCATATAAGTGCACATGCTACATATATAATTGTGAGTCCTCTTCACTTACTTCACTATTTTGGAAGGGAAAGACATGCATGAACATGTTTCATGGAAACGTCGTAAACCAAGTGTGATTTCCTCCTGAACACAAAGAATTACAATATAGAAACTTCTGTACGATACTTCTCCCATATAAGTGCACATGCTACATATATAACTGTGAGTCCTCTTCACTTACTTCACTATTTTGGAAGGGAAAGACATGCATGAACATGTTTCATGGAAACGTCGTAAACCAAGTGTGATTTCCTCCTGAACACAAAGAATTACTATATAGAAACTTCTGTACGATACTTCTCCTAAAGTGCACTTGCCACATTTAACAAAACAAATGATGTTTTCTCCAGAATACAAAGTTTTACAGTCTAGGACCCTGTGTAGATTACTTATCCCATATAAGTGCACATGCTACATATATAACTGTGAGTCCTCTTCACTTACTTCACTATTTTTGAAAGGAAATACATGCATGAACATGTTTCATGGAAACGTCGTAAACCAAGTGTGATTTCCTCCTGAACATAAAGAATTACAATATAGAAACTTCTGTACGATACTTCTCCTACAGTGCACTTGCCACATTAAACTCAGAGTACTCCTCACTAGGTTCACTATTCTGTTAACTCAGAGTCCTCCTAAGTAGGTTCACTATTCTGTCAAATCATGGCCTGTGTGAACATGTGCCCTCAAATGCCACAAAACAAGTATGATTTTCGCCTGAACACAAATGTTACAGTATACGAAATTCTCTAGGATCCTTATCACTAAGAAGTGCAATTCCAACATTTACTCTGAATCCTCCACACGTGGTTCACTCTTTAGGATAATCACGGCCTGCGTGAACATGTTATATGCGAATGTCGCAAAACAAGTATGATCTTCTCCTGAACCTTACAAAGTGTAACACTATAGAATCTTCTGAGGATGATTATCCCTGAGAAGTGCAGCTCCAACATTTGACTCGCAGTCCTCCTCACTTGGTTCACTCTTTTGGAAAATCAAGGCCTGCGTGAACATATTCCCTGAAAACGTCACAAAACCAGTGTGAATTTCTCCTGAACATAAAAACTTACAACGTAGGAACATCTACAGGATTCTTATCACTGAGAAGAGAAAGTGAAACATGTGAATTTGACGCGATCTCTCGTGGTCACTATTTTGAAGCTCATTACAAGCCTGAATATCGTTGGTACAATCAGCACAAAACAAATGTTGTTTTCTCCAGAATACAAAGTTTTACAGTCTAGAACCCTGTGTAGGATACTTATCCCTCCAGAATACAAAGTTTTACAGTCTAGAACCCTGTGTAGGATACTTATACCAAACAAGTTAACATGCTACACATATAACTGTGAGTCCTCTTCACTTGGTTCACTATTTTGGAAAGGAAAATCGTTGGTAGAATCAGCACAAAACAAATGTTGTTTTCTCCAGAATACAAAGTTTTACAGTCTAGAACCCTGTGTAGGATACTTATCCCAAATAAGTGCATATGCTACACATATAACTGTGAGTCCTCTTCACTTGGTTCACTATTTTGGAAAGGAACATCGTTGGAAGAATCAGCACAAAGCAAAGGTTGTTTCCTCCAGAATACAAAATTTTACAGTCTAGAACCCTGTGTAGATTGCTTATCCCATATAAGTGCACATTCCACATATATATCTGTGAGTCCTCTTCACTTACTTCACGATTTTGGAAGGGAAAGACATGCATGACCATGTTTCATGGAAACGTCGTAAACCAAGTGTGATTTCCTCCTGAACACAAAGAATTACAATATAGAAACTTCTGTACGATACTTCTCCTGCAGTGCACTTGCCACATTTAACTCAGAGTACTCCTCACTAGGTTCACTATTCTGTTAATTCAGAGTACTCCTAACTAGGTTCACTATTCTGTCAAATCATGGCCTGTGTGAACATGTGCCCTCAAATGTCACAAAACAAGTATGATTTTCGCCTGAACACAAATGTTACAGTATACGAAATTCTCTAGGATCCTTATCACTAAGAAGTGCAATTCCAACATTTACTCTGAATCCTCCACACGTGGTTCACTCTTTAGGATAATCACGGCCAGCGTGAACATGTTATATGCGAATGTGGCAAAACAAGTATGATCTTCTCCTGAACCTTACAAAGTGTAACACTATAGAATCTTCTGGAGGATACTTATCCCTAAGAAGTGCAGCTCCAACATTTGACTCGCAGTCCTCCTCACTTGGTTCACTCTTTTGGAAAATCAAGGCCTGCGTGAACATATTCCCTGAAAACGTCACAAAACCAGTGTGAATTTCTCCTGAACATAAAAACTTACAAAGTAGGAACATCTACAGGATTCTTATCACTGAGAAGAGAAAGTGAAACATGTGAATTTGACGCGATCTCTCGTGGTCACTATTTAAAAGCTCATTACAAGCCTGAATATCGTTGGTAGAATCAGCACAAAACAAATGTTGTTTTCTCCAGAATACAAAGTTTTACAGTCTAGCACCCTGTGTAGGATACTTATCCCAAATAAGTGCACATGCTACATATGTAAATGTGAGTCCTCTTCACTTGGTTCACTATTTGGAAAGGAACATCGTTGCTAGAATCAGCACAAAACAAATGTTGTTTTCTCCAGAATACAAAGTTTTACAGTCTAGAACCCTGTGTAGATTGCTTATCCCATATAAGTGCACATGCTACATATATAACTGTGAGTCCTCTTCACTTACTTCACTATTTTGGAAGGGAAAGACATGCATGAACATGTTTCATGGAAACGTCGTAAACCAAGTGTGATTTCCTCCTGAACACAAAGAATTACAATATAGAAACTTCTGTACGATATTTCTCCTAAAGTGCACTTGCCACATTTAACAAAACAAATGTTGTTTTCTGCAGAATACAAAGTTTTACAGTTTAGAACCCTGTGTAGATTACTTATCCCATATAAGTGCACATGCTACATATATAACTGTGAGTCCTCTTCACTTACTTCACTATTTTGGAAGGGAAAGACATGCATGACCATGTTTCATGGAAACGTCGTAAACCAAGTGTGATTTCCTCCTGAACATAAAGAATTACAATATAGAAACTTCTGTACGATACTTCTCCTACAGTGCACTTGCCACATTTAACTCAGAGTACTCCTCACTAGGTTCACTATTCTGTTAATTCAGAGTACTCCTAACTAGGTTCACTATTCTGTCAAATCATGGCCTGTGTGAACATGTGCCCTCAAATATCACAAAACAACTATGATTTTCGCCTGAACACAAATGTTACAGTATACGAAATTCTCTAGGATCCTTATCACTAAGAAGTGCAATTCCAACATTTACTCTGAATCCTCCACACGTGGTTCTCTCTTTAGGATAATCACGGCTGCGTGAACATGTTGTATGCGAATGTCGCAAAACAAGTATGATCTTCTCCTGAACCTTAAAAAGTGTAACACTATAGAATCTTCTGTAGGATACTTATCCCTAAGAAGTGCACCTCCAACATTTGACTCGCAGTCCTCCTCACTTGGTTCACTCTTTTGGAAAATCAAGGCCTGCGTGAACATATTCCCTGAAAACGTCACAAAACCAGTGTGAATTTCTCCGGAACATAAAAACTTACAACGTAGGAACATCTACAGGATTCTTATCACTGTGAAGAGAAAGCAACATTTGTTTTGTGCTGATTGTACCAACGATATTCAGGTGAAACGTGAATTTGACGCGATCTCTTGTGGTCACTATTTTCAAGCTCATTACAAGCCTGAATATCGTTGGTACAATCAGCACAAAACAAATGTTGTTTTCTCCAGAATACAAAGTTTTACAGTCTAGCACCCTGTGTAGAATACTTATCCCAAATAAGTGCACATGCTACATATGTAACTGTGAGTCCTCTTCACTTGGTTCACTATTTGGAAAGGAACATCGTTGGTAGAATCAGCACAAAACAATGTTGTTTTCTCCAGAATACAAAGTTTTACACTCTAGAACCCTGTGTAGATTACTTATCCCATATAAGTGCACATGCTACATATATAACTGTGAGTCCTCTTCACTTACTTCACTATTTTGGAAGGGAAAGACATGCATGAACATGTTTCATGGAAACGTTGTAAACCAAGTGTGATTTCCTCCTGAACACAAAGAATTACAATATAGAAACTTCTGTGCGATACTTCTCCTACAGTGCACTTGCCACATTTAACTCACAGTACTCCTCACTAGGTTCACTATTCTGTTAACTCAGAGTACTCCTCACTAGGTTCACTATTCTGTTAACTCAGAATACTCCTCACTAGGTTCACTATTCTGTTAACTCAGAGTACTCCTCACTAGGTTCACTATTCTGTTAACTCAGAATACTCCTCACTAGGTTCACTATTCTGTCAAATCATGGCCTGTGTGAACATGTGCCGTCAAATGTCACAAAACAAGTATGATTTTCGACTGAACACAAATGTTACAGTATACGAAATTCTCTAGGATCCTTATCACTAAGAAGTGCAATTCCAATATTTACTCTGAATCCTCCACACGTGGTTCACTCTTTAGGATAATCACGGCCTGCGTGAACATGTTATATGCGAATGTCGCAAAACAAGTATGATCTTCTCCTGAACCTTACAAAGTGTAACACTATAGAATCTTCTGTAGGATACTTATCCCTAAGAAGTGCAGCTCCAACATTTGACTCGCAGTCCTCCTCACTTGGGTCACTCTTTTGGAAAATCAAGGCCTGCGTGAACATATTCCCTGAAAACGTCACAAAACCAGTGTGAATTTCTCCTGAACATAAAAACTTACAACGTAGGAACATCTACAGGATTCTTATCACTGAGAAGAGAAAGTGAAACGTGAATTTGACGCGATCTCTCGTGGTCACTATTTAAAAGCTCATTACAAGCCTGAATATCGTTGGTACAATCAGCACAAAACAAATGTTGTTTTCTCCAGAATACAAAGTTTTACAGTCTAGATCCCTGTGTAGGATACTTATCCCAAATAAGTGCACATGCTACACATATAACTATGAGACCTCTTCACTTGGTTCACTATTTTGGAAAGGAATATCGTTGGTAGAATCAGCACAAAACAAATGTTGTTTTCTCCAGAATACAAAGTTTTACAGTCTAGCACCCTGTGTAGGATACTTATCCCAAATAAGTGCACATGCTACATATGTAACTGTGAGTCCTCTTCACTTGGTTCACTATTTGGAAAGGAACATCGTTGGTAGAATCAGCACAAAACAAATGTCGTTTTCTCCAGAATACAAAGTTTTACAGTCTAGAACCCTGTGTAGATTACTTATCCCATATAAGTGCACATGCTACATATATAACTGTGAGTCCTCTTCACTTACTTCACTATTTTGGAAAGGAAAGACATGCATGACCATGTTTCATGGAAACGTCGTAAACCAAGTGTGATTTCCTCCTGAACACAAAGAATTACAATATAGAAACTTCTGTACGATACTTCTCCCATATAAGTGCACATGCTACATATATAACTGTGAGTCCTCTTCACTTACTTCACTATTTTGGAAGGGAAAGACATGCATGAACATGTTTCATGGAAACGTCGTAAACCAAGTGTGATTTCCTCCTGAACACAAAGAATTACAATATAGAAACTTCTGTACGATACTTCTCCTAAAGTGCACTTGCCACATTTAACAAAACAAATGTTGTTTTCTCCACAATACAAAGATTTACAGTCTAGAACCCTGTGTAGGATACTTATCCCAAATAAGTGCACATGCTACAAATATAACTGTGAGTCCTCTTCACTTGGTTCACTATTTTGGAAAGGAACATCGTTGGTAGAATCAGCACAAAACAAATGTTGTTTTCTCCAGAATAAAAAGTTTTACAGTCTATCACCCTGTGTAGGATACTTATCCCAAATAAGTGCACATGCTAAATATGTAACTGTGAGTCCTCTTCACTTGGTTCACTATTTGGAAAGGAACATCGTTGGTAGAATCAGCACAAAACAAATGTTGTTTCGTCCAGAATACAAAGTTTTACAGTCTAGAACCCTGTATAGATTGCTTATCCCATATAAGTGCACATGCTACATATATAACTGTGAGTCCTCTTCACTTACTTCACTATTTTGGAAGGGAAAGACATGCATGAACATGTTTCATGGAAGCGTCGTAAACCAAGTGTGATTTTCTCCTGAACACAAAGAATTACAATATAGAAACTTCTGTACGATACTTCTCCTACAGTGCACTTGCCACATTTAACTCAGAGTACTCCTCACTAGGTTCACTATTCTGTTAATTCAGAGTACTCCTAACTAGGTTCACTATTCTGTCAAATCATGGCCTGTGTGAACATGTGCCCTCAAATATCACAAAACAAGTATGATTTTCGCCTGAACACAAATGTTACAGTATACGAAATTCTCTAGGATCCGTATCACTAAGAAGTGCAATTCCAACATTTACTCTGAATCCTCCACACGTGGTTCACTCTTTAGGATAATCACGGCTGCGTGAACATGTTATATGCGAATGTCGCAAAACAAGTATGATCTTCTCCTGAACCTTAAAAAGTGTAACACTATAGAATCTTCTGTAGGATACTTATCCCTAAGAAGTGCACCTCCAACATTTGACTCGCAGTCCTCCTCACTTGGTTCACTCTTTTGGAAAATCAAGGCCTGCGTGAACATATTCCCTGAAAACGTCACAAAACCAGTGTGAATTTCTCCTGAACATAAAAACTTACAACGTAGGAACATCTACAGGATTCTTATCACTGAGAAGAGAAAGTGAAACATGTGAATTTGACGCGATCTCTCGTGGTCACTATTTAAAAGCTCATTACAAGCCTGAATATCGTTGGTACAATCAGCACAAAACAAATGTTGTTTTCTCCAGAATACAAAGTTTTACAGTCTAGATCCCTGTGTAGGATACTTATCCCAAATAAGTGCACATGCTACACATATAACTATGAGACCTCTTCACTTGGTTCACTATTTTGGAAAGGAACATCGTTGGTAGAATCAGCACAAAACAAATGTTGTTTTATCCAGAATACAAAGTTTTACAGTCTAGCACCCTGTGTAGGATACTTATCCCAAATAAGTGCACATGCTACATATGTAACTGTGAGTCCTCTTCACTTGGTTCACTATTTGGAAAGGAACATCGTTGGTAGAATCAGCACAAAACAAATGTCGTTTTCTCCAGAATACAAAGTTTTACAGTCTAGAACCCTGTATAGATTGCTTATCCCATATAAGTGCACATGCTACATATATAATTGTGAGTCCTCTTCACTTACTTCACTATTTTGGAAGGGAAAGACATGCATGAACATGTTTCATGGAAACGTCGTAAACCAAGTGTGATTTCCTCCTGAACACAAAGAATTACAATATAGAAACTTCTGTACGATACTTCTCCCATATAAGTGCACATGCTACATATATAACTGTGAGTCCTCTTCACTTACTTCACTATTTTGGAAGGGAAAGACATGCATGAACATGTTTCATGGAAACGTCGTAAACCAAGTGTGATTTCCTCCTGAACACAAAGAATTACAATATAGAAACTTCTGTACGATACTTCTCCTAAAGTGCACTTGCCACATTTAACAAAACAAATGATGTTTTCTCCAGAATACAAAGTTTTACAGTCTAGGACCCTGTGTAGATTACTTATCCCATATAAGTGCATATGCTACATATATAACTGTGAGTCCTCTTCACTTACTTCACTATTTTTGAAAGGAAATACATGCATGAACATGTTTCATGGAAACGTCGTAAACCAAGTGTGATTTCCTCCTGAACATAAAGAATTACAATATAGAAACTTCTGTACGATACTTCTCCTACAGTGCACTTGCCACATTAAACTCAGAGTACTCCTCACTAGGATCACTATTCTGTTAACTCAGAGTCCTCCTAAGTAGGTTCACTATTCTGTCAAATCATGGCCTGTGTGAACATGTGCCCTCAAATGCCACAAAACAAGTATGATTTTCGCCTGAACACAAATGTTACAGTATACGAAATTCTCTAGGATCCTTATCACTAAGAAGTGCAATTCCAACATTTACTCTGAATCCTCCACACGTGGTTCACTCTTTAGGATAATCACGGCCTGCGTGAACATGTTATATGCGAATGTCGCAAAACAAGTATGATCTTCTCCTGAACCTTACAAAGTGTAACACTATAGAATCTTCTGAGGATGATTATCCCTGAGAAGTGCAGCTCCAACATTTGACTCGCAGTCCTCCTCACTTGGTTCACTCTTTTGGAAAATCAAGGCCTGCGTGAACATATTCCCTGAAAACGTCACAAAACCAGTGTGAATTTCTCCTGAACATAAAAACTTACAACGTAGGAACATCTACAGGATTCTTATCACTGAGAAGAGAAAGTGAAACATGTGAATTTGACGCGATCTCTCGTGGTCACTATTTTGAAGCTCATTACAAGCCTGAATATCGTTGGTACAATCAGCACAAAACAAATGTTGTTTTCTCCAGAATACAAAGTTTTACAGTCTAGAACCCTGTGTAGGATACTTATCCCTCCAGAATACAAAGTTTTACAGTCTAGAACCCTGTGTAGGATACTTATACCAAACAAGTTAACATGCTACACATATAACTGTGAGTCCTCTTCACTTGGTTCACTATTTTGGAAAGGAAAATCGTTGGTAGAATCAGCACAAAACAAATGTTGTTTTCTCCAGAATACAAAGTTTTACAGTCTAGAACCCTGTGTAGGATACTTATCCCAAATAAGTGCATATGCTACACATATAACTGTGAGTCCTCTTCACTTGGTTCACTATTTTGGAAAGGAACATCGTTGGAAGAATCAGCACAAAACAAAGGTTGTTTCCTCCAGAATACAAAATTTTACAGTCTAGAACCCTGTGTAGATTGCTTATCCCATATAAGTGCACATTCCACATATATATCTGTGAGTCCTCTTCACTTACTTCACGATTTTGGAAGGGAAAGACATGCATGACCATGTTTCATGGAAACGTCGTAAACCAAGTGTGATTTCCTCCTGAACACAAAGAATTACAATATAGAAACTTCTGTACGATACTTCTCCTGCAGTGCACTTGCCACATTTAACTCAGAGTACTCCTCACTAGGTTCACTATTCTGTTAATTCAGAGTACTCCTAACTAGGTTCACTATTCTGTCAAATCATGGCCTGTGTGAACATGTGCCCTCAAATGTCACAAAACAAGTATGATTTTCGCCTGAACACAAATGTTACAGTATACGAAATTCTCTAGGATCCTTATCACTAAGAAGTGCAATTCCAACATTTACTCTGAATCCTCCACACGTGGTTCACTCTTTAGGATAATCACGGCCTGCGTGAACATGTTATATGCGAATGTGGCAAAACAAGTATGATCTTCTCCTGAACCTTACAAAGTGTAACACTATAGAATCTTCTGGAGGATACTTATCCCTAAGAAGTGCAGCTCCAACATTTGACTCGCAGTCCTCCTCACTTGGTTCACTCTTTTGGAAAATCAAGGCCTGCGTGAACATATTCCCTGAAAACGTCACAAAACCAGTGTGAATTTCTCCTGAACATAAAAACTTACAAAGTAGGAACATCTACAGGATTCTTATCACTGAGAAGAGAAAGTGAAACATGTGAATTTGACGCGATCTCTCGTGGTCACTATTTAAAAGCTCATTACAAGCCTGAATATCGTTGGTAGAATCAGCACAAAACAAATGTTGTTTTCTCCAGAATACAAAGTTTTACAGTCTAGCACCCTGTGTAGGATACTTATCCCAAATAAGTGCACATGCTACATATGTAAATGTGAGTCCTCTTCACTTGGTTCACTATTTGGAAAGGAACATCGTTGCTAGAATCAGCACAAAACAAATGTTGTTTTCTCCAGAATACAAAGTTTTACAGTCTAGAACCCTGTGTAGATTGCTTATCCCATATAAGTGCACATGCTACATATATAACTGTGAGTCCTCTTCACTTACTTCACTATTTTGGAAGGGAAAGACATGCATGAACATGTTTCATGGAAACGTCGTAAACCAAGTGTGATTTCCTCCTGAACACAAAGAATTACAATATAGAAACTTCTGTACGATACTTCTCCTAAAGTGCACTTGCCACATTTAACAAAACAAATGTTGTTTTCTGCAGAATACAAAGTTTTACAGTCTAGAACCCTGTGTAGATTACTTATCCCATATAAGTGCACATGCTACATATATAACTGTGAGTCCTCTTCACTTACTTCACTATTTTGGAAGGGAAAGACATGCATGAACATGTTTCATGGAAACGTCGTAAACCAAGTGTGATTTCCTCCTGAACACAAAGAATTACAATATAGAAACTTCTGTACGATACTTCTCCTAAAGTGCACTTGCCACATTTAACAAAACAAATGATGTTTTCTCCAGAATACAAAGTTTTACAGTCTAGGACCCTGTGTAGATTACTTATCCCATATAAGTGCACATGCTACATATATAACTGTGAGTCCTCTTCACTTACTTCACTATTTTTGAAAGGAAATACATGCATGAACATGTTTCATGGAAACGTCGTAAACCAAGTGTGATTTCCTCCTGAACATAAAGAATTACAATATAGAAACTTCTGTACGATACTTCTCCTACAGTGCACTTGCCACATTAAACTCAGAGTACTCCTCACTAGGTTCACTATTCTGTTAACTCAGAGTCCTCCTAAGTAGGTTCACTATTCTGTCAAATCATGGCCTGTGTGAACATGTGCCCTCAAATGCCACAAAACAAGTATGATTTTCGCCTGAACACAAATGTTACAGTATACGAAATTCTCTAGGATCCTTATCACTAAGAAGTGCAATTCCAACATTTACTCTGAATCCTCCACACGTGGTTCACTCTTTAGGATAATCACGGCCTGCGTGAACATGTTATATGCGAATGTCGCAAAACAAGTATGATCTTCTCCTGAACCTTACAAAGTGTAACACTATAGAATCGTCTGAGGATGATTATCCCTGAGAAGTGCAGCTCCAACATTTGACTCGCAGTCCTCCTCACTTGGTTCACTCTTTTGGAAAATCAAGGCCTGCGTGAACATATTCCCTGAAAACGTCACAAAACCAGTGTGAATTTCTCCTGAACATAAAAACTTACAACGTAGGAACATCTACAGGATTCTTATCACTGAGAAGAGAAAGTGAAACATGTGAATTTGACGCGATCTCTCGTGGTCACTATTTTGAAGCTCATTACAAGCCTGAATATCGTTGGTACAATCAGCACAAAACAAATGTTGTTTTCTCCAGAATACAAAGTTTTACAGTCTAGAACCCTGTGTAGGATACTTATCCCTCCAGAATACAAAGTTTTACAGTCTAGAACCCTGTGTAGGATACTTATACCAAACAAGTTAACATGCTACACATATAACTGTGAGTCCTCTTCACTTGGTTCACTATTTTGGAAAGGAAAATCGTTGGTAGAATCAGCACAAAACAAATGTTGTTTTCTCCAGAATACAAAGTTTTACAGTCTAGAACCCTGTGTAGGATACTTATCCCAAATAAGTGCATATGCTACACATATAACTGTGAGTCCTCTTCACTTGGTTCACTATTTTGGAAAGGAACATCGTTGGAAGAATCAGCACAAAACAAAGGTTGTTTCCTCCAGAATACAAAATTTTACAGTCTAGAACCCTGTGTAGATTGCTTATCCCATATAAGTGCACATTCCACATATATATCTGTGAGTCCTCTTCACTTACTTCACGATTTTGGAAGGGAAAGACATGCATGACCATGTTTCATGGAAACGTCGTAAACCAAGTGTGATTTCCTCCTGAACACAAAGAATTACAATATAGAAACTTCTGTACGATACTTCTCCTGCAGTGCACTTGCCACATTTAACTCAGAGTACTCCTCACTAGGTTCACTATTCTGTTAATTCAGAGTACTCCTAACTAGGTTCACTATTCTGTCAAATCATGGCCTGTGTGAACATGTGCCCTCAAATGTCACAAAACAAGTATGATTTTCGCCTGAACACAAATGTTACAGTATACGAAATTCTCTAGGATCCTTATCACTAAGAAGTGCAATTCCAACATTTACTCTGAATCCTCCACACGTGGTTCACTCTTTAGGATAATCACGGCCAGCGTGAACATGTTATATGCGAATGTGGCAAAACAAGTATGATCTTCTCCTGAACCTTACAAAGTGTAACACTATAGAATCTTCTGGAGGATACTTATCCCTAAGAAGTGCAGCTCCAACATTTGACTCGCAGTCCTCCTCACTTGGTTCACTCTTTTGGAAAATCAAGGCCTGCGTGAACATATTCCCTGAAAACGTCACAAAACCAGTGTGAATTTCTCCTGAACATAAAAACTTACAAAGTAGGAACATCTACAGGATTCTTATCACTGAGAAGAGAAAGTGAAACATGTGAATTTGACGCGATCTCTCGTGGTCACTATTTAAAAGCTCATTACAAGCCTGAATATCGTTGGTAGAATCAGCACAAAACAAATGTTGTTTTCTCCAGAATACAAAGTTTTACAGTCTAGCACCCTGTGTAGGATACTTATCCCAAATAAGTGCACATGCTACATATGTAAATGTGAGTCCTCTTCACTTGGTTCACTATTTGGAAAGGAACATCGTTGCTAGAATCAGCACAAAACAAATGTTGTTTTCTCCAGAATACAAAGTTTTACAGTCTAGAACCCTGTGTAGATTGCTTATCCCATATAAGTGCACATGCTACATATATAACTGTTAGTCCTCTTCACTTACTTCACTATTTTGGAAGGGAAAGACATGCATGAACATGTTTCATGGAAACGTCGTAAACCAAGTGTGATTTCCTCCTGAACACAAAGAATTACAATATAGAAACTTCTGTACGATACTTCTCCTAAAGTGCACTTGCCACATTTAACAAAACAAATGTTGTTTTCTCCAGAATACAAAGTTTTACAGTCTAGGACCCTGTGTAGATTACTTATCCCATATAAGTGCACATGCTACATATATAACTGTGAGTCCTCTTCACTTACTTCACTATTTTGGAAAGGAAATACATGCATGAACATGTTTCATGGAAACGTCGTAAACCAAGTGTGATTTCCTCCTGAACATAAAGAATTACAATATAGAAACTTCTGTATGATACTTCTCCTACAGTGCACTTGCCACATTTAACTCAGAGTACTCCTCACTAGGTTCACTATTCTGTTAACTCAGAGTCCTCCTAACTAGGTTCACTATTCTGTCAAATCATGGCCTGTGTGAACATGTGCCCTCAAATGCCACAAAACAAGTATGATTTTCGCCTGAACACAAATGTTACAGTATACGAAATTCTCTAGGATCCTTATCACTAAGAAGTGCAATTCCAACATTTACTCTGAATCCTCCACACGTGGTTCACTCTTTAGGATAATCACGGCCTGCGTGAACATGTTATATGCGAATGTCGCAAAACAAGTATGATCTTCTCCTGAACCTTACAAAGTGTAACACTATAGAATCTTCTGAGGATACTTATCCCTGAGAAGTGCAGCTCCAACATTTGACTCGCAGTCCTCCTCACATGGTTCACTCTTTTGGAAAATCAAGGCCTGTGTGAACATATTCCCTGAAAAGGTCATAGAACCAGTGTGAATTTCTCCTGAACATAAAAACTTACAACATAGGAACATCTACAGGATTCTTATCACTGAGAAGAGAAAGTGAAACATGTGAATTTGACGCGATCTCTCGTGGTCACTAATTTCAAGCTCATTACAAGCCTGAATATCGTTGGTACAATCAGCACAAAACAAATGTTGTTTTCTCCAGAATACAAAGTTTTACAGTCTAGAACCCTGTGTAGGATACTTATCCCTCCAGAATACAAAGTTTTACAGTCTAGAACCCTGTGTAGGATACTTATCCCTCCAGAATACAAAGTTTTACAGTCTAGAACCCTGTGTAGGATACTTATCGCAAACAAGTGCACATGCTACACATATAACTGTGAGTCCTCTTCACTTGGTTCACTATTTTGGAAAGGAACATCGTTGGTAGAATCAGCACAAAACAAATGGTGTTTTCTCCAGAATACAAAGTTTTACAGTCTAGCACCCTGTGTAGGATACTTATCCCAAATGTGTGCACATGCTACATATGTAACTGTGAGTCCTCTTCACTTGGTTCACTATTTGGAAAGGAACATCGTTGGTAGAATCAGCAGAAAACAAATGTTGTTTTCTCCAGAATACAGAGTTTTACAGTCTAGAACCCTGTGTAGATTGATTATCCCATGTAAGTGCACATGCTACACATATAACTGTGAGTCCTCTTCACTTGGTTCACTATTTTGGAAAGGAACATCGTTGGTAGAATCAGCACAAAACAAATGTTGTTTTCTCCAGAATACAAAGTTTTAGAGTCTAGCACCCTGTGTAGGATACTTATCCTAAATAAGTGCACATGCTACATATGTAACTGTGAGTCCTCTTCACTTGGTTCACTATTTGGAAAGGAACATCGTTGGTAGAATCAGCAGAAAACAAATGTTGTTTTCTCCAGAATACAAAGTTTTACAGTCTAGATCCCTGTGTAGATTGCTTATCCCATATAAGTGCACATGCTACATATATAACTGTGAGTCCTCTTCACTTACTTCACTATTTTGGAAGGGAAAGACATGCATGAACATGTTTCATGGAAACGTCGTAAACCAAGTGTGATTTCCTCCTGAACACAAAGAAGTACAATACAGAAACTTCTGTACGATACTTCTCCTAAAGTGCACTTGCCACATTTAACAAAACAAATGTTGTTTTCTCCAGAATACAAAGTTTTACAGTCTAGAACCCTGTGTAGATTGCTTATCCCATATAAGTGCACATGCTACATATATAACTGTGAGTCCTCTTCACTTACTTCACTATTTAGGAAGGGAAAGACATGCATGAACATGGTTCATGGAAACGTCGTAAACCAAGTGTGATTTCCTCCTGAACACAAAGAATTACAATGTAGAAACTTATGTACGATACTTCTCCTACAGTGCACTTGCCACATTTAACTCAGAGTACTCCTCACTAGGTTCACTATTCTGTTAATTCAGAATACTCCTAACTAGATTCACTGTTCTGTCAAATCATGGCCTGTGTGAACATGTGCCCTCAAATGTCACAAAACAAGTATGATTTTCGCCTGAACACAAATGTTACAGTATAGGAACTTATCTAGGATCCTTATCACTAAGAAGTGCATTCCAACATTTACTCTGAATCCTCCACACGTGGTTCACTCTTTAGGATAAACACGGCTGCGTGAACATGTTATATGCGAATGTCGCAAAACAAGTATGATCTTCTCCTGAACCTTACAAAGTGTAATACTATAGAATCTTCTGGAGGATACTTATCCCTAAGAAGTGCACCTCCAACATTTGACTCGCAGTCCTCCTCACTTGGTTCACTCTTTTGGAAAATCAAGGCCTGCGTGAACATATTCCCTGAAAACGTCACAAAACCAGTGTGAATTTCTCCTGAACATAAAAACTTACAACGTAGGAACATCTACAGGATTCTTATCACTGAGAAGAAAAAGTGAGACATGTGAATTTGACGCCATCTCTCCTGGTCAGTAATTTCAAGCTCATTACAAGCCTGAATATCGTTGGTACAATCAGCACAAAACAAATGTTGTTTTCTCCAGAATACAAAGTTTTACAGTCTAGAACCCTGTGTAGATTGATTATCCCATATAAGTGCACATGCTACATACGTAACTGTGAGTCCTCTTCACTTGCTTCACTATTTTGGAAGGGAAAGACATGCATGAACAAGTTTCATGGAAACGTCGTAAACCAAGTGTGATTTCCTCCTGAACACAAAGAATTACAATATAGAAACTTCTGTACGATACTTCTCCTAAAGTGCACTTGCCACATTTAACAAAACAAATGTTGTTTTCTCCAGAATACAAAGTTTTACAGTCTAGAACCCTGTGTAGATTACTTATCCCATATAAGTGCACATGCTACATATATAACTGTGAATCCTCTTCACTTACTTCACTATTTAGGAAGGGAAAGACATGCATGAACATGTTTCATGGAAACGTCGTAAACCAAGTGTGATTTCCTCCTGAACACAAAGAATTACAATATAGAAACTTATGTACGATACTTCTCCTACAGTGCACTTGCCACATTTAACTCAGAGTACTCCTCAATAGGTTCACTATTCTGTTAATTCAGAGTACTCCTAACTAGGTTCACTGTTCTGTCAAATCATGGCCTGTGTGAACAGGTGCCCTCAAATGTCACAAAACAAGTATGATTTTCACCTGAACACAAATGTTACAGTATAGGAACTTATCTAGGATCCTTATCACTAAGAAGTGCATTCCAACATTTACTCTGAATCCTCCACACGTGGTTCACTCTTTAGGATAATCACGGCTGCGTGAACATGTTATATTCGAATGTCGCAAAACAAGTATGATCTTCTCCTGAACCTTACAACGTGTAATACTATAGAATCTTCTGGAGGATACATATCCCTAAGAAGTGCACCTCCAACATTTGACTCGCAGTCCTCCTCACTTGGTTCACTCTTTTGGAAAATCAAGGCTTGCGTGAACATATTCCCTGAAAACGTCACAAAACCAGTGTGAATTTCTCCTGAACATAAAAACTTACAACGTAGGAACATCTACAGGATTCTTATCACTGAGAAGAAAAAGTGAGACATGTGAATTTGACTCCATCTCTCCTGGTCAGTAATTTCAAGCTCATTACAAGCCTGAATATCGTTGGTACAATCAGCACAAAACAAATGTTGTTCTCTCCAGAATACAAAGTTTTACAGTCTAGAACCCTGTGTAGGATACTTATCCCAAATAAGTGCATATGCTACACATATACCTGTGAGTCCTCTTCACTTGGTTCACTATTTTGGAAAGGAACATCGTTGGTAGAATCAGCACAAAACAAATGTTGTTTTCTCCAGAATACAAAGTTATACAGTCTAGCACCCTGTGTAGGATACTTATCCCAAATAAGTGCACATGGTACATATGTAACTGTGAGTCCTCTTCACTTGGTTCACTATTTGGAAAGAAACATCGTAGATAGAATCAGCACAAAACAAATGTTGTTTTCTCCCGAATACAAAGTTTTACAGTCTAGAACCCTGTGTAGATTGATTATCCCATATAAGTGCACATGCTACATATATAACTGTGAGTCCTCTTCACTTACTTCACTATTTTGGAAGGGAAAGACATGCATGAACATGTTTCATGGAAACGTCGTAAACCAAGTGTGATTTCCTCCTGAACACAAAGAATTACAATATAGAAACTTCTGTACGATACTTCTCCTACAGTGCACTTGCCACATTTGACTCAGAGTACTCCTCAGTAGGTCCACTATTCTGTTAACTCAGAGTACTCCTAACTACGTTCAATTATCGGTCAAATCATGGCCTGTGTGAACATGTGCCCTGAAATGTCACCAAACAATATGATTTTCCCCTGAACACAAATGTTACAGTATACGAAATTTTCTAGTATCCTTATCACTAAGAAGTGCAATTCCAAAATTTACTCTGAATCCTCCACACGTGGTTCACTCTTTAGGATAATCACGGCCTGCGTGAACATGTTATATGCGAATGTCACAAAACAAGTATGATCTTCTCCTGAACCTTACAAAGTGTAACACTATAGAATCTTCTGAGGATACTTATCCCTGAGAAGTGCAGCTCCAACATTTGACTCGCAGTCCTCCTCACTTGGTTCACTCTTTTAGAAAATCAAGGCCTGCGTGAACATATTCCCTGAAAACGTCACAACCAGTGTGAATTTCTCCTGAACATAAAAACTTAAAACGTGGGAACATCTACAGGATTCTTATCACTGAGAAGAGAAAGTGAAACATGTGAATTTGACGTGATCTCTCGTGGTCACTATTTTCAAGCTCATTACAAGCCTGAATATCGTGGGTACAATCAGCACAAAACAAATGTTGTTTTCTCCAGAATACAAAGTTTTACAGTCTAGCACCCTGTGTAGGATACTTATCCCAAATAAGTGCACATGCTACACATATAACTGTGAGTCCTCTTCACTTGGTTCACTATTTTGGAAAGGAACATCGTTGGTAGAATCAGTACAAAACAAATGTTGATTTCTCCAGAATACAAAGTTATACAGTCTAGCACCCTGTGTAGGATACTTATCCCAAATATGTGCACATGCTACATATGTAACTGTGAGTCCTCTTCACTTGGTTCACTATTTGGAAAGAAACATCGTTGATAGAATCAGCACAAAACAAATGTTGTTTTCTCCCGAATACAAAGTTTTACAGTCTAGAACCCTGTGTACATTGATTATCCCATATAAGTGCACATGCTACATATATAACTGTGAGTCCTCTTCACTTACTTCACTATTTTGGAAGGGAAAGACATGCATGAACATGTTTCATGGAAACGTCGTAAACCAAGTGTGATTTCCCCCTGAACACAAAGAATTACAATATAGAAACTTCTGTACGATACTTCTCCTACAGTGCACTTGCCACATTTAACTCAGAGTACTCCTCACTAGGTCCACTATTCTGTTTACTCAGAGTACTCCTAACTACGTTCAATTATCTGTCAAATCATGGCCTGTGTGAACATGTGCCCTCAAATGTCACAAAACAATATGATTTTCCCCTGAACACAAATGTTACAGTATACGAAATTCTCTAGGATCCTTATCACTAAGAAGTGCAATTCCAAAATTTACTCTGAATCCTCCACACGTGGTTCACTCTTTAGGATAATCACGGCCTGCGTGAACATGTTATATGCGAATGTCACAAAACAAGTATGATCTTCTCCTGAACCTTACAAAGTGTAACACTATAGAATCTTCTGAGGATACTTATCCCTGAGAAGTGCAGCTCCAACATTTGACTCGCAGTCCTCCTCACTTGGTTCACTCTTTTGGAAAATCAAGGCCTGCGTGAACATATTCCCTGAAAACGTCACAAAACCAGTGTGAATTTCTCCTGAACATAAAAACTTAAAACGTGGGAACATCTACAGGATTCTTATCACTGAGAAGAGAAAGTGAAACATGTGAATTTGACGTGATCTCTCGTGGTCACTATTTTCAAGCTCATTACAAGCCTGAATATCGTGGGTACAATCAGCACAAAACAAATGTTGTTTTCTCCAGAATACAAAGTTTTACAGTCTACATCCCTGTGTAGGATACTTATCCCAAATAAGTGCACATGCCACACATATAACTGTGAGTCCTCTTCACTTGGTTCACTATTTTGGAAAGGAACATTGTTGGTAGAATCAGCACAAAACAAATGTTCTTTTCTCCAGAATACAAAGTTATACAGTCTAGCACCCTGTGTAGGATACTTATCCCAAATAAGTGCACATGTACACATATAACTATGAGTCCTCTTCACTTGGTTCACTATTTTGGAAAGGAACATCGTTGGTAGAATCAGCACAAAACAAATGTTGTTTTCTCCAGAATACAAAGTTTTACAGTCTAGAACCCTGTGTAGATTGCTTACCCCATATAAGTGCACATGCTACATATATAACTGTGAGTCCTCTTCACTTACTTCACTATTTTGGAAGGGAAAGACATGCATGAACATGTTTCATGGAAACGTCGTAAACCAAGTGTGATTTCCTCCTGAACACAAAGAAGTACAATACAGAAACTTCTGTACGATACTTCTCCTAAAGTGCACTTGCCACATTTAACAAAACAAATGTTGTTTTCTCCAGAATACAAAGTTTTACAGTCTAGAACCCTGTGTAGATTACTTATCCCATATAAGTGCACATGCTACATATATAACTGTGAGTCCTCTTCACTTACTTCACTATTTAGGAAGGGAAAGACATGCATGAACATGTTTCATGGAAACGTCGTAAACCAAGTGTGATTTCCTCCTGAACACAAAGAATTACAATGTAGAAACTTATGTACGATACTTCTCCTACAGTGCACTTGCCACATTTAACTCAGAGTACTCCTCACTAGGTTCACTATTCTGTTAATTCAGAGTACTCCTAACTAGGTTCACTGTTCTGTCAAATCATGGCCTGTGTGAACATGTGCCCTGAAATGTCACAAAACAAGTATGATTTTCGCCTGAACACAAATGTTACAGTATACGAAATTCTCTAGGATCCTTATCACTAAGAAGTGCAATTCCAACATTTACTCTGAATCCTCCACACGTGGTTCACTCTTTAGGATAATCACGGCTGCGTGAACATGTTATATGCGAATGTCGCAAAACAAGTATGATCTTCTCCTGAACCTTACAAAGGGTAACACTATAGAATCTTCTGTAGGATACTTATCCCTAAGAAGTGCAGCTCCAACATTTGACTCGCAGTCCTCCTCACTTGGTTCACTCTTTTGGAAAATCAAGGCCTGCGTGAACATGTTCCCTGAAAGCGTCACAAAACCAGTGTGAATTTCTCCTGAACATAAAAACTTCCAACGTGGGAACATCTACAGGATTCTTATCACTGAGAAGAGAAAGTGAAACATGTGAATTTGACGCGATCTCTCGTGGTCACTATTTAAAAGCTCATTACAAGCCTGAATATCGTGGGTACAATCAGCACAAAACAAATGTTGTTTTCTCCAGAATACAAAGTTTTACAGTCTACATCCCTGTGTAGGATACTTATCCCAAATAAGTGCACATGTACACATATAACTATGAGTCCTCTTCACTTGGTTCACTAATTTGGAAAGGAACATCGTTGGTAGAATCAGCACAAAACAAATGTTGTTTTCTCCAGAATACAAAGTTTTACAGTCTAGCACCTTGTGTAGGATACTTATCTCAAATAAGTGCACATGCTACATATGTAACTGTGAGTCCTCTTCACTTGGTTCACTATTTGGAAAGGAACATCGTTGGTAGAATCAGCACAAATCAAATGTTGTTTCCTCCAGAATACAAAGTTTTACAGTCTAGAACCCTGTATAGATTGCTTATCCCATATAAGTGCACATGCTACATATATAACTGTGAATCCTCTTCACTTACTTCACTATTTTGGAAGGGAAAGACATGCATGAACATGTTTCATGGAAACGTCGTAATCCAAGTGTGATTTCCTCCTGAACACAAAGAATTACAATATAGAAACTTATGTACGATACTTCTCCTACAGTGCACTTGCCACATTTAACTCAGAGTACTCCTCACTAGGTTCACTATTCTGTTAATTCAGAGTACTCCGAACTAGGTTCACTATTCTGTCAAATCATGGCCTGTGTGAACATGTGCAATCAAATGTCACAAAATCAGTATGATTTTCGCCTGAACACAAATGTTACAGTATACGAAATTCTCTAGGATCCTTATCACTAAGAAGTGCAATTCCAACATTTACTCTGAATCCTCCACACGTGGTTCACTCTTTAGGATAATCACGGCTGCGTGAACATGTTATATGCGAATGTCGCAAAACAAGTATGATCTTCTCCTGAACCTTACAAAGGGTAACACTATAGAATCTTCTGTAGGATATTAATCCCTAAGAAGTGCACCTCCAACATTTGACTCGCAGTCCTCCTCACTTGGTTCACTCTTTTGGAAAATCAAGGCCTGCGTGAACATATTCCCTGAAAACGTCACAAAACCAGTGTGAATTTCTCCTGAACATAAAAACTTACAACGTAGGAACATCTACAGGATTCTTATCACTGAGAAGAAAAGTGAAACATGTGAATTTGACGCGATCTCTCGTGGTCACTATTTAAAAGCTCATTACAAGCCGGAATATCGTTGGTAAAATCAGCACAAAACAAATGTTGTTTTCTCCAGAATACAAAGTTTTAAAGTCTAGAACCCTGTGTAGGATACTTATCCCAAATAAGTGCACATGTACACATATAACTATGAGTCCTCTTCACTTGGTTCACTATTTTGGAAAGGAACATCGTTGGTAGAATCAGCACAAAACAAATGTTGTTTTCTCCAGAATACAAAGTTTTACAGTCTAGAACCCTGTGTAGGATACTTATCCCAAATAAGTGCACATGCTACATATGTAACTGTGAGTCCTCTTCACTTGGTTCACTATTTGGAAAGGAACATCGTTGGTAGAATCAGCACAAATCAAATGTTGTTTCCTCCAGAATACAAAGTTTTACAGTCTAGAACCCTGTATAGATTGCTTATCCCATATAAGTGCACATGCTACATATATAACTGTGAATCCTCTTCACTTACTTCACTATTTTGGAAGGGAAAGACATGCATGAACATGTTTCATGGAAACGTCGTAAACCAAGTGTGATTTCCTCCTGAACACAAAGAATTACAATATAGAAACTTCTGTACGATACTTCTCCTACATGGACTTGCCACATTTAACTCAGAGTACTCCTCACTAGGTTCACTATTCTGTTAATTCAGAGTACTCCGAACTAGGTTCACTATTCTGTCAAATCATGGCCTGTGTGAACATGTGCCCTCAAATGTCACAAAACAAGTATGATTTTCGCCTGAACACAAATGTTACAGTATACGAAATTCTCTAGGGTCCTTATCACTAAGAAGTGCAATTCCAACATTTACTCTGAATCCTCCACACGTGGTTCACTCTTTAGGATAATCACGGCTGCGTGAACATGTTATATGCGAATGTCGCAAAACAAGTATGATCTTCTCCTGAACCTTACAAAGGGTAACACTATAGAATCTTCTGTAGGATACTTATCCCTAAGAAGTGCAGCTCCAACATTTGACTCGCAGTCCTCCTCACTTGGTTCACTCTTTTGGAAAATCAAGGCCTGCGTGAACATGTTCCCTGAAAGCGTCACAAAACCAGTGTGAATTTCTCCTGAACATAAAAACTTCCAACGTGGGAACATCTACAGGATTCTTATCACTGAGAAGAGAAAGTGAAACATGTGAATTTGACGCGATCTCTCGTGGTCACTATTTAAAAGCTCATTACAAGCCTGAATATCGTTGGTACAATCAGCACAAAACAAATGATGTTTTCTCCAGAATACAAAGTTGTACAGTCTAGAACCCTGTGTAGGATACTTATCCCAAATAAGTGCACATGCTACACATATAACTGTGAGTCCTCTTCACTTACTTCACTATTTTGGAAGGGAAAGACATGCATGAACATGTTTCATGGAAACGTCGTAAACCAAGTGTGATTTCCTCCTGAACACAAAGAAGTACAATACAGAAACTTCTGTACGATACTTCTCCTAAAGTGCACTTGCCACATTTAACAAAACAAATGTTGTTTTCTCCAGAATACAAAGTTTTACAGTCTAGAACCCTGTGAAGATTACTTATCCCATATAAGTGCACATGCTACATATATAACTGTGAGTCCTCTTCACTTACTTCACTATTTAGGAAGGGAAAGACATGCATGAACATGTTTCATGGAAACGTCGTAAACCAAGTGTGATTTCCTCCTGAACACAAAGAATTACAATGTAGAAACTTATGTACGATACTTCTCCTACAGTGCACTTGCCACATTTAACTCAGAGTACTCCTCAATAGGTTCACTATTCTGTTAATTCAGAGTACTCCTAACTAGGTTCACTGTTCTGTCAAATCATGGCCTGTGTGAACAGGTGCCCTGAAATGTTACAAAACAAGTATGATTTTCGCCTGAACACAAATGTTACAGTATACGAAATTCTCTAGGATCCTTATCACTAAGAAGTGCAATTCCAACATTTACTCTGAATCCTCCACACGTGGTTCACTCTTTAGGATAATCACGGCTGCGTGAAAATGTTATATGCGAATGTCGCAAAACAAGTATGATCTTCTCCTGAACCTTACAAAGGGTAACACTATAGAATCTTCTGTAGGATACTTATCCCTAAGAAGTGCAGCTCCAACATTTGACCCGCAGTCCTCCTCACTTGGTTCACTCTTTTGGAAAATCAAGGCCTGCATGAACATATTCCCTGAAAACGTCACAAAACCAGTGTGAATTTCTCCTGAACATAAAAACTTACAACGTAGGAACATCTACAGGATTCTTATCACTGAGAAGAAAAGTGAAACATGTGAATTTGACGCGATCTCTCGTGGTCACTATTTTCAAGCTCATTACAAGCCTGAATATCGTTGGTACAATCAGCACAAAACAAATGTTGTTTTCTCCAGAATACAAAGTTTTACAGTCTAGAACCCTGTGTAGGATACTTATCCCAAATAAGTGCACATGTACACATATAACTATGAGTCCTCTTCACTTGGTTCACTAATTTGGAAAGGAACATCGTTGGTAGAATCAGCACAAAACAAATGTTGTTTTCTCCAGAATACAAAGTTTTACAGTCTAGCACCTTGTGTAGGATACTTATCTCAAATAAGTGCACATGCTACATATGTAACTGTGAGTCCTCTTCACTTGGTTCACTATTTGGAAAGGAACATCGTTGGTAGAATCAGCACAAATCAAATGTTGTTTCCTCCAGAATACAAAGTTTTACAGTCTAGAACCCTGTATAGATTGCTTATCCCATATAAGTGCACATGCTACATATATAACTGTGAATCCTCTTCACTTACTTCACTATTTTGGAAGGGAAAGACATGCATGAACATGTTTCATGGAAACGTCGTAAACCAAGTGTGATTTCCTCCTGAACACAAAGAATTACAATATAGAAACTTCTGTACGATACTTCTCCTACAGTGCACTTGCCACATTTAACTCAGAGTACTCCTCACTAGGTTCACTATTCTGTTAATTCAGAGTACACCTAAGTAGGTTAACTATTCTGTCAAATCATGGCCTGTGTGAACATGTGCTCTCAAATGTCACAAAACCAGTATGATTTTCGCCTGAACACAAATGTTACAGTATACGAAATTCTCTAGGATCCTTATCACTAAGAAGTGCAATTCCAACATTTACTCTGAATCCTCCACACGTGGTTCACTCTTTAGGATAATCACGGCTGCGTGAACATGTTATATGCGAATGTCGCAAAACAAGTATGATCTTCTCCTGAACCTTACAAAGGGTAACACTATAGAATCTTCTGTAGGATACTTATCCCTACGAAGTGCACCTCCAACATTTGACTCGCAGTCCTCCTCACTTGGTTCACTCTTTTGGAAAATCAAGGCCTGCGTGAACATATTCCCTGAAAACGTCACAAAACCAGTGTGAATTTCTCCTGAACATAATAACTTACAACGTAGGAACATCTACAGGATTCTTATCACTGAGAAGAAAAGTGAAACATGTGAATTTGACGCGATCTCTCGTGGTCACTATTTTCAAGCTCATTACAAGCCTGAATATCATTGATACAATCAGCACAAAACAAATGTTGTTTTCTCCAGAATACAAAGTTTTACAGTCTAGAACCCTGTGTAGATTGCTTATCCCATATAAGTGCACATGCTACATATACAACTGTGAGTCCTCTTCACTTACTTCACTATTTTGGAAGGGAAAGACATGCATGAACATGTTTCATGGAAACGTCGTAAACCAAGTGTGATTTCCTCCTGAACACAAAGAATTACAATATAGAAACTTCTGTACGATACTTCTCCTACAGTGCACTTGCCACATTTAACTCAGAGTACTCCTCACTAGGTTCACTATTCTGTTAATTCAGAGTACACCTAAGTAGGTTAACTATTCTGTCAAATCATGGCCTGTGTGAACATGTGCTCTCAAATGTCACAAAACCAGTATGATTTTCGCCTGAACACAAATGTTACAGTATACGAAATTCTCTAGGATCCTTATCACTAAGAAGTGCAATTCCAACATTTACTCTGAATCCTCCACACGTGGTTCACTCTTTAGGATAATCACGGCTGCGTGACCATGTTATATGCGAATGTCGCAAAACAAGTATGATCTTCTCCTGAACCTTACAAAGGGTAACACTATAGAATCTTCTGTAGGATACTTATCCCTAAGAAGTGCAGCTCCAACATTTGACCCGCAGTCCTCCTCACTTGGTTCACTCTTTTGGAAAATCAAGGCCTGCGTGAACATATTCCCTGAAAACGTCACAAAACCAGTGTGAATTTCTCCTGAACATAATAACTTACAACGTAGGAACATCTACAGGATTCTTATCACTGAGAAGAAAAGTGAAACATGTGAATTTGACGCGATCTCTCGTGGTCACTATTTTCAAGCTCATTACAAGCCTGAATATCATTGATACAATCAGCACAAAACAAATGTTGTTTTCTCCAGAATACAAAGTTTTACAGTCTAGAACCCTGTGTAGATTGCTTATCCCATATAAGTGCACATGCTACATATACAACTGTGAGTCCTCTTCACTTACTTCACTATTTTGGAAGGGAAAGACATGCATGAACATGTTTCATGGAAACGTCGTAAACCAAGTGTGATTTCCTCCTGAACACAAAGAATTACAATGTAGAAACTTATGTACGATACTTCTCCTACAGTGCACTTGCCACATTTAACTCAGAGTACTCCTCACTAGGTTCACTATTCTGTTAATTCAGAGTACTCCTAACTAGGTTCACTGTTCTGTCAAATCATGGCCTGTGTGAACATGTGCCCTGAAATGTCACAAAACAATTATGATTTTCGCCTGAACACAAATGTTACAGTATACGAAATTCTCTAGGATCCTTATCACTAAGAAGTGCAATTCCAACATTTACTCTGAATCCTCCACACGTGGTTCACTCTTTAGGATAATCACGGCTGCGTGAACATGTTATATGCGAATGTCGCAAAACAAGTATGATCTTCTCCTGAACCTTACAAAGGGTAACACTATAGAATCTTCTGTAGGATACTTATCCCTAAGAAGTGCACCTCCAACATTTGACTCGCAGTCCTCCTCACTTGGTTCACTCTTTTGGAAAATCAAGGCCTGCGTGAACATATTCCCTGAAAACGTCACAAAACCAGTGTGAATTTCTCCTGAACATAAAAACTTACAACGTAGGAACATCTACAGGATTCTTATCACTGAGAAGAAAAGTGAAACATGTGAATTTGACGCGATCTCTCGTGGTCACTATTTTCAAGCTCATTACAAGCCTGAATATCGTTGGTACAATCAGCACAAAACAAATGTTGTTTTCTCCAGAATACAAAGTTTTACAGTCTAGAACCCTGTGTAGGATACTTATCCCAAATAAGTGCACATGTACACATATAACTATGAGTCCTCTTCACTTGGTTCACTATTTTGGAAAGGAACATCGTTGGTAGAATCAGCACAAAACAAATGTTGTTTTCTCCAGAATACAAAGTTTTACAGTCTAGAACCCTGTGTAGATTACTTATCCCATATAAGTGCACATGCTACATATATAACTGTGAGTCCTCTTCACTTACTTCACTATTTAGGAAGGGAAAGACATGCATGAACATGTTTCATGGAAACGTCGTAAACCAAGTGTGATTTCCTCCTGAACACAAAGAATTACAATGTAGAAACTTATGTACGATACTTCTCCTACAGTGCACTTGCCACATTTAACTCAGAGTACTCCTCACTAGGTTCACTATTCTGTTAATTCAGAGTACTCCTAACTAGGTTCACTGTTCTGTCAAATCATGGCCTGTGTGAACATGTGCCCTGAAATGTCACAAAACAATTATGATTTTCGCCTGAACACAAATGTTACAGTATACGAAATTCTCTAGGATCCTTATCACTAAGAAGTGCAATTCCAACATTTACTCTGAATCCTCCACACGTGGTTCACTCTTTAGGATAATCACGGCTGCGTGACCATGTTATATGCGAATGTCGCAAAACAAGTATGATCTTCTCCTGAACCTTACAAAGGGTAACACTATAGAATCTTCTGTAGGATACTTATCCCTAAGAAGTGCACCTCCAACATTTGACTCGCAGTCCTCCTCACTTGGTTCACTCTTTTGGAAAATCAAGGCCTGCGTGAACATATTCCCTGAAAACGTCACAAAACCAGTGTGAATTTCTCCTGAACATAAAAACTTACAACGTAGGAACATCTACAGGATTCTTATCACTGAGAAGAAAAGTGAAACATGTGAATTTGACGCAATCTCTCGTGGTCACTATTTTCAAGCTCATTACAAGCCTGAATATCGTTGGTACAATCAGCACAAAACGAATGTTGTTTTCTCCAGAATACAAAGTTTTACAGTCTAGAACCCTGTGTAGGATACTTATCCCAAATAAGTGCACATGTACACATATAACTATGAGTCCTCTTCACTTGGTTCACTATTTTGGAAAGGAACATCGTTGGTAGAATCAGCACAAAACAAATGTTGTTTTCTCCAGAATACAAAGTTTTACAGTCTAGCAGCCTGTGTAGGATACTTATCCCAAATAAGTGCACATGCTACATATGTAACTGTGAGTCCTCTTCACTTGGTTCACTATTTGGAAAGGAACATCGTTGGTAGAATCAGCACAAAACAATTGTTGTTTCCTCCAGAATACAAAGTTTTACAGTCTAGAACCCTGTGTAGATTACTTATCCCATATAAGTGCACATGCTACATATATAACTGTGAGTCCTCTTCACTTACTTCACTATTTTGGAAGGGAAAGACATGCATGAACATGTTTCATGGAAACGTCGTAAACCAAGTGTGATTTCCTCCTGAACACAAAGAATTACAATATAGAAACTTCTGTACGATACTTCTCCTAAAGTGCACTTGCCACATTTAACAAAACAAATGTTGTTTTCTCCAGAATACAAAGTTTTACAGTCTAGAACCCTGTGTAGATTACTTATCCCATATAAGTGCACATGCTACATATATAACTGTGAGTCCTCTTCACTTACTTCACTATTTTGGAAGGGAAAGACATGCATGAATATGTTTCATGGAAACGTCGTAAACCAAGTGTGATTTCCTCTTGAACACAAAGAATTACAATATAGAAACTTCTGTACGATACTTCTCCTACCGTGCACTTGCCACATTTAACTCAGAGTACTCCTCACTAGGTTCACTATTTTGTTAATTCAGAGTACTCCTAACTAGGTTCACTATTCTGTCAAATCATGGCCTGTGTGAACATGTGCCCTCAAATGCCACAAAACAAGTATGATTTCCGGCTGAACACAAATGTTACAGTATACGAAATTCTCTAGGATCCTTATCACTAAGAAGTGCAATTCCAACATTTACTCTGAATCCTCCACACGTGGTTCACTCTTTAGGATAATCACGGCCTGCGTGAACATGTTATATGCGAATGTCGCAAAACAAGTATGATCTTCTCCTGTACCTTACAAAGTGTAACACTGTAGAATCTTCTGTAGGATACTTATCCCTAAGAAGTGCAGCTCCAACATTTGACTCGCAGTCCTCCTCACTTCGTTCACTCTTTTGGAAAATCAAGGCCTGCGTGAACATATTCCCTGAAAACGTCACTGAACCAGTGTGAATTTCTCCTGAACATAAATACTTACAACGTTGGAACATCTACAGGACTCTTATCACTGAGAAGAGAAAGTGAAACATGTGAATTTGATGCGATCTCTCGTGGTCACTATTTTCAAGCTCATTACAATCCTGAATATCGGTGGTACAATCAGCACAAAACAAATGTTGTTTTCTCCAGAATACAAAGTTTTACAGTCTAGAACCCTGTGTAGGATACTTATCCCAAATAAGTTCTCATGCTACACATATAACTGTGAGTCCTCTTCACTTGGTTTACTATTTGGAAAGGATCATCGTTGATAGAATCAGCACAAAACAAATGCTGTTTTCTCCCGAATATAAAGTTTTAAAGTCTAGCAGCCTGTGTAGGATACTTATCCCAAATAAGTGCACATGCTACATATGTAACTGTGAGTCCTCTTCACTTGGTTCACTATTTGGAAAGGAACATCGTTGGTAGAATCAGCACAAAACAAATGGTGTTTCCTCCAGAATACAAAGTTTTACAGTCTAGACCCTGTGTAGAATACTTATCCCAAATAAGTGCACATGCTACATATGTAACTGTGAGTCCTCTTCACTTGGTTCACTATTTGGAAAGGAACATCATTGGTAGAATCAGCACAAAACAAATGTTGTTTCCTCCAGAATACAAAGTTTTACAGTCTAGAACCCTGTGTAGATTGCTTATCCCATATAAGTGCATATGCTACATATATAACTGTGAGTCCTCTTCACTTACTTCACTATTTTGGAAGGGAAAGACATGCATGAACATGTTTCATGGAAACGTCGTAAACCAAGTGTGATTTCCTCCTGAACACAAAGAATTACAATATAGAAACTTCTGTACGATACTTCTCCTAAAGTGCACTTGCCACATTTAACAAAACAAATGTTGTTTTCTCCAGAATACAAAGTTTTACAGTCTAGAACCCTGTGTAGATTACTTATCCCATATAAGTGCACATGCTACATATATAACTGTGAGTCCTCTTCACTTACTTCACTCTTTTGGAAGGGAAAGACATGCATGAACATGTTTCATGGAAACGTCGTAAACCAAGTGTGATTTCCCCCTGAACACAAAGAATTACAATATAGAAACTTCTGTACGATACCTCTCCTACAGTGCACTTGCCACATTTAACTCAGAGTACTCCTCACTAGGTCCACTATTCTGTTAACTCAGAGTACTCCTAACTACATTCAATGATCTGTCAAATCATGGCCTGTGTGAACATGTGCCCTCAAATGTCACAAAACAATATGATTTTCCCCTGAACACAAATGTTACAGTATACGAAATTCTCTAGGATCCTTATCACTAAGAAGTGCAATTCCAAAATTTACTCAGAATCCTCCACACGTGGTTCACTCTTTAGGATAATCACGGCCTGCGTGAACATGTTATATGCAAATGTCACAAAACAAGTATGATCTTCTCCTGAACCTTACAAAGTGTAACACTATAGAATCTTCTGAGGATACTTATCCCTGAGAAGTGCAGTTCCAACATTTGACTCGCAGTCCTCCTCACTTGGTTCACTCTTTTGGAAAATCAAGGCCTGCGTGAACATATTCCCTGAAAACGTCACAAAACCAGTGTGAATTTCTCCTGAACATAAAAACTTAAAACGTGGGAACATCTACAGGATTCTTATCACTGAGAAGAGAAAGTGAAACATGTGAATTTGACGCGATCTCTCGTGATCACTATTTTCAAGCTCATTACAAGCCTGAATATCGTGCGTACAATCAGCACAAAACAAATGTTGTTTTCTCCAGAATACTAAGTTTTACAGTCTACATCCCTGTGTAGGATACTTATCCCAAATAAGTGCACATGCCACACATATAACTGTGAGTCCTCTTCACTTGGTTCACTATTTTGGAAAGGAACATCGTTGGTAGAATCAGCACAAAACAAATGTTGTTTTCTCCAGAATACAAAGTTATACAGTCTAGCACCCTGTGTAGGATACTTATCCCAAATAAGTGCACATGCTACATATGTAACTGTGAGTCCTCTTCACTTGCTTCACTATTTGGAAAGGAACATCGTTGGTAGAATCAGCACAAAACAAATGTTGTTTCCTCCAGAATACAAAGTTTTACAGTCTAGAACCCTGTATAGATTGCTTATCCCATATAAGTGCACATGCTACATATATAACTGTGAGTCCTCTTCACTTACTTCACTACTTTGGAAGGGAAAGACATGCATGAACATGTTTCATGGAAACGTCGTAAACCAAGTGTGATTTCCTCCTGAACACAAAGAATTACAATATAGAAACTTCTGTACGATACTTCTCCTACAGTGCACTTGCCACATTTAACTCAGAGTACTCCTCACTAGGTTCACTATTCTGTTAATTCAGAGTACTCCTAACTAGGTTCACTATTCTGTCAAATCATGGCCTGTGTGAACATGTGCCCTCAAATGTCACAAAACAAGTATGATTTTCGCCTGAACACAAATGTTACAGTATAGGAACTTCTCTAGGATCCTTATCACTAAGAAGTGCAATTCCAACATTTACTCTGAATCCTCCACACGTGGTTCACTCTTTAGGATAATCACGGCTGCGTGAACATGTTATATGCGAATGTCGCAAAACAAGTATGATCTTCTCCTGAACCTTACAAAGTGTAACACTATAGAATCTTCTGTAGGATACTTATCCCTAAGAAGTGCAGCTCCAACATTTCACTCGCAGTCCTCCTCACTTGGTTCACTCTTTTGGAAAATCAAGGCCTACGTGAACATATTCCCTGAAAACGTCACGAAACCAGTGTGAATTTCTCCTGAACATAAAAACTTACAACGTAGGAACATCTACAGGATTCTTATCACTGAGAAGAGAAAATGAAACATGTGAATTTGACGCGATCTCTCGTGGTCACTATTTTCAAGCTCATTACAAGCCTGAATATCGTTGGTACAATCAGCACAAAACAAATGATGTTTTCTCCAGAATACAAAGTTGTACAGTCTAGAACCCTGTGTAGGAAACTTATCCCAAATAAGTGCACATGCTACACATATAACTGTGAGTCCTCTTCACTTGGTTCACTATATTGGAAAGGAACATCGTTGGTAGAATCAGCACAAAACAAATGTTGTTTTCTCCAGAATACAAAGTTTTACAGTCTAGCACCCTGTGTAGGATACTTATCCCAAATAAGTGCACATGCTACATATGTAACTGTGAGTCCTCTTCACTTGGTTCACTATTTGGAAAGGAACATCGTTGGTAGAATCAGCACAAAACAAATGTTGTTTTCTCCAGAATACAAAGTTGTACAGTCTAGAACCCTGTGTAGATTGATTATCCCATGTAAGTGCACATGCTACACATATAACTGTGAGTCCTCTTCACGTGGTTCACTATTTTGGAAAGGAACATCGTTGGTAGAATCAGCACAAAACAAATGATGTTTTCTCCAGAATACAAAGTTTTACAGTCTAGAACCCTGTGTAGATTGTTTATCCCATATAAGTGCACATGCTACATATATAACTGTGAGTCCTCTTCACTTACTTCCCTATTTTGGAAGGGAAAGACATGCATGAACATGTTTCATGGAAACGTCGTAAACCAAGTGTGATTTCCTCCTGAACACAAAGAATTACAATATAGAAACTTCTGTACGATACTTCTCCTAAAGTGCACTTGCCACATTTAACTCAGAGTTCTCCTCACTAGGTTCACTATTCTGTTAATTCAGAGTACCCCTAACTAGGTTCACTATTCTGTCAAATCATGGCCTGTGTGAACATGTGCCCTCAAATGTCACAAAACAAGTATGATTTTCGCCTGAACACAAATGTTACAGTATACGAAATTCTCTAGGATTCTTATCACTAAGAAGTGCAATTCCAACATTTACTCTGAATCCTCCACACGTGGTTCACTCTTTAGGATAATCACGGCCTGCGTGAACATGTTATATGCGAATGTCGCAAAACAAGTATGATCTTCTCCTGAACCTTACAAAGTGTAACACTATAGAATCTTCTGTAGGATACTTATCCCTAAGAAGTGCACCTCCAACATTTGACTCGCAGTCCTCCTAAGTTGGTTCACTCTTTTGGAAAATCAAGGCCTGCGTGAACATATTCCCTGAAAATGTCACAAAACCAGTGTGAATTTCTCCTGAACATAAAAACTTACAACGTAGGAACATCTACAGGATTCTTATCACTGAGAAGAAAAGTGAAACATGTGAATTTGACGCGATCTCTCGTGGTCACTATTTTCAAGCTCATTACAAGCCTGAATATCGTTGGTACAATCAGCACAAAACAAATGTTGTTTTCTCCAGAATACAAAGTTTTACAGTCTAGCACCCTGTGTAGGATACTTATCCCAAATAAGTGCACATGCTACACATATAACTATGAGTCCTCTTCACTTGGTTCACTATTTTGGAAAGGAACATCGTTGGTAGAATCAGCACAAAACAAATGTTGTTTTCTCCAGAATACAAAGTTTTACAGTCTAGCACCCTGTGTAGAATACTTATCCCAAATAAGTGCACATGCTACATATCTAACTGTGAGTCCTCTTCACTTGGTTCACTATTTGGAAAGGAACATCGTTGGTAGAATCAGCACAAAACAGATGTTGTTTCCTCCAGAATACAAAGTTTTACAGTCTAGAACCCTGTATAGATTGCTTATCCCATATAAGTGCACATGCTACATATATAACTGTGAGTCCTCTTCACTTACTTCACTATTTTGGAAGGGAAAGACATGCATGAACATGTTTCATGGAAACGTCGTAAACCAAGTTTGATTTCCTCCTGAACACTAAGAATTACAATATAGAAACTTCTGCACGATACTTCTCCTAAAGTGCACTTGCCACATTTAACAAAACAAATGTTGTTTTCTCCAGAATACAAAGTTTTACAGTCTAGAACCCTGTGTAGATTACTTATCCCATATAAGTGCACATGCTACATATATAACTGTGAGTCCTCTTCACTTACTTCACTCTTTTGGAAGGGAAAGACATGCATGAACATGTTTCATGGAAACGTCGTAAACCAAGTGTAATTTCCTCCTGAACACAAAGAATTACAATATAGAAACTTCTGTACGATACTTCTCCTACAGTGCACTTGCCACATTTAACTCAGAGTACTCCTCACTAGGTTCACTATTTTGTTAATTCAGAATATTCCTAACTAGGTTCACTATTCTGTCAAATCATGGCCTGTGTGAACATGTGCCCTCAAATGTCACAAAACAAGTATGATTTTCGCCTGAACACAAATGTTACAGTATACGAAATTCTCTAGGATCCTTATCACTAAGAAGTGCACCTCCACCATTTGACTCGCAGTCCTCCTCACTTGGTTCACTCTTTTGGAAAATCAAGGCCTGCGTGAACATATTCCCTGAAAACGTCACAAAACCAGTGTGAATTTCTCCTGAACATAAAAACTTACAACGTAGGAACATCTACAGGATTCTTATCACTGAGAAGAGAAAATGAAACATGTGAATATGACGCGATCTCTCGTGGTCACTATTTTCAAGCTCATTACAAGCCTGAATATCGTTGGTACAATCAGCACAAAACAAATGTTGTTTTCTCCAGAATACAAAGTTTTACAGTCTAGAACTCTGTGTAGATTGCTTATCCCATATAAGTGCACATACTACATATATAACTGTGAGTCCTCTTCACATACTTCACTATTTTGGAAGGGAAAGACATGCATGAACATGTTTCATGGAAACGTCGTAAACCAAGTGTGATTTCCTCCTGAACACAAAGAATTACAATATAGAAACTTATGTACGATACTTCTCCTACAGTGCACTTGCCACATTTAACTCAGAGTACTCCTCACTACGTTCACTATTCTGTTAATTCAGAGTACTCCTCACTAGGTTCACTATTCTGTAAAATCATGGCCTGTGTGAACATGTGCCCTCAAATGTCACAAAACAAGTATGATTTTCGCCTGAACACACATGTTACAGTATACGAAATTCTCTAGGATCCTTATCACTAAAAAGTGCAATTCCAACATTTACTCTGAATCCTCCACACGTGGTTCACTCTTTAGCATAATCACGGCTGCGTGAACATGTTATATGCGATTGTCGCAAAACAAATATGATCTTCTCCTGAACCTTACAAAGTGTAACACTATAGAATCTTCTTTAGGATACTTATCCTTAAGAAGTGTACCTCCGACATTTGACTCGTAGTCCTCCTCACTTGGTTCACTCTTTTGGAAAATCAAGGCCTGCGTGAACATATTCCCTGAAATGTCACAAAACCAGTGTGAATTTCTCCGGAACATAAAAACTTACAACGTAGGAACATCTACAGGATTCTTATCACTGAGAAGAGAAAGTGAAACGTGAATTTGACGCGATCTCTCGTGGTCACTATTTTCAAGCTCATTACAAGCCTGAATATCGTTGGTACAATCAGCACAAAACAAATGTTGTTTTCTCCAGAATACAAAGCTTTACAGTCTAGAACCCTGTGTAGGATACTTATCCCAAATAAGTGCACATGCTACACATATAACTGTGAGTCCTCTTCACTTGGTTCACTATTTTGGAAAGGAACATCGTTGGTAGAATCAGCACAAAACAAATGTTGTTTTCTCCAGAATACAAAGTTTTACAGTCTAGAACCCTGTGTAGGATACTTATCCCAAATAAGTGCACATGCTACACATATAACTGTGAGTCCTCTTCACTTGGTTCACTATTTTGGAAAGGAACATCGTTGGTAGAATCAGCACAAAACAAATGTTGTTTTCTCCAGAATACAAAGTTTTACAGTCTAGCACCCTGTGTAGGATACTTATCCCAAATAAGTGCACATGCTACATATGTAACTGTGAGTCCTCTTCACTTGGTTCACTATTTGGAAAGGAACATCGTTGGTAGAATCAGCACAAAACAAATGTTGTTTCCTCCAGAATACAAAGTTTTACAGTCTAGAACCCTGTGTAGATTACTTATCCCATATAAGTGCACATTCTACATATATAACTGTGAGTCCTCTTCACTTACTTCACTATTTTGGAAGGGAAAGACATGCATGAACATGTTTCATGGAAACGTCGTAAACCAAGTGTGATTTCCTCCTGAACTCAAAGAATTACAATATAGAAACTTCTGTACGATACTTCTCCTAAAGTGCACTTGCCACATTTAACAAAACAAATGTTGTTTTCTCCAGAATACAAGGTTTTACAGTCTAGAACCCTGTGTAGATTACTTATCCCATATAAGTGCACATGCTACATATATAACTGTGAGTCCTCTTCACTTACTTCACTATTTTGGAAGGGAAAGACATGCATGAATATGTTTCATGGAAACGTCGTAAACCAAGTGTGATTTCCTCCTGAACACAAAGAATTACAATATAGAAACTTCTGTACGATACTTCTCCTACCGTGCACTTGCCACATTTAACTCAGAGTACTCCTCACTAGGTTCACTATTTTGTTAATTCAGAGTACTCCTAACTAGGTTCACTATTCTGTCAAATCATGGCCTGTGTGAACATGTGCCCTCAAATGTCACAAAACAAGTATGATTTTCGCCTGAACACAAATGTTACAGTATACGAAATTCTCTAGGATCCTTATCACTAAGAAGTGCAATTCCAACATTTACTCTGAATCCTCCACACGTGGTTCACTCTTTAGGATAATCACGGCCTGCGTGAACATGTTATATGCGAATGTCGCAAAACAAGTATGATCTTCTCCTGTACCTTACAAAGTGTAACACTATAGAATCTTCTGTAGGATACTTATCCCTAAGAAGTGCAGCTCCAACATTTGACTCGCAGTCCTCCTCACTTCGTTCACTCTTTTGGAAAAGCAAGGCCTGCGTGAACATATTCCCTGAAAACGTCACAAAACCAGTGTGAATTTCTCCTGAACATAAAAACTTACAACGTAGGAACATCTACAGGACTCTTATCACTGAGAAGAGAAAGTGAAACATGTGAATTTGATGCGATCTCTCGTGGTCACTATTTTCAAGCTCATTACAATCCTGAATATCGGTGGTACAATCAGCACAAAACAAATGTTGTTTTCTCCAGAATACAAAGTTTTACAGTCTAGAACCCTGTGTAGGATACTTATCCCAAATAAGTTCTCATGCTACACATATAACTGTGAGTCCTCTTCACTTGGTTTACTATTTGGAAAGGAACATCGTTGGTAGAATCAGCACAAAACAAATGCTGATTTCTCCAGAATACAAAGTTTTACAGTCTAGCAGCCTGGGTAGGATACTTATCCCAAATAAGTGCACATGCTACATATGTAACTGTGAGTCCTCTTCACTTGGTTCACTATTTGGAAAGGAACATCGTTGGTAGAATCAGCACAAAACAAATGGTGTTTCCTCCAGAATACAAAGTTTTACAGTCTAGACCCTGTGTAGAATACTTATCCCAAATAAGTGCACATGCTACATATGTAACTGTGAGTCCTCTTCACTTGGTTCACTATTTGGAAAGGAACATCGTTGGTAGAATCAGCACAAAACAAATGTTGTTTCCTCCAGAATACAAAGTTTTACAGTCTAGAACCCTGTGTAGATTGCTTATCCCATATAAGTGCATATGCTACATATATAACTGTGAGTCCTCTTCAC
The DNA here is from genome assembly GCA_023101885.1 of Typhlomys cinereus. NCBI lineage: Eukaryota > Metazoa > Chordata > Mammalia > Rodentia > Platacanthomyidae > Typhlomys > Typhlomys cinereus. The sequence goes on along the minus strand of JALPQD010000283.1, from coordinate 2,865,691 downwards.
TTACTTCACTACTTTGGAAGGGAAAGACATGCATGAGCATGTTTCATGGAAACGTCGTAAACCAAGTGTGATTTCCTCCTGAACACAAAGAATTACAATATAGAAACTTCTGTACGATACTTCTCCTACAGTGCACTTGCCACATTTAACTCAGAGTACTCCTCACTAGGTTCACTATTCTGTTAATTCAGAGTACTCCTAACTAGGTTCACTATTCTGTCAAATCATGGCCTGTGTGAACATGTGCCCTCAAATGTCACAAAACAAGTATGATTTTCGCCTGAATACAAATGTTACAGTATAGGAACTTCTCTAGGATCCTTATCACTAAGAAGTGCAATTCCAACATTTACTCTGAATCCTCCACACGTGGTTCACTCTTTAGGATAATCACGGCTGCGTGAACATGTTATATGCGAATGTCGCAAAACAAGTATGATCTTCTCCTGAACCTTACAAAGTGTAACACTATAGAATCTTCTGTAGGATACTTATCCCTAAGAAGTGCAGCTCCAACATTTCACTCGCAGTCCTCCTCACTTGGTTCACTCTTTTGGAAAATCAAGGCCTGCGTGAACATATTCCCTGAAAACGTCACGAAACCAGTGTGAATTTCTCCTGAACATAAAAACTTACAACGTAGGAACATCTACAGGATTCTTATCACTGAGAAGAGAAAATGAAACATGTGAATTTGACGCGATCTCTCGTGGTCACTATTTTCAAGCTCATTACAAGCCTGAATATCGTTGGTACAATCAGCACAAAACAAATGATGTTTTCTCCAGAATACAAAGTTGTACAGTCTAGAACCCTGTGTAGGATACTTATCCCAAATAAGTGCACATGCTACACATATAACTGTGAGTCCTCTTCACTTGGTTCACTATATTGGAAAGGAACATCGTTGGTAGAATCAGCACAAAACAAATGTTGTTTTCTCCAGAATACAAAGTTTTACAGTCTAGCACCCTGTGTAGGATACTTATCCCAAATAAGTGCACATGCTACATATGTAACTGTGAGTCCTCTTCACTTGGTTCACAATTTGGAAAGGAACATCGTTGGTAGAATCAGCACAAAACAAATGTTGTTTTCTCCAGAATACAGAGTTTTACAGTCTAGAACCCTGTGTAGATTGATTATCCCATGTAAGTGCACATGCTACACATATAACTGTGAGTCCTCTTCACTTGGTTCACTATTTTGGAAAGGAACATCGTTGGTAGAATCAGCACAAAACAAATGATGTTTTCTCCAGAATACAAAGTTTTACAGTCTAGAACCCTGTGTAGATTGCTTATCCCATATAAGTGCACATGCTACATATATAACTGTGAGTCCTCTTCACTTACTACACTATTTTGGAAGGGAAAGACATGCATGAACATGTTTCATGGAAACGTCGTAAACCAAGTGTGATTTCCTCCTGAACACAAAGAATTACAATATAGAAACTTCTGTACGATACTTCTCCTAAAGTGCACTTGCCACATTTAACTCAGAGTTCTCCTCACTAGGTTCACTATTCTGTTAATTCAGAGTACCCCTAACTAGGTTCACTATTCTGTCAAATCATGGCCTGTGTGAACATGTGCCCTCAAATGTCACAAAACAAGTATGATTTTCGCCTGAACACAAATGTTACAGTATACGAAATTCTCTAGGATTCTTATCACTAAGAAGTGCAATTCCAACATTTACTCTGAATCCTCCACACGTGGTTCACTCTTTAGGATAATCACGGCCTGCGTGAACATGTTATATGCGAATGTCGCAAAACAAGTATGATCTTCTCCTGAACCTTACAAAGTGTAACACTATAGAATCTTCTGTAGGATACTTATCCCTAAGAAGTGCACCTCCAACATTTGACTCGCAGTCCTCCTAAGTTGGTTCACTCTTTTGGAAAATCAAGGCCTGCGTGAACATATTCCCTGAAAACGTCACAAAACCAGTGTGAATTTCTCCTGAACATAAAAACTTACAACGTAGGAACATCTACAGGATTCTTATCACTGAGAAGAAAAGTGAAACATGTGAATTTGACGCGATCTCTCGTGGTCACTATTTTCAAGCTCATTACAAGCCTGAATATCGTTGGTACAATCAGCACAAAACAAATGTTGTTTTCTCCAGAATACAAAGTTTTACAGTCTAGCACCCTGTGTAGGATACTTATCCCAAATAAGTGCACATGCTACACATATAACTATGAGTCCTCTTCACTTGGTTCACTATTTTGGAAAGGAACATCGTTGGTAGAATCAGCACAAAACAAATGTTGTTTTCTCCAGAATACAAAGTTTTACAGTCTAGCACCCTGTGTAGAATACTTATCCCAAATAAGTGCACATGCTACATATCTAACTGTGAGTCCTCTTCACTTGGTTCACTATTTGGAAAGGAACATCGTTGGTAGCATCAGCACAAAACAGATGTTGTTTCCTCCAGAATACAAAGTTTTACAGTCTAGAACCCTGTATAGATTGCTTATCCCATATAAGTGCACATGCTACATATATAACTGTGAGTCCTCTTCACTTACTTCACTATTTTGGAAGGGAAAGACATGCATGAACATGTTTCATGGAAACGTCGTAAACCAAGTTTGATTTCCTCCTGAACACAAAGAATTACAATATAGAAACTTCTGCACGATACTTCTCCTAAAGTGCACTTGCCACATTTAACAAAACAAATGTTGTTTTCTCCAGAATACAAAGTTTTACAGTCTAGAACCCTGTGTAGATTACTTATCCCATATAAGTGCACATGCTACATATATAACTGTGAGTCCTCTTCACTTACTTCACTATTTTGGAAGGGAAAGACATGCATGAACATGTTTCATGGAAACGTCGTAAACCAAGTGTAATTTCCTCCTGAACACAAAGAATTACAATATAGAAACTTCTGTACGATACTTCTCCTACAGTGCACTTGCCACATTTAACTCAGAGTACTCCTCACTAGGTTCACTATTTTGTTAATTCAGAGTATTCCTAACTAGGTTCACTATTCTGTCAAATCATGGCCTGTGTGAACATGTGCCCTCAAATGTCACAAAACAAGTATGATTTTCGCCTGAACACAAATGTTACAGTATACGAAATTCTCTAGGATCCTTATCACTAAGAAGTGCACCTCCACCATTTGACTCGCAGTCCTCCTCACTTGGTTCACTCTTTTGGAAAATCAAGGCCTGCGTGAACATATTCCCTGAAAACGTCACAAAACCAGTGTGAATTTCTCCTGAACATAAAAACTTACAACGTAGGAACATCTACAGGATTCTTATCACTGAGAAGAGAAAGTGAAACATGTGAATATGACGCAATCTCTCGTGGTCACTATTTTCAAGCTCATTACAAGCCTGAATATCGTTGGTACAATCAGCACAAAACAAATGTTGTTTTCTCCAGAATACAAAGTTTTACAGTCTAGAACCCTGTGTAGATTGCTTATCCCATATAAGTGCACATACTACATATATAACTGTGAGTCCTCTTCACATACTTCACTATTTTGGAAGGGAAAGACATGCATGAACATGTTTCATGGAAACGTCGTAAACCATGTGTGATTTCCTCCTGAACACAAAGAATTACAATATAGAAACTTATGTACGATACTTCTCCTACAGTGCACTTGCCACATTTAACTCAGAGTACTCCTCACTACGTTCACTATTCTGTTAATTCAGAGTACTCCTCACTAGGTTCACTATTCTGTAAAATCATGGCCTGTGTGAACATGTGCCCTCAAATGTCACAAAACAAGTATGATTTTCGCCTGAACACACATGTTACAGTATACGAAATTCTCTAGGATCCTTATCACTAAAAAGTGCAATTCCAACATTTACTCTGAATCCTCCACACGTGGTTCACTCTTTAGCATAATCACGGCTGCGTGAACATGTTATATGCGATTGTCGCAAAACAAATATGATCTTCTCCTGAACCTTACAAAGTGTAACACTATAGAATCTTCTTTAGGATACTTATCCCTAAGAAGTGTACCTCCGACATTTGACTCGTAGTCCTCCTCACTTGGTTCACTCTTTTGGAAAATCAAGGCCTGCGTGAACATATTCCCTGAAATGTCACAAAACCAGTGTGAATTTCTCCGGAACATAAAAACTTACAACGTAGGAACATCTACAGGATTCTTATCACTGAGAAGAGAAAGTGAAACGTGAATTTGACGTGATCTCTCGTGGTCACTATTTTCAAGCTCATTACAAGCCTGAATATCGTTGGTACAATCAGCACAAAACAAATGTTGTTTTCTCCAGAATACAAAGCTTTACAGTCTAGAACCCTGTGTAGGATACTTATCCCCAAATAAGTGCACATGCTACACATATAACTGTGAGTCCTCTTCACTTGGTTCACTATTTTGGAAAGGAACATCGTTGGTAGAATCTGCACAAAACAAATGTTGTTTTCTCCAGAATACAAAGTTTTACAGTCTAGAACCCTGTGTAGGATACTTATCCCAAATAAGTGCACATGCTACACATATAACTGTGAGTCCTCTTCACTTGGTTCACTATTTTGGAAGGGAAAGACATGCATGAACATGTTTCATGGAAACGTCGTAAACCAAGTGTGATTTCCTCCTGAACACAAAGAATTACAATATAGAAACTTCTGTACGATACTTCTCCTAAAGTGCACTTGCCACATTTAACAAAACAAATGTTGTTTTCTCCAGAATACAAAGTTTTACAGTCTAGAACCCTGTGTAGATTACTTATCCCATATAAGTGCACATGCTACATATATAACTGTGAGTCCTCTTCACTTACTTCACTATTTTGGAAGGGAAAGACATGCATGAACATGTTTCATGGAAACGTCGTAAACCAAGTGTGATTTCCTCCTGAACACAAAGAATTACAATATAGAAACTTCTGTACGATACTTCTCCTAAAGTGCACTTGCCACATTTAACAAAACAAATGTTGTTTTCTCCAGAATACAAAGTTTTACAGTCTAGAACCCTGTGTAGATTACTTATCCCATATAAGTGCACATGCTACATATATAACTGTGAGTCCTCTTCACTTACTTCACTATTTTGGAAGGGAAAGACATGCATGAACATGTTTCATGGAAACGTCGTAAACCAAGTGTGATTTCCTCCTGAACACAAAGAATTACAATATAGAAACTTCTGTACGATACTTCTCCTAAAGTGCACTTGCCACATTTAACAAAACAAATGTTGTTTTCTCCAGAATACAAAGTTTTACAGTCTAGAACCCTGTGTAGATTACTTATCCCATATAAGTACACATGCTACATATATAACTGTGAGTCCTCTTCACTTACTTCACTATTTTGGAAGGGAAAGACATGCATGAATATGTTTCATGGAAACGTCGTAAACCAAGTGTGATTTCCTCCTGAACACAAAGAATTACAATATAGAAACTTCTGTACGATACTTCTCCTACCGTGCACTTGCCACATTTAACTCAGAGTACTCCTCACTAGGTTCACTATTCTGTTAATTCAGAGTACTCCTCACTAGGTTCACTGTTCTGTCAAATCATGGCCTGTGTGAACATGTGCCCTCAAAGGTCACAAAACAAGTATGATTTTCGCCTGAACACAAATGTTACAGTATACGAAATTCTCTAGGATCCTTATCACTAAGAAGTGCAATTCCAACATTTACTCTGAATCCTCCACACGTGGTTCACTCTTTAGGATAATCACGGCTGCGTGAACATGTTATATGCGAATGTCGCAAAACAAGTATGATCTTCTCCTGAACCTTACAAAGTGTAACACTATAGAATCTTCTGTAGGATACTTATCCCTAAGAAGTGCACCTCCAACATTTGACTCGCAATCCTCCTCACTTGGTTCACTCTTTTGGAAAATCAAGGCCTGCGTGAACATAATCCCTGAAAACGTCACAAAACCAGTGTGAATTTCTCCTGAACATAAAAACTTACAACGTAGGAACATCTACAGGATTCTTATCACTGAGAAGAGAAAGTGAGACATGTGAATTTGACGCCATCTCTCCTGGTCAGTAATTTCAAGCTCATTACAAGCCTGAATATCGTTGGTACAATCAGCACAAAACAAATGTTGTTGTCTCCAGAATACAAAGTTTTACAGTCTAGCACCCTGTGTAGGATACTTATCCCAAATAAGTGCACATGCTACACATATAACTGTGAGTCCTCTTCACTTGGTTCACTATTTTGGAAAGGAACATCGTTGGTAGAATCAGCACAAAACAAATGTTGTTTTCTCCAGAATACAAAGTTATACAGTCTAGCACCCTGTGTAGGATACTTATCCCAAATAAGTGCACATGCTACATATGTAACTGTGAGTCCTCTTCACTTGGTTCACTATTTGGAAAGAAACATCGTTGATAGAATCAGCACAAAACAAATGTTGTTTTCTCCCGAATACAAAGTTTTACAGTCTAGAACCCTGTGTAGATTGATTATCCCATATAAGTGCACATGCTACATATATAACTGTGAGTCCTCTTCACTTACTTCACTATTTTGGAAGGGAAAGACATGCATGAACATGTTTCATGGAAACGTCGTAAACCAAGTGTGATTTCCCCCTGAACACAAAGAATTACAATATAGAAACTTCTGTACGATACTTCTCCTACAGTGCACTTGCCACATTTAACTCAGAGTACTCCTCACTAGGTCCACTATTCTGTTAACTCAGAGTATTCCTAACTACGTTCAATTATCTGTCAAATCATGGACTGTGTGAACATGTGCCCTCAAATGTCACAAAACCATATGATTTTCCCCTGAACACAAATGTTACAGTATACGAAATTCTCTAGGATCCTTATCACTAAGAAGTGCAATTCCAAAATTTACTCTGAATCCTCCACACGTGGTTCACTCTTTAGGATACTCACGGCCTGCGTGAACATGTTATATGCGAATGTCACAAAACAAGTATGATCTTCTCCTGAACCTTACAAAGTGTAACACTATAGAATCTTCTGAGGATACTTATCCCTGAGAAGTGCAGCTCCAACATTTGACTCGCAGTCCTCCTCACTTGGTTCACTCTTTTGGAAAATCAAGGCCTGCGTGAACATATTCCCTGAAAACGTCACAAAACCAGTGTGAATTTCTCCTGAACATAAAAACTTAAAACGTGGGAACATCTACAGGATTCTTATCACTGAGAAGAGAAAGTGAAACATGTGAATTTGACGCGATCTCTCGTGGTCACTATTTTCAAGCTCATTACAAGCCTGAATATCGTGGGTACAATCAGCACAAAACAAATGTTGTTTTCTCCAGAATACAAAGTTTTACAGTCTACATCCCTGTGTAGGATACTTATCCCAAATAAGTGCACATGCCACACATATAACTGTGAGTCCTCTTCACTTGGTTCACTATTTTGGAAAGGAATATCGTTGGTAGAATCAGCACAAAACAAATGTTCTTTTCTCCAGAATACAAAGTTATACAGTCTAGCACCCTGTGTAGGATACTTATCCCAAATAAGTGCACATGCTACATATGTAACTGTCAGTCCTCTTCACTTGGTTCACTATTTGGAAAGGAACATCGTTGGTAGAATCAGCACAAAACAAATGTTGTTTCCTCCAGAATACAAAGTTTTACAGTCTAGAACCCTGTATAGATTGCTTATCCCATATAAGTGCACATGCTACATATATAACTGTGAGTCCTCTTCACTTACTTCACTACTTTGGAAGGGAAAGACATGCATGAACATGTTTCATGGAAACGTCGTAAACCAAGTGTGATTTCCTCCTGAACACAAAGAATTACAATATAGAAACTTCTGTACGATACTTCTCCTAAAGTGCACTTGCCACATTTAACAAAACAAATGTTGTTTTCTCAAGAATACAAAGTTTTACAGTCTAGAACCCTGTGTAGATTACTCATCCCATATAAGTGCACATGATATATATATAACTGTGAGTCCTCTTCACTTACTTCACTATTTTGGAAGGGAAAGACATGCATGAACATGTTTCATGGAAACGTCGTAAACCAAGTGTGATTTCCTCCTGAACACAAAGATTTACAATATAGAAACTTCTGTATGATACTTCTCCTACAGTGCACTTGCCACATTTAACTCAGAGTACTCCTCACTAGGTTCACTATTCTGTTAACTCAGAGTACTCCTAAGTAGGTTCACTATTCTGTCAAATCATGGCCTGTGTGAACATGTGCCGTCAAATGTCACAAAACAAGTATGATTTTCGCCTGAACACAAATGTTACAGTATAGGAACTTATCTAGGATCCTTATCACTAAGAAGTGCATTCCAACATTTACTCTGAATCCTCCACACGTGGTTCACTCTTTAGGATAATCACGGCTGCGTGAACATGTTATATTCGAATGTCGCAAAACAAGTATGATCTTCTCCTGAACCTTACAAAGTGTAATACTATAGAATCTTCTGTAGGATACTTATCCCTAAGAAGTGCACCTCCAACATTTGACTCGCAGTCCTCCTCACTTGGTTCACTCTTTTGGAAAATCAAGGCCTGCGTGAACATATTCCCTGAAAACGTCACAAAACCAGTGTGAATTTCTCCTGAACATAAAAACTTACAACGTGGGAATATCTACAGGATTCTTATCACTGAGAAGAGAAAGTGAAACATGTGAACTTGACGCGATCTCTCGTGGTCACTATTTTCAAGCTCATTTAATCCTGAATATCGGTGGTACAATCAGCACAAAACAAATGTTGTTTTCTCCAGAATACAAAGTTTTACAGTCTAGAACCCTGTGTAGGATACTTATCCCAAATAAGTGCACATGCTACACATATAACTGTGAGTCCTCTTCACTTGGTTCACTATTTTGGAAAGGAACATCTTTGGTAGAATCAGCACAAAACAAATGTTGTTTTCTCCAGAATACAAAGTTTTACAGTCTAGCACCCTGTGTAGGATACTTATCCCAAATAAGTGCACATGCTACATATATAACTGTGAGTCCTCTTCACTTACTTCACTATTTTGGAAGGGAAAGACATGCATGAACATGTTTCATGGAAACGTCGTAAACCAAGTGTGATTTCCTCCTGAACACAAAGAATTACAATATAGAAACTTCTGTACGATACTTCTCCTAAAGTGCACTTGCCACATTTAACAAAACAAATGTTGTTTTCTCCAGAATACAAAGTTTTACAGTCTATAACCCTGTGTAGATTACTTATCCCATATAAGTGCACATGCTACATATATAACTGTGAGTCCTCTTCACTTACTTCACTATTTTGGAAGGGAAAGACATGCATGAACATGTTTCATGGAAACGTCGTAAACCAAGTGTGATTTCCTCCTGAACAGAAAGAATTACAATATAGAAACTTATGTACGATACTTCTCCTACAGTGCACTTGCCACATTTAACTCAGAGTACTCCTCACTAGGTTCACTATTCTGTTAATTCAGAGTACTCCTCACTAGGTTCACTGTTCTGTCAAATCATGGCCTGTGTGAACATGTGCCCTCAAAGGTCACAAAACAAGTATGATTTTCGCCTGAACACAAATGTTACAGTATACGAAATTCTCTAGGATCCTTATCACTAAGAAGTGCAATTCCAACATTTACTCTGAATCCTCCACACGTGGTTCACTCTTTAGGATAATCACGGCCTGCGTGAACATGTTATATGCGAATGTCGCAAAACAAGTATGATCTTCTCCTGAACCTTACAAAGTGTAACACTATAGAATCTTCTGTAGGATACTTATCCCTAAGAAGTGCACCTCCAACATTTGACTCGCAATCCTCCTCACTTGGTTCACTCTTTTGGAAAATCAAGGCCTGCGTGAACATAATCCCTGAAAACGTCACAAAACCAGTGTGAATTTCTCCTGAACATAAAAACTTACAACGTAGGAACATCTACAGGATTCTTATCACTGAGAAGAGAAAGTGAGACATGTGAATTTGACGCCATCTTTCCTGGTCAGTAATTTCAAGCTCATTACAAGCCTGAATATCGTTGGTACAATCAGCACAAAACAAATGTTGTTGTCTCCAGAATACAAAGTTTTACAGTCTAGCACCCTGTGTAGGATACTTATCCCAAATAAGTGCACATGCTACATATGTAACTGTGAGTCCTCTTCACTTGGTTCACTATTTGGAAAGAAACATCGTTGATAGAATCAGCACAAAACAAATGTTGTTTTCTCCCGAATACAAAGTTTTAAAGTCTAGAACCCTGTGTACATTGATTATCCCATATAAGTGCACATGCTACATATATAACTGTGAGTCCTCTTCACTTACTTCACTATTTTGGAAGGGAAAGACATGCATGAACATGTTTCATGGAAACGTCGTAAACCAAGTGTGATTTCCCCCTGAACACAAAGAATTACAATATAGAAACTTCTGTACGATACTTCTCCTACAGTGCACTTGCCACATTTAACTCAGAGTACTCCTCACTAGGTCCACTATTCTGTTAACTCAGAGTACTCCTAACTACGTTCAATTATCTGTCAAATCATGGCCTGTGTGAACATGTGCCCTCAAATGTCACAAAACAATATGATTTTCCCCTGAACACAAATGTTACAGTATACGAAATTCTCTAGGATCCTTATCACTAAGAAGTGCAATTCCAAAATTTACTCTGAATCCTCCACACGTGGTTCACTCTTTAGGATACTCACGGCCTGCGTGAACATGTTATATGCGAATGTCACAAAACAAGTATGATCTTCTCCTGAACCTTACAAAGTGTAACACTATAGAATCTTCTGAGGATACTTATCCCTGAGAAGTGCAGCTCCAACATTTGACTCGCAGTCCTCCTCACTTGGTTCACTCTTTTGGAAAATCAAGGCCTGCGTGAACATATTCCCTGAAAACGTCACAAAACCAGTGTGAATTTCTCCTGAACATAAAAACTTAAAACGTGGGAACATCTACAGGATTCTTATCACTGAGAAGAGAAAGTGAAACATATGAATTTGACGCGATCTCTCGTGGTCACTATTTTCAAGCTCATTACAAGCCTGAATATCGTGGGTACAATCAGCACAAAACAAATGTTGTTTTCTCCAGAATACAAAGTTTTACAGTCTACATCCCTGTGTAGGATACTTATCCCAAATAAGTGCACATGCCACACATATAACTGTGAGTCCTCTTCACTTGGTTCACTATTTTGGAAAGGAATATCGTTGGTAGAATCAGCACAAAACAAATGTTCTTTTCTCCAGAATACAAAGTTATACAGTCTAGCACCCTGTGTAGGATACTTATCCCAAATAAGTGCACATGCTACATATGTAACTGTGAGTCCTCTTCACTTGGTTCACTATTTGGAAAGGAACATCGTTGGTAGAATCAGCACAAAACAAATGTTGTTTCCTCCAGAATACAAAGTTTTACAGTCTAGAACCCTGTGTAGATTGATTATCCCATATAAGTGCACATGCTACATATATAACTGTGAGTCCTCTTCACTTACTTCACTATTTTGGAAGGGAAAGACATGCATGAACATGTTTCATGGAAACGTCGTAAACCAAGTGTGATTTCCTCCTGAACACAAAGAATTACAATATAGAAACTTCTGTACGATACTTCTCCTAAAGTGCACTTGCCACATTTAACAAAACAAATGTTGTTTTCTCAAGAATACAAAGTTTTACAGTCTAGAACCCTGTGTAGATTACTCATCCCATATAAGTGCACATGATATATATATAACTGTGAGTCCTCTTCACTTACTTCACTATTTTGGAAGGGAAAGACATGCATGAACATGTTTCATGGAAACGTCGTAAACCAAGTGTGATTTCCTCCTGAACACAAAGATTTACAATATAGAAACTTCTGTATGATACTTCTCCTACAGTGCACTTGCCACATTTAACTCAGAGTACTCCTCACTAGGTTCACTATTCTGTTAACTCAGAGTACTCCTAAGTAGGTTCACTATTCTGTCAAATCATGGCCTGTGTGAACATGTGCCGTCAAATGTCACAAAACAAGTATGATTTTCGCCTGAACACAAATGTTACAGTATAGGAACTTATCTAGGATCCTTATCACTAAGAAGTGCATTCCAACATTTACTCTGAATCCTCCACACGTGGTTCACTCTTTAGGATAATCACGGCTGCGTGAACATGTTATATTCGAATGTCGCAAAACAAGTATGATCTTCTCCTGAACCTTACAAAGTGTAATACTATAGAATCTTCTGTAGGATACTTATCCCTAAGAAGTGCACCTCCAACATTTGACTCGCAGTCCTCCTCACTTGGTTCACTCTTTTGGAAAATCAAGGCCTGCGTGAACATATTCCCTGAAAACGTCACAAAACCAGTGTGAATTTCTCCTGAACATAAAAACTTACAACGTGGGAATATCTACAGGATTCTTATCACTGAGAAGAGAAAGTGAAACATGTGAACTTGACGCGATCTCTCGTGGTCACTATTTTCAAGCTCATTTAATCCTGAATATCGGTGGTACAATCAGCACAAAACAAATGTTGTTTTCTCCAGAATACAAAGTTTTACAGTCTAGAACCCTGTGTAGGATACTTATCCCAAATAAGTGCACATGCTACACATATAACTGTGAGTCCTCTTCACTTGGTTCACTATTTTGGAAAGGAACATCTTTGGTAGAATCAGCACAAAACAAATGTTGTTTTCTCCAGAATACAAAGTTTTACAGTCTAGCACCCTGTGTAGGATACTTATCCCAAATAAGTGCACATGCTACATATATAACTGTGAGTCCTCTTCACTTACTTCACTATTTTGGAAGGGAAAGACATGCATGAACATGTTTCATGGAAACGTCGTAAACCAAGTGTGATTTCCTCCTGAACACAAAGAATTACAATATAGAAACTTCTGTACGATACTTCTCCTAAAGTGCACTTGCCACATTTAACAAAACAAATGTTGTTTTCTCCAGAATACAAAGTTTTACAGTCTATAACCCTGTGTAGATTACTTATCCCATATAAGTGCACATGCTACATATATAACTGTGAGTCCTCTTCACTTACTTCACTATTTTGGAAGGGAAAGACATGCATGAACATGTTTCATGGAAACGTCGTAAACCAAGTGTGATTTCCTCCTGAACAGAAAGAATTACAATATAGAAACTTATGTACGATACTTCTCCTACAGTGCACTTGCCACATTTAACTCAGAGTACTCCTCACTAGGTTCACTATTCTGTTAATTCAGAGTACTCCTCACTAGGTTCACTGTTCTGTCAAATCATGGCCTGTGTGAACATGTGCCCTCAAAGGTCACAAAACAAGTATGATTTTCGCCTGAACACAAATGTTACAGTATACGAAATTCTCTAGGATCCTTATCACTAAGAAGTGCAATTCCAACATTTACTCTGAATCCTCCACACGTGGTTCACTCTTTAGGATAATCACGGCCTGCGTGAACATGTTATATGCGAATGTCGCAAAACAAGTATGATCTTCTCCTGAACCTTACAAAGTGTAACACTATAGAATCTTCTGTAGGATACTTATCCCTAAGAAGTGCACCTCCAACATTTGACTCGCAATCCTCCTCACTTGGTTCACTCTTTTGGAAAATCAAGGCCTGCGTGAACATAATCCCTGAAAACGTCACAAAACCAGTGTGAATTTCTCCTGAACATAAAAACTTACAACGTAGGAACATCTACAGGATTCTTATCACTGAGAAGAGAAAGTGAGACATGTGAATTTGACGCCATCTCTCCTGGTCAGTAATTTCAAGCTCATTACAAGCCTGAATATCGTTGGTACAATCAGCACAAAACAAATGTTGTTGTCTCCAGAATACAAAGTTTTACAGTCTAGCACCCTGTGTAGGATACTTATCCCAAATAAGTGCACATGCTACATATGTAACTGTGAGTCCTCTTCACTTGGTTCACTATTTGGAAAGAAACATCGTTGATAGAATCAGCACAAAACAAATGTTGTTTTCTCCCGAATACAAAGTTTTAAAGTCTAGAACCCTGTGTACATTGATTATCCCATATAAGTGCACATGCTACATATATAACTGTGAGTCCTCTTCACTTACTTCACTATTTTGGAAGGGAAAGACATGCATGAACATGTTTCATGGAAACGTCGTAAACCAAGTGTGATTTCCCCCTGAACACAAAGAATTACAATATAGAAACTTCTGTACGATACTTCTCCTACAGTGCACTTGCCACATTTAACTCAGAGTACTCCTCACTAGGTCCACTATTCTGTTAACTCAGAGTACTCCTAACTACGTTCAATTATCTGTCAAATCATGGCCTGTGTGAACATGTGCCCTCAAATGTCACAAAACAATATGATTTTCCCCTGAACACAAATGTTACAGTATACGAAATTCTCTAGGATCCTTATCACTAAGAAGTGCAATTCCAAAATTTACTCTGAATCCTCCACACGTGGTTCACTCTTTAGGATACTCACGGCCTGCGTGAACATGTTATATGCGAATGTCACAAAACAAGTATGATCTTCTCCTGAACCTTACAAAGTGTAACACTATAGAATCTTCTGAGGATACTTATCCCTGAGAAGTGCAGCTCCAACATTTGACTCGCAGTCCTCCTCACTTGGTTCACTCTTTTGGAAAATCAAGGCCTGCGTGAACATATTCCCTGAAAACGTCACAAAACCAGTGTGAATTTCTCCTGAACATAAAAACTTAAAACGTGGGAACATCTACAGGATTCTTATCACTGAGAAGAGAAAGTGAAACATATGAATTTGACGCGATCTCTCGTGGTCACTATTTTCAAGCTCATTACAAGCCTGAATATCGTGGGTACAATCAGCACAAAACAAATGTTGTTTTCTCCAGAATACAAAGTTTTACAGTCTACATCCCCGTGTAGGATACTTATCCCAAATAAGTGCACATGCCACACATATAACTGTGAGTCCTCTTCACTTGGTTCACTATTTTGGAAAGGAATATCGTTGGTAGAATCAGCACAAAACAAATGTTCTTTTCTCCAGAATACAAAGTTATACAGTCTAGCACCCTGTGTAGGATACTTATCCCAAATAAGTGCACATGCTACATATGTAACTGTGAGTCCTCTTCACTTGGTTCACTATTTGGAAAGGAACATCGTTGGTAGAATCAGCACAAAACAAATGTTGTTTCCTCCAGAATACAAAGTTTTACAGTCTAGAACCCTGTGTAGATTGATTATCCCATATAAGTGCACATGCTACATATATAACTGTGAGTCCTCTTCACTTACTTCACTATTTTGGAAGGGAAAGACATGCATGAACATGTTTCATGGAAACGTCGTAAACCAAGTGTGATTTCCTCCTGAACACAAAGAATTACAATATAGAAACTTCTGTACGATACTTCTCCTAAAGTGCACTTGCCACATTTAACAAAACAAATGTTGTTTTCTCAAGAATACAAAGTTTTACAGTCTAGAACCCTGTGTAGATTACTCATCCCATATAAGTGCACATGATATATATATAACTGTGAGTCCTCTTCACTTACTTCACTATTTTGGAAGGGAAAGACATGCATGAACATGTTTCATGGAAACGTCGTAAACCAAGTGTGATTTCCTCCTGAACACAAAGATTTACAATATAGAAACTTCTGTATGATACTTCTCCTACAGTGCACTTGCCACATTTAACTCAGAGTACTCCTCACTAGGTTCACTATTCTGTTAACTCAGAGTACTCCTAAGTAGGTTCACTATTCTGTCAAATCATGGCCTGTGTGAACATGTGCCGTCAAATGTCACAAAACAAGTATGATTTTCGCCTGAACACAAATGTTACAGTATAGGAACTTATCTAGGATCCTTATCACTAAGAAGTGCATTCCAACATTTACTCTGAATCCTCCACACGTGGTTCACTCTTTAGGATAATCACGGCTGCGTGAACATGTTATATTCGAATGTCGCAAAACAAGTATGATCTTCTCCTGAACCTTACAAAGTGTAATACTATAGAATCTTCTGTAGGATACTTATCCCTAAGAAGTGCACCTCCAACATTTGACTCGCAGTCCTCCTCACTTGGTTCACTCTTTTGGAAAATCAAGGCCTGCGTGAACATATTCCCTGAAAACGTCACAAAACCAGTGTGAATTTCTCCTGAACATAAAAACTTACAACGTGGGAACATCTACAGGATTCTTATCACTGAGAAGAGAAAGTGAAACATGTGAACTTGACGCGATCTCTCGTGGTCACTATTTTCAAGCTCATTTAATCCTGAATATCGGTGGTACAATCAGCACAAAACAAATGTTGTTTTCTCCAGAATACAAAGTTTTACAGTCTAGAACCCTGTGTAGGATACTTATCCCAAATAAGTGCACATGCTACACATATAACTGTGAGTCCTCTTCACTTGGTTCACTATTTTGGAAAGGAACATCGTTGGTAGAATCAGCACAAAACAAATGTTGTTTTCTCCCGAATACAAAGTTTTACAGTCTAGAACCCTGTGTACATTGATTATCCCATATAAGTGCACATGCTACATATATAACTGTGAGTCCTCTTCACTTACTTCACTATTTTGGAAGGGAAAGACATGCATGAACATGTTTCATGGAAACGTCGTAAACCAAGTGTGATTTCCCCTGAACACAAAGAATTACAATATAGAAACTTCTGTACGATACTTCTCCTACAGTGCACTTGCCACATTTAACTCAGAGTACTCCTCACTAGGTCCACTATTCTGTTAACTCAGAGTACTCCTAACTACGTTCAATTATCTGTCAAATCATGGCCTGTGTGAACATGTGCCCTCAAATGTCACAAAACAATATGATTTTCCCCTGAACACAAATGTTACAGTATACGAAATTCTCTAGGATCCTTATCACTAAGAAGTGCAATTCCAAAATTTAGTCTGAATCCTCCACACGTGGTTCACTCTTTAGGATACTCACGGCCTGCGTGAACATGTTATATGCGAATGTCACAAAACAAGTATGATCTTCTCCTGAACCTTACAAAGTGTAACACTATAGAATCTTCTGAGGATACTTATCCCTGAGAAGTGCAGCTCCAACATTTGACTCGCAGTCCTCCTCACTTGGTTCACTCTTTTGGAAAATCAAGGCCTGCGTGAACATATTCCCTGAAAACGTCACAAAACCAGTGTGAATTTCTCCTGAACATAAAAACTTAAAACGTGGGAACATCTACAGGATTCTTATCACTGAGAAGAGAAAGTGAAACATATGAATTTGACGCGATCTCTCGTGGTCACTATTTTCAAGCTCATTACAAGCCTGAATATCGTGGGTACAATCAGCACAAAACAAATGTTGTTTTCTCCAGATTACAAAGTTTTACAGTCTACATCCCTGTGTAGGATACTTATCCCAAATAAGTGCACATGCCACACATATAACTGTGAGTCCTCTTCACTTGGTTCACTATTTTGGAAAGGAATATCGTTGGTAGAATCAGCACAAAACAAATGTTCTTTTCTCCAGAATACAAAGTTATACAGTCTAGCACCATGTGTAGGATACTTATCCCAAATAAGTGCACATGCTACATATGTAACTGTGAGTCCTCTTCACTTGGTTCACTATTTGGAAAGGAACATCGTTGGTAGAATCAGCACAAAACAAATGTTGTTTCCTCCAGAATACAAAGTTTTACAGTCTAGAACCCTGTGTAGATTGATTATCCCATATAAGTGCACATGCTACATATATAACTGTGAGTCCTCTTCACTTACTTCACTATTTTGGAAGGGAAAGACATGCATGAACATGTTTCATGGAAACGTCGTAAACCAAGTGTGATTTCCTCCTGAACACAAAGAATTACAATATAGAAACTTCTGTACGATACTTCTCCTAAAGTGCACTTGCCACATTTAACAAAACAAATGTTGTTTTCTCAAGAATACAAAGTTTTACAGTCTAGAACCCTGTGTAGATTACTCATCCCTTATAAGTGCACATGATACATATATAACTGTGAGTCCTCTTCACTTACTTCACTATTTTGGAAGGGAAAGACATGCATGAACATGTTTCATGGAAACGTCGTAAACCAAGTGTGATTTCCTCCTGAACACAAAGAATTACAATATAGAAACTTCTGTATGATACTTCTCCTACAGTGCACTTGCCACATTTAACTCAGAGTACTCCTCACTAGGTTCACTATTCTGTTAACTCAGAGTACTCCTAAGTAGGTTCACTATTCTGTCAAATCCTGGCCTGTGTGAACATGTGCCGTCAAATATCACAAAGCAAGTATGATTTTCGCCTGAACACAAATGTTACAGTATAGGAACTTATCTAGGATCCTTATCACAAAGAAGTGCATTCCAACATTTACTCTGAATCCTCCACACGTGGTTCAGTCTTTAGGATAACCAAGGCTGCGTGAACATGTTATATTCGAATGTCGCAAAACAAGTATGATCTTCTCCTGAACCTTACAAAGTGTAATACTATAGAATCTTCTGGAGGATACTTATCCCTAAGACGTGCACCTCCAACATTTGACTCGCAGTCCTCCTCACTTGGTTCACTCTTTTGGAAAATCAAGGCCTGCGTGAACATATTCCCTGAAAACGTCACAAAACCAGTGTGAATTTCTCCTGAACATAAAAACTTACAACGTGGGAACATCTACAGGATTCTTATCACTGAGAAGAGAAAGTGAAACATGTGAATTTGACGCGATCTCTCGTGGTCACTATTTTCAAGCTCATTACAATCCTGAATATCGGTGGTACAATCAGCACAAAACAAATGTTGTTTTCTCCAGAATACAAAGTTTTACAGTCTAGAACCCTGTGTAGGATACTTATCCCAAATAAGTGCACATGCTACACATATAACTGTGAGTCCTCTTCACTTGGTTCACTATTTTGGAAAGGAACATCGTTGGTAGAAATAGCACAAAACAAATGTTGTTTTCTCCAGAATACAAAGTTTTACAGTCTAGCACCCTGTGTAGGATACTTATCCCAAATAAGTGCACATGCTACATATGTAACTGTGAGTCCTCTTCACTTGGTTCACTATTTTGGAAAGGAACATCGTTGGTAGAATCAGCACAAAACAAATGTTGTTTTCTCCAGAATACAAAGTTTTACAGTCTAGAACCCTGTGTAGATTGCTTATCCCATATAAGTGCACATGCTACATATATAACTGTGAGTCCTCTTCACTTACTTCACTATTTTGGAAGGGAAAGACATGCATGAACATGTTTCATGGAAACGTCGTAAACCAAGTGTGATTTCCTCCTGAACACAAAGAATTACAATATAGAAACTTCTGTACGATACTTCTCCTAAAGTGCACTTGCCACATTTAACAAAACAAATGTTGTTTTCTCAAGAATACAAAGTTTTACAGTCTAGAACCCTGTGTAGATTACTTATCCCATATAAGTGCACATGCTACATATATAACTGTGAGTCCTCTTCACTTACTTCACTATTTAGGAAGGGAAAGACATGCATGAACGTGTTTCATGGAAACGTCGTAAACCAAGTGTGATTTTCTCCTGAACACAAAGAATTACAATATAGAAACTTATGTACGATACTTCTCCTACAGTGCACTTGCCACATTTAACTCAGAGTACTCCTCACTAGGTTCACTATTCTGTTAATTCAGAGTACTCCTCACTAGGTTCACTGTTCTGTCAAATCATGGCCTGTGTGAACATGTGCCCTCAAATGTCACAAAACAAGTATGATTTTCGCCTGAACACAAATGTTACAGTATACGAAATTCTCTAGGATCCTTATCACTAAGAAGTGCAATTCCAACATTTACTCTGAATCCTCCACACGTGGTTCACTCTTTAGGATAATCACGGCCTGCGTGAACATGTTATATGCGAATGTCGCAAAACAAGTATGATCTTCTCCTGAACCTTACAAAGTGTAACACTATAGAATCTTCTGTAGGATACTTATCCCTAAGAAGTGCACCTGCAACATTTGACTCGCAGTCCTCCTCACTTGGTTCACTCTTTTGGAAAATCAAGGCCTGCGTGAACATAATCTCTGAAAACGTCACAAAACCAGTGTGAATTTCTCCTGAACATAAAAACTTACAACGTAGGAATAATTACAGGATTCTTATCACTGAGAAGAGAAAGTGAGACATGTGAATTTGACGCCCTCTCTCCTGGTCAGTAATTTCAAGCTCATTACAAGCCTGAATATCGTTGGTACAATCAGCACAAATGTTGTTGTCTCCAGAATACAAAGTTTTACAGTCTAGCACCCTGTGTAGGATGCTTATCCCAAATAAGTGCACATGCTACACATATAACTGTGAGTCCTCTTCACTTGGTTCACTATTTTGGAAAGGAACATCGTTGGTAGAATCAGCACAAAACAAATGTTGTTTTCTCCAGAATACAAAGTTATACAGTCTAGCACCCTGTGTAGGATACTTATCCCAAATAAGTGCACATGCTACATATGTAACTGTGAGTCCTCTTCACTTGGTTCACTATTTGGAAAGAAACATCGTTGATAGAATCAGCACAAAACAAATGTTGTTTTCTCCCGAATACAAAGTTTTACAGTCTAGAACCCTGTGTAGATTGATTATCCCATATAAGTGCACATGCTACATATATAACTGTGAGTCCTCTTCACTTACTTCACTATTTTGGAAGGGAAAGACATGCATGAACATGTTTCATGGAAACGTCGTAAACCAAGTGTGGTTTCCCCCTGAACACAAAGAATTACAATATAGAAACTTCTGTACGATACTTCTCCTACAGTGCACTTGCCACATTTAACTCAAAGTACTCCTCACTAGGTCCACTATTCTGTTAACTCAGAGTACTCCTAACTACGTTCAATTATCTGTCAAATCATGGCCTGTGTGAACATGTGCCCTCAAATGTCACAAAACAATATGATTTTCCCCTGAACACAAATGTTACAGTATACGAAATTCTCTAGGATCCTTATCACTAAGAAGTGCAATTCCAAAATTTACTCTGAATCCTCCACACGTGGTTCACTCTTTAGGATAATCACGGCCTGCGTGAACATGTTATATGCGAATGTCACAAAACAAGTATGATCTTCTCCTGAACCTTACAAAGTGTAACACTATAGAATCTTCTGAGGATACTTATACCTGAGAAGTGCAGCTCCAACATTTGACTCGCAGTCCTCCTCACTTGGTTCACTCTTTTGGAAAATCAAGGCCTGCGTGAACATATTCCCGGAAAACGTCACAAAACCAGTGTGAATTTCTCCTGAACATAAAAACTTAAAACGTGGGAACATCTACAGGATTCTTATCACTGAGAAGAGAAAGTGAAACATGTGAATTTGACGCGATCTCTCGTGGTCACTATTTTCAAGCTCATTACAAGCCTGAATATCGTGGGTACAATCAGCACAAAACAAATGTTATTTTCTCCAGAATACAAAGTTTTACAGTCTACATCCCTGTGTAGGATACTTATCCCAAATAAGTGCACATGCCACACATATAACTGTGAGTCCTCTTCACTTGGTTCACTATTTTGGAAAGGAACATCGTTGGTAGAATCAGCACAAAACAAATGTTGTTTTCTCCAGAATACAAAGTTATACAGTCTAGCACCCTGTGTAGGATAATTATCCCAAATAAGTGCACATGCTACATATGTAACTGTGAGTCCTCTTCACTTGGTTCACTATTTGGAAAGGAACATCGTTGGTAGAATCAGCACAAAACAAATGTTGTTTTCTCCAGAATACAGAGTTTTACAGTCTAGAACCCTGTGTAGATTGATTATCCCATGTAAGTGCACATGTTACACATATAACTGTGAGTCCTCTTCACTTGGTTCACTATTTTGGAAGAGAAAGACATGCATGAACATGTTTCATGGAAACGTCGTAAACCAAGTGTGATTTCCTCCTGAACACAAAGAATTACAATATCGAAACTTCAGTACGATACTTCTCCTACAGGGCACTTGCCACATTTAACTCAGAGTACTCCTCACTAGGTTCACTATTCTGTTAACTCAGAGTACTCCTAACTACGTTCACTATTCTGTCAAATCATGGCCTGTGTGAACATGTGACCTCAAATGTCACAAAGCAAGTATGATTTTCGCCTGAACACAAATGTTACAGTATACGAAATTCTCTAGGATCCTTATCACTAAGAAGTGCAATTCCAACATTTACTCTGAATCCTCCACACGTGGTTCACTCTTTAGGATAATCACGGCCTGCGTGAACATGTTATATGCGAATGTCGCAAAACAAGTATGATCTTCTCCTGAACCTTACAAAGTGTAACACTATAGAATCTTCTGTAGGATACTTATCCCTAAGAAGTGCAGCTCCAACATTTCACTCGCAGTCCTCCTCACTTGGTTCACTTTTTTGGAAAATCTAGGCCTGCGTGAACATATACCCTGAAAACGTCACAAAACCAGTGTGAATTTCTCCTGAACATAAAAACTTACAACGTAGGAACATCTACAGGATTCTTATCACTGAGAAGACAAAGTGAAACATGTGAATTTGACGCGATCTCTCGTGGTCACTATTTTCAAGCTCATTACAAGCCTGAATATCGTTGATACAATCAGCACAAAACAAATGATGTTTTCTCCAGAATACAAAGTTTTACAGTCTAGAACCCTGTGTAGGATACTTATCCCAAATAAGTGCACATGCTACACATATAACTGTGAGTCCTCTTCACTTGGTTCACTATATTGGAAAGGAACATCGTTGGTAGAATCAGCACAAAACAAATGTTGTTTTCTCCAGAATACAAAGTTATACAGTCTAGCACCCTGTGTAGGATACTTATCCCAAATAAGTGCACATGCTACATATGTAACTGTGAGTCCTCTTCACTTGCTTCACTATTTGGAAAGGAACATCGTTGGTAGAATCAGCACAAAACAAATGTTGTTTCCTCCAGAATACAAAGTTTTACAGTCTAGAACCCTGTATAGATTGCTTATCCCATATAAGTGCACATGCTACATATATAACTCTGAGTCCTCTTCACTTACTTCACTACTTTGGAAGGGAAAGACATGCATGAGCATGTTTCATGGAAACGTCGTAAACCAAGTGTGATTTCCTCCTGAACACAAAGAATTACAATATAGAAACTTCTGTACGATACTTCTCCTACAGTGCACTTGCCACATTTAACTCAGAGTACTCCTCACTAGGTTCACTATTCTGTTAATTCAGAGTACTCCTAACTAGGTTCACTATTCTGTCAAATCATGGCCTGTGTGAACATGTGCCCTCAAATGTCACAAAACAAGTATGATTTTCGCCTGAACACAAATGTTACAGTATAGGAACTTCTCTAGGATCCTTATCACTAAGAAGTGCAATTCCAGCATTTACTCTGAATCCTCCACACGTGGTTCACTCTTTAGGATAATCACAGCTGCGTGAACATGTTATATGCGAATGTCGCAAAACAAGTATGATCTTCTCCTGAACCTTACAAAGTGTAACACTATAGAATCTTCTGTAGGATACTTATCCCTAAGAAGTGCACCTCCAACATTTCACTCGCAGTCCTCCTCACTTGGTTCACTCTTTTGGAAAATCAAGGCCTGCGTGAACATAATCCCTGAAAACGTCACAAAACCAGTGTGAATTTCTCCTGAACATAAAAACTTACAACGTAGGAACATCTACAGGATTCTTATCACTGAGAAGAGAAAGTGAAACATGTGAATTTGACGCGATCTCTCGTGGTCACTATTTTCAAGCTCATTACAAGCCTGAATATCGTTGGTACAATCAGCACAAAACAAATGATGTTTTCTCCAGAATACAAAGTTTTACAGTCTAGAACCCTGTGTAGGATACTTATCCCAAATAAGTGCACATGCTACACATATAACTGTGAGTCCTCTTCACTTGGTTCACTATATTGGAAAGGAACATCGTTGGTAGAATCAGCACAAAACAAATGTTGTTTTCTCCAGAATACAAAGTTTTACAGTCTAGCACCCTGTGTAGGATACTTATCCCAAATAAGTGCACATGCTACATATGTAACTGTGAGTCCTCTTCACTTGGTTCACTATTTGGAAAGGAACATCGTTGGTAGAATCAGCACAAAACAAATGTTGTTTTCTCCAGAATACAGAGTTTTACAGTCTAGAACCCTGTGTAGATTGATTATCCCATGTAAGTGCACATGTTACACATATAACTGTGAGTCCTCTTCACTTGGTTCACTATTTTGGAAGAGAAAGACATGCATGAACATGTTTCATGGAAACGTCGTAAACCAAGTGTGATTTCCTCCTGAACACAAAGAATTACAATATCGAAACTTCAGTACGATACTTCTCCTACAGGGCACTTGCCACATTTAACTCAGAGTACTCCTCACTAGGTTCACTATTCTGTTAACTCAGAGTACTCCTAACTACGTTCACTATTCTGTCAAATCATGGCCTGTGTGAACATGTGACCTCAAATGTCACAAAGCAAGTATGATTTTCGCCTGAACACAAATGTTACAGTATACGAAATTCTCTAGGATCCTTATCACTAAGAAGTGCAATTCCAACATTTACTCTGAATCCTCCACACGTGGTTCACTCTTTAGGATAATCACGGCCTGCGTGAACATGTTATATGCGAATGTCGCAAAACAAGTATGATCTTCTCCTGAACCTTACAAAGTGTAACACTATAGAATCTTCTGTAGGATACTTATCCCTAAGAAGTGCAGCTCCAACATTTCACTCGCAGTCCTCCTCACTTGGTTCACTTTTTGGAAAATCTAGGCCTGCGTGAACATATACCCTGAAAACGTCACAAAACCAGTGTGAATTTCTCCTGAACATAAAAACTTACAACGTAGGAACATCTACAGGATTCTTATCACTGAGAAGAGAAAGTGAAACATGTGAATTTGACGCGATCTCTCGTGGTCACTATTTTCAAGCTCATTACAAGCCTGAATATCGTTGATACAATCAGCACAAAACAAATGATGTTTTCTCCAGAATACAAAGTTTTACAGTCTAGAACCCTGTGTAGGATACTTATCCCAAATAAGTGCACATGCTACACATATAACTGTGAGTCCTCTTCACTTGGTTCACTATATTGGAAAGGAACATCGTTGGTAGAATCAGCACAAAACAAATGTTGTTTTCTCCAGAATACAAAGTTTTACAGTCTAGCACCCTGTGTAGGATACTTATCCCAAATAAGTGCACATGCTACATATGTAACTGTGAGTCCTCTTCACTTGGTTCACTATTTGGAAAGGAACATCGTTGGTAGAATCAGCACAAAACAAATGTTGTTTTCTCCAGAATACAGAGTTTTACAGTCTAGAACCCTGTGTAGATTGATTATCCCATGTAAGTGCACATGTTACACATATAACTGTGAGTCCTCTTCACTTGGTTCACTATTTTGGAAGAGAAAGACATGCATGAACATGTTTCATGGAAACGTCGTAAACCAAGTGTGATTTCCTCCTGAACACAAGAATTACAATATCGAAACTTCAGTACGATACTTCTCCTACAGGGCACTTGCCACATTTAACTCAGAGTACTCCTCACTAGGTTCACTATTCTGTTAACTCAGAGTACTCCTAACTACGTTCACTATTCTGTCAAATCATGGCCTGTGTGAACATGTGACCTCAAATGTCACAAAGCAAGTATGATTTTCGCCTGAACACAAATGTTACAGTATACGAAATTCTCTAGGATCCTTATCACTAAGAAGTGCAATTCCAACATTTACTCTGAATCCTCCACACGTGGTTCACTCTTTAGGATAATCACGGCCTGCGTGAACATGTTATATGCGAATGTCGCAAAACAAGTATGATCTTCTCCTGAACCTTACAAAGTGTAACACTATAGAATCTTCTGTAGGATACTTATCCCTAAGAAGTGCAGCTCCAACATTTCACTCGCAGTCCTCCTCACTTGGTTCACTTTTTTGGAAAATCTAGGCCTGCGTGAACATATACCCTGAAAACGTCACAAAACCAGTGTGAATTTCTCCTGAACATAAAAACTTACAACGTAGGAACATCTACAGGATTCTTATCACTGAGAAGAGAAAGTGAAACATGTGAATTTGACGCGATCTCTCGTGGTCACTATTTTCAAGCTCATTACAAGCCTGAATATCGTTGGTACAATCAGCACAAAACAAATGATGTTTTCTCCAGAATACAAAGTTTTACAGTCTAGAACCCTGTGTAGGATACTTATCCCAAATAAGTGCACATGCTACACATATAACTGTGAGTCCTCTTCACTTGGTTCACTATATTGGAAAGGAACATCGTTGGTAGAATCAGCACAAAACAAATGTTGTTTTCTCCAGAATACAAAGTTTTACAGTCTAGAACCCTGTATAGATTGCTTATCCCATATAAGTGCACATGCTACATATATAACTGTGAGTCCTCTTCACTTACTTCACTATTTTGGAAGGGAAAGACATGCATGAGCATGTTTCATGGAAACGTCGTAAACCAAGTGTGATTTCCTCCTGAACACAAAGAATTACAATATAGAAACTTCTGTACGATACTTCTCCTACAGTGCACTTGCCACATTTAACTCAGAGTACTCCTCACTAGGTTCACTATTCTGTTAATTCAGAGTACTCCTCACTAGGTTCACTGTTCTGTCAAATCATGGCCTGTGTGAACATGTGCCCTCAAATGTCACAAAACAAGTATGATTTTCGCCTGAACACAAATGTTACAGTATACGAAATTCTCTAGGATCCTTATCACTAAGAAGTGCAATTCCAACATTTACTCTGAATCCTCCACACGTGGTTCACTCTTTAGGATAATCACGGCCTGCGTGAACATGTTATATGCGAATGTCGCAAAACAAGTATGATCTTCTCCTGAACCTTACAAAGTGTAACACTATAGAATCTTCTGTAGGATACTTATCCCTAAGAAGTGCACCTCCAACATTTGACTCGCAGTCCTCCTCACTTGGTTCACTCTTTTGGAAAATCAAGGCCTGCGTGAACATAATCCCTGAAAACGTCACAAAACCAGTATGAATTTCTCCTGAACATAAAAACTTACAACGTAGGAACAATCTACAGGATTCTTATCACTGTAGAAGAGAAAGTGAAACATGTGAATTTGACGCCTTCTCTCCTGGTCAGTAATTTCAAGCTCATTACAAGCCTGAATATCGTTGGTACAATCAGCACAAAACAAATGTTGTTGTCTCCAGAATACAAAGTTTTACAGTCTAGCACCCTGTGTAGGATACTTATCCCAAATAAGTGCACATGCTACACATATAACTGTGAGTCCTCTTCACTTGGTTCACTATTTTGGAAAGGAACATCGTTGGTAGAATCAGCACAAAACAAATGTTGTTTTCTCCAGAATACAAAGTTATACAGTCTAGCACCCTGTGTAGGATACTTATCCCAAATAAGTGCACATGCTACATATGTAACTGTGAGTACTCTTCACTTGGTTCACTATTTGGAAAGAAACATCGTTGATAGAATCAGCACAAAACAAATGTTGTTTTCTCCCGAATACAAAGTTTTACAGTCTAGAACCCTGTGTAGATTGATTATCCCATATAAGTGCACATGCTACATATATAACTGTGAGTCCTCTTCACTTACTTCACTATTTGGAAGGGAAAGACATGCATGAACATGTTTCATGGAAACGTTGTAAACCAAGTGTGATTTCCTCCTGAACACAAAGAATTACAATATAGAAACTTCTGTACGATACTTCTCCTACAGTGCACTTGCCACATTTAACTCAGAGTACTCCTCACTAGGTTCCACTATTCTGTTAACTCAGAGTACTCCTAACTAGTTCACTTATCTGTCAAATCATGGCCTGTGTGAACATGTGCCCTCAAATGTCACAAAACAAGTATGATTTTCGCCTGAACACAAATGTTACAGTATACGAAATTCTCTAGGATCCTTATCACTAAGAAGTGCAATTCAAAATTTACTCTGAATCCTCCACACGTGGTTCACTCTTTAGGATAATCACGGCCTGCGTGAACATGTTATATGCGAATGTCACAAAACAAGTATGATCTTCTCCTGAACCTTACAAAGTGTAACACTATAGAATCTTCTGAGGATACTTATACCTAAGAAGTGCACCTCCAACATTTGAGTCGCAGTCCTCCTCACTTGGTTCACTCTTTTGCAAAATCAAGGCCTGCGTGAACATATTCCCTGAAAACGACACAAAACCAGTGTGAATTTCTCCTGAACATAAAACTTACAACGTAGGAACATCTACAGGTTTCTTATCACTGAGAAGAGAAAGTGAAACATGTGAATTTGACGCGATCTCTCGTGGTCACTATTTTCAAGCTCATTACAAGCCTGAACATCGTTGGTACAATCAGCACAAAACAAATGTTGTTTTCTCCAGAATACAAAGTTTTACAGTCTACATCCCTGTGTAGGATACTTATCCCAAATAAGTGCACATGCCACACATATAACTGTGAGTCCTCTTCACTTGGTTCACTATTTTGGAAAGGAACATCGTTGGTAGAATCAGCACAAAACAAATGTTGTTTTCTCCAGAATACAAAGTTATACAGTCTAGCACCCTGTGTAGGATACTTATCCCAAATAAGTGCACATGCTACATATGTAACTGTGAGTCCTCTTCACTTGCTTCACTATTTGGAAAGGAACATCGTTGGTAGAATCAGCACAAAACAAATGTTGTTTCCTCCAGAATACAAAGTTTTACAGTCTAGAACCCTGTATAGATTGCTTATCCCATATAAGTGCACATGCTACATATATAACTCTGAGTCCTCTTCACTTACTTCACTACTTTGGAAGGGAAAGACATGCATGAAGCATGTTTCATGGAAACGTCGTAAACCAAGTGTGATTTCCTCCTGAACACAAAGAATTACAATATAGAAACTTCTGTACGATACTTCTCCTACAGTGCACTTGCCACATTTAACTCAGAGTACTCCTCACTAGGTTCACTATTTTGTTAATTCAGAGTACTCCTAACTAGGTTCACTATTCTGTCAAATCATGGCCTGTGTGAACATGTGCCCTCAAATGTCACAAAACAAGTATGATTTCCGCCTGAACACAAATGTTACAGTATAGGAAATTCTCTAGGATCCTTATCACTAAGAAGTGCAATTCCAGCATTTACTCTGAATCCTCCACACGTGGTTCACTCTTTAGGATAATCACAGCCTGCGTGAACATGTTATATGCGAATGTCGCAAAACAAGTATGATCTTCTCCTGAACCTTACAAAGTGTAACACTATAGAATCTTCTGTAGGATACTTATCCCTAAGAAGTGCACCTCCAACATTTCACTCGCAGTCCTCCTCACTTGGTTCACTCTTTTGGAAAATCAAGGCCTGCGTGAACATAATCCCTGAAAACGTCACAAAACCAGTGTGAATTTCTCCTGAACATAAAAACTTACAACGTAGGAACATCTACAGGATTCTTATCACTGAGAAGAGAAAGTGAAACATGTGAATTTGACGCGATCTCTCGTGGTCACTATTTTCAAGCTCATTACAAGCCTGAATATCGTTGGTACAATCAGCACAAAACAAATGATGTTTTCTCCAGAATACAAAGTTTTACAGTCTAGAACCCTGTGTAGGATACTTATCCCAAATAAGTGCACATGCTACACATATAACTGTGAGTCCTCTTCACTTGGTTCACTATATTGGAAAGGAACATCGTTGGTAGAATCAGCACAAAACAAATGTTGTTTTCTCCAGAATACAAAGTTTTACAGTCTAGCACCCTGTGTAGGATACTTATCCCAAATAAGTGCACATGCTACATATGTAACTGTGAGTCCTCTTCAATTGGTTCACTATTTGGAAAGGAACATCGTTGGTAGAATCAGCACAAAACAAATGTTGTTTTCTCCAGAATACAGAGTTTTACAGTCTAGAACCCTGTGTAGATTGATTATCCCATGTAAGTGCACATGTTACACATATAACTGTGAGTCCTCTTCACTTGGTTCACTATTTTGGAAGAGAAAGACATGCATGAACATGTTTCATGGAAACGTCGTAAACCAAGTGTGATTTCCTCCTGAACACAAAGAATTACAATATAGAAACTTCAGTACGATACTTCTCCTACAGGGCACTTGCCACATTTAACTCAGAGTACTCCTCACTAGGTTCACTATTCTGTTAACTCAGAGTACTCCTAACTACGTTCACTATTCTGTCAAATCATGGCCTGTGTGAACATGTGACCTCAAATGTCACAAAGCAAGTATGATTTTCGCCTGAACACAAATGTTACAGTATACGAAATTCTCTAGGATCCTTATCACTAAGAAGTGCAATTCCAACATTTACTCTGAATCCTCCACACGTGGTTCACTCTTTAGGATAATCACGGCCTGCGTGAACATGTTATATGCGAATGTCGCAAAACAAGTATGATCTTCTCCTGAACCTTACAAAGTGTAACACTATAGAATCTTCTGTAGGATACTTATCCCTAAGAAGTGCAGCTCCAACATTTGACTCGCAGTCCTCCTCACTTGGTTCACTCTTTTGGAAAATCAAGGCCTGCGTGAACATATTCCCTGAAAACGTCACAAAACCAGTGTGAATTTCTCCTGAACATAAAAACTTACAACGTAGGAACATCTACAGGATTCTTATCACTGAGAAGAGAAAGTGAAACATGTGAATTTGACGCGATCTCTCGTGGTCACTATTTTCAAGCTCATTACAAGCCTGAATATCGTTGATACAATCAGCACAAAACAAATGATGTTTTCTCCAGAATACAAAGTTTTACAGTCTAGAACCCTGTGTAGGATACTTATCCCAAATAAGTGCACATGCTACACATATAACTGTGAGTCCTCTTCACTTGGTTCACTATATTGGAAAGGAACATCGTTGGTAGAATCAGCACAAAACAAATGTTGTTTTCTCCAGAATACAAAGTTTTACAGTCTAGCACCCTGTGTAGGATACTTATCCCAAATAAGTGCACATGCTACATATGTAACTGTGAGTCCTCTTCACTTGGTTCACTATTTGGAAAGGAACATCGTTGGTAGAATCAGCACAAAACAAATGTTGTTTTCTCCAGAATACAAAGTTTTACAGTCTAGAACCCTGTATAGATTGCTTATCCCAAATAAGTGCACATGCTACATATATAACTGTGAGTCCTCTTCACTTACTTCACTATTTTGGAAGGGAAAGACATGCATGAACATGTTTCATGGAAACGTCGTAAACCAAGTGTGATTTCCTCCTGAACACAAAGAATTACAATATAGAAACTTCTGTACGATACTTCTCCTACAGTGCACTTGCCACATTTAACTCAGAGTACTCCTCACTAGGTTCACTATTCTGTTAACTCAGAGTACTCCTAACTAGGTTCACTGTTCTGTCAAATCATGGCCTGTGTGAACATGTGCCCTCAAATGTCACAAAACAAGTATGATTTTCGCCTGAACACAAATGTTACAGTATACGAAATTCTCTAGGATCCTTATCACTAAGAAGTGCAATTCCAACATTTACTCTGAATCCTCCACACGTGGTTCACTCTTTAGGATAATCACGGCCTGCGTGAACATGTTATATGCGAATGTCGCAAAACAAGTATGATCTTCTCCTGAACCTTACAAAGTGTAACACTATAGAATCTTCTGTAGGATACTTATCCCTAAGAAGTGCACCTCCAACATTTGACTCGCAGTCCTCCTCACTTGGTTCACTCTTTTGGAAAATCAAGGCCTGCGTGAACATAATCCCTGAAAACGTCACAAAACCAGTATGAATTTCTCCTGAACATAAAAACTTACAACGTAGGAACAATCTACAGGATTCTTATCACTGAGAAGAGAAAGTGAGACATGTGAATTTGACGCCCTCTCTCCTGGTCAGTAATTTCAAGCTCATTACAAGCCTGAATATCGTTGGTACAATCAGCACAAAAGAAATGTTGTTGTCTCCAGAATACAAAGTTTTACAGTCTAGCACCCTGTGTAGGATACTTATCCCAAATAAGTGCACATGCTACACATATAACTGTGAGTCCTCTTCACTTGGTTCACTATTTTGGAAAGGAACATCGTTGGTAGAATCAGCACAAAACAAATGTTGTTTTCTCCAGAATACAAAGTTATACAGTCTAGCACCCTGTGTAGGATACTTATCCCAAATAAGTGCACATGCTACATATGTAACTGTGAGTACTCTTCACTTGGTTCACTATTTGGAAAGAAACATCGTTGATAGAATCAGCACAAAACAAATGTTGTTTTCTCCCGAATACAAAGTTTTACAGTCTAGAACCCTGTGTAGATTGATTATCCCATATAAGTGCACATGCTACATATATAACTGTGAGTCCTCTTCACTTACTTCACTATTTTGGAAGGGAAAGACATGCATGAACATGTTTCATGGAAACGTTGTAAACCAAGTGTGATTTCCCCCTGAACACAAAGAATTACAATATAGAAACTTCTGTACGATACTTCTCCTACAGTGCACTTGCCACATTTAACTCAGAGTACTCCTCACTAGGTCCACTATTCTGTTAACTCAGAGTACTCCTAACTACGTTCAATTATCTGTCAAATCATGGCCTGTGTGAACATGTGCCCTCAAATGTCACAAAACAATATGATTTTCCCCTGAACACAAATGTTACAGTATACGAAATTCTCTAGGATCCTTATCACTAAGAAGTGCAATTCCAAAATTTACTCTGAATCCTCCACACGTGGTTCACTCTTTAGGATAATCACGGCCTGCGTGAACATGTTATATGCGAATGTCACAAAACAAGTATGATCTTCTCCTGAACCTTACAAAGTGTAACACTATAGAATCTTCTGAGGATACTTATCCCTGAGAAGTGCAGCTCCAACATTTGACTCGCAGTCCTCCTCACTTGGTTCACTCTTTTGGAAAATCAAGGCCTGCGTGAACATATTCCCTGAAAACGTCACAAAACCAGTGTGAATTTCTCCTGAACATAAAAACTTAAAACGTAGGAACATCTACAGGATTCTTATCACTGAGAAGAGAAAGTGAAACATGTGAATTTGACGCGATCTCTCGTGGTCACTATTTTCAAGCTCATTACAAGCCTGAATATCGTGGGTACAATCAGCACAAAACAAATGTTATTTTCTCCAGAATACAAAGTTTTACAGTCTACATCCCTGTGTAGGATACTTATCCCAAATAAGTGCACATGCCACACATATAACTGTGAGTCCTCTTCACTTGGTTCACTATTTTGGAAAGGAACATCGTTGGTAGAATCAGCACAAAACAAATGTTGTTTTCTCCAGAATACAAAGTTATACAGTCTAGCACCCTGTGTAGGATACTTATCCCAAATAAGTGCACATGCTACATATGTAACTGTGAGTCCTCTTCACTTGCTTCACTATTTGGAAAGGAACATCGTTGGTAGAATCAGCACAAAACAAATGTTGTTTCCTCCAGAATACAAAGTTTTACAGTCTAGAACCCTGTATAGATTGCTTATCCCATATAAGTGCACATGCTACATATATAACTCTGAGTCCTCTTCACTTACTTCACTACTTTGGAAGGGAAAGACATGCATGAGCATGTTTCATGGAAACGTCGTAAACCAAGTGTGATTTCCTCCTGAACACAAAGAATTACAATATAGAAACTTCTGTACGATACTTCTCCTACAGTGCACTTGCCACATTTAACTCAGAGTACTCCTCACTAGGTTCACTATTCTGTTAATTCAGAGTACTCCTAACTAGGTTCACTATTCTGTCAAATCATGGCCTGTGTGAACATGTGCCCTCAAATGTCACAAAACAAGTATGATTTTCGCCTGAACACAAATGTTACAGTATAGGAACTTCTCTAGGATCCTTATCACTAAGAAGTGCAATTCCAGCATTTACTCTGAATCCTCCACACGTGGTTCACTCTTTAGGATAATCACGGTCTGCGTGAACATGTTATATGAGAATGTCGCAAAACAAGTATGATCTTCTCCTGAACCTTACAAAGTGTAACACTATAGAATCTTCTGTAGGATACTTATCCCTAAGAAGTGCAGCTCCAACATTTGACTCGCAGTCCTCCTCACTTGGTTCACTCTTTTGGAAAATCAAGGCCTGCGTGAACATATTCCCTGAAAACGTCACAAAACCAGTGTGAATTTCTCCTGAACATAAAAACTTACAACGTAGGAACATCTACAGGATTCTTATCACTGAGAAGAGAAAGTGAAACATGTGAATTTGACGCGATCTCTCGTGGTCACTATTTTCAAGCTCATTACAAGCCTGAATATCGTTGGTACAATCAGCACAAAACAAATGATGTTTTCTCCAGAATACAAAGTTTTACAGTCTAGAACCCTGTGTAGGATACTTATCCCAAATAAGTGCACATGCTACACATATAACTGTGAGTCCTCTTCACTTGGTTCACTATATTGGAAAGGAACATCGTTGGTAGAATCAGCACAAAACAAATGTTGTTTTCTCCAGAATACAAAGTTTTACAGTCTAGAACCCTGTATAGATTGCTTATCCCATATAAGTGCACATGCTACATATATAACTGTGAGTCCTCTTCACTTACTTCACTATTTTGGAAGGGAAAGACATGCATGAACATGTTTCATGGAAACGTCGTAAACCAAGTGTGATTTCCTCCTGAACACAAAGAATTACAATATAGAAACTTCTGTACGATACTTCTCCTACATTGCACTTGCCACATTTAACTCAGAGTTCTCCTCACTAGGTTCACTATTCTGTTAATTCAGAGTACCCCTAACTAGGTTCACTATTCTGTCAAATCATGGCCTGTGTGAACATGTGACCTCAAATGTCACAAAACAAGTATGATTTTCGCCTGAACACAAATGTTACAGTATACGAAATTCTCTAGGATCCTTATCACTAAGAAGTGCAATTCCAACATTTACTCTGAATCCTCCACACGTGGTTCACTCTTTAGGATAATCACGGCCTGCGTGAACATGTTATATGCGAATGTCGCAAAACAAGTATGATCTTCTCCTGAACCTTACAAAGTGTAACACTATAGAATCTTCTGTAGGATACTTATCCCTAAGAAGTGCACCTCCAACATTTGACTCGCAGTCCTCCTAAGTTGGTTCACTCTTTTGGAAAATCAAGTCCTGCGTGAACATATTCCCTGAAAACGTCACAAAACCAGTGTGAATTTCTCCTGAACATAAAAACTTACAACGTAGGAACATCTACAGGATTCTTATCACTGAGAAGAGAAAGTGAAACATGTGAATTTGACGCGATCTCTGGTGGTCACTATTTTCAAGCTCATTACAAGCCTGAATATCGTTGGTACAATCAGCACAAAACAAATGTTGTTTTCTCCAGAATACAAAGTTTTACAGTCTAGCCCCCTGTGTAGGATACTTATCCCAAATAAGTGCACATGCTACACATATAACTATGAGTCCTCTTCACTTGGTTCACTATTTTGGAAAGGAACATCGTTGGTAGAATCAGCACAAAACAAATGTTTTCTCCAGAATACAAAGTTTTACAGTCTAGCACCCTGTGTAGAATACTTATCCCAAATAAGTGCACATGCTACATATGTAACTGTGAGTCCTCTTCACTTGGTTCACTATTTGGAAAGGAACATCGTTGGTAGAATCAGCACAAAACAAATGTGTTTCCTCCAGAATACAAAGTTTTACAGTCTAGAACCCTGTATAGATTGCTTATCGCATATAAGTGCACATGCTACATATATAACTGTGGGTCCTCTTCACTTACTTCACTATTTGGGAAGGGAAAGACATGCATGAACATGTTTCATGGAAACGTCGTAAACCAAGTTTGATTTCCTCCTGAACACAAAGAATTACAATATAGAAACTTCTGTACGATACTTCTCCTAAAGTGCACTTGCCACATTTAACAAAACAAATGTTGTTTTCTCCAGAATACAAAGTTTTACAGTCTAGAACCCTGTGTAGATTACTTATCCCATACAAGTGCACATGCTACATATATAACTGTGAGTCCTCTTCACTTACTTCACTATTTTGGAAGGGAAAGACATGCATGAATATGTTTCATGGAAACGTCGTAAACCAAGTGTGATTTCCTCCTGAACACAAAGAATTACAATATAGAAACTTCTGTACGATACTTTTCCTACAGTGCACTTGCCACATTTAACTCAGAGTACTCCTCACTAGGTTCACTATTTTGTTAATTCAGAGTACTCCTAACTAGGTTCACTATTCTGTCAAATCATGGCCTGTGTGAACATGTGCCCTCAAATGTCACAAAACAATTATGATTTCCGCCTGAACACAAATGTTACAGTATACGAAATTCTCTAGGATCCTTATCACTAAGAAGTGCAATTCCAACATTTACTCTGAATCCTCCACACGTGGTTCACTCTTTAGGATAATCCCGGCCTGCGTGAACATGTTATATGCGAATGTCGCAAAACAAGTATGA
The DNA here is from genome assembly GCA_023101885.1 of Typhlomys cinereus. NCBI lineage: Eukaryota > Metazoa > Chordata > Mammalia > Rodentia > Platacanthomyidae > Typhlomys > Typhlomys cinereus. The sequence continues at coordinate 2,829,096 of JALPQD010000283.1, read as the reverse complement.
TCTTCTCCTGTACCTTACAAAGTGTAACACTGTAGAATCTTCTGTAGGATACTTATCCCTAAGAAGTGCAGCTCCAACATTTGACTCGCAGTCCTCCTCACTTCGTTCACTCTTTTGGAAAATCAAGGCCTGCGTGAACATATTCCCTGAAAACGTCACAAAACCAGTGTAAATTTCTCCTGAACATAAAAACTTACAACGTAGGAACATCTACAGGACTCTTATCACTGAGAAGAGAAAGTGAAACATGTGAATTTGATGCGATCTCTCGTGGTCACTATTTTCAAGCTCATTACAATCCTGAATATCGGTGGTACAATCAGCACAAAACAAATGTTGTTTTCTCCAGAATACAAAGTTTTACAGTCTAGAACCCTGTGTAGGATACTTATCCCAAATAAGTTCTCATGCTACACATATAACTGTGAGTCCTCTTCACTTGGTTTACTATTTTGGAAAGGAACATCGTTAGTAGAATCAGCACAAAACAAATGCTGTTTTCTCCAGAATACAAAGTTTTACAGTCTAGCAGCCTGTGTAGGATACTTAGCCCAAATAAGTGCACATGCTACATATGTAACTGTGAGTCCTCTTCACTTGGTTCACTATTTGGAAAGGAACATCGTTGGTAGAATCAGCACAAAACAAATGTTGTTTTCTCCAGAATACAGAGTTTTACAGTCTAGAACCCTGTGTAGATTGATTATCCCATGTAAGTGCACATGTTACACATATAACTGTGAGTCCTCTTCACTTGGTTCACTATTTTGGAAGAGAAAGACATGCATGAACATGTTTCATGGAAACGTCGTAAACCAAGTGTGATTTCCTCCTGAACACAAAGAATTACAATATAGAAACTTCAGTACGATACTTCTCCTACAGGGCACTTGCCACATTTAACTCAGAGTACTCCTCACTAGGTTCACTATTCTGTTAACTCAGAGTACTCCTAACTACGTTCACTATTCTGTCAAATCATGGCCTGTGTGAACATGTGACCTCAAATGTCACAAAGCAAGTATGATTTTCGCCTGAACACAAATGTTACAGTATACGAAATTCTCTAGGATCCTTATCACTAAGAAGTGCAATTCCAACATTTACTCTGAATCCTCCACACGTGGTTCACTCTTTAGGATAATCACGGCCTGCGTGAACATGCTATATGCGAATGTCGCAAAACAAGTATGATCTTCTCCTGAACCTTACAAAGTGTAACACTATAGAATCTTCTGTAGGATACTTATCCCTAAGAAGTGCACCTCCAACATTTCACTCGCAGTCCTCCTCACTTGGTTCACTCTTTTGGAAAATCAAGGCCTGCGTGAACATATTCCCTGAAAACGTCACAAAACCAGTGTGAATTTCTCCTGAACATAAAAACTTACAACGTAGGAACATCTACAGGATTCTTATCACTGAGAAGAGAAAGTGAAACATGTGAATTTGACGCGATCTCTCGTGGTCACTATTTTCAAGCTCATTACAAGCCTGAATATCGTTGGTACAATCAGCACAAAACAAATGATGTTTTCTCCAGAATACAAAGTTTTACAGTCTAGAACCCTGTGTAGGATACTTATCCCAAATAAGTGCACATGCTACACATATAACTGTGAGTCCTCTTCACTTGGTTCACTATATTGGAAAGGAACATCGTTGGTAGAATCAGCACAAAACAAATGTTGTTTTCTCCAGAATACAAAGTTTTACAGTCTAGCACCCTGTGTAGGATACTTATCCCAAATAAGTGCACATGCTACATATGTAACTGTGAGTCCTCTTCACTTGGTTCACTATTTGGAAAGGAACATCGTTGGTAGAATCAGCACAAAACAAATGTTGTTTCCTCCAGAATACAAAGTTTTACAGTCTAGAACCCTGTGTAGATTGCTTATCCCATATAAGTGCACATGCTACGTATATAACTGTGAGTCCTCTTCACTTACTTCACTATTTTGGAAGGGAAAGACATGCATGAACATGTTTCATGGAAACGTCGTAAACCAAGTGTGATTTTCTCCTGAACACAAAGAATTACAATATAGAAACTTCTGTACGATACTTCTCCTACAGTGCACTTGCCACATTTAACTCAGAGTACTCCTCACTAGGTTCACTATTCTGTTAATTCAGAGTACTCCCCACTAGGTTCACTATTCTGTCAAACCATGGCCTGTGTGAACATGTGCCCTCAAATGTCACAAAACAAGTATGATTTTCGCCTGAACACAAATGTTACAGTATACGAAATTCTCTAGGATCCTTATGACTAAGAAGTGCAATTCCAACATTTATTCTGAATCCTCCACACGTGGTTCACTCTTTAGGATAATCACGGCCTGCGTGAAGATGTTATATGCGAATGTCGCAAAACAAGTATGATCTTCTCCTGAACCTTACAAAGTGTAACACTATAGAATCTTCTGTAGGATACTTATCCCTAAGAAGTGCACCTCCAACATTTGACTCGCAGTCCTCCTCACTTGGTTCACTCTTTTGTAAAATCAAGGCCTGCGTGAACATATTCCCTGAAAACGTCACAAAACCAGTGTGAATTTCTCCTGAACATAAAAACTTACAACGTAGGAATCTACAGGATTCTTGTCACTGAGAAGAGAAAGTGAAACATGTGGATTTGACGCGATCTCTCGTGGTCACTATTTTCAAACTCATTACAAGCCTGGTTATCATTGGTACAATCAGCACAAAACAAATGTTGTTTTCTCCAAATACAAAGTTTTACAGTCTAGAACGCTGTGTAGGATACTTATCCCAAATAAGTGCACATGCTACACATATAACTATGAGTCCTCTTCACTTGGTTCACTATTTTGGAAAGGAACATCGTTGGTAGAATGAGCACAAAACAAATGTTGTTTTCTCCAGAATACAAAGTTTTACAGTCCAGCACCCTGTGTAGGATACTTATCCCAAATAAGTGCACATGCTACATATGTAACTGTGAGTCCTCTTCACTTGGTTCACTATTTGGAAAGGAACATCGTTGGTAGAATCAGTACAAAACAAATGTTGTTTCCTTCAGAATACAAAGTTTTACAGTCTAGAACCCTGTGTAGATTGCTTATCCCATATAAGTGCACATGTTACATATATAACTGTGAGTCGTCTTCACTTACTTCACTATTTTGGAAGGGAAAGACATGCATGAACATGTTTCATGGAAACGTCGTAAACCAAGTGTGATTTCCTCCTGAACACAAAGAATTACAACATAGAAACTTCTTTTTTTTTTTTTTTTTTTATTAAAAATTTAATTATACATTTTAAAATTTTTTACCAGTTCCCTCCCTCCCCCCTCCCCTTCCCCCAGTGTCTCCCCCCCAATTCCCAGAGAGTCCTTTATTGTGTGCGCCTAACTCTCCACTGGGTCCTCCTCTCCGATGACATATAAGGACCCAGTGGCATTTCCATAAGCCCTTTCTCTTGTTCCCCTTAATCATAAGATTACTACTATGGCTGTCAATCCCTTGCCTCCAGGGGTCTCGGTGCCCTTAACAGATGCTAGACTTTATGAGGGCAACAGTGCGCTGGACATTGCGCAGGGCATGCAAAGTTCCATTATGATTGCTTTGGCCCCAACTATTGTTGAGAATCTTGCAAATCGTTGCTCCTCCCATCCTTTTGCTCTTACAATCTTACCGCCCCCTCTTCCGCAAATGTCCCTGAGCTCCAGGATGGGGAGAGATTAGGCTGTCCTAGTTCTATGTGATTGATATAGAGTCTCTGAAGTTCTGGATTGTGGTTTGTTGATTTTCTTTTGCAGTTTTTCTGCTCCTGCAATTCCCTTCACTCCATTCTGCTGGGCACTGTATGTCACCCCCTGGCCAGAGACAAAAAGCTGTTAAACTGGAGTCTTGTTGTAATAGCACATTCAAGGGTAGATGTAATAAGAGTAGGAAACCTCACTGAGGGCGGGGTCCATTACCCATTTGCACAATGATTACTTTTTATCTGCTAGACTATATGCCCTCCCCTTCTGGTGAGATCAGGAAAGAACGTCTGTGAACTTAACCAGGTTTCTCATTACTTACTTGCAGACCTTGATGGAGGCTTATTTTCTCTGCTGTAACATGGTCTCCTCTCTCCTTGTTTCTGGTGTGGCCCTCCTAACCCATCTCTCTTGTTCATAATCCTTGCAATTACTGTGTTACATAGGTTTACTTTTGAGTGTCCCAATGTGGGCTGGGCGAGTTTGGTACTAGGAGCCACCTATTAGGGAGTACATACGGCGCTTAATTTTCTGGGTTTGGGATACTTCACTTAATATAATTCTTTCTAATGACATCCATTTCCCAGCAAATTCCAGTAATTCATCATTTTTGATGGCTGAGTAGTACTCCATTGTATAGATGTACCACAGTTTCCTTATCCACTCGTCAACTGTTGGACATTTAGGTTGATTCCATGACTTTGCTATTGTAAACAGTGCTGCTATGAACATGGTCGAGCTTGTGCTATCGAGGCGAACCTCTGCTGCTTGGGGGGTTATTCCCAAAAGTGGGATAGCAGGGTCATATGGCATTTCAATCTTTAATTTCTTTAAGAATCTCCAGACGGCTCGCCAGAGTGGCTGTATGAGCCTGCATTCCCACCAACAATGTAGGAGAGTTCCCCTCTCCCCACATCCTCTCCAGCATTTGTCGTTGTTTGTACTGTGGATTTTTGCCATCCTGACCGGGGTGAGATGATATCTCAGGGAAGTTTTGATTTGCATTTCCCTGATGGCGAAGGAAGTGGAGCATTTTTTAAGATAATTGTTAGACATTTTAATTTCATCCCTGGTAAAGTTTCTTTGAAGTTCCAGGGCCCATTTTTTAATTGGGCCAGTGTTTTCCTTGGAGTTTAATTTTCTAAGTTCTTTGTGCACTCTGGACAGTAGAGCTCTGTCAGATATGTGGTTAGTGAAGATTTTCTCCCATTCTGTGGGTTGCCTTTGAGCTCGTGCGACAATCTCTTTATCTGAACAGAAGCTCTTTAATTTCACAAGATCCCAACTGTTGAGAGTTGGTAGCAGTGACTGTGCCATTGGATGTCTGTTTAGGAAGTGTTGGCCTAGCCCAATCAGCTCGAGGGAGTTCCCTATCCTTTCAACTATGGCTTTTAAAGTCTCTGGCCTGATATCAAGGTCCTTGATCCATTTGGAATTAAGTCTTGTACATGGTGACAAGTACGGGTCCAGCTTTAATCTTCTGCATGTGGAGATCCAGTTTTGCCAACACCATTTGTTGAAGATGCTGTTCTTTTTCCATTGGATTCTTTGGGCCCCTTTGTCAAAGACCAAATGGCTGTAACTTTGTGGGCTTATATCTGGGTCTTCAATCCTTATCCATTGATCTGTGTGTCTATTTTGGAGCCAGTACCAGGCTGTCTTTATAACTATGGATTTGTAGTATAGACTTAGGTTTGGTATGGTAATACCTCCAGCTGTGTTTTTGTTACTCAGGATTGTTTTTGCTATCCTGGGTCTTTTGTGCCTCCATATGAACTTTGAGATTGTTTGGTCAACTTCTTTGAAGAATTGCTTTGGGATTTTGATTGGTATAGCATTGAATCTGTATATTGCCTTTGGTAGGATGGTCATTTTTACAATGTTGATTCTGCCAATCCAGGAACAAGGGAGGTCTTTCCACCTTCTGGTGTCTTCTGCAATTTCTTTCTTTAGGGTTTTAAAGTTTTCATTGTAAAGGTCTTTTACCTCCTTAGTTAGGTTTATACCAAGGTATTTCATTTTTTTAGGGGTTATAGTAAATGGCATGGTTTCTCTCAAGGCTTTTTCACTTCTTTCATTCTGGGCATATAGGAAGGCCTCTGATTTTTGCACATTTATTTTGTATCCTGCCACCCTGCTGAACTTCTCAATTAGTTCCAGGAGCTTCCTGGTGGAGTTTTTGGGATCACTCAGGTATAAGATCATGTCATCTGCAAATAGAGATAGCTTGACTTCTTCCTTGCCAATTTGAATCCCTCTTATGTCCCTTTCTTGTCTTATGGCTTCGGCTAAGACTTCAAGTACAATATTGAATAGAAGTGGTGAGAGTGGACAGCCTTGTCTTGTTCCTGATCGAAGTGGGAATGCTTCCAATTGTTCCCCATTGAGCATAATCCTTGCTGTGGGCTTGTTGTATACAGCTTTTATTATATTGATAAAAGTTCCTTCCATTCCTACTGTCTCTAGCGTTTTGATCATAAAAGGCTGTTGGATCTTGTCAAAAGCTTTTTCTGCATCTATCGAGAGTATCATGTGGTCTTGGACTTTGGACTGGTTTACATGATGAATTACATTTATTGATTTGCGTATGTTGAACCAACCTTGTGTGCCGGGGATGAAGCCTACTTGGTCCCCATGAATGATCTTTTTAACATGTTTTTGAATCCGATTTGCTAAGACTTTGTTGAGAATCTTTGCATCTGTGTTCATCAGGGAGATCGGCCTATAGTTTTCTTTTTTAAGTGAATCTTTATTAGGTTTTGGGATTAAAACGATATTAGCTTCATAGAAGGAATTTGGTAGTGTTCCTTCCTTTGCTATTTGATGGAACAGTTTAAGGAGTATTGGTGTTATTAACTCCTTAAATGTCTTGTAGAACTCTGTGCTGAATCCATCTGGTCCAGGACATTTTTTGGTGGGAAGATTCGAGATTACTTCCTCAATTTCCTTATATGTTATAGGACTATTTAAGTAATTCACAACTTCCTGATTCAATTTAGGTAAGTTGTGTTTACTTAGAAATTCATCCATCTCTTTTGTGTTGTCAAACTTCACAGAGTATAAGTTTTTGAAATATGATGTTATAATTCTCTGGATTTCTTGGGTATCCGTAGTGATAACTCCATGTTCATTTCTAATTTTGTTAATTTGGGTTTTCTCTCTCTTGCTTTTGGTTAGTTTAGCTAGGGGTGTATCAATCTTGTTGATTTTTTCAAAGAACCAGCTTTTCGATTTGTTGATTTTTTCTATCGTTTTCTTAGTCTCGATTTCAGATATTTCTCCCCTTATTTTGCTAATCTCTTCTCTTCTACTGCTTTTGGGATCAGATTGCTCTAGTTTCTCTAAAGCTTTAAGCTGCATTGTTAAGTTGTTTATTTCTGATGTTTCCATTTTTTTGATGTGGGCATTAAGAGCTATGAACTTACCTCTTAGAACAGCTTTCATTGTGTCCCAGAGATTTTGGTAAGTTGTATTTTCGTTATCATTCACTTTCAGGAAATCTTGAATTTCCTTTTTAATTTCTTCCTGAATCCAGTTCTCATTCAGCATCATAGTGTTAAGTTTCCAGGAGTTAGTGTATTTTCTCTTGTTTGATGTGTTGTGGATGTCCAGCTTTAGGCCGTGGTGGTCTGATAGGGCACAGGTTAGAATTTCAACTTTCTTGTACATGTGTAGATTCATTTTGTGGCCCAATATGTGATCTATTTTGGAGAAAGTTCCGTGTGCTGCTGAGAAAAATGTGTATTCTTTGGTGCGTGGGTGAAAAGTTCGATAGAGATCTGTGAGGTCCATTTCTTTCAGGGTTTGATTAAGTTCCAAAGTGTCTCTGTTAAGCTTTTGACCTGTTGATCTATCCCATGTAGAGAGGGCGGTGTTGAAGTCCCCAAGAATTATCGTTTGGGGGTTGATTTCTTGCTTTAGACGCTGTAGGGTTTTCTTAATGAATGTGGAGGGGCCCGTATTGGGTGCATATATGTTCAGTATTGTGAAGTCTTCCTGGTGAATTGTACCTCTGACTAAAATGTAGTATCCATCCGTGTCTCTTATAATTTTTTTTGGTTTGAAATCCACTTTGTCTGATAGCATAATGGCTACCCCTGCCTGTTTTCTGCTTCCATTTGCTTGTAGAATTGTTGACCAGCCTTTTATTTTTAGAGCGTGCCTATCTTTTGTGGTGAGATGGGTTTCCTGCAGGCAGCAGATTGATGGATTGTGATTTTTAATCCAAGTTTGTAATCTGTGTCTCTTGATCGGTGAATTAAGTCCATTAACATTTAGTGTTATAATGGAGAAACTATTGTTAATTCCAGACATTTATTATGTTTAGTAGCTTTTATAAGTATATTGCTTCGCTTTTAATGGTGTTATATTTGCCTTCTGTTCTCCTGGATATGCCTGTTTTTTTCTTCACGCTTGAGTATCATTTCTAGCAGTTTTTGAAGGCCTGGTTTGGTGGCCATGTATCCCTTAAAGTTGTCTTTGTGCTGGAAAATTTTTCTTTCTCCCTCGATCATGACTGATAGTTTTGCAGGGTAAATCAGCCTGGGTTGACATTTTTGCTCATTCAATACTTGAAGTATGTCTCTCCAAGCTCTTCTTGCTTTTACTGTTTCGACTGAGAAGTCATTTGTTATTTTAATAGGTTTGCCTTTAAAAGTGACTTGTTTTTTCTCCCTTGAAGCTCTCAGCACCAGTTCTTTATCTTGAATGTGGAGTGTTTTAACTATTATTTGCCGCGGTGTGCTTCTAGTTTGGTCGTATCTGTTTGGGGTGCGGAATGCCTCTTGTATATGAATGGGCCTCTCTTTCTTTAGATGAGGAAAGTTTTCCTTGATGATCGTTTGAAAAATTTCCTCAGGGGTGGTATTTTGAGATTCTTGCTCCGGTATTCCATGAATACGCATGTTAGGCTTCTTCAGGGTGTCCCATATCTCTTGGATATTTCTCTCAAGTATCTTTTTGGCTTTAACAACCTCTTCCATTGAGCTGGCTAGTACTCCCACTTTATCTTCAAGGTCTGAAATTCTGTTTTCTGCTTCATTAGTTCTGTTGATAAGACTCTCTGTGGCGTTCTGGGTTGAAGATAACTTGTCTTTTAGCTCAGTTTTAAACTCTGCTTGAGTTTGTTTTAACTGTTCTATGCCACTTTTTGTTTCTTGCACTGTTTTTCTCAACTCCTCCAGATGTCTGTTGTGTTCCTCTTCAAAGCCATTGATTCGATTATGTAATTCCTCCCGGATTTCCTCTTTCATAGTATTGAACATGGTAATGATCATATTTTGAAAGTCGTTATCCTGGGTCAGGCTTTCTTGGCCTTTTTCCGCGGGTTTGTTCTTTTTGGAGTCTAACATTATGGGATTAATTTCTTCAGTGGGAGATTTGTTTACTTGAGTGTTGCTTCTCATGGATTTGCACTTTGACTTTGGCATTGTCATTTTAACTCTTAAGATCTCTCAATTTCACTAAACTGAATTATTTGGCCTGGGGTACTGGTGGGCGGGGCCTGAACGGGGACTTACCTAGGGAGCGGGGTGAGGCCCGGGTGGACCGCGTGCGTGTCCTGACTGGCGGAGCGGGGTGGGGCGAAAAGGGAGGATGGGCGCAGGGGGAGGTGCTCCTCGTTCCCTGGGCCCCCGCGCGGCTCCGGCTGGATGGCGGGAGTCGGAGCCGGGTCCCCGTGGGCTGACCTGGGGTCCTAGAGCGCGCGTTGAGGCCCGGCTGGATCTCGCCTACGCGTCCCGACCGGCGGAGCGGGGGTGGGGCGAAAGAGGGAGGCTGCGCACATCGGCGTGGAGCTATTTAACCCGAGGGCAGCTGGGGCGGGGCCCGGGCGCAGGGGGAGGTGCTCCTCGTTCCCTGGGCCCCCGCGCGGCTCCGGCTGGATGGCGGGAGTCGGAGCCGGGTCCCCGTGGGCTGACCTGGGGTCCTAGAGCGCGCGTTGAGGCCCGGCTGGATCTGGCCTACGCTTCCCGACCGGCGGAGGGGGGGTGGGGCGAAAGAGGGAGGCTGCGCGCATTGGCGTGGAGCTATTTAACCCGAGGGCAGCTGGGGCGGGGCCCGGGCGCAGGGGGAGGTGCTCCTCGTTCCCTGGGCCCCCGGGCTCCGGCTGGATGGCGGGAGTCGGAGCCGGGTCCCCGTGGGCTGACCTGGGGTCCTAGAGCGCGCGTTGAGGCCCGGCTGGATCTCGCCTACGCGTCCCGACCGGCGGAGGGGGGGTGGGGCGAAAGAGGGAGGCTGCGCACGTCCGCGTGGAGCTATTTAACCCGAGGGCAGCTGGGGCGGGCCCGGGCGCAGGGGGAGGTGCTCCTCGTTCCCTGGGCCCCCGCGCGGCTCCCGCTGGATGGCGGGAGTCGGAGCCGGGTCCCCGTGGGCTGACCTGGGGTCCTAGAGCGCGCGTTGAGGCCCGGCTGGATCTCGCCTACGCGTCCCTACCGGCGGAGGGGGGGTGGGGCGAAAGAGGGAGGCTGCGCACGTCCGCGTGGAGCTATTTAACCCGAGGGCAGCTGGGGCGGGCCCGGGCGCAGGGGGAGGTGCTCCTCGTTCCCTGGGCCCCCGCGCGGCTCCGGCTGGATGGCGGGAGTCGGAGCCGGGTCCCCGTGGGCTGACCTGGGGTCCTAGAGCGCGCGTTGAGGCCCGGCTGGATCTCGCCTACGCGTCCCGACCGGCGGAGCGGGGGTGGGGCGAAAGAGGGAGAACATAGAAACTTCTGTACGATACTTCTCCTAAAGTGCACTTGCCACATTTAACAAAACAAATGTTGTTTTCTCCAGAATACAAAGTTTTACAGTCTAGAACCCTGTGTAGATTACTTATCCCATATAAGTGCACATGCTACATATATAACTGAGTCCTCTTCACTTACTTCACTATTTTGGAAGGGAAAGACATGCATGACCATGTTTCATGGAAACGTCGTAAACCATGTGTGATTTCCTCCTGAACACAAAGAATTACAATATAGAATCTTCTGTACGATACTTCTCCTACAGTGCACTTGCCACATTTAACTCAGAGTACTCCTCACTAGGTTCACTATTCTGTCAAATCATGGCCTGTGTGAACATGTGCCCTCAAATGTCACAAAACAAGTATGATTTTCGCCTGAACACAAATGTTACAGTAAACGAAATTCTCTAGGATCCTTATCACTAAGAAGTGCAATTCCAACATTTACTCTGAATCCTCCACACGTGGTTCGCTCTTTAGGATAATCACGGCCTGCGTGAACATGTTATATGCGAATGTCGCAAAACAAGTTTGATCTTCTCCTGAACCTTACAAAGTGTAACACTATAGAATCTTCTGTAGGATACTTATCCCTAAGAAGTGCACCTCCAACATTTGACTCGCAGTCCTCCTCACTTGGTTCACTCTTTTGGAAAATCAATTCTGCGTGAACATATTCCCTGAAAACGTCACAAAACCAGTGTGAATTTCTCCTGAACATAAAAACTTACAACGTAGGAACATCTACAGGATTCTTATCACTGAGAAGACAAAACGAAACACGTGAATTTGACGGGTCCTCTCGTGGTCACTATTTTCAAGCTCATTACAAGCCTGAATATCGTTGGTAGAATCAACACAAAACAAATGTTTTCTCCAGAATATATATGTAGCATGTGCACTTTTTTGGGATAACTGTGAGTCCTCTTCACTTGGTTCACTGTTTTGGATGGGAATATCTTTGGTAGAATCAGCACAAAACAAATGTGTTCTCCAGAATACAAAGTTTTACAGTCTAGAACCCTGTGTAGGATACTTATACCAAATAAGTACACATGCTACATATGTAACTGTGAGTCCTCTTCACTTGGTTCACTATTTGGAAAGGAACATCGTTGGTAGAATCAGCACAAAACAAAAGTTGTTTTCTCCAGAATACAAAGTTTTATAGTCTAGAACCCTGTGTAGCATACTTATCCCAAATAGGTGCACGCGATACACATATAACTGTGAGTCCTCTTCACTTGGTTCACTATTTTGGAAAGGAACATCGTTGGTATAATCAACACAAAACAAATGTTGTTTCCTCCAGAATACAAAGTTTTACAGTCTAGCACCCTGTGTAGGATACTTATCCCAAATAAGTGCACATGCTACATATGTAACTGTGAGTCCTCTTCACTTGGTTCACTATTTTGGAAGGGAACGACATGCATGAACATGATTCATGGAAACGTTATAAACCAAGTGTGATTTCCTGCTGAACACAAAGAGTTACAATATAGAAACTTCTGTACGATACTTCTCCTGAGGAAGTGCATTTGCCACATTTAACTCAGAGTCCTCCTCACTTGGTTCACTATTCTGTAAAATCATGGCCTGTGTGAACATGTGCCCTCAAATGTCACAAAACAAGTATGATTTTCGCCTGAACACAAATGTTACAGTATAGGAACTTCTCTAGGATCCTTTTCACTAAGAAGTGAAATTCCAACATTTACTCTGAATCCTCCGCTCGTGGTTCACTCTTTAGGATAATCATGGCCTGCGTGAACATGGTATATGCGAATGTCGCAAAACAAGTATGATCTCCTGAACACAAAGTGTAACACTATAGAATCTTCTGTAGGATACATATCCTTAAGAAGTGCACCTCCAACATTTGACTCTCAGTCCTCCTCACGTGGATCACTCTTTTGGAAAATCAGGCCTGCATGGACACATTCCCTGAAAACGTCACAAAACCAGTGTGAATTTCTCCTGAACATAAAAAGTTGCAACGTAGGAACAACTACAGTATTCTTATCACTGAGAAGAGAAAGTGAAACATGTGAATTTGACAAGTCCTCACGTGGTCACTATTTTCAAGCTCATTACAAGCCTGAATATAGTTGGTAGAATCAGCACAAAACAAATGTTGTTTTCTCCAGAATACAAAGTTTTACCGTCTAGAACCCTGTGTAGGATTCTTATCCTAAATAAGTGCACATGCTACATATATAACTGTGAGTCCTCTTCACTTGGTTCACTATATTGGAAGGGAACATCGTTGGTAGAATCAGCACAAAACCAGTGTTGTTTTCTCCAGAATACAAAGTTTTACAGTCTAGAACCCTGTGCAGGATACTTATGCCAAATAAGTGCACATACTACACATATAACTGTGAGTCCTCTTCACTTGGTTCACTATTTTGGAAGGGAACGACATGCATGAACATGATTCATGGAAACGTTATAAACCAAGTGTGATTTCCTGCTGAACACAAAGAGTTACAATATAGAAACTTCTGTACGATACTTCTCCTGAGGAAGTGCATTTGCCACATTTAACTCAGAGTCCTCCTCACTTGGTTCACTATTTTGTAAAATCATGGCCTGTGTGAACACGTGCCATTCAAATGTCACAAAACAAGTATGATTTTCGCCTGAACACAAATGTTACAGTATAGGAACTTCTCTAGGATCCTTTTCACTAAGAAGTGAAATTCCAACATTTACTCTGAATCCTCCGCTCGTGGTTCACTCTTTAGGATAATCATGGCCTGCGTGAACATGGTATATGCGAATGTCGCAAAACAAGTATGATCTCCTGAACACAAAGTGTAACACTATAGAATCTTCTGTAGGATACATATCCTTAAGAAGTGCACCTCCAACATTTGACTCTCAGTCCTCCTCACGTGGATCACTCTTTTGGAAAATCAGGCCTGCATGGACACATTCCCTGAAAACGTCACAAAACCAGTGTGAATTTCTCCTGAACATAAAAAGTTGCAACGTAGGAACATCTACAGTATTCTTATCACTGAGAAGAGAAAGTGAAACATGTGAATTTGACATGTCCTCACGTGGTCACTATTTTCAAGCTCATTACAAGCCTGAATATAGTTGGTAGAATCAGCACAAAACAAATGTTGTTTTCTCCAGAATACAAAGTTTTACCGTCTAGAACCCTGTGTAGGATTCTTATCCTAAATAAGTGCACATGCTACATATATAACTGTGAGTCCTCTTCACTTGGTTCACTATTTTGGAAGGGAACATCGTTGGTAGAATCAGCACAAAACCAGTGTTGTTTTCTCCAGAATACAAAGTTTTACAGTCTAGAACCCTGTGCAGGATACTAATGCCAAATAAGTGCACATACTACACATATAACTGTGAGTCCTCTTCACTTGGTTCACTATTTTGGAAGGGAACGACATGCATGAACATGATTCATGGAAACATTGTAAACCAAGTGTGATTTCCTGCTGAACACAAAGACTTACAATATAGAAACTTCTGTACGATACTTCTCCTAAGGAAGTGCATTTGCCACATTTAACTCAGAGTACTCCTCACTAGGTTCACTATTTTGTTAATTCAGAGTACTCCTAACTAGGTTCACTATTCTGTCAAATCATGGCCTGTGTGAACATGTGCCCTCAAATGTCACAAAACAAGTATGATTTCCGCCTGAACACAAATGTTACAGTATACGAAATTCTCTAGGATCCTTATCACTAAGAAGTGCAATTCCAACATTTACTCTGAATCCTCCACACGTGGTTCACTCTTTAGGATAATCCCGGCCTGCGTGAACATGTTATATGCGAATGTCGCAAAACAAGTATGATCTTCTCCTGTACCTTACAAAGTGTAACACTGTAGAATCTTCTGTAGGATACTTATCCCTAAGAAGTGCAGCTCCAACATTTGACTCGCAGTCCTCCTCACTTCGTTCACTCTTTTGGAAAATCAAGGCCTGCGTGAACATATTCCCTGAAAACGTCACAAAACCAGTGTAAATTTCTCCTGAACATAAAAACTTACAACGTAGGAACATCTACAGGACTCTTATCACTGAGAAGAGAAAGTGAAACATGTGAATTTGATGCGATCTCTCGTGGTCACTATTTTCAAGCTCATTACAATCCTGAATATCGGTGGTACAATCAGCACAAAACAAATGTTGTTTTCTCCAGAATACAAAGTTTTACAGTCTAGAACCCTGTGTAGGATACTTATCCCAAATAAGTTCTCATGCTACACATATAACTGTGAGTCCTCTTCACTTGGTTTACTATTTTGGAAAGGAACATCGTTAGTAGAATCAGCACAAAACAAATGCTGTTTTCTCCAGAATACAAAGTTTTACAGTCTAGCAGCCTGTGTAGGATACTTAGCCCAAATAAGTGCACATGCTACATATGTAACTGTGAGTCCTCTTCACTTGGTTCACTATTTGGAAAGGAACATCGTTGGTAGAATCAGCACAAAACAAATGTTGTTTCCTCCAGAATACAAAGTTTTACAGTCTAGACCCTGTGTAGAATACTTATCCCAAATAAGTGCACATGCTACATATGAAACTGTGAGTCCTCTTCACTTGGTTCACTATTTGGAAAGGAACATCGTTGGTAGAATCAGCACAAAACAAATGTTGTTTCCTCCAGAATACAAAGTTTTACAGTCTAGAACCCTGTGTAGATTGCTTATCCCATATAAGTGCATATGCTACATATATAACTGTGAGTCCTCTTCACTTACTTCACTATTTTGGAAGGGAAAGACATGCATGAACATGTTTCATGGAAACGTCGTAAACCAAGTGTGATTTCCTCCTGAACACAAAGAATTACAATATAGAAACTTCTGTACGATACTTCTCCTACAGTGCACTTGCCACATTTAACTCAGAGTACTCCTCACTATGTTCACTATTCTGTTAAGTCAGAGTACTCCTCACTAGGTTCACTATTCTGTCAAATCATGGCCTGTGTGAACATGTGCCCTCAAATGTCACAAAACAAGTATGATTTCCGCCTGAACACAAATGTTACAGTATACGAAATTCTCTAGGATCCTTATCACTAAGAAGTGCAATTCCAACATTTACTCTGAATCCTCCACACGTGGTTCACTCTTTAGGATAATCCCGGCCTGCGTGAACATGTTATATGCGAATGTCGCAAAACAAGTATGATCTTCTCCTGAACCTTACAAAGTGTAACACTATAGAATCTTCTGTAGGATACTTATCCCTAAGAAGTGCACCTCCAACATTTGACTCGCAGTCCTCCTCACTTGGTTCACTCTTTTGGAAAATCAAGGCCTGCGTGAACATATTCCCTGAAAACGTCACAAAACCAGTGTGAATTTCTCCTGAACATAAAAACTTACAACGTAGGAACATCTACAGGATTCTTATCACTGAGAAGAGAAAGTGAAACATGTGAATTTGACGCGATCTCTCGTGGTCACTATTTTCAAGCTCATTACAAGCCTGAATATCGTTGGTTCAATCAGCACAAAACAAATGTTGTTTTCTCCAGAATACAAAGTTTTACCGTCTAGAACCCTGTGTAGGATTCTTATCCTAAATAAGTGCACATGCTACATATATAACTGTGAGTCCTCTTCACTTGGTTCACTATTTTGGAAGGGAACGACATGCATGAACATGATTCATGGAAACATTGTAAACCAAGTGTGATTTCCTGCTGAACACAAAGACTTACAATATAGAAACTTCTGTACGATACTTCTCCTAAGGAAGTGCATTTGCCACATTTAACTCAGAGTACTCCTCACTAGGTTCACTATTTTGTTAATTCAGAGTACTCCTAACTAGGTTCACTATTCTGTCAAATCATGGCCTGTGTGAACATGTGCCCTCAAATGTCACAAAACAAGTATGATTTTCGCCTGAACACAAATGTTACAGTATACGAAATTCTCTAGGATCCTTATCACTAAGAAGTGCAATTCCAACATTTACTCTGAATCCTCCACACGTGGTTCACTCTTTAGGATAATCACGGCCTGCGTGAACATGTTATATGCGAATGTCGCAAAACAAGTATGATCTTCTCCTGAACCTTACAAAGTGTAACACTATAGAATCTTCTGTAGGATACTTATCCCTAAGAAGTGCAGCTCCAACATTTGACTCGCAGTCCTCCTCACTTGGTTCACTCTTTTGGAAAATCAAGGCCTGCGTGAACATATTCCCTGAAAACGTCACAAAACCAGTGTGAATTTCTCCTGAACATAAAAACTTACAACGTAGGAACATCTACAGGATTCTTATCACTGAGAAGAGAAAGTGAAACATGTGAATTTGACGCGATCTCTCGTGGTCACTATTTTCAAGCTCATTACAAGCCTGAATATCGTTGGTTCAATCAGCACAAAACAAATGTTGTTTTCTCCAGAATACAAAGTTTTACAGTCTAGAACCCTGTGTAGGATACTTATCCCAAATAAGTGCACATGCTACACATATATCTATGAGTCCTCTTCACTTGGTTCACTATTTTGGAAAGGAACATCGTTGGTAGAATCAGCACAAAACAAATGTTGTTTTCTCCAGAATACAAAGTTTTAGAGTCTAGCACCCTGTGTAGGATACTTATCCCAAAGAAGGGCACATGCTACATATGTAACTGTGAGTCCTCTTCACTTGGTTCACTATTTGGAAAGGAACATCGTTGGTAGAATCAGCACAAAACAAATGTTGTTTCCTCCAGAATACAAAGTTTTACAGTCTAGAACCCTGTGTAGATTGCTTATCCCATATAAGTGCACATGCTACGTATATAACTGTGAGTCGTCTTCACTACTTCACTATTTTGGAAGGAAAGACATGCATGAACATGTTTCATGGAAACGTCGTAAACCAAGTGTGATTTCCTCCTGAACACAAAGAATTACAAATAGAAACTTCTGTACGATACTTCTCCTAAGTGCACTTGCCACATTTAACAAAACAAATGTTTTTTCTCCAGAATACAAAGTTTTACAGTCTAGAACCCTGTGTAGATTACTTATCCCATATAAGTGCACATGCTACATATATAACTGTGAGTCCTCTCACTTACTTCACTATTTTGGAAGGAAAGACATGCATGACCATGTTTCATGGAAACGTCGTAAACCATGTTTGATTTCCTCCTGAACACAAAGAATTACAATATAGAAACTTCTGTACGATACTTCTCCTACAGTGCACTTGCCACATTTAACTCAGAGTACTCCTCACTAGGTTCACTATTCTGTTACTCAGAGTACTCCTCACTAGGTTCACTATTCTGTCAAATCATGGCCTGTGTGAACATGTGCCCTCAAATGTCACAAAACAAGTATGATTTTCGCCTGAACACAAATGTTACAGTATACGAAATTCTCTAGGATCCTTATCACTAAGAAGTGCAATTCCAACATTTACTCTGAATCCTCCACACGTGGTTCACTCTTTAGGATAATCACGGCCTGCGTGAACATGTTATATGCGAATGTCGCAAAACAAGTATGATCTTCTCCTGAACCTTACAAAGTGTAACACTATAGAATCTTCTGTAGGATACTTATCCCTAAGAAGTGCACCTCCAACATTTGACTCGCAGTCCTCCTCACTTGGTTCACTCTTTTGGAAAATCAAGGCCTGCGTGAACATATTCCCTGAAAACGTCACAAAACCAGTGTGAATTTCTCCTGAACATAAAAACTTACAACGTAGGAACATCTACAGGATTCTTATCACTGAGAAGAGAAAGTGAAACATGTGAATTTGACGCGATCTCTCGTGGTCACTATTTTCAAGCTCATTACAAGCCTGAATATCGTTGGTACAATCAGCACAAAACAAATGTTGTTTTCTCCAAATACAAAGTTTTACAGTCTAGAACCTGTGTAGGATACTTATCTCAAATAAGTGCACATGCTACACATATAACTGTGAGTCCTCTTCACTTGGTTCACTATTTTGGAAAGGAACATCGTTGGTAGAATCAGCACAAAACAAATGTTGTTTTCTCCAGAATACAAAGTTTTACAGTCCAGCACCCTGTGTAGGATACTTATCCCAAATAAGTGCACATGCTACATATGTAACTGTGAGTCCTCTTCACTTGGTTCACTATTTGGAAAGGAACATCGTTGGTAGAATCAGCACAAAACAAATGTTGTTTCCTCCAGAATACAAAGTTTTACAGTCTAGAACCCTGTGTAGATTGATTATCCCATGTAAGTGCACATGTTACACATATAACTGTGAGTCCTCTTCACTTGGTTCACTATTTTGGAAGAGAAAGACATGCATGAACATGTTTCATGGAAACGTCGTAAACCAAGTGTGATTTCCTCCTGAACACAAAGAATTACAATATAGAAACTTCAGTACGATACTTCTCCTACAGGGCACTTGCCACATTTAACTCAGAGTACTCCTCACTAGGTTCACTATTCTGTTAACTCAGAGTACTCCTAACTACGTTCACTATTCTGTCAAATCATGGCCTGTGTGAACATGTGACCTCAAATGTCACAAAGCAAGTATGATTTTCGCCTGAACACAAATGTTACAGTATACGAAATTCTCTAGGATCCTTATCACTAAGAAGTGCAATTCCAACATTTACTCTGAATCCTCCACACGTGGTTCACTCTTTAGGATAATCACGGCCTGCGTGAACATGTTATATGCGAATGTCGCAAAACAAGTATGATCTTCTCCTGAACCTTACAAAGTGTAACACTATAGAATCTTCTGTAGGATACTTATCCCTAAGAAGTGCAGCTCCAACATTTCACTCGCAGTCCTCCTCACTTGGTTCACTTTTTTGGAAAATCTAGGCCTGCGTGAACATATACCCTGAAAACGTCACAAAACCAGTGTGAATTTCTCCTGAACATAAAAACTTACAACGTAGGAACATCTACAGGATTCTTATCACTGAGAAGAGAAAGTGAAACATGTGAATTTGACGCGATCTCTCGTGGTCACTATTTTCAAGCTCATTACAAGCCTGAATATCGTTGGTACAATCAGCACAAAACAAATGATGTTTTCTCCAGAATACAAAGTTTTACAGTCTAGAACCCTGTGTAGGATACTTATCCCAAATAAGTGCACATGCTACACATATAACTGTGAGTCCTCTTCACTTGGTTCACTATATTGGAAAGGAACATCGTTGGTAGAATCAGCACAAAACAAATGTTGTTTTCTCCAGAATACAAAGTTTTACAGTCTAGCACCCTGTGTAGGATACTTATCCCAAATAAGTGCACATGCTACATATGTAACTGTGAGTCCTCTTCACTTGGTTCACTATTTGGAAAGGAACATCGTTGGTAGAATCAGCACAAAACAAATGTTGTTTTCTCCAGAATACAGAGTTTTACAGTCTAGAACCCTGTGTAGATTGATTATCCCATGTAAGTGCACATGTTACACATATAACTGTGAGTCCTCTTCACTTGGTTCACTATTTTGGAAGAGAAAGACATGCATGAACATGTTTCATGGAAACGTCGTAAACCAAGTGTGATTTCCTCCTGAACACAAAGAATTACAATATAGAAACTTCAGTACGATACTTCTCCTACAGGGCACTTGCCACATTTAACTCAGAGTACTCCTCACTAGGTTCACTATTCTGTTAACTCAGAGTACTCCTAACTACGTTCACTATTCTGTCAAATCATGGCCTGTGTGAACATGTGACCTCAAATGTCACAAAGCAAGTATGATTTTCGCCTGAACACAAATGTTACAGTATACGAAATTCTCTAGGATCCTTATCACTAAGAAGTGCAATTCCAACATTTACTCTGAATCCTCCACACGTGGTTCACTCTTTAGGATAATCACGGCCTGCGTGAACATGTTATATGCGAATGTCGCAAAACAAGTATGATCTTCTCCTGAACCTTACAAAGTGTAACACTATAGAATCTTCTGTAGGATACTTATCCCTAAGAAGTGCAGCTCCAACATTTCACTCGCAGTCCTCCTCACTTGGTTCACTTTTTTGGAAAATCTAGGCCTGCGTGAACATATACCCTGAAAACGTCACAAAACCAGTGTGAATTTCTCCTGAACATAAAAACTTACAACGTAGGAACATCTACAGGATTCTTATCACTGAGAAGAGAAAGTGAAACATGTGAATTTGACGCGATCTCTCGTGGTCACTATTTTCAAGCTCATTACAAGCCTGAATATCGTTGGTACAATCAGCACAAAACAAATGATGTTTTCTCCAGAATACAAAGTTTTACAGTCTAGAACCCTGTGTAGGATACTTATCCCAAATAAGTGCACATGCTACACATATAACTGTGAGTCCTCTTCACTTGGTTCACTATATTGGAAAGGAACATCGTTGGTAGAATCAGCACAAAACAAATGTTGTTTTCTCCAGAATACAAAGTTTTACAGTCTAGAACCCTGTATAGATTGCTTATCCCATATAAGTGCACATGCTACATATATAACTGTGAGTCCTCTTCACTTACTTCACTATTTGGAAGGGAAAGACATGCATGAACATGTTTCATGGAAACGTCGTAAACCAAGTGTGATTTCCTCCTGAACACAAAGAATTACAATATAGAAACTTCTGTACGATACTTCTCCTACAGTGCACTTGCCACATTTAACTCAGAGTACTCCTCACTAGGTTCACTATTCTGTTAATTCAGAGTACTCCTCACTAGGTTCACTGTTCTGTCAAATCATGGCCTGTGTGAACATGTGCCCTCAAATGTCACAAAACAAGTATGATTTTCGCCTGAACACAAATGTTACAGTATACGAAATTCTCTAGGATCCTTATCACTAAGAAGTGCAATTCCAACATTTACTCTGAATCCTCCACACGTGGTTCACTCTTTAGGATAATCCCGGCCTGCGTGAACATGTTATATGCGAATGTCGCAAAACAAGTATGATCTTCTCCTGTAACCTTACAAAGTGTAACACTATAGAATCTTCTGTAGGATACTTATCCCTAAGAAGTGCACCTCCAACATTTGACTCGCAGTCCTCCTCACTTGGTTCACTCTTTTGGAAAATCAAGGCCTGCGTGAACATATTCCCTGAAAACGTCACAAAACCAGTGTGAATTTCTCCTGTACATAAAAACTTACAACGTAGGAACATCTACAGGATTCTTATGACTGAGAAGAGAAAGTGAAACATGTGAGTTTGACGCGATCTCTCGTGGTCACTAATTTCAAGCTCATTACAAGCCTGAATATCGTTGGTACAATCAGCACAAAACAAATGGTGTTTTCTCCAGAATACAAAGTTTTACAGTCTAGCACCCTGTGTAGGATACTTATCCCAAATAAGTGCACATGCTACACATATAACTGTGAGTCCTCTTCACTTGGTTCACTATTTTGGAAAGGAACATCGTTGGTAGAATCAGCACAAAACAAATGTTGTTTTCTCCAGAATACAAAGTTATACAGTCTAGCACCCTGTGTAGGATACTTATCCCAAATAAGTGCACATGCTACATATGTAACTGTGAGTACTCTTCACTTGGTTCACTATTTGGAAAGAAACATCGTTGATAGAATCAGCACAAAACAAATGTTGTTTTCTCCCGAATACAAAGTTTTACAGTCTAGAACCCTGTGTAGATTGATTATCCCATATAAGTGCACATGCTACATATATAACTGTGAGTCCTCTTCACTTACTTCACTATTTTGGAAGGGAAAGACATGCATGAACATGTTTCATGGAAACGTTGTAAACCAAGTGTGATTTCCCCTGAACACAAAGAATTACAATATAGAAACTTCTGTACGATACTTCTCCTACAGTGCACTTGCCACATTTAACTCAGAGTACTCCTCACTAGGTTCACTATTCTGTTAACTCAGAGTACTCCTAACTACGTTCACTTATCTGTCAAATCATGGCCTGTGTGAACATGTGCCCTCAAATGTCACAAAACAATATGATTTTCCCCTGAACACAAATGTTACAGTATACGAAATTCTCTAGGATCCTTATCACTAAGAAGTGCAATTCCAAAATTTACTCTGAATCCTCCACACGTGGTTCACTCTTTAGGATAATCACGGCCTGCGTGAACATGTTATATGCGAATGTCACAAAACAAGTATGATCTTCTCCTGAACCTTACAAAGTGTAACACTATAGAATCTTCTGTAGGATACTTATCCCTGAGAAGTGCAGCTCCAACATTTGACTCGCAGTCCTCCTCACTTGGTTCACTCTTTTGGAAAATCAAGGCCTGCGTGAACATATTCCCTGAAAACGTCACAAACCAGTGTGAATTTCTCCTGAACATAAAAACTTACAACGTAGGAACATCTACAGGATTCTTATCACTGAGAAGAGAAAGTGAAACATGTGAATTTGACGCGATCTCTCGTGGTCACTATTTTCAAGCTCATTACAAGCCTGAATATCGTGGGTACAATCAGCACAAAACAAATGTTATTTTCTCCAGAATACAAAGTTTTACAGTCTACATCCCTGTGTAGGATACTTATCCCAAACAAGTGCACATGCTACACATATAACTGTGAGTCCTCTTCACTTGGTTCACTATTTTGGAAAGGAACATCGTTGGTAGAATCAGCACAAAACAAATGTTGTTTTCTCCAGAATACAAAGTTATACAGTCTAGCACCCTGTGTAGGATACTTATCCCAAATAAGTGCACATGCTACATATGTAACTGTGAGTCCTCTTCACTTGCTTCACTATTTGGAAAGGAACATCGTTGGTAGAATCAGCACAAAACAAATGTTGTTTCCTCCAGAATACAAAGTTTTACAGTCTAGAACCCTGTATAGATTGCTTATCCCATATAAGTGCACATGCTACATATATAACTCTGAGTCCTCTTCACTTACTTCACTACTTTGGAAGGGAAAGACATGCATGAGCATGTTTCATGGAAACGTCGTAAACCAAGTGTGATTTCCTCCTGAACACAAAGAATTACAATATAGAAACTTCTGTACGATACTTCTCCTACAGTGCACTTGCCACATTTAACTCAGAGTACTCCTCACTAGGTTCACTATTCTGTTAATTCAGAGTACTCCTAACTAGGTTCACTATTCTGTCAAATCATGGCCTGTGTGAACATGTGACCTCAAATGTCACAAAACAAGTATGATTTTCGCCTGAACACAAATGTTACAGTATACGAAATTCTCTAGGATCCTTATCACTAAGAAGTGCAATTCCAACATTTACTCTGAATCCTCCACACGTGGTTCACTCTTTAGGATAATCACGGCCTGCGTGAACATGTTATATGCGAATGTCGCAAAACAAGTATGATCTTCTCCTGAACCTTACAAAGTGTAATACTATAGAATCTTCTGGAGGATACTTATCCCTAAGAAGTGCACCTCCAACATTTGACTCGCAGTCCTCCTAAGTTGGTTCACTCTTTTGGAAAATCAAGTCCTGCGTGAACATATTCCCTGAAAACGTCACAAAACCAGTGTGAATTTCTCCTGAACATAAAAACTTACAACGTAGGAACATCTACAGGATTCTTATCACTGAGAAGAGAAAGTGAAACATGTGAATTTGACGCGATCTCTCGTGGTCACTATTTTCAAGCTCATTACAAGCCTGAATATCGTTGGTACAATCAGCACAAAACAAATGATGTTTTCTCCAGAATACAAAGTTTTACAGTCTAGAACCCTGTGTAGGATACTTATCCCAAATAAGTGCACATGCTACACATATAACTGTGAGTCCTCTTCACTTGGTTCACTATATTGGAAAGGAACATCGTTGGTAGAATCAGCACAAAACAAATGTTGTTTTCTCCAGAATACAAAGTTTTACAGTCTAGAACCCTGTATAGATTGCTTATCCCATATAAGTGCACATGCTACATATATAACTGTGAGTCCTCTTCACTTACTTCACTATTTTGGAAGGGAAAGACATGCATGAACATGTTTCATGGAAACGTCGTAAACCAAGTGTGATTTCCTCCTGAACACAAAGAATTACAATATAGAAACTTCTGTACGATACTTCTCCTACATTGCACTTGCCACATTTAACTCAGAGTTCTCCTCACTAGGTTCACTATTCTGTTAATTCAGAGTACCCCTAACTAGGTTCACTATTCTGTCAAATCATGGCCTGTGTGAACATGTGACCTCAAATGTCACAAAACAAGTATGATTTTCGCCTGAACACAAATGTTACAGTATACGAAATTCTCTAGGATCCTTATCACTAAGAAGTGCAATTCCAACATTTACTCTGAATCCTCCACACGTGGTTCACTCTTTAGGATAATCACGGCCTGCGTGAACATGTTATATGCGAATGTCGCAAAACAAGTATGATCTTCTCCTGAACCTTACAAAGTGTAACACTATAGAATCTTCTGTAGGATACTTATCCCTAAGAAGTGCACCTCCAACATTTGACTCGCAGTCCTCCTAAGTTGGTTCACTCTTTTGGAAAATCAAGTCCTGCGTGAACATATTCCCTGAAAACGTCACAAAACCAGTGTGAATTTCTCCTGAACATAAAAACTTACAACGTAGGAACATCTACAGGATTCTTATCACTGAGAAGAGAAAGTGAAACATGTGAATTTGACGCGATCTCTGGTGGTCACTATTTTCAAGCTCATTACAAGCCTGAATATCGTTGGTACAATCAGCACAAAACAAATGTTGTTTTCTCCAGAATACAAAGTTTTACAGTCTAGCCCCCTGTGTAGGATACTTATCCCAAATAAGTGCACATGCTACACATATAACTATGAGTCCTCTTCACTTGGTTCACTATTTTGGAAAGGAACATCGTTGGTAGAATCAGCACAAAACAAATGTTTTCTCCAGAATACAAAGTTTTACAGTCTAGCACCCTGTGTAGAATACTTATCCCAAATAAGTGCACATGCTACATATGTAACTGTGAGTCCTCTTCACTTGGTTCACTATTTGGAAAGGAACATCGTTGGTAGAATCAGCACAAAACAAATGTGTTTCCTCCAGAATACAAAGTTTTACAGTCTAGAACCCTGTATAGATTGCTTATCGCATATAAGTGCACATGCTACATATATAACTGTGGGTCCTCTTCACTTACTTCACTATTTGGGAAGGGAAAGACATGCATGAACATGTTTCATGGAAACGTCGTAAACCAAGTTTGATTTCCTCCTGAACACAAAGAATTACAATATAGAAACTTCTGTACGATACTTCTCCTAAAGTGCACTTGCCACATTTAACAAAACAAATGTTGTTTTCTCCAGAATACAAAGTTTTACAGTCTAGAACCCTGTGTAGATTACTTATCCCATACAAGTGCACATGCTACATATATAACTGTGAGTCCTCTTCACTTACTTCACTATTTTGGAAGGGAAAGACATGCATGAATATGTTTCATGGAAACGTCGTAAACCAAGTGTGATTTCCTCCTGAACACAAAGAATTACAATATAGAAACTTCTGTACGATACTTTTCCTACAGTGCACTTGCCACATTTAACTCAGAGTACTCCTCACTAGGTTCACTATTTTGTTAATTCAGAGTACTCCTAACTAGGTTCACTATTCTGTCAAATCATGGCCTGTGTGAACATGTGCCCTCAAATGTCACAAAACAATTATGATTTCCGCCTGAACACAAATGTTACAGTATACGAAATTCTCTAGGATCCTTATCACTAAGAAGTGCAATTCCAACATTTACTCTGAATCCTCCACACGTGGTTCACTCTTTAGGATAATCCCGGCCTGCGTGAACATGTTATATGCGAATGTCGCAAAACAAGTATGATCTTCTCCTGTACCTTACAAAGTGTAACACTGTAGAATCTTCTGTAGGATACTTATCCCTAAGAAGTGCAGCTCCAACATTTGACTCGCAGTCCTCCTCACTTCGTTCACTCTTTTGGAAAATCAAGGCCTGCGTGAACATATTCCCTGAAAACGTCACAAAACCAGTGTAAATTTCTCCTGAACATAAAAACTTACAACGTAGGAACATCTACAGGACTCTTATCACTGAGAAGAGAAAGTGAAACATGTGAATTTGATGCGATCTCTCGTGGTCACTATTTTCAAGCTCATTACAATCCTGAATATCGGTGGTACAATCAGCACAAAACAAATGTTGTTTTCTCCAGAATACAAAGTTTTACAGTCTAGAACCCTGTGTAGGATACTTATCCCAAATAAGTTCTCATGCTACACATATAACTGTGAGTCCTCTTCACTTGGTTTACTATTTTGGAAAGGAACATCGTTAGTAGAATCAGCACAAAACAAATGCTGTTTTCTCCAGAATACAAAGTTTTACAGTCTAGCAGCCTGTGTAGGATACTTAGCCCAAATAAGTGCACATGCTACATATGTAACTGTGAGTCCTCTTCACTTGGTTCACTATTTGGAAAGGAACATCGTTGGTAGAATCAGCACAAAACAAATGTTGTTTTCTCCAGAATACAGAGTTTTACAGTCTAGAACCCTGTGTAGATTGATTATCCCATGTAAGTGCACATGTTACACATATAACTGTGAGTCCTCTTCACTTGGTTCACTATTTTGGAAGAGAAAGACATGCATGAACATGTTTCATGGAAACGTCGTAAACCAAGTGTGATTTCCTCCTGAACACAAAGAATTACAATATAGAAACTTCAGTACGATACTTCTCCTACAGGGCACTTGCCACATTTAACTCAGAGTACTCCTCACTAGGTTCACTATTCTGTTAACTCAGAGTACTCCTAACTACGTTCACTATTCTGTCAAATCATGGCCTGTGTGAACATGTGACCTCAAATGTCACAAAGCAAGTATGATTTTCGCCTGAACACAAATGTTACAGTATACGAAATTCTCTAGGATCCTTATCACTAAGAAGTGCAATTCCAACATTTACTCTGAATCCTCCACACGTGGTTCACTCTTTAGGATAATCACGGCCTGCGTGAACATGCTATATGCGAATGTCGCAAAACAAGTATGATCTTCTCCTGAACCTTACAAAGTGTAACACTATAGAATCTTCTGTAGGATACTTATCCCTAAGAAGTGCACCTCCAACATTTCACTCGCAGTCCTCCTCACTTGGTTCACTCTTTTGGAAAATCAAGGCCTGCGTGAACATATTCCCTGAAAACGTCACAAAACCAGTGTGAATTTCTCCTGAACATAAAAACTTACAACGTAGGAACATCTACAGGATTCTTATCACTGAGAAGAGAAAGTGAAACATGTGAATTTGACGCGATCTCTCGTGGTCACTATTTTCAAGCTCATTACAAGCCTGAATATCGTTGGTACAATCAGCACAAAACAAATGATGTTTTCTCCAGAATACAAAGTTTTACAGTCTAGAACCCTGTGTAGGATACTTATCCCAAATAAGTGCACATGCTACACATATAACTGTGAGTCCTCTTCACTTGGTTCACTATATTGGAAAGGAACATCGTTGGTAGAATCAGCACAAAACAAATGTTGTTTTCTCCAGAATACAAAGTTTTACAGTCTAGCACCCTGTGTAGGATACTTATCCCAAATAAGTGCACATGCTACATATGTAACTGTGAGTCCTCTTCACTTGGTTCACTATTTGGAAAGGAACATCGTTGGTAGAATCAGCACAAAACAAATGTTGTTTCCTCCAGAATACAAAGTTTTACAGTCTAGAACCCTGTGTAGATTGCTTATCCCATATAAGTGCACATGCTACGTATATAACTGTGAGTCCTCTTCACTTACTTCACTATTTTGGAAGGGAAAGACATGCATGAACATGTTTCATGGAAACGTCGTAAACCAAGTGTGATTTTCTCCTGAACACAAAGAATTACAATATAGAAACTTCTGTACGATACTTCTCCTACAGTGCACTTGCCACATTTAACTCAGAGTACTCCTCACTAGGTTCACTATTCTGTTAATTCAGAGTACTCCCCACTAGGTTCACTATTCTGTCAAACCATGGCCTGTGTGAACATGTGCCCTCAAATGTCACAAAACAAGTATGATTTTCGCCTGAACACAAATGTTACAGTATACGAAATTCTCTAGGATCCTTATGACTAAGAAGTGCAATTCCAACATTTATTCTGAATCCTCCACACGTGGTTCACTCTTTAGGATAATCACGGCCTGCGTGAAGATGTTATATGCGAATGTCGCAAAACAAGTATGATCTTCTCCTGAACCTTACAAAGTGTAACACTATAGAATCTTCTGTAGGATACTTATCCCTAAGAAGTGCACCTCCAACATTTGACTCGCAGTCCTCCTCACTTGGTTCACTCTTTTGTAAAATCAAGGCCTGCGTGAACATATTCCCTGAAAACGTCACAAAACCAGTGTGAATTTCTCCTGAACATAAAAACTTACAACGTAGGAATCTACAGGATTCTTGTCACTGAGAAGAGAAAGTGAAACATGTGGATTTGACGCGATCTCTCGTGGTCACTATTTTCAAACTCATTACAAGCCTGGTTATCATTGGTACAATCAGCACAAAACAAATGTTGTTTTCTCCAAATACAAAGTTTTACAGTCTAGAACGCTGTGTAGGATACTTATCCCAAATAAGTGCACATGCTACACATATAACTATGAGTCCTCTTCACTTGGTTCACTATTTTGGAAAGGAACATCGTTGGTAGAATGCAGCACAAAACAAATGTTGTTTTCTCCAGAATACAAAGTTTTACAGTCCAGCACCCTGTGTAGGATACTTATCCCAAATAAGTGCACATGCTACATATGTAACTGTGAGTCCTCTTCACTTGGTTCACTATTTGGAAAGGAACATCGTTGGTAGAATCAGTACAAAACAAATGTTGTTTCCTTCAGAATACAAAGTTTTACAGTCTAGAACCCTGTGTAGATTGCTTATCCCATATAAGTGCACATGTTACATATATAACTGTGAGTCGTCTTCACTTACTTCACTATTTTGGAAGGGAAAGACATGCATGAACATGTTTCATGGAAACGTCGTAAACCAAGTGTGATTTCCTCCTGAACACAAAGAATTACAACATAGAAACTTCTTTTTTTTTTTTTTTTTTATTAAAAATTTAATTATACATTTTAAAATTTTTTACCAGTTCCCTCCCTCCCCCCTCCCCTTCCCCCAGTGTCTCCCCCCCAATTCCCAGAGAGTCCTTTATTGTGTGCGCCTAACTCTCCACTGGGTCCTCCTCTCCGATGACATATAAGGACCCAGTGGCATTTCCATAAGCCCTTTCTCTTGTTCCCCTTAATCATAAGATTACTACTATGGCTGTCAATCCCTTGCCTCCAGGGGTCTCGGTGCCCTTAACAGATGCTAGACTTTATGAGGGCAACAGTGCGCTGGACATTGCGCAGGGCATGCAAAGTTCCATTATGATTGCTTTGGCCCCAACTATTGTTGAGAATCTTGCAAATCGTTGCTCCTCCCATCCTTTTGCTCTTACAATCTTACCGCCCCCTCTTCCGCAAATGTCCCTGAGCTCCAGGATGGGGAGAGATTAGGCTGTCCTAGTTCTATGTGATTGATATAGAGTCTCTGAAGTTCTGGATTGTGGTTTGTTGATTTTCTTTTGCAGTTTTCTGCTCCTGCAATTCCCTTCACTCCATTCTGCTGGGCACTGTATGTCACCCCCTGGCCAGAGACAAAAAGCTGTTAAACTGGAGTCTTGTTGTAATAGCACATTCAAGGGTAGATGTAATAAGAGTAGGAAACCTCACTGAGGGCGGGGTCCATTACCCATTTGCACAATGATTACTTTTTATCTGCTAGACTATATGCCCTCCCCTTCTGGTGAGATCAGGAAAGAACGTCTGTGAACTTAACCAGGTTTCTCATTACTTACTTGCAGACCTTGATGGAGGCTTATTTTCTCTGCTGTAACATGGTCTCCTCTCTCCTTGTTTCTGGTGTGGCCCTCCTAACCCATCTCTCTTGTTCATAATCCTTGCAATTACTGTGTTACATAGGTTTACTTTGAGTGTCCCAATGTGGGCTGGGCGAGTTTGGTACTAGGAGCCACCTATTAGGGAGTACATATGGCGCTTAATTTCTGGGTTTGGGATACTTCACTTAATATAATTCTTTCTAATGACATCCATTTCCCAGCAAATTCCAGTAATTCATCATTTTTGATGGCTGAGTAGTACTCCATTGTATAGATGTACCACAGTTTCCTTATCCACTCGTCAACTGTTGGACATTTAGGTTGATTCCATGACTTTGCTATTGTAAACAGTGCTGCTATGAACATGGTCGAGCTTGTGCTATCGAGGCGAACCTCTGCTGCTTGGGGGGTTATTCCCAAAAGTGGGATAGCAGGGTCATATGGCATTTCAATCTTTAATTTCTTAAGAATCTCCAGACGGCTCGCCAGAGTGGCTGTATGAGCCTGCATTCCCACCAACAATGTAGGAGAGTTCCCCTCTCCCCACATCCTCTCCAGCATTTGTCGTTGTTTGTACTGTGGATTTTGCCATCCTGACCGGGGTGAGATGATATCTCAGGGAAGTTTTGATTTGCATTTCCCTGATGGCGAAGGAAGTGGAGCATTTTTTAAGATAATTGTTAGACATTTTAATTTCATCCCTGGTAAAGTTTCTTTGAAGTTCCAGGGCCCATTTTTTAATTGGGCCAGTGTTTTCCTTGGAGTTTAATTTTCTAAGTTCTTTGTGCACTCTGGACAGTAGAGCTCTGTCAGATATGTGGTTAGTGAGATTTTCTCCCATTCTGTGGGTTGCCTTTGAGCTCGTGCGACAATCTCTTTATCTGAAACAGAAGCTCTTTAATTTCACAAGATCCCAACTGTTGAGAGTTGGTAGCAGTGACTGTGCCATTGGATGTCTGTTTAGGAAGTGTTGGCCTAGCCCAATCAGCTCGAGGGAGTTCCCTATCCTTTCAAACTATGGCTTTTAAAGTCTCTGGCCTGATATCAAGGTCCTTGATCATTTGGAATAAGGCTTGTACATGGTGACAAGTACGGGTCCAGCTTTAATCTTCTGCATGTGGAGATCCAGTTTTGCCAACACCATTTGTTGAAGATGCTGTTCTTTTTCCATTGGATTCTTTGGGCCCCTTTGTCAAAGACCAAATGGCTGTAACTTTGTGGGCTTATATCTGGGTCTTCAATCCTTATCCATTGATCTGTGTGTCTATTTTGGAGCCAGTACCAGGCTGTCTTTATAACTATGGATTTGTAGTATAGACTTAGGTTTGGTATGGTAATACCTCCAGCTGTGTTTTTGTTACTCAGGATTGTTTTTGCTATCCTGGGTCTTTTGTGCCTCCATATGAACTTTGAGATTGTTTGGTCAACTTCTTTGAAGAATTGCTTTGGGATTTTGATTGGTATAGCATTGAATCTGTATATTGCCTTTGGTAGGATGGTCATTTTTACAATGTTGATTCTGCCAATCCAGGAACAAGGGAGGTCTTTCCACCTTCTGGTGTCTTCTGCAATTTCTTTCTTTAGGGTTTTAAAGTTTTCATTGTAAAGGTCTTTTACCTCCTTAGTTAGGTTTATACCAAGGTATTTCATTTTTTTAGGGGTTATAGTAAATGGCATGGTTTCTCTCAAGGCTTTTTCACTTCTTTCATTCTGGGCATATAGGAAGGCCTCTGATTTTTGCACATTTATTTTGTATCCTGCCACCCTGAACTTCTCAATTAGTTCAGGAGCTTCCTGGTGGGTTTTTGGGATCACTCAGGTATAAGATCATGTCATCTGCAAATAGAGATAGCTTGACTTCTTCCTTGCCAATTTGAATCCCTCTTATGTCCCTTTCTTGTCTTATGGCTTCGGCTAAGACTTCAGATGTGGAGCATTTTTAAAGATATTTGTTAGACATTTTAATTTTGTCCTTGGTAAAGTTTCTTTTAAGTTCCAAGGCCCATTTGTTTCCTTGGTTGTTGTGTTCTAAGTTCTTTGTGCACTCTGGATATAGAGCTCTCAGATTGTGGTTCGTGAGAATTTCCTCCCATTCTGTGGGTTGCTTTTGTGCTCAAGTTACAATCTCTTTATCTGAACAGAAGCTCTTTAATTTCACAAGATCCCATCTGTTGAGTGTTGGTTGTAGTGACTGTGTTATT
Organism: Typhlomys cinereus; assembly: GCA_023101885.1. NCBI lineage: Eukaryota > Metazoa > Chordata > Mammalia > Rodentia > Platacanthomyidae > Typhlomys > Typhlomys cinereus. The sequence continues at coordinate 2,796,517 of JALPQD010000283.1, read as the reverse complement.
GGATGTCCGTTTAGGAACTGTTGGCCTAGCCCAATCAGCTCGAGGGAGTTCCCTACCCTTTCAACTATGATTTTTATAGTTTCTGGCCTTATATTGAGGTCCTTGATCCATTTGGAATTAATTCTTGTACATGGTGACAAGTACGGGCCCAGTTTTAATCTTCTACATGTGGAGATCCAGTTTTGCCAGCATCATTTGTTGAAGATGCTATTCTTTTTCCATTGGATTTTTTTGGCCCCTTTGTCAAAGATCAAATGGCTGTAGTTGTATGGGCTTATAGCTGGGTCTTCAACCCTTATCCATTGATCTGTGTGTCTATTTTGGAGCCAATACCAGGATGTTTTTACAACTATGGATTTGTAGTATAGACTAAGGTTTGGTATGGTGATACCTCCAGCAGTGTTTTTGTTACTCAGCATTGTTTTTGCTATCCTGGGTCTTTTGTGCCTCGTATGAATTTTGAGATTGTTTGGTCAACTTCTTTAAAGAATTGCTTTAGGATTTTAATTGGTATAGCATTGAATCTGTATATTGCCTTTGGTAGGATGGTCATTTTTATGATGTTGATTCTGCCAATCCAGGAACATGGGAGGTCTTTCCACCTTCTGGTGTCTTCTGCAATTTCTTTCTTTAGGGTTTTGAAGTTTTCATTATAAAGGTCTCTAACTTCTTTGGTTAGGTTTATACCAAGGTATTTCATTTTTTTAGGGGCTATAGTAAATGGGATTGTTTCTCTCAAGGCTTTTTCACTTCTTTCATTCTGGGCATATAGGAAGGCCACTGATTTTTGTATATTTATTTTGTATCCTGCTACCCTGCTGAACTTCTGTATTAGTTCCAGGAGCTTCCTGGTGGAGTTTTTGGGATCACTCAGGTATTAGTTCATGTCATCTGTAAATAGAGATAACTTTACTTCTTCCTTGCCTATTTGAATCCCTTTTAAGTCCCTTTCTTGTCTTATGGCTTCGGCTAAGACTTCAAGTACAATATTGAATAAAAGTGGTGAGAGTGGACAGCCTTGTCTAGTTCCTGATAGAAGTGGGAATGCTTCACGTTTTTCCCCATTGAATATAATCTATAATACAGCTTTTATTATATTGATAAAGGTTCCTTCCATTTCAACCTTCTCTAGGGTTTTGATCATAAAGGGCTGTTGGATCTTGTCAAAAGCTTTTTCTGCATCTATCGAGAGTATCATGTGGTCTTGAACTTTGGATTGGTTTATATGATGAATTGCTTTATTGATTTTCATATGTTGAACCAACCTTGTGTGCCTGGGATAAAACCTACTTGATCCCCGTGGATGATCTTTTTGATATGTTTTTGAATCTGATTTACTAAGACTTTGTTGAGAATCTTTGCATCTGTGTTCATCAGAGAGATTGGCCTGTAGTTTTCTTTTTTAAGTGTATCTTTATTGGGTTTTGGGATTAAGATGATATTCGCTTCATAGAAGGAATTTGGTAGTGTTCCTTCCTTTGCTATTTGATGGAACAGTTTAAGGAGTATTGGTGTTATTAGCTCCTTAAATGTCTGGTAGAACTCTGTGCTGAATCTATCTGATCCAGGACATTTTTGGTGGGAAGATTCGAGGTATCTTCCTCGATTTCCTCATATGTTATAGGACTATTTAAATAATTCACAACTTCCTGATTCAATTTAGGTAAGTTGTGTTTACTTAGGAATTCATCCATCTCTTTTGTGTTTCACAGAGTATAAGTTTTTGAAATATGACGTTATAATTCTCTGGATTTCTTGGGTATCAGTGATAATTCCATTTTCGTTTCTAATTTTGTTAATTTGGGCTTTCTCTCTCTTGCTTTTGGTTAATTTAGCTAGGGGTGTATCTATTGATTTTTTCAAAAAATCAGCTTTTTGACTGGTTGATTGTCTGTATTGTTTTCCTAATCTCGATTTTGGATATTTCTCCCCTTATTTTGCTAATCTCCTCCCTTCTACTGCTTTTGGGATCAGATTGCTCTAGTTGTCTTTAAAGCTTTAAGCTGCATTGTTATGTTATTTATTTCTGATGTTTCCATTTTTTTTGATGTAGGCATTAAGAGCTATGTCCTCTTAGGACAGCTTTCATTGTGTCCCAGAGATTTTGGTAAGTTGTATTTTCATTATCATTCACTTTCAGGAAATCTTGAATTTCCTTTGTAATTTCTTCCTGAATCCAATTCTCATTCAGCATCATAGTGTTAAGTTTCCAGGAGTTAGCGTATTTTCTCTTGTTTGGTGTGTTGTGGATGTCAAGCTTTAGGCCGTGGTGGTCTGATAAGGTACAGGCTAGAATTTCAACTTTCCTGTATATGTGGAGACTCGTTTTGTGGCCCCATATGTGATCTATTTTGGAGAAAGTTCCATGTGCTGCTGAGAAAAATGTGTATTCTTTGGTGCGTGGATGAAAAGTTTGATAGAGATCTGTAAGGTCTATTTCAGTAGGTTTGATTAAGCCCCAAAGTGTCTCTGTCAAGTTTTTTTACCTGTTGATCTATCCCATGTTGAGAGGTCAGTGTTGAAATTCCCAAGAATTATCGTTTTGGGATAGATTTCTCGCTTTAGACGTTGTAGGGTTTGCTTAATGAATGTGGTGGTGGGGCCCATATTGGGTGCATATATATTCAGTATTGTGAAGTCTTCCTGGTGAATTGTACCTGTGACTAAAATGTAGTATCCATCTGTGTCTCTTATGATTTTTTTTTTTAGTTTGAAGTCCACTTTGTCCGATAGCATAATGGCTACTCCTGCCTTTTTTCTGGTTCCATTAGCTTGCAGAATTTTTGACCAGCCTTTTATTTTTAGGATGTGCCTATCTTTTGTGGTGAGATGGGTTTCCTGCAGGCAGCAGATTGATGGATTGTGATTTTTAATCCAAGTTTGTAATCTGTGTCTCTTGATCGGTGAGTTAATTCCATTAACATTTAATGTTATAATGGAAAAACTATTTTTAATTCCGGCCATTTATTATGTTTAGTGGCTTTTGTAAGTGTATTGTTTCGCTTTTAGGTTTTGGTGGTATTATAATTCCCTTCTATTCTCCTGGATATGCCTGTTTTTTTTTTTTTTTTTTTTTTCTTCAAGCTTGAGTATCATTTCCAGCATTTTTTGAAGGCCTAGTTTGGTGGACATGTATCCCTTCAAGTTGTCTTTGTGCTGGAAAATTTTTCTTTCTCCCTCAATCATGACAGATAGTTTTGCGGGGTGTATCAGCCTGGGTTGACATTTTTGCTCATTCAATACTTGAAGTATGTCTCTTCAATTCTTTGCTTTTACTGTTTCCATTGAGAAGTCATTTGTTATTTTAATAGGTTTACCTTTAAAAGTGACTTTTTTTTTCCCTTGAAGCTCTCAGCACCATTTCTTTATCCTGAATGTGGAGTGTTTTAACTATTATTTGCCGTGGCAAGTTTCTATTTTGGTCATATCTGTTTGGGGTGCAGAATGCCTCTTGTATATGGATGGGCTTCTCTTTTTTGAGATGAGGAAAGTTTTCCTTGATGATAGTTTGGAAAATTTCCTCAGGTGTGGTATTTTGGGATTCTTGCTCTGGTATTCCATGAATACGCATGTTAGGCTTCTTCAGGGTGTCCCATAACTCTTGAATATTTCTCTCCAGTATCTTTTTGGCTTTAACAACCTCTTCCATTGAGCTGGTTAATACTCCCACTTTGTCTTCAAGGTCTAAAATTCTATTTTCGGCTTCATTAGTTCTGCTGATAAGACTCTCTTGAGTTCTGGGTTGAAGATAACTTGTCTTTTAGTTTAGTTTTAAACTCTGCTTGAGTCTGTTTAAACTGCTATGCCTGTTTTTGTTTCTTGCACTGTTTTTCTCAACTCCTCCAAGTGTCTGTTGTGTTCCTCTTCAAAGTGGTTGATGTGGTTATTTAATTCCTCCCAGATTTCCTCTTTCATAGTATTGAACATGGTAATGATCATGTTTTGAAAGTCATTATCCTGGGTCAGGCTTTCTTGGTTATTTTCAGTGGGTTTGTTCTGGTTGGAGTCTATCATTATGGGATTAATTCCTTCAGTTGGAGATTTGTTTTCTTGGGTGTTGTTTCTCATGGATTTGCACTTTGACTTGGGCATTGTTGTTTTAACTCTTAAGACCTTCTTTCAATTTCTGTGCGTTTTTCACTGAACTGAATTATTTGACCTGGAGCAGCTCCTGCTCCAGCTGGCTGGTGGGAGGAGCTGGGACCAGTGGGCTGCCTGGGGTTTGGGGGTGGGCAAGGGAGCTTCCCTAGGTCGCGTGAGTCCCTGCTGGACTGCATGCCATCCTGGTCAGGTGGGGAAAGGGGCTACCACCATTTTTATGTAGGATCTGGGATCTGCACTCAGGTCCTTTTTGCTTGTGGGGCAGAGACTTTAACCACTGAGACACCTTTTCAGCCTGGAGTCAGAATATTTTATTAATACCTTGAGATGAGAAATGAGGCTTAGATGCAGACCAAGGGCTTCTCAGGAAAAAGCAAGCACTAACAATTGGGCATGGGTAAGCAAAGCTCAGGAGCAGGGTAGATTTGAACAGGGCTTCTGACATGGTGTGATGAAGGCTGAGGGCCTGACCCAAACTATTCCATTCTGCTTTAGCCACAGAACTCAGAACAGAGTGTACAGTTGTCTTCCATGCAGCTAGATATGGCCAGGAGCATAGATTGTTCTAGTGATGTATGGCAGAGATGGTGTGAGGGATGTCTGAGAAGTCTCCTTGGAAAGACATGACTCTCGGTAGAGATGTGTACATTGCCCTCTCTCTATGCCTTCCTCCCCCTCCCTTCCTTCTTTTTGGTTAACATCTCAGTCATCAGGACAACCTTGGGTATAGATTGTGTACACTGAGGATAGAAAGCCAAAGGCAGCAGAAACCCCTGTTCCCGATGACTTCCAGCCCTGTGTAGCTCACCTCCAGACTTGCTTTTCCCAGACAGAATCTCTCTCAAGGTGTTTGAACCACTCTTACCGAGGACGAATGGGTTCAATTACATGCATCCGAGGCAATCTTGTCACTCATAGAGAGGATTTGGAAGGGAGGAGAAAGGGCATTCATCAGAGGGATGGGGAGCAATGTTTGGGAGAACTTGGACAAGAAGGTATGTGGAAGCCCATTCACGAGTCTGGGGAAGTGGAAGATTTGGTGGGAGCCAGGCTGATGGGGGTCTTGAAAGAGTCTTGAGTTGGTTTCACTCTTTTGACCTGTCTCCTCATCCATGAAATCAATGGATTGATTGACTTGGGTCAGAAGCTTTCTAACTTGAAGTTTATGGGCAGTTTTTGTTTAGATCTAAACCACATATCTTTTACATCTTTGAATTTTTTTCTAGAGATAGGCCTATGACCTCAGTGAGAGATCCTGTCCCTCCAAAATAAGACAGAGACTTAATGGGAAAGACACCTGCTTACACACACACACACACACACACACACACACACACACACACACACACAGCGTTGAATGCTAAGACATCCTGCCTTCCTAGAGGAGGTTGGCAGGCGGCAGGTGCTGAGGAATGTAGCTCACTCAGTGGAATTGCTGCTGACCTGTCACCCAGGAACACCCACTATTTGTGAAGGAGACACATGTGTTACTTATTTGTCACAGCAGCTAAGTCTCCATGGGAGGAGGGTGGGGCTACAGAAGACTTCACTGAGACACTGGTACTCGAGCAAGGTTTGAAGGGTGAATTGAAATGATAGTGATAGAATTGGGATTTGGAAGAGAAAAGGGGAATTCAGATCAGTAAAAAGTTTCTGTAGAGTGACAGCCGTATGTTATCTCTTCTAAGTAAGTAACCATCTTGGCCCTAGAACCACAACAGGGTGCCACCCTTGGTAACATGTGAGACTCAGGAGCCCCTGGGTCATATCCTGAGACTAGACATTCTTAGGTGTCTCCTTTAGGTCTGGGTCACTTCCAGCTTCCAGAAGGGAAACGGGGAATTTCATAATATTTCCCAGAGAATTCCATAGCTTTCTTCAGGAAGCCTGGAATGGAAATTCTCTGTTAACTACTTACACTGACCATTTTAATTAGGTATACTGAGAAGCCACCTACAGTTCTCAACGTTTCAACCAGGCTGTGTTCCAGAAATCTCTATGTAAGCCAGTTTTTGGAACTCTGAGCACATTTCCCCATAGAAACCAAGTTATAAATGGTGGTTGGTTTTTCAGGCCAGTCTACAAATTTTTATTTAACTCATAATATCCCTGAAGTTTATCATTAGCAGTGCAATGTTAATCGTACTTGATAACCATATATAGGATGGTTTATGTGGGAAAATCATTCAAGGTTCCAATTTGGATATAGGCATGTGTTAGTTGTCTCATTGCCATGACAAATTACCCCAGTCAGCCTAATCTAGAGAATCCCCCAGAGACACTCCCAGGCCAGTGTGCAGGAAAAACCAGAAATGCTAATTTCCAAGGGAGCGGTCAATGATGGGCAAGGTGGCAAATAAAAATTTGGGATCTCTATTAAGATAATCCGGAGATATGTGTCAGAATTCCCCAGTAGAACTAAGGTCCAGTTGCTCTTAGTGGCAATGGGCTTGCTATAATAATTATCTACTGATATGGAGCAATTTACCTAAAATTTTGTGGCTGCAAAACAATAGTTGACTGGCTTTTCCTGGAAGCACACAGCTGTATTCAGCTGTAAGTTGGCCAGGATTGAAGGTCCAATGTGGCCTGATTCATACCTTTGCATTCCATACCCATTCTACTGGCCAAAAGAAGCCCAGAGCTGGCCATGTTCAAGGGCACGAAGAAGAGCAACCGGCCTGGATAGGGTGGGTGGCAAACGTACATCATCAAGACTAGAGCGCTGGGTGCTACCCAGGAAGAACAGCAGCCATTAAACAATCTCTAACGTGCCATTCTCCAAGTCTCTTGCCCTCCTGGGATCCTCTCTGAAATAAGTACTCACATGAGAATGTTGGAATGACCCATACAGGATTGCTGTTGGGGGAAGAGAGCTTAGAACCAGCTGAATCCCCAGCTCTAAGGCAGGACTGACCAGTTGGGCTGCAAGGGAAACCTCATCTCTCATCTTCATGTCTGTTCTCACAGTCTCTGGCCTTGTTTTCCCTTTTTACAACAGAGAAAGACAGTTTAGTGAGGTGCTGAGGCATTTCCCACAAACTTGAATGTGATAAGAGTCAAGAAGCTGGACGGTGGACTCACGTTTTCAATAGTTGTTTTTACCTCAGATTATTTTAGACTGGGAAAAAGTCTTGCATCATTTTCCAGAGAGTTCATCGCTTTCACTCTTCTCCCTTTCTCTCTGATTCAGTGTTGCTACTCTTGGGTTTTTCATATCTGTCTCATTATTATACTTTCCAGCATATTCCTCAGGCTAGTCTTACAACCCTTCTGCTGTGGCCTCATGTCTGCCCTCGTGATTTTGATTTCCAAGAGCTCTTCTTTCTGTTCTCTAAATGTTCTTATTCTTTTTTTTTTTTAATAAAACAACACTCTGTTCTTGATATGCAACATCTTCTCTTATGCCTCTTAAGATATTAATGATCTTAAAATTTTGTCTTCTCCTCCTTGCACAGTGCCTGCTGCCTCCAGGATGTGTGGTCTCTCTCTTCCTTGGTGGATGGCCCTTGGCCATCTGCTGCTGAGTAAGGATACTGGTGAGCAAGAAGGAAACAAAACGTGACTGGAAACTGAGTAGATAAGTGGGACACATTGACTTTGAGAATCACCGTAGGATGATCTTTGTGGCCCTTTGCTGGGGAACCCTTGGGCCAACACTGCTAGGGCTCTTCTTTTTGTGTGGGAAAGCCAAGGAGGCTGATCTCCAGTCTGCAGGTAAAGTTCTGATGCTAGTATTTTGGAGGCTTAGTTTGTGTGTGTGTGTGTGTGTGTGTGTGTGTGTGTGTGTGTGTGTGTGTGCAGGTTAGTGGCAGGTCTTTGCCTAGTGTATGTTATGTAACTTTCTTGCAGAGAATAGATCTCCATAATTCTGTCCTGGTTATGGACAGGAGGATATGCCCAGCACTGTAAAGTGGGGGACGGGACTTGGAAACTCCCTGTTCTCTAGTCTCCTAATTTTGCTAATTCCCATCACTCTCAATTCTAAAAGCCCCAAAGAGATCAGTTCCAGCTTCAGAGTCCTTGGATGGTTTTGAAATGGAATCAGATTATTTCTTCTACTAGCTCTAAAGTCAATTCCTTCACACCTGCCCGTTTCCAGGGACCGCAGTCCTGGTTGCTAGTTTTAGTGAATTTTGGAAGGGAGCAAACTCAGGTGTGTTGTGTTTAAGCTGCCCTTGTGACTTTTCTTATTGTGCTTCAGCTCTTGAATAAAGTATCCAATGATTTCAGGCCTCGGCCTGCTGATTTCATTTCTCTATGACTTCAGTAGTCAGGGCAGGGCTGCTTCTCAGATGGCTCCAGCCAGGGATGTGATCTTTGGGATGGACCTCCTCTTGGCCAGGCTTCTCAGGACCCCTGCAGAGTTGTAGCTCCTTCATAGGGGGTAAGAGTGAAAGAGTTGTGGGCCAATAGACTCTACTTGATGTCAGGGTGGAGCCTGGCTTGGCATGACCAAGGTGAAACCAACTGAGAAACCAGGGAAAGCAGAAGAGTTGGCTTTAAATCTATATGGCAGGTATTATGGGCTGGAAAAGATAGATGCACCTTACAAGGACACTGACATTGTTCTTTGGGATTTTCAGTCTCACATGTGTTCCTGAAGGGGTCAAAGCTCTTGTCTGTTTCAAAATCAAGACTAGCTCTAACACATAGGGTTAACTCCTCCCTGGTGATCAAAGTCATTCCATATATAGTTTATGTATCTGTGAGAAAGGAGGGGTCTATCACTCATGATGTTGGTGCTTACCTAGTGGCCTCTCTTCCTGCTTAACAGATATGTATTTGTGTGGTTGGCATTGCTCTATCAGGGGTGGGTCATGAGTTTAGCCAGTATCCATAAGAACAAGCACATTCCCCTATATCATGACTAATCTCAGGATAGGTATACCCCCTTCCCCCAAGAAATGAGAATGTCCTTCGAGTTCAGCCAATAGGGCATACATCTGGACTAGGGATGACATACATTTAAGGAAGACTGTCCTGTCTGATAGAGACACAAAGAAGTCTTTCTTCCTTTCTTTTCCTTCTAACTTGGAAACTATTGTGTGGAGATGTGATGCTGGGCAGTCATTTTTCAACTACATAGCAATAAAGCAGAAAATGAAAACCAGTACACTGGTGAGTAGGATGTGATAGAAAACATGTGGCCTTGATTACATTGAAGAGCCTCTAAGCTCACTTTGCAATCTATCTGTTCCCACAATGGGACATGGCAAATTAACAGTATAGGAACTTGAGTCCTATGCCTCCACTGGAAGGTTTTCTGCTGGTGACAACTGATAGGACCACAGAGTGAGTGCTTCTGATCTCAGATTTTTCTGGTATCTGGGAAAAAAGCTGTGTCTCACTGGAATTGATGATAAGTTAGCAATTTATTCGCTTGATATTTTTGAATGTGTACTATATGCCAGACACTGACTTAAGTCCTAGATTTGAAATAGAAAACCCAGTGAACCAGAAAGAGAGTAACAGGCAGTGTCCTAGTGCTGTCTGGTTACATGTGGTAGCCAAGCACTGTGCTAAGCACTTACCTTTCAATCTGTACTCCAGCCTCTGGTAGGAGGCAGTAGTACCAAACCCAAGGCGCCAATGAAGAAACGAAGGCAATGAGAGCTTCAGAGGGTTTCCCATGGCAATGTGGCTAGAGAGAGACTGATCTCTGACTCTGTACTTGATCCCTTCATGATCAACGGGTCATTGGTGGTGCCCTATTTCCAGTCAAGAGGAAAGGACCATGATTGGGCAGAAAGATCAGGGAGAAGGTATGGTGTTTGTTCACCCAGTGGGCCAATCAGGCAGCTGGGAAGGGCCAGGCACAATTGACCACTGAGTGAATAAATGGGGGTTCATTTAATCATTTTGGTGGTCTACCATGAGTAAGCACAGTGATGGGAGATTTTGAGGACATGTGGGTACGATGGACCTTAGCCCTTTCCCACAAGGCACTGGTAGCTAGACAATAATAGCATTCAGATGGCCAGAGGCTGATGTTGCAGCTTTCTGGCATGCTGCTAATAAATTAGGGGAACAAAGGTTATAGTTCTTAGTTCATCTTGGCAGAAGAGCTCATACCAGCACCTGGAGCCAGGGGAACTGGCCACACCATATCTGCAGGATAGGAGAGAGAGTGGAGCAAACCTCACTTGCCAGCCAGCAAGGCTGTCAAAGTACGCTGAAGACTGCCAGCTTACTGAACCAGCTTCCCCATCTCACCACCGCCCAGGGAATGATTCCACTCACTGTGGGTCACATCTTCCCACATCAGACAGACGGTCTCCTGCGGACTTGTTCACAGGCTTGCCTTAAGCACCAATTCTTCACAAATGTGCACAGATCTCAGCCTTCAGTTGTCAAGTTGATACCTATATATCAAACTCACAGCTGATGTGATGAGGCCGCATTTGTTATTATTTGCTTAGGGGTCCCAGAGCACAGGAGAGGACTTTTGAGAAGCTTCACAGTGGAGACGGTTTTCCCAGCATTTAAAAACAAGACTCAGGAAAATGGTTTTAAGGTTCTTCAAGAAGTTAAATATAGAATTACCATATGACTTAGAAACCCTTTTCCTAGACATATATAAAAATAAAATTGAGTACTGATTCAGAAGGGATTTGGACATTTTGCAATTATATTTATTACATTATTGATAATAGCCCACAGGTAGACACAACCTGGGTATCCATGGATGGATGAATGGATAAAAAAATGTGCCATATTCATGCAGTGGAATGATATTCAGCAAAAGTAAAGAATGAGGTTCTGATACATACTACACTACAGATGGACCTTGAAGATATTATAAAATTATGAAATAAGGGAAGCACAAAAGTTGAATATAGTTGTGCTTTATGAGATGCCCAAACAATCAAATTCACAGAGACTGAAAGGAGAGTAGAGATTGGCAGAGACTGAGAAAAAGGGTGAAGGGTATAGAGCTTCTGTCTGGCGTTATGGAAAGTTTCTGCAAATAGTTCTGATACATAATTATCAATATCGTCTAACATCAGTATCCTGAATATGAACATACTTAATGTGAATAACCACTTAACGTTATTAAAAGAGTGACTATTTTACTCTCTGCGTTTATCATTTTCAAAACAATAAAAAAAAAAAAAAACAACAAAGAAGCAAAGTTTAGTTTGGTTCAAATTTTGCCCGAGTCAGGAATATTATACCTTCCTCCAAGCATGGCTGAGATACAGAAGTGACATGACCCAGTCTGGCTGCAGCCGTCAAAGCTAATGAGGGATCGGACACATGCAAACCAACAGTCAACAGGTGGCAATCAACAGTTTGCCCAACCTCATGTTGAGGTCAAGCAAGGGCAACTGTGATCTGGGAGAATATCCTGGTAGAGGGATGAACCAGGGAGGTGCTGTGGGCAGGCAGGTGCTGAGATGGGAGCTTCAGGGAACAGGGTGACTTGGAGGAAGTCAGGCCTTGGCCACTCCCCTCTGCTGGGACTGCAGGGTTGCGATGCAGGCACACTGCCAAGAGATGGTTGCTTGTCCCCTGCACTCCTACCTCAAGTAATATTTGTGTCTCGGGATCGTTTGATGCCCTGCCTGTGCAAGAGCCTACACCCACCCTCACAGCCTTGTGGGAAATCCCTGGGATGAAGATGCCCTGCCCCAAACCTTGGTAAGACATGCCAGAGTTTCCCTTCAGCCATTATTGCTTTCCTATAGACAAGTCAGTTTTCTGAGTTAAGAAACTGAGGATCCTTGGGTGATGGCACACAGCTACAAAACGTACGAACAAATAAACACAAACAGCTAGGGATGTAGCTCAGTGGCAGAATGCTTGTCTAGCCTGCCCAAGGCCACAGGTTTAATCCTTAGCACTGCAAAGAAAGATCTAATCCTAGGTCTCGCCAGACATGATGGTGTAGATGGCATATTCCTCATACTTGGAGTAAAAAAAATTGGGAGCTTGAGGTCAGCCTTGGGCTACATACTGAGACCCTGTCTCAAAAAATTAAAGCCCAAATAAATGAACAAACACAGTATGAGGACTGGCATACTCAAGGATTCTGGTGTGCACTGGATGAACCCTTACATTTATAGCTGGACCCAAAAAGGCAGACAGGGAGTCTAAGGCCACTCACCACTAGAAGGCTTCTTACAAAGAAGGGCTGAATTGTCACTAGTGGGTGAGACCAGTGTAAAGATTCTCCTTCCGGTTGGCATGAACTAGCATTCAATAGGCCTCTGGTTCTGACAACCCCTGATCCTAGGCCCTGAAGCCATTCTCAGGGAAAGGCAGCTTGTCCCCCTCATTAAATCTAAACCCTCCTAATCTGGCTTCTTTCCGGGCAACTCTTGTTGGTAATTGGCCCTCACTTCTCCCTAATAATGTATCTTGACCACTCTTCTTGTGACACCAGGTCATGGGCTTCTTGTTGGGTGACATTCCAGAGGCCTGGCTGACCTCTTGCCTCCTTCCCCTTCTCTCTGCCTCACAGACCTGGGCCTCTCTTAGTTGTTTCCTTTCTTGTCCAGTGGGTCTCCAGACCCACCTTAGAAGCCTGCGATGATGGTCTTTCCTGGGACCTGGGATGGTCTTTCAGATTTGACCCTCTGCTTGGCTCCAAACTTAAACTCTAAGAGTCTAGGGCATCTGAACTTAGGTGTATGACTTCTAAAAAAGCTCAGTTCCATACCATGGGGAGACGAAAGTCTCTGGAAGTCAATTTAGCCCCTGATCCTCCAGCAGAAAGACTCAGCTGCTAGATAGCTGGTAGATCAGAAGGGCACTGGTTGGCCCGAGGCCTACTTTGCTGCCTGCCGCCTTTTCTGAAGGCCACATTTTTGAATCAGGAGCTGTTCCTGAACCCAGGAACAGACGCCAAAGGACCATGCCTGAATTTGGGAGAACGTTGAGGGGATGATGTGTGACTCTCCTTCACTTCCCCCTTCAACAAGGCCTATACTTAGGTTGTGGCTCTGAGCTTTGCCTGGGGGCAGAGACAGAGCAATGCAATGCAAACAGTGAATGTCATGGTGGCCTGACTGAGGATGAGGTGTGCACGTGCACGTCTTCCAGTGTGACATTCACATCCGTGACTGGGATAAAATAGCTAGCTACTGAGAATCTCAGGCTCAGCTTCTATGAGGGTTCACTCAGGGCTCCTGGCTTACTGCAAAGGTTGACACTGAGTCTCCAAGTGAGAGGTTGAACATGATTGAAAAAGTCACACCGAAGTGAGGGTCCGCATACATCCCATGTGAGGTCTTTGGCCCCACCTCTTTTTGCCTGGTATCTCTTGCATGGTTTCCAAAGGGCTGACTCGCTAACACAGAGTTTACTGGGGACCGAGCAGATAGTAGTGCAAAGGCAGAAGGTGGGTTGAGGCACTGCAGGGTCTGGATTTTTTTTTTTTTTTTTTTAGAAAGGAGAATTCTAGTTCCTGTTGGATTAGAACTTCTGTTCTCTCTCTCTCTCTCCAGGCTCCACCAACAGTGGAGCAGCTGGGCAGCCTGGTAGAAGCAGTGTGCTGAGAGCTGGGCATTTGGTACAAAGCAAAGGAGACAACAGGGCAGCCAGGCCTCAGGTTGGTTGACTGGGTCTAATAGCTGGATGGAAGGTTTTCTCAGGAGGGACCCCAGTCTTCTGCACTATGGAGACAGCGCTTGTTAAGATGCAGGTTCCAGAGTCTTGTTCTCGGTGTCCTGAGTCAGAATCTCAATGGGACCTGCGTGTGTGCACCTTTCAAATAAACTCACCACCTGATTCATGTGTGTATAGTTATATGCATGTGTACATGTTCATGTGTACAGGCAAGGGCATTTGTATATGTGTGAGGAGGTTGACATAAGATGTTTTCCTCAACTGTTTTTCACTTTTCTTTTTGAGACAGGGTCTCCCATTGATCCTGAAGCTCACTGATTCTTTAGGCTGTTCAGCCAGTGGGTTCCTGGGATCCACCCTATCTCTGCTTCCAGGCTCCTGGCATGTCATGTGGGTGCTGGGGATCCAAACTCAGGTCCTCATGCTTGTGCAAAGCACTCTTTCCAGCTTCTTCATCTGAGTCTTTTCTTTTTTCTATTCATGTGTGTATGTGATGCATGAATGTGTACGTGCAAGGTTGTTACGAGGACATCTTCAATCCTTTCCCACCTTACTCTTTTCGTGTCAGAGTCTGTATTAGTCAGGGTCCTGTTGTGGTAGTGCATGCCGGTAGGATATGCTGAACGCTGGAGGATTCCTAGAGAGTCTTTAGTCACGTTGAAGATTTGGAGGGTTAGAGAGCTGGAGGGTTGAAGAAATGAAGAATACAGGCGGCAGGAGGGAAGAGTGTTTTCTAGCACAGATTCAGAGAGTCTCTCCTTTCTTCTGTCTTCTGTTCTGTGGCTCCTTTTACCTGGTCTACTGGGAGGTTCCAGTGAGATCTAGGGAGGTTCCAATCAGATCTGGGGCTGATCTTTATATTTTCCAGATAATCTCTTCAGGTGGGCTCAGCTTATCTTTGTTAATGTTAAGTGTGTCAAGTTGACATCCAAGATTAACTAGCACAAGTCCATCCCTTGTCAAATTAATACCAGATCACATTTCCTTGGGCCATTCTTAATCTCCGTATAAAACAGAAAGATTCATAATTCTGCCTAACATAATATAGCTATCCACATACAACTGCACACACATTATTTTTTCCAAGATAAGTGACAAAGTCCCTTGGGAAATACTTAGTTTTTAGTGTCCCATCACGCAATATCATAATGTAGATTGCAACATTTTACCACATAGCTACAAATTAATATTATATTACATAACATAATTGTCTTCTTAGTGTATGTGCACATGCACAAGCATATTCTTAACAGTCTAGACCTGGAACTCACAGCAAATATGATCCTTGTTTCTATAACTGTTCACATGCTATTTATAACTATCTTCCTCTACTACCCATTCTGTATTTTCTCACTTTCAGCAAGTACTTCTGCAGGTCTTGGCTCTTTACCTGGAGAGGTTACCTATAACTTCATTCCTAGAGGATCTGGATCATTTACTGTCCTCCCTGTATTAGGTTGTGATTTCCCACTGACCTTAATCACAAGACATGGTAGCACCAAGAGATGCCCTAGTGGGTCTCTTGCACTCCAGACATACTCTTCTTTACCACCATTGTGGAGATCCAGTTGAATTTCCCCTTGGTGGTCTGGGTCAATCACCCCTTCTAACACTGTTATTCCTTTCTTAGCCTATTGGC
Organism: Typhlomys cinereus; assembly: GCA_023101885.1. Taxonomy (NCBI): domain Eukaryota; kingdom Metazoa; phylum Chordata; class Mammalia; order Rodentia; family Platacanthomyidae; genus Typhlomys; species Typhlomys cinereus. The sequence continues at coordinate 2,781,204 of JALPQD010000283.1, read as the reverse complement.
TCAAGGGCATCAGAAGTCCAAAATAGCCAGGGGGAAGCCTTAGCTTCCAGTTCAAAGGAATAATTGCTGTGTCTCCTCGCAGAAGCATTCCCTGTTCTGGACCCAACACTTCTAAGCCAGCAGAACTCAGGTTCAAGAGAACAGGAAGCAAAAATTTTCCTAATGGTCACTAGGGTGATGGTAAGGGGAACTATTCCTGTTTCCACTCCTTGATTCCTGGACCCGTGAATCCTGGCTATAGGAGACACAGTACCAAATATTGGATGCCAGTTCAAGTATATACTGCCTTCTGGAGAATCCTGTCCCATCCCCCCCAGACTATTACCACCTAATTTGATGCTATAATTGTGCCTTTAAAAGGCCATCCCACTGTTCTATCAAGCCAGCTGCTTTAGGATGGTGGGGAACATGGTAAGACCAGTGAATGAGCCCACTGCTGTACTTCTTTAGCTGTGAAATGAGTTCCCTGGTCAGAAGCAATGCTGTGTAGAATACCATGATGGTGGATAAGACATTCTGTAAGTCCCTGGATGGTAGTCTTGGCAGAAGCATGACGTGCAAGTAAGGCAAATCCATAACCAGAATAAGTATCTATCCCAGTAAGAACAAAGCTGCTGCCCTTTCCATCTTGGAAGTGGTCCAGTGTAGTCCACCTGCCATCATGTTGCTGGCTGGTCACCCCGAGGAATGGCTCCATATTGGGGACTCAGCGTTGGTCTCTGCTGCTGGCAGATTTGGCACTCAGCAGCAGCTGTAGCCAGGTCAGCCTTGGTGAATGGAAATCCATGTTGTTGAGCCCATGTATAACCTCCATCTCTGTCACCATGGGCCTATTTGTTCATGGACCCATTGGTCAATGATGGGAATGGCTGGGGAAAGAGGCTGACTTCCACAGAACAGGTCATCTTATTCACCTGATTATTGAATGTTTCCTCTGCTGATGTCATCTTTTGATGAGCATTTACGTGAGATACAAATATCTTTACCCCATTTCTGGTACCAAATTCTATTGCAGTTTGTCTGATGGCTGCTGATAAATCACCATCAAATGATTTAAAGGAACAGGGGTTTATTCTCTTAGGATAGACTGGTTACAGTTCCTCGTCCAACTTTGCAGGAGAGCTTATACCAACACCAGGGCTGAGGGAACTGCCCATACCATCTCCACAGAGCAGCTGAGAGCGGGACAATCCTTACTTGCCAGACCAACATGTCTGGTCAAGTATACACAAGGATGCCCACTTTCTCAACTAGCTCTCTGTATTTTATTCCAGGGCCTGGTTCCACCTACCATGGGCTGGGCCTTCCTCATCAGTTAGACAATCTCTTGCAAATTTGCTCTGGGCTTAACCAGTAATTGTCTACAAATGTTCCCAGAACTCAACCCTCAACTGTCAAGTTGACACCTGTGCTGAACTAACAGGGTCTCTAATTAAACTCAAAGCTTGTTGATATAGGTTAGTCTGGCTAGCCACTTTACTCTGAGGATTATCAGTCTCTACCCTCTGAGTATGGAGTTATAAGATGCAACTTACAAGTTATAAGATGCAACAACTGCTTATATGTTATATGGGATCTGGGTCATCTTGCTTGTGATGCAAGCATTTTTTTTTATTTCAGCTCATACAAACTTATTAGGTACACCAGTTCCCTCCCTTCCTCCTCCTCCCCCCCGTACCCCCTGCTCCCCCTCCCCACCCCTCTCTCTCCCCATCCCCCAGTGCCTCCCGCCCCAATTCCCAGAGAGTCCTTTCTTGTGCATGTCTGATTTTCCTCTGGGCCCTCCTCTCCGATGACATACAAGGACCCAGTGGCCTTTCCCTGAACCCTTTCCCGTGTTCCCCTTCGGTATAGGAACACTGCTGTGGCTGCCAATCCTTTACCTCCAAGGCTCTTGGTGCCTTTAGCAGATGCTAGGCTTTGTGAGGTCAACAGTGTGTTGGACAATGCGCAGGGCATGCAAAGTCCAATTATGATTGCTTCAGCCCTAACTAGTATGGAGTATCTTACATATCATTGCTCCTCCCATCCTTTTGCTCTTACACTCTTACCGCCCCCTCTTCCGCAAATTTCCCTGAGCTTCAAGATGGGGACAGACTAAGCTGGCCTAGTTCTAGGTGGTTGATATAGAGTCTCTGAAGTTCTGGATTGTGGTTTGTTGATTTTCTTTTGCAGTTTTGCTGCTCCTGTAATGCCCTTCACTCCATCCTGGTGGGCACTGTATGTTACCCCCTGGCCAGAGACAAAAAGCTGTTAGAGTCTTGTGATAAAAGCACATTCAAAGGTAGATGTAATAAAAGTGGGAAACCATACTAAGGGAGGGGTCTATCACCCATTTGCAAAATGGTTACTTTTTATCTGCCAGACTATATGCCCTCCTCTTCTGGTGAGATCACTGTTGATCCATCCCCCTAGCCTTCCCTTTGATTCTTATGCACGCTACAATGTGAGGACTTGTCCTCTTAGAACGGCATATCTGGGGATTGCCCTGTGGTCTCTTTGCCCGTGTGTTTCTACCCTTCATATACCCACCAGGCAGGAAAGAGACTATGGAGGGAGTACAGAATGAAAACAAAGTCATAATGACTCCATTAGTTGCAGGAAAACCTAAATCATTATATCCTGTCATTCCTAATTCATTCAGTATGCTTTTAACATCCACTGAATAATTTGGGCAACCTCCCCTGCTTTCTTCTTCCCGGTGGCCTCTCCATGTGCATCAAAGCACACGAATTTACAATTTACCCATTTCAGTAAGCCTGAGCAGTGTCATGCATCTCAGCCGAAACATGTCACTTCTGTCTAGGGTTCACATGGGGAACAATCAGCGGTCATGAAGAGATCTGACACCTGGCTGCAGGCCAGGGAAAATGACACTTATAAATAGTTATGGCTTCAAACCAAACAGAAGAATAAGTTTTTCCCAGATTAAAGAAATCACAGAAATATGGTCTGGACTTAGCATGTAGCGTAGGACTTTTCAAGCGTGTCTTAGTCATCTCCAGTCTATAATTTTCACTTTATTGTTCTATATCAGTGTTCCAACTCCAGCCCTTACATCTGTCATCAGTTAGTATGAATGACAGAAAGAAGAAGGCAAACTGACTTGCCTGGAAGAACACTGCTTGGGAGTTATAAGTAGAGTTCTGTTGTGTCCCATTGGTCAGCATTTAGCCTCACAGTCGCACCCGAACACAGAGAAATCCAAGCAATGTGGACTTTATTTCTGGGGTCCCTGTATTAGTTATGAGATTGTATCCTCAGAAAAGGAAGGAATAGCAGATGATGGGGATATTAGCAGAGACTGCAACATCTCCCTCCTGGGTCTTCAATCCCAGGCACATTTGCTAGGGCAGTCTCTGTGTCTAAATTAATTCACAGCTATCTCTCAATCTCTGTCTCTAACTCTGCCTCTATTTATCTGCCTCATGTCTAATTGGAACAAATCAGAACGTGTGAAGGAGCTAGTGAAAATTAGAGTGATTATGAGGTAACTTAGAGGAAAGCTTGCCTGTCAGAGATGAGCCCGGGAGACTACTTTAAAGGGTGTCACTGTGGGTTTGGGAGCAGATGGCTTTAGAACTGTTTTTGTAGGAAAATGGTCTGTAGAACATTCTTTTCTCTGGTTAAGAATGGGTGGCATGTACTCTGTTACACCCTTACACCTGTGTTCTGAATCAAGACATGCTTCCCAAGCCTGATGCTAAGACTGGCTTTGGACTAGTAATAGTGAGATTTGGATAAAAGGTACATAGAGGTCCATTATATCATTTTTCCTGCCTTTGCTGGCATAATTTTTCAACACTAAAAGTAAGGGGTCTGGAAGGTTGGCTCAGAGAATAAAGTGCTTGCTGTGCAAGCATGGGGAGCTGAGATCGGCTCCCCAGAGCCCCTTTAATTCTCACAATGGCCAAATCAATGCCAGTCTACAAGTGTTTCGTCTCATCCAAATTCATGTTCATTTATCCTCTGTAGCATTTAGTTTTAGGAGTCAACTTGATGGTCGAGAGCTGAGTCTTTAGCACATCGGTAAAGAATTATTTAGTCAAGACAAGCATCTGAGCAAGTAGAAGATTGTGTAACCGATTGTGTAACAGTCTATAGTGGGTGCATCCGTCCTTTGATTAAGTAGATGAGGAAGATCTGGTTGGCTGCAGATTGGCAAACTAGAAGGTGTGTTTCAGTCTTAGCTGCCTGAGGATGTGGTGTAGCTAGTGAGCTCAGCCCCTGCTGTGATGGTAAACTAAAACCTAGATCAATTTCCCCAGTGTGTTGGGTCATGTATTTATCGCAGCAACTGAAGAGAAAGTAAGACATCTTGGTACTGCAGTGTAATGTTGTTGTAAGACATCTCCCTACCTCAGAGAAGGAAGAACCTTCTAGATACCACTTTATACTCCCAGAAAAGCCTGTGCACCAGTGCAATGCCATGATCTCATCTGAGATAAATGACCCTTAGTGTCACGAAGATCAGTGAGTAATTTTGTTGTTGAAGAAAATGTTGGGTGTGTTCTGTAGAGTCTCTTTAACTTGGATTTTGCTGTTTCCACTCCCAAAATATCTTTACTGCAATCCTCTGTATCCCAACTTGATTTCGCCAATTTGTATTGCCTGGGGGTTTGACTGGGTTTGGGTATCACTTTCTGGAAATACTATGTCAAGATGGTGGCGTGTTATTAGCTGGTGATGTTACTGAGAAGTGGCTCACTTGCCCCCATTACCTGTTTCTTGGTGATAGTAATAGAGATTGAACGTCATTAACTAGAAGTATTACTATTCCCTAGGGCAATACTCATATCATTTCTCTTCATTCATTCGTTGATTCCCTGTAAAGAGGAGTCTTACTAAATACTAAAAGTAGCAGTACAGTTTGTATAGGAGACATAAGATTTATGCTTGGTTCTTTCTCTTCATTTATCAACTTCATTTAAACTTCATTCACCAACAAGCATTCCCCTAAGTGAGCTTTTTTAATATTTTATTTTTTATTATTTATTCAATTGTGTGTGTGTGTGTATGTGTGTGACTACGGGCGAACTCGGGAACCACCATGGACCGCCTCCACCTCCTCCTTGTGTACTCTGCCCCGGGATTCAAGGCTTAACCCCTGAGCCATCTCTCCAGTCCCATCTAAGTGAGCCATCTCACAATATCCCATGTCCACCCCTGGATTTCATTGTGTAGTAGTTCCCTCCTTACTGCCAGGGTCTGGGTTCTTCAGTTTTACCTAGGCAGACAGACACTCAGATTTCCCTGTGGCGTGTGGGGTACCATGGAACTTGGCAGGTTCCCGCTTCACTTCCTGTGGGTGCATATCTGGGTGAGAGCTAGACCACTTCCTCCAATCATTTTCCTCGCACTTGCTGGTACGTGGGCTCTTCTCACGAAGAGGTCCAGCCTGCCGTCCCTATCCACACCATGTTCAAGGGATGGAGGGAGGGAGGGGACAGGAGTGCCTATTACGTTTGTATAAGCAGAAAAATAAAAAACAAAAAACAAAAAAACCCCACAATGTTATCTTTTGTAATCTCTTCGTTTGTCTTTGCAGTAGTGGAATTTGACCCTATGATATCACACATGGTGGGCAGAGTTTACCACTGAGCTAAAACCCAGTCCAAACTGTGACCGCTAAAGGGTCATATTTCTCCATTTCAGATGGAACTTCATCTTTCATGTGGTACTTTTCTTGAGTTACATATGCTAAGATGGAAAACATGTACTACATTGATTATATTGATTTAGAACAATGGGAAGAAAAAACCTATAAAGGAATCCACTCCAAGGAACAAGAAAATTTCTACAAATCTTTCTTGTCTTAGAAATCTTTCTTGTCTTATTTTACTTTCATAGACTTTAACAGGAGGGAGTGTTGAAAACATTCATCCTAACACAATGGGGAAAAAAGGTATTTGGGAGCATACTAAGTAGAGTATACCAAAGGAAATACCAACTCTAGTTCTAACTCAGCCATGAATGATTGTGACCTGGTTTTGCTCCTGTTTCTAGCTGTTTTTCTCAACCAAAAAGCAAAATGGGCAAGATAATCACCAGGTTTCATTCTTGTAGACACCACTGTATTTGTACTTCAGTATTCTTTTGTGTTATTTACAGACACCATAACTATCTTCTCATTTGTTCCTCATGATAAACCTGTAAGGTAGATGTGGCAGTAGTATTATTGTCCCCATTAGAGACAGATGGCTGTGTTGATGCTGAGGAATGTTGGGTGCCTGCTCAAAATTTCATTAAAAATGACACTCTTTCTCCTAATCTACAATAGCTCCTCATTAGCAGAAGGCTTGTGTCTGTGGGTGTTTGCTGGAGAATAAGGATTTGTTAGGTTTCTTTGATGTGTGAATGCCAAGTGTATAGCTATTAGGTGGATTCATGATTTTCCTAGGTTTACTTTGTTTCTTTGTTCAATGTTGGTTGCCTTTGTCTTTTGGATGCTCTGTGTTCTGAATGCATTAAATAGACAATCACAAATGGTAAATGGAAGGAAAGAAGACACGGACAATTTGGAGGAAGAACTAAGAACTAAACAGGGTACTCTTTTATGTTTATGTACTTATGGTACAAACACATCTGCTTTTGATGTCTGATATCTGCTATCATTATATCTGTTTTACAGATGTCAAAACCAACACCTTGACAAGTTAAATAACTTGCCCAGACTAATGGGTCTGAGAGCTAGACAATCTGATTTCAGAGTTTATACCCAATTCACTCTTCTGAGTAGCAATAAACCCTCATGAGCTGCTCTAATACAAAGTAAAATCTACAAAAAGGTGTGCACTTAGCACTCGCAAGATGACATTGGGACAGATATACTGTACACTGCTGGTAGCAATGACAATGAGTTTAATTTAAAAAAATGTGTGGCAAGAGCCATAAATTTTTCCAATACTTGAATAAGAAATATGATCCTAGAAGTTTATTCTAAGCTTATAGTCCAACCAAAGCAAGAAGGCATATTCATGAAATTTACTGTAGGTCATGCAATGTCAACTGGGAACAAATTAAGTACCTTAGAGTAATTCGGTTTAGGTAATTTCATAGTACATTCACTCGCTGAACTATCATGAAAGTATTTTAAATAACTATGACAAAATGTAAAAAGGCAGGGAAAAGTGTCTTATGTTAAGATTTAGGAGTCAGATAAAAATATGTAGATTACAGGGCCGAAGCAATCATAATAGGACTTTGCATGACCTGCGCAATGACCAACACATTATTGACCCCTCAAAATCTAGCATGGACTAAAGGCACTGGGATCCTTAGAACCTAAGGATTAACATGCACAATAGTGTTCCTATACTTATGGAGAACACAAGAAAGAGTTCTAGAAAAGAATTCTAGAACACAACTCTCCTCATCAGAGAGGAGAGCCCAGAGGAAAGTTTGACATACACATTAAAGGATGCTCCAGGGATGGGGAGGGGGGGAGGAGGCACTGGGAGATAGGGAGGGAGGGGGGAAAGGAAGGGGAAAAGGGTAGAGGGAGCAAGGGGATCCAGGAAGGGTTGGAGGGAGGGAGGGGATGGGGTACCTATTAAGTTTGTATGAGCGGAAATTTAAAAAAATGTAGATTACGAGGCCACTGAGATGGCCTAGTGTGTAAAGATGCTTGTCACACAAGCCAGATGATCGGCGTTCAATCCCCAGAATCCACATGAAAGTGGAAGGAGAGAACTGACTCAACAAATTTGTTCTTTGAACTTTACATGTGCCCTGTGACATGTGATACCCAAATCTAAAATAATTGGAAACGAAGATTTATGGCAACATTGATATGTACATATGGCAGACAGAGCCTAAAATAGAACAGGAAAAGATTCCAAGAGTTACATCTTTTTATTCTTAGATTCTTATTAGTGGTAGCATTATGCTTAGCAGACAATGAAGAAAGAGAAGAGTCATTGGCAGAGCAGGGTGGGATGATTATCTAAGAGTGAGGGTTTGGGGCTATTGATGAGTTTTCCATGCCTTCTTTCTTGAGTTCTCTGGAAACGGGCAGAGGGGCTGGGGGTAGGGAAGAGGGCTGAGGGTCCAGGAGCTTGTGTGAGACCGGAATCCTGTACTACCCCTGCTTCTTGGACTATAGTGGCTTTCAGGACAACTTTTGTTCTCTCCTCTCACCTGCTTTTCCCATTTATATTCTCCTTCTCAGAAGTCTCAGAGGATTTTCCTGGAGTCAGTTACAACTGTTCCCCTAAACCCTATCTTCTGCATGGATATCCCTTTCCAGGTTTCATCTTTACCTAGCGCAGGATGGTGCATCTCTGCAACCACCAGGCTCAATGGAGATTATCCCTTTACATTTCTAGCACCCTGGGCTGCTCCACTTGTGATCTCACGCTCATCTGCATCTCCACACTGAGCACAGGAGGTATTGGATGCATTGCTGGCCTTTCTGTCCTAAGACAGGGCAGAGTGAGTGGAATTGGATTCCTTCTACCTTAACATATAATTTTGCTATCTAGGTGAACCAAATTCACTAAATAAGGATTCTTTGTATTTATAAGGGAAAGAACTGAGTAGGAAATGTTCTTTCCTGCTAGGAGTGAGTCTCCAAGCATTGGTATGGGCCATCAGCCAGCTTGAGGGTTGTACCGAGTTTGCATATTAGGTGGGTGGAATTGTCTGTTCACTGAGAACACAACTTCAGGGTGAATGCGCTTGCTCTGCTGTCTGACTAAAGATCACACATGACAGTGTAACTGCCTCCACGTGTGAATCTGCAAAAGCCTTCACGAAACATATTTGCCTGTGACTGGGGAAGTGGGCGTGTCTGTGCATGCGGCTGTATGTGTCTGTGTTAGAGCAGATGAACGGTGGAAACCCTGGGCTTCAGGACAGTGTGTCACTATGCAGCCAGTGTGCACACATCTTAGTGAATGTGCGGTTTTCAACAGAGCAAATTATTAGGGGGTCAGTGTTCCGCCAGAGCAAGGCTGCGTCAGGCAGGCAACTTGCGGTGTGCGGGTTTTTACCTGTGCTGCATTGTGTGTCCATTCCGTGTCTTTGGGAATGCATTTGTGGCACGTGTTCTGCGTTAAAAAGGCGTTTGTTTGTGCACGTCTGTGCGGCAGTGCCTGGGTCCTACTGGCGACTGCCCGCTGTCAGCCTCTGCACGTGCGCCAGGCTCCGTGCGCACGTCCCTGGGTGACCCGTGTGCGGTGTCCAGGGACCTCGAGGGTTGTGTGCACTTGGCGCACGCATGCCCGTCACTCTGCATTAACGAACACATCTCCACATGTCTGGGAGCACGTCTCTCTCCATCTGTGCACGCTCCGTGTGCACGCCGCGCGGGTGTCTGGGCAGGGCGCCGCGCACGCTGCGGGGAGGACCGCGCTGAGCTCCACGCGCCCCGCGGGGCTGACCCCTCCCCCCGCGCCCGCAGCGGGCCGCGGCGATTGGCCGCGCGCTCCTCCCAGCCGTCACCCCTCCTCCCCGCCGCCACCCGCGCGCCCGCGGTCCCCGCTGTCCCCCGCGGTTCCGGCGAGGCCGCGCCGCGCTGCGCTCCGCTCCCATTGGCTGCGCGCGCCTTTGTGTGGCGGCAGCTGCGGCCCCAGCGCCTTTGAATGTCGAGAGGGGCCGGGAAGGGAGCCTTTCCATGGGCCATCTGTCTCCCCGCCAGCCGCCGCCCCACCGCCGCCCGCGTCCCGCGCTCCGCCTCCCGCCCCGGCGGCTCCCGCAGCCCCGCCGCCGCCCGCGCCCGCGCCCCGGAGCCGCGCCACAAAGGGCCCGCGCGCAGCCGCCGCCGCGCGAGGAGCCAGGATGGTCCTGGTCCACGTCGGCTATCTCGTGCTTCCAGTGTTTGGCTCTGTGCGAAACAGAGGTATCGCTTTTTCCTTTCGGGGTCTGCTTCCTTCCGAGCGTGGATCGCCGCAGGCACCGGGGTGGGGGCGGGCGCCGCGGGCAGCCGGAGGCTCAGGGCACTACCGTGGGGATTCAGAGCGAGCGGTGACTGCTCCCCACTCCCCTTAGAGAGACCCCCTGAGTGTGGGGGTGGCCACCCTTGTGGGAGCTTTTGTAGTTAAGTTAGGGCTTGGCGATTTGGGTCCCTCCCTCCCCAGTCCTATTTTTAAAAAATTCTTTGCGGTAGACGTGGTTCTTTCAAATCACAGTCCCTTCCTCTAACACCTAGCCCCGTGTGTGATTGAAAGAAGGCGAGAGATTGTGTGTGTGTGTGTGTGTGTGTGTGTGTGTGTGTGTGTACGTGTGTGAGAGAGAGAGAGAGAGAGAGAGAGAGAGAGAGAGAGCTTCTGTGATTTGCTTTTTTTGAGGTCTGTGTGTTTTCTGTGGTATGTGTTTTGCATTTCTTCATTTTGGGGGTGTGGGGGCTCTGAATGCCAATGGCTAGTTGCCTGGGATATAGGCATCTGCCCCATCCCATGCTCCAGCCCTTACCCATTTCTTGATGGTCTCCAGCCCTATTTTCCTCTTTAGCCCTTTTTGCTTTATTGCTTTATCCTATGGCCTCTTCAGTCCCCCCACCCCACCCCCGCAACTGTCTTTGTGTGACAGTTGCGTGTACAGGTTTGAGATGCGTGCATGTGTGCGCCTGTATATGTGCGTGCGCGTGCTTGTGTTATGTATGTGTGCATGTGTGTGTCCGCGCCTCGCAGATCAGATGTGCACTGCCGTGCACCCCTGGGCTCGTCCGGAGCGGGTTGTTTGGTCCTTGGGTGTTGTGCTGTGTGTGAGGATGAGGTGGGAAGCTGCTTCCACGCCAGGCCTTTGCCCCGGGCAGCGGTTGACCAAGCAGGCCGGCGAGGTCTTTGTTTTTAACTGTGGTATATGGGGTGTGTTTGCATGGTCCCTTCTTTCCACATCCCAGTTCCCTTACATTATGCTGCAACAATAGCTTAGTTTCCTCCTTTCTCCTTTCCACCCCATATTTCTTCCATTTTCTTTTAATCAGAAACTCCCACCTCCCAAAGCAAATCGGAGATACATTTCAGTTTTTTTTTTCTTTTCTTTTTTTCGTATTCTGCCTCTGGACTCATATTTCTCTTCTTGGAAATGTTTCTTCTCTCCCACTCCACGTCTGCTTTAATCCCTCCTGCTGGCTAAGGACTTCCTCCCCCACTCCCTCCCTCACACAGAATGATGTCTTCCCTTTGCCTACCCGACTGGTCCACCGAGTCAGTGGGGAGGGGGCGGGGTCTCAGGGCCAGGGCTTTAGTGCGCCCCAGGGGCCAGATTGGGTCAGGCCAGGAAAGCCTGGCTCATCTTCCAACCCATCTGTCCCCAGCCCCAGGCCTCTCCCCAGAACCCCTTAGGCCTGTTTGAACTGCAGGGTTTTTTTTTGTTTTTTGTTTTTTGTTTTTTTTTTTTTTTGTGCGTGATGATAGAATGATGACATTCTGCATTTATCAAAATCTTTTTTTTTTCTTCATTGTGTAGCTCAGTGAATGGTCAACTCGCTGCTGTGTGCGCTGTGACCCTTCTGCCTCCGCATTTAGCTGTATTGTGACACCCCTCTTAACCATTTCCTGTCTCCATCCGAGGAAGGCATTGCTATTTAAGCCGCAGTATCCCCTATCTCAGGCCAGCCTAGCGTAGTGATTGGGGGTGTTTAAGGGGGGGGGCTGCATGAGAGCTCCTTGAAATGCCATCCCCTCCCCCAAATCACAATTATCCCTTATTGCTTGGCATTTCCTCTTAAAACGGGTGTGGAACATTACACTAGGCAGAAATTCAAAAATGATTAAGAAGGATGTTGAGCCTGAAAGTATAATTATCCTGATTAAATCATTATCATCCTCATTAATACCACCAGTCTCTAAATACCATTGCAGCATGCGGGTTCCATGTTCTGAAATTCAAATTGCTCAGCTGCCTTTAAATTTTATTTTTAATACCACTCCCCTCCACCAACAAAAATCCAGTAAAACCAATCTGCCTGTCAGAATCGCAAGGGCAAACTTCCATTGGTGAACACGCCCACAGGAAATCTAAGGGTTGAGGGGTGAGTTGGGCTGTGGGTGAAATTTAGCACAATGTGTTAAGAACTCATGACCTTCCGATAGAGGATACTAAAGCTTAACTCAACAAGGTCCTAAACCACAATCTTCTTGTAAAACTATTAGGCAGTCTGCTAGCTTAAATCTGTTCTTTTTAGTTTCCATTGTAGTAGTGTAGACTGTAGGCCATTTCAGAATAGATGTAGAGAAATAACCATTTTTGTATCTTCATCTTGTTTAGCCGAGTACATTGCACTGTAAATCCCTGTTAAGTGGATTCCTTTTGCCTTGGCTTAGAGGCTGCAGCACCCAATTTTCCACTTGTCTGGGTACCCATCAGCCAGCCTTCTGGCAGCACCCAGGTATCACTAAAGATTACGTTTAGTCGGAGGCAAAATTGTTTACAAATATACATTGCAAAGAAAATTGTTGACGAAATGACAGTTGCTGCTCTTACAGCCTCTGAAAATTTGGTGCACCCAGGTCCCTGGCGTAAGGGCAGCCATGGCCACAGGGTCCTAATTGTTTAATTGTACAACATCAAGAGCATCTTTGGACATCTGCCCTGGCCCTCAGAGTTGCCCCTTTACCAGCCGGTTTCCTTCTGCTGCTTGGCCAGCCAGACCTGCTTGAAAACCGAAATTTAACAGCAGCAATCATAAAAGAATAATGCCCCTCCTTTGAGGGCCCTTCCAAAATAAAGTTGCAAGTAGCCTCCCCAGACTTCCATTTGGCAATCTGAAAAGAGAAAAAAAAAAAAAAAAAAAAGAAAGAAAGAAAGAAAGAAAAAAAAAACTCCGCAAAATGGTTTTCCATTAAACAGGGGTAGCGTGTTCTGCTGTGCTGAATTACTTCCTGTTCTTATTTTGTGGGTAATTTTTTCTGTATCAAATATCCTTTTGGTTGTGTATCTTTTTCACCTTTTCTTGTACTAAAACTAAAGCATGATCTGTATTTTTTTACATCCCCCAGTTGACAATGTACAGCGCTCGGTTAGAGACGTTACCCTGCTGACCTGTGGTCGTGTAGCCTGGGCCATCTGCTCATTGTACGCTGCTTTTGTTCTGTTGCCCTTCCGAAGCATGGTGGGCCCAGCCTTTTTTTTTGTATTGTGTGCATGATGACATTGTTACACACAGAATCCACTAATACTAATATACGATCTCTCAATAAAGAACTAGTTTTCCTATATTAACCTAGTGTGCTTTTTCTCTTGCTGTTTTCCCATTTATTGTTGTATCCTGCTGTTTAGATCCCCCCTTGCTTTTCTATTCCCACCCTCACCCACCCGCCACCCCCACCTCCCATTGTAAGATTTGAGTGAATGCCTTTTCTTTTACTTTTCTTTCTTTCCTTTTTTTTTTTTTTTTGTGGTACGGATATGGTGACTTTAATCTCACATAGTCCATATCTTTTAACAATAGAAGCCTGGAGCCCTGGGAGGGGTCAGTTGTCCCTCATACTGAAACAGCTCAACGACATAGAGTTCTTTGGCCACCTGTGTACTCAATTCACTCCACATTTCATCTTAGTTTCCAAGTTACAAGGCACTAGGTTTCCGATAATGGGGAAAGGAAGAGGAAATCACACTTAGGTTGAGAAAAGGGATACTGTACTTAACTAGCAATCTTGTAGCATTTCAGATTCACCTGAAAAACCCATTTTGACTTGTGTTTTAACTTTTCTGTTCACGGTCTCATTGATTTACTATCTGTTCAAATCATGCTAGAGGTGACATGTGACATGTAGTTAGAGCCATGATCTAAAGTTGTGGAGGGCCCTTTCCTATGTGAATATTTAAATTCTTGGGATCCGAGGTGTAAGTTGGCACTTGAGGATCCTGATGAGGAAGATGTTTGAAGGAAGTCACTGAGACCCTTCCCCATCCAGACTAGCAGCCCTACTTGGTACTGTGCCTTCCTCAGGCTGCCAGCCAGTTAAAGCTGATTATAGCTCCCTTGCTTGACAGCTGCTTCATCAGTGGCCCTAGGGCCTCTCTGGGGAGAAAGCAAACCAGATCTGGCCATTGTCTAAGTATGCATGTTGGAGTGGGGGTGGGGAGGTCAGGAGGAAAGTCAGGACCTGGGTCCAATTGAATTGCAAGAAGAACCCTTGGACGTATCTCTCCCCCCTCTTATAATTGTGCTGAAGAAGCCAGTGGAGAGGTATTTTTCCTCTAGAGAGGAACCCAAATTCAAGAATTTGTCAATTACATCTATTCAATTTCAGCCCCAGAACAAGCCTTGCTAAATGAAGCATTTTAGACACCCGAGGAAATCAGTTGATTAAAGGAATTCGTGGTTTCTTCAAGGGGTCATCAATTTGAAGCTGTTTTCTCTTGGCGGATGTGCCCGGTGCTGTCTCCGGGAGGCTGTCTCCGGGAGGCTGTCTCCTGGGCCAGCTTGCAGTCCTTCCTAGGGGAGGCCGCTGGCCAGACTTTCTGAAACCTGACCACTGCGCAGCCCTGTCTTCCTTGTGGCCTCAACGCACCCCCCTTCCCAGGGCTACCCTCTCGGCTCAAGCCCTTTGTTCTCCAGCTCTTCCCTGGCGGATGGGAAAGCTGAGTTGATTTACTGTGACACATGGACACACACGGATGTTCCTGGCGAGGCAGTGCTGTAGTGTGCGTGGGAAGAGATGTACAGGTTCGCCAGGCAGTCAACTCCAGGTGGCTTATTCTTTCCATTTCATTTTTTGCTTATATGTTTAAACTTAAGTTTGGAAATGCAAAATAACACCCTCATTCAACCTTAGCAATATTCAGTTGGGCGATCATCCTTACTTTTTCTTGAAAATTGGACCGATATTGACTGACTCTAAAATTTTAGCTTGTTGTCAGAATTATCCGACAATACAATTCAAAGATAAGTCATCGGTCACCAAGTAATAATACTGAAAGCAGCTGGCTTAATAAATTGCATTTATTTATCAAATGTGCATTGTATTTGACCATTTGACCCAGGTTGTCAGAACTAAACTTCTAACATAGTAAGTGGACATCTCCCCCGAACGAACAACTCGACAACCGTGAAGCTGTTGCACGTTATGCCTGTTCTCTCAACCCTCTGCTTTCACCCCTCAACCCTCTCAACTCCAGGATTTGGGGCAGGGCACCTGTTAAGTGTGTCCTGTATCCCAAAGTCTGCAATAAGGTGGAGTACATCTCTTGTTTCAGTTCTTTCTAAACCAGGCAGCTTCTCTCTTGACCAGCATCAGATAAAGTCCATTTAATTAATGAGTTTTCTTGAGTAGTAATTTTCCACAAAACAGCAAATACAATTAAACATTCAAGATCGGGGGGAAGGCCGCCAAGATTGCTGATGCTTTCATATGTGGACGAGTCTGGCCCACCTCTTTTGCAGTCTTCTTACCTTCTGTCCACCATCCCTCCCACCCCCATGTCCTTCCTATTTTTAAATAAGCATCCTGCAGTCTGGCTTTGGCAGCCAAGTCCAGTGCTCAGTGAAACCTTTTCTGAGCCAGCCCCAAGACAACTTGCTCTTGACTCTGACATGTGACTGACATTTTCTCAGCCCTACAGACTACTGCTGTTCTAATGGACAGGACACTTTGACCTTAGTTTCTCAATGGATGTAAATAGCTTTTAAAAATCCCTGGCTTGACACAGCATGAAGCAAATTGGTATCTATTAGTCCCTGGTATGGTTTAGCCACAGATGACCCAGTATGTTTCAAGAGAGTTGAGGGGAGGTGCTTGCCTTGGAGAGGACAGATTTTCTGGACAGTTAATGAAAGGCAAACACAACCCCACAGTTGGACCATGCACACACAATGCCTGTTTCTCATGTATTCTTTCATTCACTCCTCTATTCATTTAGCTATTGACTGTTCATTGAAGACCCCCTTGGGGCCAAGCACTGTGCTAAGGGGATATGGTAGCAAGGAGAACCTCCTTGGGCTTATGCTGAGGCTGATAGAGCACCGTTCAGGAAATAGAGATGTCCCATCTGAGCCAAAGGAGCCAAGTGGGTCGCAGAGCTCCTACTTAGAGTAGCCAGAGCTTGAATCCTCACCCATCTTTACTTGGAGGGGGATGAATGCACGCATCATCTGATCAATGGTCGTCCTAAAACTTAACTGACAGGTTGTGTTTAAGATGTTCAGAGGCACACGGGTACCAAAGGCCTTCACGGTTATGCGCATACACTGTCTTGAGGATCACATAAAGTTAGAGGTGATCGTGCGGTGATGTGTGTGCCTCGAGGGCGGCATGCACACTGAGGGAGAAATAGGGGAAAGCACCTGTGGGGGGGGAGGACAGGTGAGGTTTTCTGCAAGCACATTCACATGGGGTTGGGAGTGCAGCTATTGGGTCATTGTGCTGCCTTTGAAAGGTTTTCCCTAGACTACACTGCCGGGGTCAGCTAGGTCTGCAGAATGTGGAGATAGCACTGGGAGGGTTTTAAGTCTGATTCAAGGACCTTTGAGGGTGCGGGGAGGTAATGATGTTTAAGTAACTTATTCTGGCATTTGTGACTGAGGGCAGAGGCTAAGGGCTGAGGACTGGCAGCCTTCTAGGTCTGAGGAATGGGACAGAGGCTTGCTGTAAGGGAGGAGTGATCAAGATCAGTCCACGTGGCTGAGCGACAAGTCTTTAGTGTGTCTTGAACAAGGTACCTTGAAAACAGAGACAAGGGGACAGTCGGCTTTGGAGAGCAGTGAGTCCAGTATAAGGTAAACTTGGCACTTGACAGAGGGAAGAGGGCCACATCGACTTTTCAGTACAGTTTTACAGTCGGGGTACGACATGAGCTTCGGTAGTAACAACCGCTTCATGATGCTCTCTCTCCATGACTTCCCCTCCGGGTTGTGCACATATGTATGTGTTCAGCCACTGGCCTCTCCCTGTGAGTCTTGCCCTGAGAGCTGCCTGTCTCAAAACCACTCTATCCTGATGTCACAGTTTGAAGGAATTTTGTTGCACTTCGTCTTTCCGGAGGAAAGAGAACTCAGGACTGTAGGTGTGTAAAAACAGAAAAGGAGCAGAAAGAGTTGGGGCCTTAAGGCAAGGGTGTGGCAGTGAGGGCAGGGGCAGGAGTCTCAGGTTGACATGATCTCAGGCCTGATCCTGCCTGCAGGGAGGGGGGGGTTCTGGATTCAGACCTCATTCTCTCCCACTAGCATTTCGTTTCCTCCCACATAGCCATGTCCTGGGGATAGGGGGGAAATCAAGACCAGCTCGCTCTCCTAACAAGCAGCTGAATCAAGGGGTCTGGGTTCTAGTCTTCATCTCCCTGTACCCTCTGTGGGCTATAGGCTGTCAGGAAACCCCCATCACCAAGATAAACATTGGGAGCAATCCTTGCTTATCTCCTTTTTTTTCAATTGGAATAATACATTTATTATTTTTGAAGGTAACTGAATTCCATACATATCCTTCTATCAGCTTTAGGACAACTGCTGTTCTTCATGGGAATTCTTTTTTTTTAAATTTTTAAAATTTATTTTTCTGCTCATACAAACGTAATAGGTACCCCTGTCCCCTCCCTCCCTCCACCCCTCCCTGGACCTCCCTGCTCCCTCCCCGCTTTTCCCCTTCCTTTCCCCCTCTCTCCCTTTCTCCCAGTGTCCCCTCCCCGCATCTCTGAAGCATCCTTTAATGTGTATATCAAACTTTCCTCTGGGTCCTCCTCTCTGATGAGGTGTAAGGACTCAGTGGCATTTCCTAGAACTCTTTCTTGTGTTCCCCTTAAGTATAGGAACATTATTGTGATTGTTAATCCATTGCTTCTAAGGATCCTATGTTGGTCATTGCGCAGATCATGCAGAGTCCTGTTACAATTGCTTCGGCCCTAACTTGTGTGGAGTATCTTGCATATCACGACTCCTCCCATCCTTGTGCTCTTACATTCTTACCGCCCCCTCTTCCGCAAATTTCCCGAAGCTTTAGACCTTACTTATCTCTTGTATCTGTTGAGAGCCACGGAGAGTGCCAAGTTTCTTTCTTGTCTACCTAGGAGAGGTGTCTTCTACCCATTGGCTGTCAAGCTTTGAAGGGATTCAAGTCCTCAGCACCAAGCCTGCGCTGCAGGACAGAGTGCTGACAGATGGGCTTGGGGTGCCTGGAGGACTAAAGAGTCCCTAAGTGAGACAGATGCTGGACCTAGGGAGGGGGCGAGTCTTACTTCCTCAGAGGTGGCCTGGCCGGCTCCCTGGGGACATCTGGGAGGTAATACCGTGTGCCCTGATTTCTGCAGACACCATAGCTACTCCTTCCTCGAGGCTGTGCCTCCCACATCTTGAACACGTCTCGAATTCCTTCTTCAAGCATCACAAAGTTTCACAGATAACACATGTGACATCACAGTAGCAGGAGCAGGATCCCATGTAGGAAGTGAGCCAGCGTCTCAGGAGTCCCCCCCGCTCCGTGATCCTGTGGTCACATGCATGAAACGCCTGCCACGTATTTGTTTATATGTTTAGCGTTTGCTTGTTTAGAATTGTAAACATGGTATGAAAACAATTTTGCGTGCTTTTTTTTTTGTTCCTCGCGATACTGGGGATGAACCCTGGGCCTCATGCGTGCTAAGCAAGTGCCTCACCACTGAGCTGCACTCCTAACCCTTTTTATTTATTCATTTATTCATTCATCTATTTATTCATTCATTTATTTGTTTGTTTGTTTGTTTGTTTGTTTATTGAGACAGGGTTTTGCTACATTGTCCAGACTGGCTTGAGGTTCTGCCTTAGCCTCCTGGGTAGCTGGGATCTTGTGCTACTAGGCCCAGCTGTATTTTCTATTTTATTTGACATTATGTCACAAGCATTTTCACGGTTTGCTATGTTGTTCTCGTAAGCATTACTTTGACAGCCGTAAGCCATTACTTTGACGACCATGTACAATTTTACTTGAATGGTGGCTTGACAGTCAAGGCAGAGGCTTTAGATGGTCTTCACTTGCCACAGACCACAGTCTACCCTTGCTAAGGGTTCATGTAATGGATCTGACAGGTTCCGGGCCTCTGCCTTCCACCAGCCTCTTCCACCAATAGGCTAATGTGGGGGTGCAGGTAAGGTAACTGGAGGACCAATCCAGCTGGGATAAACTCACCAGCATCCTAGTTTCTGCACCTTCTTCTGCCAGGAGCTCCCACTATAGACCCAGGCAAGTCATCAGTTCTGTTACCGTCCATCCGAGGGTGAGGTCTGCGGTTAGTACTATTCATTGCTTGTCACGTGACCGTGCACATGGCATGAAGCCGGCTGAAAGGCAAGAGTAATCAGAAGGGCCGCTCTGAGAAGGGTTGAAATTGCCCTGCTCTGTCACTGACATCCTGTGGGGCCAGCCAAAGCGGAGGACTCTGCAACTTCACTTCCTGTCTGCCGAGGGAGATAGTCAGTCCAGCCCCCCCCCCCCGCTAAAAGTCCGCGATTTCTTCTTGGTGAGAACTTGCACTTCCACGGCCCCCTCTGCCTTTCCTCTGGGAAGCAACCACTCGCCTGTTCGCTGCTGGCAGGTTCCAGGAGCCAGAAGTGAGGAAGGAGCAAGCTGTGTTGCAAACTCCCGAGGTATGCCTGTTGGGACCTGCTGATGTCCTCGAAGCCGAGGGATGGGGACCCTTGAAGCCGAGGGATGGGGACCCTTGAAGCCGAGGGATGGGGACCCTTGAAGCCGAGGGATGGGGACTCCACTCATGTCGTGGCTTGGCCCTGCCATGCCCATGGTCCTGCCCATGCCCATGGTCCTGCCCATGCCCATGGTCCCTCCGGCTCTCAGCTTGCCTTGCTGGTCCACCACCTCTCAGGCCAACAGCCCCTCTTCTCAGAGGTATCCACTCCCACCTTGGGCCTGGCCTTCCTTAGCCAAAGATTTCCTTCCAAGCGACCTCAGCCTATGTGGCAGGGCACAAGGCTGCTGGGCTTCGCTACCTCTGAACCAGCTGACCAGAACTGAAAATTCTGGGGAAGGGGAAGAGAAATGGGAGACCCAGGCCCAAGGAGCCCCCTTCTCTTCTCAAGGGTCCCTGCGTTTCCTATCACCACACAGTCTAGAAGGGTCCCAGCTCCCGCTGAGGGAAGGTGACCACAGAGAACCTGGTCCAGTCAGTGTTCACCGGAGTGTCTTACCCTGGATGCCAAAGTGGGCGACCACAACCTTGGCCTCATCTTGGTGGGCAGAAAGAAGTCATGCCAGGTCAGGAGGGAAGGCTGGGCCTCGGAGGCACAGATTCCGGAAGTACTTAGCAAGGGGGGATCGTCTCCTGGCCTCCATCCATTTATCTGCTTCCCTGCAAGCTCCCTCCTGCCTGTTCATGCCAGAAGCAGCCTCAAGGGGTTTTGGAGAGAGTACATTAGGGACCTAGGCAGACAGTGGCATGTTGTGGCTCAGTTGCTTAAGCAGTTATTGAGCCTCTACCCGGGGTTGAAGACAAAGGAGGCACAGAGGGCCCCTGGCTACAGCCTTGTTGGGGACACTCCCAGCATTCCTGAAGTGGGTAGAGACTCCACACCAGGTCCAAGTCAGTGCTTACACCGGGCAGGGAGCAAGTGCGGCCCAGCAGGCTGAAAGGCATCTCGGCACAAGGGATCCGAGAGGCCACTGAAGCCGGCAGAGGTCTGGTGCCCTCTGGAGGAGGGACTGTCCACTCTGTGGCTGTCAGCGCAGCCTTGTCCCTGCCCCAACCACAGAGCCCAAATTCCTTCGCAGAGGTGAATGTCCGAGTCCTGTGGCTGTCACCCTCGTCTGAATTTTCTTTTTCTTGTCTGAGCTTTCTTTGGGTCCTTTTACCTCATGGTCATCCCAACCATTCTCCCTCCTCTCCCTCCTCTCCCCACTGGCCTGGCCATTTCTGTCCTCTGCCTCCTCTCCTTGTCTCTCTGCTGGATTGAATCTGCCTGAGCACTCCAGGGGTGCCTGGCTGTTCCCAAAGAGACTGATATGAGGGGTGGGGCTGAGAGGAACTGGGATTCCAGGTTTTCCTCTGACAGGATCAGTCCTCGAAGTGACCCCTTCATAGGGTTAAGGAGGCTCAGTTAAGTGAATGTGGGTCTGTTCAGCCCATTTAAGAAGATATGCTATAAGCACGGAGCTTTGTGCCAGGCCCCGGAGATGACATCAACACACACACGACAACTGATGTCCATGTAGCCCTCTGGGGTCACTGGTTCTGGCCTCTGACAATGGGGGTTCTCATTCTTAATCTGCCTCACTCAATGAGGAAGTAAGTCATGGACGTAGCAGACCTGTCATGACCCCTGGTGCACGGCTGCTCTCGCTGTTCCCAATGGCCGCCAGCAGGGAGCTGCAACCGCTCCCAGTTGAATATAGGAACAACAGAAAGAACATCTCCAAGCCTCAGTGTTCTTAACTGTGAAATGAAACAATTGCAGTGACCCCTTCATAGGGTTAAGGAGGCTCAGTTAAGTGAATGTGGGTCTGTTCAGCCCATTTAAGAAGATATGCTGTAAGCACGGAGCTCTGTGCCAGGCCCCGGGGATGACATCAACACACACACGACAACTGATGTCCATGTAGCACCAATTTTCCTAACTAAGCATGTCATCTGCCCTAAAGAAACCAAACCAGGTAGGACATGGTCACGGGGATAGTACGTGCTGGGTTCTCTCTTAGCTTGGGGACAGATGTGCTGGGGGAGGAGGTGCCCAGGGGCATGGATGCCTGAGTAACAGCACTGAAGTTTGTGTGAGTGAGCAGGAGAGGAGGGGAAGCCTGCTTCAGGAAAGGAGTTCTGCAGAGGGGCGGGGCCAGCTGGGCACTGTCAGCCCTGGTGGGTAACACAGCCATGATGCCTCTTAGGTAAAAATAAAGTGCATGCATATAGTCTACTCATCTTGAGCTTGTAGCGAGCTGGGTGTTACCCTTGAAGATGAAGAAAATAGACAGGGGTTCCCCACCTGTCCTACAAAGCATTGGTAGGCAGTGCCCTCCGCAGCAAGGGGCTCAGCATGCCCTAGGGTGGGAGTTGGAAGGAACAGAAGCAGAAGTGTTTGTCTGACAGACCCTCAAAAAGATGCGAGTAGGGGCAGAGGGCAGCATTTATTTCCACACCTCCCAACAGATGCCAGCACCCCATGTGCAGCTAAAAGGTGCTTCCGCAAGGGGACTATGTGTAAATACATTCCCTGTCTTGGAGCTCATTGCTTACTAATTAGTGCATTCAAAGTTCTGCTAAGACCAGCAGTAAAATGGGATTATTCACTAGCATTTTCTCAAACAATCTGACTGCAGATATTTATGTCTTCTGTGTGTGTGTGCTGCCAACACAAGTGCGCACGTGCATGAGCGTGCGTGCACGCATACACACACACACACACACACATACAACCATGGATGAATGTATGTGCATGATTTCTAGTAATGTCTCTTAAACTTGGTCCCAGAAGCAGGATCTGGGAAGAGCTAAACTGAACTGAGTTTCCTAGCCAAGGCTGGCCAAGGGAGCTCCTACACTAATGGGGAAAGGGCAGCGTGGGAAAGGCCCTCAAGTGTGATCTGTTGATTGATACCTACATCAAAGTCTCCTGCACCGTGGCTTCCTTCTACAAACGCCATCCTAGTGTTTTCGCAAGAATGAAGCATAGGTTTATTTCTCAGTGACCTACAGCCTGGCGAGTCCAGGTTCCAGGGGCCAACAAACCCCGTGTCTGGTGAGTGTCCGCCTCAGACGGCTGTAACTTCTCTTCCTGTAACTTCTCATGCAGGAAGAGGGGAAGGGCTCTTGTAAGGCTGCTAATCCTGCTCATTTGGGCTCTGCGTATTCATACCCACTTACTGTTTGCATATGTGCACACACATATGTATGTCATCCACAGGAATCCAAACATAATTGTCTTTTGATGGGTTTCCCTTGCCTCTTTTTTTTCTTTCATCAATTACCTTTGCCCTTGTGAAACCTCCACCAACGATCACAGAATTAACAAAATAGATGTTCCAACAGAGAGGTGGAAGTCATCAGCCAGTCCCTCCATGAAGCCTACCGTGCCCAAAGATTGGCCACAGAACCTGGGCCCGTGCACCTGTCTTCCCGTGTCCTTTCGGCTCTGCTGTCTCCAAGGGCTCTTGTAAGGCGAGGACAGAGGCCCTGCTGATTTGTGGCCTCCACCACGATGGATAAAACAGACATCACGAGACCTCTTGGAGTTGGCGCGTGACCTGGAAGGGCTTCCAGGAGGAGGTGAATCTTGAGCTAGGACAAGAGGACAAGCTCCGTGTCAGCAGGGACTGAGAAAAGAGGGCTCCAAGGTGTGGAGGCCATATAGGGAGGGCATTAAGATGAGTGCTCCTGTCTGGCAGTCCCAGCCCCAAGGTCCCGGCATCAGGCACAGGGACAGCTGCAGAGGTGAAGCAGTAGAAATGGCTGCAGCTTGGCTCTGTTGGCTCCGATGTGCTCCAGGCAGTTGTCCTGCGTCCTGCCCAGGTGGCCGCTGGTGCTCACCTCTGCCACCCAGGTGGGTGAGGAAGCGGAAGAGGAAGGATGATATTAACGTTGCTGCTGTGCTTTATGAAGTGTCCTAACCAGTCAGCGAGCCAGAAGCACTCAGTCTTATTTACGGTTGCTATTATTTCTCCGACATGGAGATTAATTTGACGATAGCTGTTTATAAGCTCTTTCATCATCAGATGTGCCCATTACCTGGGAGGAGAGCTGGGCTGGGTTTAATTTGTGAGCAGTTCGCCAGGTCCCTCTGCCTGAGTGTGCGTGGGAGTCTCAGCCATAAATCATGACAGACACCCTGCACCGCTGAGAACAGAGGCGGGGAGTTCCCACGTGGGCAGCCCCAGCACTGTGGTGAGGGGAATCCTGGCAGGTGGACTTCTCTGCAGTGCCAGGGGGACTGGCAGGGACACAGTCCTCTATGCTTCAAGAGAAATAGATCCAGGGAGGTCACCTAGCTGGGGAGCTTCATTTTCTTGAACTCATCTCTCCGTAGGAATCTTCTGGAAGTTTGTTAAAATGAATTTCCCCAGCTTTGCAGAGTCACAATGTTAGTAGTGGAATCTGAAGCTTTCTCCGGGAACTCTTTCTCAGCAGATTAAAAAAACTACCTGTATGTGTTGGGATCCCCAGGAATGTGAGGTATTACAGAGGTGGTTTTCTCCTAGGGATAGACATATTTTCCTTGGGAGTCTTAAGACCACAGTAGAATCTTTATTCCTGGGAGGCCATCATGAGCTCAGTGGGGAAGACATGCGTGGGACAGGAGGGCCTATTCTGTACTGATAGATGTCCGTGGCTCATGAGTGATAACCCTACCTCTGGCCTGTCTTTGTGCATTTTCCTTTCATTTCCTGCAGGGCATGTCCCCAGGGATGTGTCCTCTTTCCCAGGCTGGGGCATTCCATTGCAGCACTTGAAGTTTTCTCTGGGCTCAGCTGCATACATCTGAAAATGCCCCCGACTGACCACTACTACCCACTCCTCAGAGATGGTGGGTTTCCTCCATCAGGGAAGGACAGTGTGGATGCCATTGGACTCTTTCAAACTGGTACTTGCATTTGTATACCCTTCTTGTCTAGGATATCTTAAGCACATATCA
Source organism: Typhlomys cinereus (assembly GCA_023101885.1). NCBI lineage: Eukaryota > Metazoa > Chordata > Mammalia > Rodentia > Platacanthomyidae > Typhlomys > Typhlomys cinereus. Next base: position 2,756,714 of record JALPQD010000283.1, on the reverse strand, counting down.
GCTCGTTATAAAACGTATTTGCATATGTGCAGTGTTTAGTGGGCTGTATGTCTGATCATGATAATAGATTCAAAGGTAGCTTCAGGGAATGTCGCACTCTCAGAGCAACTCAGACCCAATGATCTTGGGCAGGCATGGCAGATCGCACTTGCTGCCCAGGGACTTAGATGCCTCCTTACCTATTGTGCTGCCCTCCCTAGGGCGCATGGTGCCAGACGGCTCGTCCCAAGTCTACTCTACTTTCCAAGCGTAGGATAGAGAAAGAAAAGGGCTGGAAGAGCCTAACCCAGTGCTGATATTGAAGCCCACTCACTTCTCAGTGGCCAGAATGAGGCCCTTTGCCATTCTTAGCCACTTGGGACATGTAGTCTTTATTCTGGAAGGCCAAGCACCCAGCTAAATACAGCGGTTCTGGTATCATAGAAGGAAAGAACAGATACTGGGAGACAAGTTCCTCGATTGGTTATTAGGTCCCACGTGTAAGGTCTTGCATTGATCTTGATCAAGGACTGTCCTATGCATCTTTCATGCCTCCATGGCTTTACACATATAGGCAATGCAGAACCTTCAGGTAGGACATGAGAAGCCATTGTTGAAACTGGAACGGAACCATAGCCCTGTGTTAACTCAAAGCATTTCACTCGCTGCATTATGAAGTCTCTGCATCCTTGGGATTAGCTTGCATCTTTCTTTCTGTCTCCAAGACTGGAATAGAATGTCAGAGCAAAGCTCAGATGCTGACTGTGAAGGTGCAGCCCAGGGCGTAGTGTAAACAGACCTTCTACAAAGCCGCATGCCCTTAGGTAAGGAGTTTATTGTTCTGTGTCCAGTTTTCTCATCTGAGAAATGGGATAGAATTGTGACACCCTTCCCCCTCAGGTTATTAGGGGGATCTTCCACAGGCATGGCTGGGGCAGTGTCTGGACTCTGGACTAGGCTCCTAGGTGAACCAGGCTCTGGAACCCCCGAGCTGGCTGTTGAGAGAATGAAGTGGCCTCCACTTTGCGAGTTGTCGCTACCCAGTGAAACGGCAACGTGTTCATGGTTTCCTGCTCTGCCACCATTGTTATCGTGCACCACCTCTCTGCAGGGGGAGGCGCGGAGGAGGGCTCTAAGAGTCAGAATGGGACTGACTTGCTCAAGGGAATGAGATTACTCCTCAGACATTGGTGGCCCGTGGTGAGGACCCGAACTGAACAGTGACGTAGGAGGGTCTCTGTGAGGGTGGCCTGGTTGGGTTTCTCGGTGAACCAACACCCAGACCTCAGTGTTGATAGCCTAGAAGGGGTTGCTCACACACTAATTTTATGCGAGGGGCAGGGACTTGGCCAAGGCCGTGCCACAGAAGCAGAGACCCAGCCTCTACTTCTCAGTCTCTGATTTCCAACCTGACCCAGGAAAGCAGGAGCCCCAAGGTCACTCTGCTTCCTGTCTCTCCCCGGGTTACAGTTCAGGCGATTCTTTTGCTTCCACACTGTGGCTGCTGAGTCCAGAGAAGGGGGCCATACATCAGCGAGGCGTCACCCATGAGGAGAGAAGCTTCTTGGCAGGGAAGACCGCTGTGGTGGTGAGCTTTGCAGGGTTAGGGCCCGAGGGCCTGGACTCAAAAGCCAGCTTCATAGGTCACTGGTGTGGGCTGAAAGCAAGTGTGGGCAAAATCAGATAGAGTTCCCAGGACTCTGAAGCTCTGGAAGCTGCCCGGGAGCCTTTCTACTTTCGGGTTATAAAGTTGAGGTTCTTCATTATATCAGTCAGCTGTTTCGTCACTATGACGGATGCCTGGGAATCGACTTAAAGGAGAAGAGATTTATTTTAGTTCACAGTCAGATGGTTGTATTATTTCTGGCCACTGTGAGATAGAGAATCTTGGTGGAAGGGCATGGTGGAGCAAAGTAGCTCACTTCAAAAGGAGAGAGAGAGAGAGAGAGAGAGAGAGAGAGAGAGAGAGAGAGAGAGAGAGATCAGGGCAAGAAATAATCTTCACTGGCAGGCTCCCAGTGAGTGACCTATTTGGTCCACCCAGGCTCCACCTCCCAATAGCCCACCAAACCCCCCCGAAGTCCGCATCTTCATGGTCCAGTCACTTCTCTAACGTGCCATCCTCTGGAAACCATACCAGCCACACATAAGCCTTTTGGGGGATACTTCATATCCAAACCAGAGCACTCAGGCATGTAACACAGGCAAGGAGAAACCGTGACCAGGGCTACAGGTGCTTCAAACCAACACCGATACTGACGAGATGGAGAGCTCTTCTGTCCTACAGAGGCCCCACGGGAGAAACTCTTATAAGAGACTCGATGTCAGTTAGAACACATCCTGATCTCTACGGTCCGCTCAGAGTTTTCAAAGAACCTACCACTCCTGTGAGCAGCAGTGCCCATGTGAATCAGGCACACTCTTTCACATCCTGGAAACTGACCGTGCCTTTTCAACGTGTGCTTTTGTTTGGCTGCCTCCTAGAGGTGTTGCAGTAGTTCATAAGGTGGCAGCATACCGTGCAGCCGATGGCCTTGTCATGCATTCTTTTTTAGAAGCAAATGCAAAGCTTCAACTATAGATAAATCCAAAGCATCCTCAAACACAAATGTGTTAGCAAGTTTGTGATTTTTTTTTAAAGACCTAGGTCTTATAAAGACCTTACAGACCATAGTCATTCTTATCCATCATATTTTTGGCATTTTTAATTTGACTCAAGGACTCATTCAGGGGATTGAACACATTGGTATGAGCTAGAATTTACAAAATTAAGAGACCAAAGTTTTGCAGTTCCATTGAGAGTCAGCCTGGTTCTCCTCTTTCACAGCCTAGAGCTTCTCACTGGTCCAAGGATGTGCGTTATCATTTTCTTCCAGTGAAGATCACAGAAGATCCTTGCTGTCAAAGGGCTTGAGAAGAGCCAGTAGATGACTCGGTGGATAAATGCATTTGCTACTCAAGCCTGATGACCTGTGTTTGATTCTAGGTGCCTACAAAGTGGAAGGAGGGAACCAACCCCAAAGGCTGTCCTCTGACCTGCACACATGCTCTGTGGCGTGCACCTCATAACATAAATAAATAAAAATTTAAAGAGTTTGGAGAGGACATATGTGCTCTAGAGCTACTATTCTACAAAGATGATGATGTTTGATGCAAAATGGCTGTATGATGGGTAGAGGAGAGGCATGGCTAGCTGACAGGACCGCCAGGCTAGGCATCTATCTGATTTTTGGCAGACTTTTCATGGTTCTTACCTCTAAGCCAAGGTGAACGTCACCCAGTATTGGTTGCTGATTAGAATCGTCACTTCCTTTATTCTTTATCATTTATTCTTGCTTGATTACTTTAATATTTGCCAAGGCCCTAATATGCACTAGGAACTATACAGAAGGTAAAAAAGATATTGTGTCATGAATGTCCACCTTCATTCATTCATTCATTCATTCTTAAAATGTTGACTCAGCCCCACCCTGTGCAGGGCATGTTCTCATGGACACAGAGTGAACAGCCCCCTGACGTTGGGAACCTGCACTCTACCTGGGAAAACAGACAACAACCAGTAGACAAGGCAGCAGCATGTCAGAGGTCACATTATGTGCCACAGTGCAAAATGGCACAGAGCGACAGGAGCAGTGACGGTGATGAGAAGAGGAAGAGAGGCAGTGCCTTCTGCTCGGCACTCGAGAAAGGCCTTGTGCTTCATGCAGTATGGCAGAGTCTGCAAGTTCCCCGCAGTGAGCCAGTAACCCAGCCGACTTTAGCATTCAACCTGTGTCTCTGTCCAGAGAGTGGTGTGGTGCGGACACTTCAGTGTCTCCAAACCTGGATGCTGCAGAGGGCAGTGAGTCCTCCATACTCACTGGTTCCACATTCAAGGATTCGACCATCTGTAGATGGAAGATTTGGGAAAAATAGTGTTTCTGTATTGAGCAAGAATGGACCGCTTTTCTTATCACTGTTCTCTAAACAATGCATTTGATAACTATTCCCTCAGCATTTACATTTATCAGGCATTATAAATAACCAAGAGGTGATTTAAGACATACAGGAAGGTGTGCATAGGTTATAGGCAAATACGAATACAATATATACAAAAGAACTGAACATCCTTGGGTTTGGGAATCTATGCAGGATCCTGGACCCAATCCCATAGGGATGGTACCAATGGAAGAATGAAATGGAATGAGAATGGAACTTCTCATCCTGACCATCCAGAAGCGTTCAGATCCTGTCAAACCTCTGTGAGTTGAATTCAAAACACAGACCACAGAAGACTGAGAGGGACCCGGCCTCCTCCTTGTCTTCCAGATTCCTTCTGTCAGGCTTCACTGCTGGCTCTCCTCACTGTGCAGCCTCTTCTTTCTGACCTATCCTCAGTCTAGACCTTGGTAATATCCAGTCACAGTACAGGTGAAGAGTTCTACACACCAAAGAGTATGGAGGTGTCACCCTGAGCCAGAGGAGCTCCAAGTTAAAGCAGCTTACTCTGGCCTGAGCTGCTGTATTGGGGTCAGGTTGGTGACAACTGACTTTGTCAATTTTCATACTCACCAGCGTTAGGGTGATCTGGGAACCAAAACCTCCAGTGTCTCCATTCCCTTCCCCAGGTCTACTTCTCGAGGGAAGCATCTGTCTTTTTATGGATGTGTGGCTTTTAAATATGAAATGATGTCATTAGAGATGAAAGAACTGTACACAAGAAACGATAGCATTGCGGAAGACTCACTGCCAAGCAGCAAGTTATTTTCCTCTCCCCCCAATAACCAGGCCACTTCCCAAAGGTATCTCACCAGAACTCCTCATTTGTTAAGTATCCAGTTCAGGGCTGGAGATGGCATCTACTGTGGTCGTGTTTACAGTCTCGCAGGAGCAATGGTAAACGCTCAGTCCCCAGAGAAGCATGTCAGTGCAGGTGATTTCAGTGAGGATGATCTAACTTGGGGGAGATGATGGAGGAGGTGGTGGTGGAACTTTGGTGGGGGCAGTTCAGGGATTCAACTAATCCCTCTGCATTCACTCCCCCCAAAGGAAACAAAACCCCTCCTGATGCTTTGAGGTCCTCAGCCAGTTAGGAAGAGGAGATGTAGCATCAGTAAGGATTGTCCTGTGTCAGTGGTTGCTGCAACAAATTAATCATGGTTATGGCTCAAAACAACAGTCCTGAGATTAGGAGCGTGAACTCAGGGGATCAGCAGGACCAACTCTCTTGAAAGTGTCGGGGACACTCTGCCAGTGCTCCTCATCTAGTGACTTCTGACAGTCCTTGGGTCACTTGGCTGATGGGCAAGACCCTCCATTCTGTGTTTTCTCCATATGTTGCAGTGTCTCCACACTGCTGTATAACACACTCATCGATATCATCACAACTGATCACATCTGCAGAGACTATTTCCAAAAAAAGGTCTGGGCTAGGACTGCAACACACCATTTCGGGGTGACACAACTTAACATATAAGGATTAATCATGCAGAACTAGGGAAGTGGGGCAACTTGAGATGTCAGTGGGGTCTCAAAGGAAAGGTGCATGGACCATGGCAGGCTTCAGAAAGGGGGCGCTTCATGGTTTCAAATGGCTCAGGAGCACAGGGAGGAGAATGGGCAAGGTGTGAGCGTGAATGAGTGAAAGACAGGAGAGGCAAGAATGCACAAATCGCACACTGCGGGAACATGTTCCGGACCCCGATGGAGCCACATCCTAGACCAGTGAGGACAGAGGCCACAGCACTTACGAAGCCTGCAGCGCATACTGCCATCAATCTTCTTGCTTCTCCCCTGCAAGAGACATCAGGATGTGGATGCATGCATGCATACGTGTGTGTGCGCGTGCGCACATGCGCGCGCACCCCTTGAAGAGAAAGAAGAGTGACTGTTCTCTGTACTTGGGAGATGAGCAGACATACCCCCAAGTCTAGTGGTGACCTGCTACAAACACCTGGACTGTCCCTTTCTCTCCTTGTCCCTCTTTCACCTTCCCTTCTTACATGTTTGGGGAGAAACCCAGGTGTATAACATGCACCCTGTAGAAGGGTATGTCACAGAAATCTGGTTTTGACTTACAGAACACAGTGAGGAGAGGTTCCGTCTGTCTCTTTCCTCCAGTTCTTGTCCATGCACAGCCTCAGTCCCTCGTTCCTGCATTCATTTCACTGTAAGTAAGGAGAATAGGTGGCCTTTCTTTAGCCTTGGTTTTCCTCCGTAAAATGGAGGCAGGAAGACACACCTGCTTCCCTGGGCTTACGTGAGAAGGAACTCCAATAGCTATGAGAAGCTAGCATTATGGAATTCAGAGTGAGGAGCTGAGCTCCTGTCCAGCAATTCAAGTGTGATGTCAGAGCCAGGGGCTCAAGGTAGATGAGGCCAGCTGCTCTTTGCCTGTGTTGGTTGGTCCTGGGTATTCTGCTGGGAAAGGTAGCTCCTATGTAAGGGATTTAAAAAATGATGAACTTCTGGTTTAGGTGGTCTTCCTGAGAACGTGGCACATGAGAGGGACCTCACAATGAAGAAGCATTAGAGGCCTAAAGGCGGCAGAAGAGTTCTTAATTTGACCTAACCTCAGGGAGACTGGAGCCTGTCCAATTCTGACTGGAACAAGAGCAGTCAGATGCTTGGAGCAAAGGCAATGTGACACTGACATCGGAGAAACCAAATGGACTCCATCCAGAAGAATGAGCACTTAATAAACATGTTCGGATTAAAATCACAATTTAGGAAGAAGTTTGAGGGAAGGCAATCCAGGGTTAGTGTGGTATCTCCTGGGGGGTCAGGGGTCCAGGCTTCTTCTACGTCCATGTATGGCTTTGCCATTCATGACTTTCACCTCCTAATTCACGCATGGCCCCAGATGGTAGCTAAAGCTCCAGCTCTTGGATCTGCACATTCTCTAGCAAATTTAAGGGAAGAGGGGAAGAGGACGCCTTAAGAAACAAAGGCCCTTCCTAAAAAGTGCATGCGCCATTTCCCCTTAATTCCTAGTTGATTTCCATCTCATGTGCAAGGAGAGCTGGAATCATATCTTTATTGCAATATTATGTGCCATCTAAGAAAGGAGTCTCTTACTATAGAAAGAGGGGAAGGATCCCACCAAGGCGTCCACCATAGTCAGTTCCTTAGTATTTCATTGATGAGGGATGTTGTCGGTCCAGAATGGCCAAGAGTTCACGTGCTGGCCCTGCTGGGGACTTCCTGCTCCTAGTGTGATTTACCCAAGATTCATCCAAGACTCTTCTCCGTGACACCTGCATTCTTCTTCTCTCCTCATCTGTATGCGTGTATAAGGTTCATGCATATGGGCTCACATGTGTGCATGGTACCTGCGCTCTTTCCTGAGTGCTGAGAGTATGAGGTGGTTTTCTGTTGCTAGGAAGGTGATGTGTTTGTGGCCTCTGTCCACAGAGGGACATGCAGGATGATCTACTCAGAGAATTAAACTGGAGGTCAGCCCACCCGGAAAAACAGTCCTTCCTGTGTCCATGGGCTACCCTGGGAACCTGGGATTTCTGAAGAGAATACAATTAGGATCCAGAAACTCATTTATAAGTAAGCCCTCGAGAGCCAGATTGTCTGTGTCTTTTTCTTCACGACATTTCTGCGGCAATCTTACTTTCCAAAAGCCTATCCTTCTCCTTTAGGACTTCTTCTCTCTTCTGGGGCCAAAGTACCAGACAACAGCAGCAACACCTGTAGTAGGAAGGTTGTCAGTGTCGCTGAGGTGTTGGTGTTGCATGACCGCCTTCCAACCCAGCACTGCCTTGCCACCATCTCCCACAGCCTTGTGGCACTCTGGGCTGAGCAGGATGTGGGACTCTACCTGGTATTCATTACAGTCCAGCTTCAGGGTGTTCCAGCTGTTCCTGGGGACCCCTGAGATGGTAGAGCTATGGAAGACGAGGGGCCTGGCTGCGCAGGTGTCTTTGCTATTGCTTTCCAAGGACTTCATGGAACACGACATCTGGAGGGGCATCTGAGCCTCTAGCCGCCTTAGCCGTGACGCAGGGTTGGGAAGAGGGCTGACTCGCAGGTGACAGAGGTGGGTATGTTTTCTCCTGACACACGCTATATGGATTTTCTTCCCTTTCCTGCCCCACTGCTCCTAGTCTAGCTGAATCAGATAGTGGCTTCCTGGTGTCCTTAGAGGATCTGAGTTCTATAGATTGGGCTCTTTCCCTGAGCTCAAGACGTTAAGACTTCACTCAGCTTTGCTCTTCAGGTTGAAATTTCAACTCGACTGCTATAGACTTGCTCTTCTAAAAGAAAAAAAAGTACTAATTACTTATATTTGCAATGGTATAAAAATCATTGTATGTGTGTATTCATATATATATATGTATTTGTACATGTTATGTATGTGTATTAAGATTGGAAATCAACAGGCACATGGTAAAATATCCTAAAGACTGGCGCCATGTGTAAGCAACACTTCCTCCTTTCCTTTGGATTTGTCCTCCACAGTTTCTTCTGGACCTTTCCAAAGATCGTCATGCTCATTCTGTTTTGGCCCCTTTTCTTCCGTATTTACACCATTCTCTATGTCGTACACACAAGATCACAGAATGAGGGTGAAGCCAGTTGCTGTGCGAGAACAGCTTGCCCTCCCCAGGGACAGGACATCTCCTCCTCAGATTCAGACCAGAAATACTGGGGACCAGCCACCCTCACCTCTGCTGCCTGTGTGCTCCCGGGTAGCAGATTCTCTCAGACTTCAGCACTAGCAGGGGAGGGGGTAGGGCTACATGCTCTTGAAGATTCCTTTTAGCTCAAATTTCCATGATCCTATTATCTACTTCATGCCCCGTTTCCCCACTTAAAGAAATTAGAAGTAGAGCAGCATCGAAGATAATAGCTCATTTATGTCCCTGAAGGATTTCAAAGGCATTTCCAGATTGCAAGCAGAATGCAGCTTGAATTTGGCCATGGTTGGCCTGCTAAAGGCACTGGTTCCTCCCTCCAGCTCCACTCATGAGGGGTGAGGCACAGGAAGCCCAGTCTGGCTTGGGGGGAAGTTCAAAGTGGGAAAAGGGGTGAGGGGCAGATACTAGCTATGAGCTGCGCCAGACAAGCTTTGGAGACAGATACTTGGAGAAGTCAGAATTCTCTGTAGGAGTTTTACTTGCAGCCAGGTAAGTTCCCCTAAGGGGGGCAGCTTCTCCTATGAGGCAGAGCTATGTGTGGAGCTATGCAAATCTTCAGTTCTATGCCAGATATCCTGGTGACCCCAGGGAACCCTCAAGAGCAGTATAGAAGTCAAACATCTCTAGTGGGGCTAAGGAAAGCCCCACTAGCTTCTCCAGGGTGTCTCAGTCTTGACCAGTGAAACTTGGGAGCCTGCATTCATGAAATGTAAAACCCATTCCAGTTCAGCTGTACTTGCCTACGTGTTCAAAGTGCTAGACAAGATTTTCATTTTGGTGCCCACTGATCTTTTCTTTAAGTTACAGAAACAAAGCATCTTAGAGTCAAAAGTGCTATACAGATGTGTTTATTCTGGGCTGGGGAGATGGCCCAAGGGACATGAACACCTGCTGTGCAAGCTGGAGGACCCAAGTGGAGCTCTTCAGCACCTGTGTAAAAAAACACATGTATACTTGCAGCCCCAGTGCTGTGGAAGGGCGGAGACTGGAGGAGCGCTGGGGTTTGCCAGCTACCAACCTAGCTCTAGGTTTAGTGAGAAACCCTATTTCTTTTTTAAAAAATTTTTTTATTATTTCTTATTTATTCAATTGTGTGTGTGCGTGCATGTGTGTGTGTGTGTGTGTGTGTGTGTGTGTGTATGTAGAACCATGGGTGAATTCAGGAACCACCATGGACCACCTCCACCTCCTCCTTGTTTACTCTGCCCCGGGATTCACAGGCTCCGCCCTACCAGGACCGGAAACGCAGGCCGCCCCCGCTTCCGCCCAGCGTCTATAGGTGGAGTCTAGGATCTGAACTCAGGACCTTCCGCCTGCAAGGCAGAGGCTTAACCCCTGAGCCACCTCTCCAGCCCCAAGAAACCCTATTTCAAGGGAATACAGTAGAGAGTATTAGAGCAGGACACCCAAAGGCCTCTTTTGGCTTCTGAACTTACACATGGACTCCCCCTCACATACACATGTGCATAACACACACACACACATACACTCGTGTGTGCGCGCGCACACACACACACAGACGCACGCATGCACGCACGCAGGCACACATGCACAGGAATTAGCATAAATGTGGCTTTTCTGTGCTGGTAGCCAAAGATTTCCTCTCAACAGGCTGTTTGTAACCGAACATGAGCACTCCATTTCTACTTTTTTCAGCTGCAGAAGCAAGGCCATGTCATCTGCCCCACAGAATAGAGAGTTCTATTCTAGATGTTAAAGCATTGGCAGTATTGATACCACAGTGCCCTGCTGGACCTGTGTTGCTCTTGAAGTTCCAGTACTATTGGGAGGATAACCCCCAGCACAGAGCCCATCCTGACCTCCTATCTCTTCTACTTGAGGTACCAGGAGTCAGGGCTCAACCTGTGTGTTGTGGAGCTGCCTACGCCAAGGCTGGGTGGGAGAAAGCAAATGATCAGGAGGACTAGTGGAGTAGTAGGAGAACCAAGGCTCCTCCTTGGGGTGAGTAAAGCTTATTCCCAGTCTGACTCTAAACTTCTCCAGGGCAGGGAACAGCTCTCCTTGGCTTGAGTCTCCTTGGACTTTGTCAGTCATGTGAAATCATGCCGGCTTCCTGGACAATGGTCTGTGGACATACTTCAGACAGCCTGAGACCTGGCTGCATAACCACCTTCTTCTCTAGGGTCCATAGTCTTTTGGGGTATTCTATTCTTCCCTCCATCACCTGTACTCTTCTTCCCCAGTCACAGGTTTGCTTGAATTGGGACTTCACAACAGTTTACAGCATTAAACACACACATTTAGATGTGGTCTAGTAAAAGGTCACATCAGAAGTTCATAGAGAAATTGACACTATAAAGTAGCTGGAGAAGGACTTATTTGTGGGTGTCCCAGAAAACCCACAGGCAATATGACTGCTGGGGCATGTGACTTCAAGTTATTTCCTCCCTCTAATTGTTTGATACTTAGATTGTTTTTAAAACATTATTTATTTATTTATTTATTCCTCCCTCTAATTGTTTGATACTTAGATTGTTTTTAAAACATTATTTATTTATTTATTTATTTATTTATTTTATTTATTTTGTGTGTGTGTGTGTGTGTGTGTGTGTGTGTGTGTGTTTGTGAGATGTACATCAGATGGCACTGTGTGTCCCTGTGGAGAACCAGGAATGACTTCCAGAATCATCCTGGATTGCTTCTACCTCCTTTTTGCTTCACTCCTGGATTTCCCAGGCTTCACCCACCAGGGCCAAAAGTTCAGGCTGCCACCATTATCTCCCTGGCGTTTTTACGTGACACCTGGGATCCAAACTCAGGACCTTGTACTTACGTGGCAGAGTCCTAACCCCTGAGTCATCTCTCCAACCAGATACCTGGATTTTAAAGATTGGCTTACAATTGGATTTTGCTTTCTTCAGTGGTGTCCAAATAAGGGGCTGGTGGCACACAGCATCAACTTTGGTGACTACAAAGTTGGGCTAGCTCAGTCCTCTCTGATAGTCCTTTCTGAGGACCACACGGCAACTGAAGCACGGAAAGAAACCTGAGGAAAATCAGGTCAAATGGACTCTTCCTAGCATTCTTGTGCTAGGGACCTAAGGCCTCAGAAGAAGACCAACTCATAGGCCGACTGTTGCATTTTCTCTTCATGTTGTTGATAAGTATGCAGTTAAAAAACTTAGGGGAACTAGAGGGTTATTCTTGTTTGTGAATCTCAGTTACACACTATCAGAATGGCAGGAGAGTTCACGCCATCAGGAGCCTAGGGAGCAGGCCACATTTCCACAGGCGTTGCTGAGAGAGGGGAAAACTTTCTCACTTGCCATTTTGCAAAGGATACCAAACAACTGCGTCACTGTTGTAGTTCCCCTGCATGGTTGCTGATAAATCACCATCAAATGGCTTAAGGGAACAAAGGATTTATTTCTCTTAACGAATACTGGTTAAAGTTCTTAATCCAGCTTGATGGGAGAGCACACACCAATACCAGGGCTGAGGGAACTGGCCACACCGTCTCTATGTAATGGCTTAGAGAAGGACGATCCTTGTCTGGCCAAGTATACACAAGATGCCAACTTCCTTAACCACCTCTCAGTACTTTATTCATCTGTTCAGGGCCTAGTCCCACCCACCATAGGCTGGGCCTTCCCCATCAGCTAAACAATCTCCTGCAGGTTTGCTCTGGGCTTAACTCAACCAATAATTCTCCCAAATGCACCGAGAACTCAAACCCTCAACAGTCAAGTTGACACCTGTGCCTAACTATGACAATCACCTTTCCCCATCTTATCCACCTGTCCCAGGAATGGCCCCACCCACCATGGACTGGCCTCCCACATCAATTAGATAATCTCCTACAAGCTTGTTCAGAACTTAGATTCTAATTCTTCACAGATGTGTCTTCAGCTGTCAAGTTGACAATTGTGCTTCAGCCTTCAATTGTCAAGTTGACACCTGAATCTAATACTGACTTGCCTGGAACTTGGAGAGTGGAAAGAACTCTAAGATGAAGGAGAGCTGTGTTCTTTAGTCCTGGCTGGGACCCTCCCAGGCTGTCTGTAGTCTGATTCTCCCTCTGTCACAGGAGTGGGCTGAATGAGGGGTGTGTGTGTGTGTGTGTGTGTGTGTGTGTGTGTGTGTGTCCTCTTGGATTCTCTGCTTCTAATGCCTTCTGATCTCTGGTTCTTCTGACATTTCTGCTTTATCATCTTTCCCTGTTTCTTCCACAGCCTCTCCAGCAACATTGTGCCTCCTCGTTAGAGATGGAGAGGTGGGGTTGCTATTGGGAGGCCAGGAGGGAGGAGGATGTGTGGATGGTAGGAGGAGGCTTCCCATTCACACTTCACATTCAGAGTCAAGCAAAGCCAAGGATCCAGAGGTTCTGTCTGGAAATGACCTCCATCTGTCTGTAGTGGCTCTGAAGGAGTCTTTTGTAGGTACATAATTCCTTGCAGAAATATTTGCTCTTGATATACATGAAAAACTAAAAGTTTGAGACCTGGTTGGGGCACCCTTTATTTTGTGATGCTGAGAACCTCAATCACTTCTAGGTCCCTACACCTTCAATCAATAATGGGGACCCTCCACTTTGATTCACCTGGGAGTGCAGGTTATGGTAGAGGATAGAACTGCCTGGAAAATTGATGGGATCATGTGTGTGTGTGAAGTCCTGATGGGAGTTACAATCATTAGTGAAGGAAAGGTCACTTCTTGTGAATGACAGATGATGTGCAAGTTGGGGCTTGGTCTCCACTCCTCGAAGTGCTCCTCCCTGGCCCTAAGCCCAGACCCACCCAGCCCCAAAGAGGACTTCCTAAATGTCCCTTCAGGCATCAAAGTTTATTTTATGAGGAGTCCCACAGAGCTAGTGAGAGGTCAGAAAAGTTGCTTACTGTTTTCCCTCTTTTAGCAAAGGGCGAGCCGGGCAGTGCAGGATGGGAGAATTTCAGAACTTCCTCAGAGCTTGGTGGTGAGGAATAGGAGAATTTCTGGAACTTTTCTAACGTGGGGGAGGCGATTCTTCACAATTGGCTTAGGTGTAGCATCCTTGTCTTGAGACCTTTCTTGATTTTGACATTCACCCACCTAGTCATTCATTTGTTCTTCACATGTGTACGAGCTGCCTCCTGAAAGTTGGGCACTGGGCAACAGTAAGCAGCCATCTTAAAGAGGGGAGATTGATGCCTAGTGAAAGACCTTCTGTGTCTTACTGGAGAGAGAAGTTTTCTAACGCTGGCCTAGAGCCCAGTCCTCCTATTGCACATCTGGGATGCACACCAAGAGGAAATGCATTATATACCCAACTTCCAAGAAAAAGGAAATAAGTGACCAAGTAAAACATTTTGAGCTTTATGAAGCAAACACAACAGGAAGACAGGCCGACTGGATGAAAAGGCTCCTGCCAGGATGCCCATCTGCTGGGGGACATGGGAATCTCTTCTTACCATTGCAAAGTTTGGTGTGTTTGCATAGGCCTTGCTGAGTGTTTGGATCATATGTTTTTTTTCTTATTATTGGCTCCCATACCTGTTGCCTAGATGTTGGGCAGACCAAAGATTCCTGAGGCTTCCATCTGTCTTAAAATCCAACTCTGGGATTTGAGCTCAAGCTGGAGGACTGCCTTGTTCAGGATGGGCGATAGGGAGCAACATGCCCATACAAGTGATCTGGAAAGTCTATGGCTTCTGCTGGAAAGGGGAATGCTCAGAAGCGCAGGCTCTGACTCTGCTTATCTGTGCCAAAGCCTTGCCCCGACATTGATATGGAATCATAGATGGAGTATTGGAGCTCTTGCTTGACGTCCTCCTTATCAGATGACTCAATGAGAAGGGGACCCAGTATGAGCGTAAACCCACATTCCATTAGACTTCCAACAAGAAGCAAGGGATGAGCCTTAGCTGTGTACTCAACCAAAGTGGTCTAAAGTCCCCACCTGCAATGCCTGTGACTTTGTACTAGTCAGACCACACTCCAGCCCCCACAGATGTTAGGTTAGAGGCTGGTGCTCAATCATTCTGTTCAGTGCTTAAAACTAGTCAGATTTCTGGTTCTACTCCTTGATTGCGGCTGCTCTTGAGTCTCCTTTCCTTTCCTCCTCTTTCCTTTCTTTTCCTCTTCTTCCACGTCTTCATTCTTCTTTCACATCCAGCCTCTCTCACCATTACTTTCACGGAGCTTTGTCTGTGACCTCAACAGTCCCTCTTCTATAACCTTTTTCTAACTTCTCCATTAAATAAAATTCTTCTTTTCTGTTCTATATCCAACTCAAATGTTCCCTCATTCCAGGGCTTCTTGAGAAGAGATATTTTTACCTAATGCCCACAAAGACATCTTTGTTTTTTTAGTCCACTCTCTACATGATTGGTAAGAGTTGAGAACAATGACTCAAGGCCAGTGGGTCCCCAGGTATGGTTCCAGGAAGTCTCCTCATTTGTTGAACTTGATAAATAGGTAGATTCCTGGGCCTCTCTCCAAAGCTCCTGAATCAGAATCTCTGGGGTTGTCCTGAGAAACAACATGGGATGCGCGCCAAGGGGAAATTCTGATGCACATGGATGGTGAAACACTGCTTGGACCTTTTCTTCTTCCTTGGATCTCCAGGAGCCCGAGCGCTTGAACAGAGAAATCCTCCTCAGGCTGAGCATACGAGAAAGTCACTAAGTGGGTTCATCCCTAAACAGATTGGGCCTGTCTGAATCTGTTGACTGAGATTAACTTTTCCCGATCCTTCCTAATTTACCCTCTACCCACATCATGACTCTGAACACCCGTGACTATTGAATGGCAATCTGAAATCTCCAGGTCAAAACTGACCTTGGGACACAGGAGAAGGGAAGAAGGCCACGAGAGCTTTCTTGTGACCCAGGGGTCACCTTGGTGAAAACCCACCCTGGGCTTTGTCTCTGGACTCATTATCCAGAGAGGAGAAGCCGGCTGAATCTTGTCCCGACGCAACACAATAAAATTTTGCCTTTTAAGACAACCCAGTGGAGAGGAATCTTATTCTATTATATAGAGGTTCAGGAAGCAGACCTTTTGGTACACTTTGTAGACCAAAACTCCATCCTGAGGGTACCAGGAGCCTTCTGTGATGGCTGGTATCTAAGCTACTTATCCTTTTGCTATGAAAAATAGCAAATAGATAAAAGCTATTAGCTTATAGCTTAAGGATATAGCCTGACATGGTCACATTGCATCTGCAGGCGGGAAGAAGAGCCCCATAGCTGCTGTGCTCAGTAGCTTTCCCCTTTTCATGAGGTCCTGGACCCAAGTCCAGGCCATAGTGCAGCTTTCCTTTAGGGTGGGTCCTCCCATCTGCATTAACCTTATCAAGATGATCCCTCACGGGCATCCCCAGAGGCTAGCCTGAGGTAAATAAGCCCTCACACGTGTGCCTGGGGACTTGTCTCCTCGGTGATTCCTGATCCTGTTAAGTGGACAATCAACACGAACCACCACAAGTGGGATTACAACTCGAAGTTGGATTCAGACCTGAGTTGTGTGTGACTAGAAAAATACAAGTTGTTTCCCCCTGAAAAAGGCTCTGTGGAAAATAAGAAAATAAGTTTTAAAAGTGTATATAGAATAAAATAAATTTACAGATAGCCATAAGCTAATTGGAGAATCACTCGAGATGGTAGTGTCCCCATGAGGTGGACTGAGTCAGGTAGATGCGACTTGCTGCAAGTAAGGATCTGTAGGAGGCAGAAAAGGGGCTCTGGAACTGTGTGTGTGTGTGTGTGTGTGTATATATGTGTGTATGTGTGAGTGTGTATATATGGTGTGTGTGGATGTGGGTAGTATGCATGTGGTATGTGTACATGGTGTAACATATATGTGTGCATACACATGTGTACGGTACATCTACATTTTGTGTGTATATGTGTGGTGTGTGTGTGTTGTGTTTGTTAGGTGGTATGTATGTGTGTGTGTGCATGTGGTATGTGTCTGTGTGTGTGGTGTGTGTGTGTGTGTGCATGATGTATATGTGTCTGTGTATGTGTTGTATGCACGAGGTACGTGTGTGTGTGTGTGTGTGTGTGTGTGTGCAGGGTGTGTGTGTGTGTGCAGGGTGTGTGTATGTGTGTGCAGGGTGTGTGTGGTGTGTGTATGTGTGCATGATGTATATGTGTTTGTGTATGTGTTGTATGCACGAGGTGTGTGTGCGTATGTGTGTGTGTGTGTGTGTGTGTGTGTGTGTGTGTGTGCGTGTGCAGGGTGTGTGTCTTTTCACAGGTCCAAGACAAGGACAAGATGAGGAGAAATGCCTTGAGGAAGAAGGCGAGACGGGCAAGCCTGGAGAGTGTTGGATGCCTGGTGTGAATGCCAGGGAGGTGACAGGTGCCTCCCGAGGTGACTGGTGAGGTGTTGCTTGAGGTGTGCACGACAGCGTTCTCCTCCGATCACCAGAGCACAATTAAACCAGATGCCTGACCCGGCTCCCTGCGAGCTGGGGGTGGTTTCTAGTCAGCCTTCCTAGACTGTATTCGACTCTGTCCCATTGCTTCTGTTTCTGGTGGGCAAAATCGAACTGCATGTGCATCTCATGGAGAGGCAGAGAACTTGTGCTTGTTTTCCTCCTCTTGGTATCAGGCACAGCCCAGGCCTGTTGGTCCGTCTGCTATTCACTACCACGGGAAGCCCCCTGGGGGAGAGCTGTGGATGGCGCACGCGTATACTCACATTCTGGGTTTGGAGGTGGTTTTGATAGGCCCTTTGGAGGACGAGGGAGGTTCTTGCTGCTGGGGTCCCCCACGGGGAAGAAGCTTCCAAAGGCTTTGCTGCTTCTGTTCTCCCAGAGCGTCTCTTTCCAGCATTATCTACCAACCCGGGCCCCGGCTGCATTTCCTACTCTGATGGAGAAACTGAACTAATAAAAAGCAACACGGAGGGATTGAGAGATGGCTCAGGGGTTAAAACCTTTTCCTCCCAAGCAAAAGAACCTGAGTTCGGATCCCAGATCCCATGTCCAAATGAGGGGCAGAAATGGCAGAGGCTGGCACTTCCGGCCCTGGTAGACAGAACCTGGGAAGCCCCAGAGCAAAGTAATCACGAGGAAGAGCAATCTGGGGTGATTCTTGGTGTTACTCTCGGTGCTCTACAGGCACACACTCTCAAGCGCCTTCTTGCACACACACACACTCACATGCACACACATACACATGCACAACAATAAAGTGATTCCAAGCATTTATTTATGCCAGCCTTGTCTTGTACTCAGGTCTTCACCTGCCGTCCTTACAGAATTTCAGGGGAAGATAGGAGATGTCATGATTCCTATTTTACAGAGAAGAAAACCAAAGACTCCAATGGGGAGTTAACTGCATTGTCAGGGTAAGACATCTAATAAGGAGTAGAACCAGAATTGAAGTGAAGGAGATGAGTATTCAGAGGCTAAACCCTGAGCCGTTCTTCACACAGACCTCCTTCTATGAGCCCAGGAGGATGAGAGGGAGGCTGGAGAAGACAACTCCCTACCAGAGCTTGGTTGTCTTACCTGCCCTTGACTGAAGAGAAAGAAACTGTGTTCTGACTCCAGGCTGTGAATTTCTTGTTTCCTTTCCTTCTCCACCTCTGACTCTGGACCTTCTGGGGTGGGAAAGGGTCCTCCCCACTCCCTGCTGAATGTCAGCGCTGAAAGGATCCATCTTGGTCCTGATTCTGAGTCACTGTCTAGGTGGCAAGACCCAAGGGGCAGCTGTGAATGAGACAGAAGCCCAGAGAGCTGCCAGAACTCAGGGAGCAAGAGGTCAGTGTGGGATCTGGGACGTAGGACCTGGGTACAGAAAAAGGGGGCATTCTGGGGGAGGAGAGGCCAGGGAAGGTGGGAATGACCGACCCCAGCATATGTCTGGCCAGCAAGAGAGTCCATTGCAGGGAGGGACGGGAGGCGGGGATCAATGATCTGGGGTGGGATGAGGGAAGTCTGGTGACCTGAGGGAATCACTGCAAGATCCTTAGGTACAGAAGCAAGGCTCACCAGTATTCTCTGGTTAAGGGAGAAGTTTAAGGAAACCAGGTATTTCACGAAAATGTCCAACCAAGCAATGGCTTTGAACCAATGGTGCCTTAAAGGGAGGTTGGCTGATGTCGTGGGTGTACAGCCCCCATCTAGCACCCAATACTTAACAGAAAGCACAGTTAGTTTACTTCTGGGAACAGAGAGCTGAAATCAAGGTTTTGGGGGACTCCCCTGGAAGCACCAATGTCTATTAGAAAGCTGTGCAAGATCCTCCAGTGTTCTTTCCCCAGGGCTTCAGACAATGAACCAAGGATGGAAGCTATCACTGGCTGGGCCAGAATCACAGTGGCGAAGGAAAGGTGGAATTTGCTGAATGTCCTTTCAACAGCTCACGTGAGGGGTGGAGCGCCCACTCTTTCTTTGTTGACTTGGTTGGATCCACTCGTCCAATGGCTGTGTATTATAAACTGACTCATGACATATTGAACTTGGCCACTGTCATTTTTAGGATCTGAGTATGGAGCCCTGGATGGGCCATGTCAGAAGGTGTTTCAAAGGAAAGGCTTTGTCCCTTTAAGGTAGATAAGGGACTGGACTGGTGTCCGCACAGAAATGCACCCCATTGTGGTACTGGTTGGCTGGGGTGCTCGATGTGTCTTCAAAAGTCACCTATTTCCTGTCTCAGCAGTGCACGTGCAGAGGCATTGGCACCTCATGCATGGCTCTCCCAGGGCTGTGAAGCAGGTGCCAGCATGCTCTTCTGGCAGTGCCCATCAGAGACTGGGTGCTAAATGGTGAAATGTCACCACCCACTCACTGTGTGTCCTTCAGCGAGTCCTTCCTGCCTGTGTGTTACATCAGCCCCACTGAACATGCTACGGCACCCCAGAGGCCCGTGCGGATGACCTGCCTGAAAGTGTTGGGTGATGAGAGCACAATGTCCATCACCCAGGGCTTGACCAGCCCTGCTCACTCGGCCCATGTGGGCTGAGCATCCCCGCGGTGCTCCCCGGGCAGCACGCCACCAAGACGGACAGGTGGTGGAGGGTCCTTGTGGCTCTTTCTGGGATTCGGTCCTTCCAGGATCTCAAAGGGAGTGGACAGAGCCGCCGTGTGCACTGCTCTGGGGAGGCCGAGCTCAGAGTGGCTCAGTGCCCAAAGGAGCAGAGCCGAGACCCCGCCAGTGCCCCCGGGCCCTCCCGGCAGCTGCCTGCGTTCCCAGGAGCAGATGGACGGTGGCTCCTACAAAGGGGCTGTGCGGCCCCCTTTGCTGCGGTTCCCATGGTAAGCTGGGGCCTCTCGTGCTTCTAATTACTCCTGGTGTTCTTTTCTTCCTTGGTGTGAATGCAGTGGAGTTGGACCATTCTTGTCACACTGTCCCCCGCCCCCCTCCTCACCCTCTCATGGAACCCTTCTCACAGACAAGAGCACCGGCTGCGGGAAGCTTGCCCGGGTCAGTAGGAGAGCTGGGTGCCAGCCAGATGACATTTCATTTAAAAAAAATAGTTTTCATTACTCTTAGGATGGTAAAATATAGAGAATGCACCCTTGGCCTTTTAAATCACTTTAAGTGCCATATTTCTGTGGATTTAAGTACGTTCCCCACCCCCATCCCCTGAACTCTTTATCTTCCCCAACTAAAATGTTACCTAACTGCCCACTCCTCCTCCTCAGCTCTGATAAATTTTGTTTCAAGTTTCTGTCTATGAATTTGCTGGTAGGTTCCTCCTGAAGGTAGAGTTGTGTCTGGCTTATTCTCTTCAGCGTAATGGTTCATGCAGGTCATGGTGGGTGTTGGAACGTCTCTCTCAGACCCGGTGGCTCAGTGAATAGGTCACATGGAAGCAGAGGGGCTTTGCCACGGACTCCACACTCATCCTTGGCATCTCTGGAGGTTGCTATATTTCTGCCTTGGCATATCTTATGTCCTGCAGAAAGGGAAGCAGATGATTTGATTGGCCTCAGGTCATGGGGGAGTCTTAAGTCTAATGGTGGGTACCTAGTTGGCATGGTACCCACAGTTGGAATCAGGTATTACGCTTCCTGACCACTTTCCTAGCTTCCCTCCTGGCTTTCCTTTTTGGTCTGGGCCCCAGTCAGATCTCGGTCCTTCCAATCTATGTAGAGGTCCAGAGAGAGGTACGGTGTCTTTTGCCTGTGGGATTTGGAGGTCTTCCGTACACACCCTTGTCTAGACAGGCTTTAGCTGTGTGTGTTCAAGGCTTGGGCCCCATCACCCCTCCCACAGCCCCTCACTGTCCCACACATCTTTCCAACCCTCCTTGCCCTGGGAACCTCCTGCTCTATCTAGGCCGCCTGATGTCATTCGCTGACCTCATCTGCCCAGTTCTACATTTCTCCTCACCCCAAGGCTCCTTTCTCTGGTTCTAGTGTCGATGAACTGCTGAGTGGTTGTGTGGGCTCAGGCATCCTGGGAGTTAGAGGAGCCCCATGGCCCCTCCATGTACTTCTAACAGCCTGGTAACAGAAGGGTCACCTGACCTTCCCATGCATTCAGTTCTAAATCAACGCAGGCCATGGTATCAGCATCAGCTAGGCACCTTCTCCATGCCAAGACTGTGTCTACTGTTCAGATAGGGCGAGTAAGGAACATGCCCAGGACATCAGCAGGACCCAGCCTGTCTCTGTGTTTCCCAGTGGGAATTTGCTCTTATCTAGTAATGGGGAAGATTACAGGCATAAAGAAAGTAGAGGACATGTTAGCGTCCTGTCCCTGTGACAACACGACTGAGTGGAATTAACTAAGAGAAGAAAGGTTTTACTTTGCTTCATAGTCTCAGTACATGGATGGCCGGTTGTTTTGTGGTCTGTGGTGAGGCAGAATATCTTAGCTGGAGAAGCATGTGGCAGAGCACGCTGCTCTCCTCGGGATGGCTAAAATGCAGAGGGAGAGAGGGGGAAGAGAAGGAGAGGGAGAAATTGAGAAACTTGTCCCCGTGACCTGCTTAAGTAAGTAAGATGTTATAAGATCTGTCACACTTAAACTTACTTCTTCAAAGGAGAACACAGACATACCTTTGCAATCCTTGCCTTCTGGAGGTTAAGACAGGAGGATCATGAGTGTGAGGCTAGAACGTGCTTTATGGCAAAACACTCTTTCGAAAAACTGGAGCAAATGAATGACCAGACAAACCTTGCATTTTCCGTAAGCAGCTTTTAATGAGCATTGTGTTTCCTGAAAACAAGACTAGAAATTTGAAAATAACGGTGTTAAAATGTGCTCCCTCTCTCCTCTCGTACTTCTCTTCTTTCAACAAGTATCTCTTATGTAGCAGGCATTGTGCTAGACACACAATAAATACATGTCGTGGGGTGAGGTCGTGGGGTGCAGAGGCAAACGAGGCGATGTTAGCACAATTCCAAAATGTCTTAACCCACTGGAGAAGCCTTGACCCACAGTGAGGGTCTCGCCACCTGATTGTTTCTCATCTCCAGTGGTGCCCCAGAGTGTTTGGAGGTGAGTTTCCAGGTCTCCTCTCCTGCCCCAAGCTCCCCCTGACCACCGGGAACATGTGAGCTTGCCTAAGCCACCCACCGTCTAGGGTCTTCTGAAGCTGCTCGTCTGGAGGGGAAAGAAGGAAGCACCTTGGACGTGTTTCCTCGCCCCAGCCTCAGATTTCTCTGCTGTAATGAGAGAGGTCCTGCTGGCAGCTCCATTGCTTGCAGGTGCTGTGGCCAGCCTGTCCTGCTGGTGCGAAGACACCCGGCCAGTCCTGGAGGTGGGTCTGATAGGTTGGTGCCCACAGTGACTTCCATCCTTTCTCCTCCCTTGACCTGGGGCAGAGTGTGTAGGGGACACATGCCGAAGCTTTTATGAGAAGGAAGTGAAAATAATAACGACTCACCCAACAATGACATAGAAAACCATTAATGGAATGGTGTCTACGAGCCAGGAACCACAACTGGCACTTTACTCTGTGAACTCAGGCCGATGACCCACGTCTCCCTTGGCTCTTGGAGCTCTTTCCAGGGACACACTGTGCTGTTGCTGGGCACTGGAGCGTACCCTGCAGGTAGGAACTGGGAGCAGGTAACTTTGAGTCCTTCTTGAGCCCAGCCTGTGTATTCTGGCCTGGGACTGGATGCCACCTAAGAAGGAGATGCTGTCAGCCTGGGAGGCAATGGATGTTGGGGCTGAAGACAGAAGGTCAGTCTAAATAAGGACCAAAGGCAAGGTTTCAAGGTGTAGTTATTACATAATTATCTTGCAATTAGGTGGAGGTTTATTTAATTTACAAATAAGGGAGCCAGAAGGGTGATAATCCTAGTTGAAAATAAGATGTGAAATAAAAATGTGTATGTTATGTGATCTTTGGGGTGTGTGTGTGTGTGTGGTGTGACATGATGTGTGTTGTGTTTATGGTGTGGTGTGATTTGTGTGTATGTGTGTGTGTGGTGTATATGGTGTGGTGTATATTTGCGTGTGGTGTAAATGGGGTGGTGTAATGTGTGTGTGTGTATGGTATGATATGTGTGATGTGTGTGTGTGTATGTGTGTTGAGTGCTTATGTGTGTTGTGTGTGTATACATGTTAGTGGGAATGTACAATTGTTAAGTTATATGTAAGATGGATGTCATCCAGGAGGTCACTAAAACCATAGCCTTCAGAGCCTTCACGTTATTTTCTCACTGGACACAAATGGCTGGGTCCAGATCCAGTGACAGCACTTCACTGTACAGTCTGGGCTCAACAATAAGTAAATGAAGTGATATTGCAAGTTGACCGATTGTCAGACAGGTCTAGCATAATTTTAAAATTTAAAAAAAATTAAAAATGATACATAATTCTTTATGCTTTTCCTTATCTGGAGTTCTGTCTGCAGTTATCAAAACAACCTGGTCCCCCATGATAGACCTTAGTCCAGAGGGCTGAAAGTGTGGAAGGCCTCACTTAGAGTTCTTATACCTGTTTAGTCTTTCCAGGAACCTGTAGTCTGCTCTCTCTCTCTCTCTCTCTCTCTCTCTCTCTCTCTCTCTCTCTCTCTCTTTCTGTTGTGATTCATCTTACTATCATAGGGACCTTCGCCTTCAGGAATATCTCGCTCTTATTTTCTTTGCCTTCCCAAATCCGTTTCCTTCTTAAACTTTCCCCGTGGATTCCCCCTTCATCCCCAATCAGTTTCACAGGCGCGCGTGGGCTTGTAAGTCCCGTCATGCGCAAACTCACCTGGCCGGGCTGTGGCAGCAGCAGAGGCTCCTGGTGTACGAGGCCCTCATCCCTGCCCTCTGCCTCTTCTCCTTGGGCCTTGGCTGCCTACCCTGCTCCTTGCAAGAATTAGGCAGTGTGCTCTTCCCTCACAGATGCAGCCCCGAGTCGGTGCCCATGCATGGCTGCTTTGAACCCGCTAGTTCCTTGCTGGGTATCTTGGTACCTGAGTAGACAGTGCATCTATAGATAGCGGATCTGTTTCCTCCTCTCGTAGGTTTCTAGAATGGTGTCCAGAACCCTTCAACCTCTCAGTGGACAGACCCCTTTAGTCTGAGTGGCTGATGGCTCAACCAGCACTGGCATACATCCTCAGGGGTCCTGCCCCACACTGCTGTCACCCTGGTCTCTCGGACTGGAGAAAGCGACGGCCTTGGGTGTATAATCAGGGGCCAGAGAAAGGCCATCTTCACCTTCCCTTCCCCCCTAGTACAGAGCTGCTCTCTAGGCCTCATCCGATAGCACAGAGATGTGAGTCACTTTGCTAGTTCCCTTGGGAGACATGTGGGGGCTCATTGTCATAAGTGGCAGTCAATACTTCCAACAGACTGTCTTGTCTGGAGACTTCTGTGCACTAGCAGATTCTCTGTGTGTGCACGTGTGTGTGTACTTATGAGTACACTGTGTGGGTGTGCATATGTGTGTGCACGTGCATGTGTGTACATGTGTGCACTCTCAAGTGCATGTGTGTATGTTCATGTTTCTGGGTGTGTGTGTGTGTGTATGTGTGTGTGTGCGCGCACGTGCGCGCGCAACTGTAGGACTCTGGGGAGGAAGATGATGTCCGTGGATGTGGAGTTTGGGACTGAGGGATTTTCCATGTTGCCCTGCTGACTCTGGTGAACGTGCGGCAGTCTTTGAAGCCCCCTAGGTCCCCCCAGTGCTGTTCCTTTCTGCTCTCAAATGCACACAAGGGAAGATCTCACCACAGGCCCCACAACCCGGATCGGGAAGTGTCAACTCTCACCCTAGGAGCGTGAGCCGAATTCCCCACCTCCTCCCACGGCTTCTCTGCACCTCCCAGCCTCTTGCTCCCTGCAGCTTGGCAGGAGCCCCTCAAGGTAATTAATTAATAAGTCAGTGTTTGCCTTCCTTTTGGAAAAGTGACTTTTTCCCTCGGTAAGTGATAAGTGTTTCAGCGGAGCCTGGTGAGACGTCTGGGTTTTCAGGAGTTGCTTTTATTAATTCACATCAAGAAGACTCTAATGTCTCTACAAAATGAGGGAGATGGGATTAGACAGCTTCCTGGTGGCATCTGCCAGTCTGGGCCTTGCTGGCTCCATGAACCCCTTGTCTGCAGCCCATCTGGGCCTCTTGCTAAGTTGTTTTGCCAAAAGGAGGTGTTGGGATCCAACCACAGCTTCATGGCCTCAGCAGAAAATGCATTTGCCCATCAGTTCAGGCAGAATGTTCCCGAATGGGCACCCACCGTGCTGAGGTTTTTCCTCCTTGCCACTCATTGCATCGAACGAGAAAGGTTCCTGTAACCATGTGCTCAGATTCTCAAACACACTGGCTGCCCTTTCATCATTGGCATCGATATCACTGTTGCCATCACCTCTATGTATGATCCAGTAGTTTATTAAGAACTATCGCATCGTCATTCTATTTGAGACCTTTTCTCTCTGTGATGGAGTTTACTGAGAAGAAGAGGCTAAGAGAAAAAAAAAAAAAAACTAATAACACTTTTCTTTTCAGGAAAGATGGTTCTGGGGCCAGAACTACAATCTGACTCTCTAAACTATCCTATGTCCTGACCTCACATCTATCCTTCTAAAAGATAACTGACATTGTAAATGACTGTATCACCCATGAAAACAGTCGCTGTAAATGGAAAGGACCGTTTCCCAACCCATGGGAGCTGTGTCCTCTGGGAGCACACAGTCTCTAGGTGGGAAGATCAGAGAATACCGTGGGAACTTGGACACGGAGCTCCCCAAAGAGCATTTCATGTTCGCCGTGTACACCTCCTCGTTCCTTCTGCCTATAACTGACTGGCAGGGGTCACTGGGGAGATTTTCCATCTTCTGATCTCTAGATCCTACAGCACGGTGAACAGATTTTGGGAGAGGAGAATCTAGACATTGCAGACAAGAGGAAAGGCACTGGTGTTTGGGGCTATGGCATTTTTGCCACACCAGACCCTTTTGCAAACACATCTTGTCTAAATCTTCACAGCAGCCCAGGGGGAAACAGGCAAGTAGAGAGTGAGAGGCCTAGGTGAGTGGGTAGTTTGGGAAATGGAGTTCTGGAAGCCTCATGATAAAAATGCTGATAGATTTTTTTTCAGCACAAAATCTTGGTCTGACTATCTCAGGAGTCCTGTGGTCCTCAAACTTCAGTTTCCAACTCAAGCACATGTAAAAGAAGATGGATCAGTAGCTCTACCTTCCTCAAGTCCTATCCAACAAATAGACAGCAGGATGCATAGAAGTGGTTTGGCCAACATCAGACAGCTCTTTAGAACTAAAGCCAGGAGGGGAAAGAGTCGTCTGCAGAATAGGGTAGCGTTTTCAGGGTAAGTTTGAGAAATTCTGCGCATCAGGTCTCTTTAGTGAAAGAAAGGTTCACTGGTCACATGATATGTTAAGGGCTGGGAAAAGTTCAGCAGGAAAGAAACCTGTTTAACTTGGTAAACTCAGTGAGTCTTCTGTGCATTTGGTCTTGGGACCCTTCGGAGACCTGGAAGCTGCTGTCCCTTGTGGAATAACTCAATGGAAACTTCAAGTCAAGCAGGAGCTTGGGCAGAGAGTGATCTTGCTGCGTTCTTGGAATACGCCTTGCCCGCTGCCACTGGTTCAGACATGCATGGGTCTGTGCTGAATAAGGATGTCCTCACTGGGGATGTGGAGTGTAATGGCTCTTTAGACTCACTGGCTGTGATGAGTGAGGCTTTGTGGATGGGCCCATTCACCAGATCCTAGTGGAGGACAAGCAAGTCTTTTAGAGGTTGGTTTAGGACAAGCCAAAGGAAGCTCCACTTTGAAAAGGGAAGAATAAAAATAAGGACCTGAAGAGATGGCACTGGGTGGAATAGTGTGAGTGGACTGTAACACCCATGCATGCATGGACTGTCAAAAACAGACCCAAGTGCCGGGAGATAACTCATTGGTAGAATATGGGCTTAGCATACAATCAATCCCGTCATTCAATTCATAGTGCCACAAAAAAGTAAACAAACAGAATTGGATCTGAGAATGCAGAAGTTAAAGCAAAGTCTTAAAGGCAGGGAATGGAACTGGGGAGATGTCTCAGCAGTTAAAGCCTTTGCCTCACAAACAAAAGGAAACTGAGTTCAGATCTCCCAATCGTATGTAAAAATGTCAAGTGGGCGTGTCATTCTAACCCTTGAAGACAGAGTCTGAGAATCTTCAGAGCAGGTTGTCTAGCCAGACTAGCCCTAATGGCGTGCTCTGGGCTGAATTAGAGACCTAGGCTCACAACAATAAGGTAGAAGAGAGATTTGGGGATGATTCCCTTGGGCCTTCAGAGGCACAAACAGTCAAATGCAAGTACATACACTGACCCATCTACTCACCTGTGTATGAACATGCACACATGCACACATTAAATAAAAAAGGTAGGAAACATTGAAATAGTTGTAATCTCACACACTTAACTCTGGGACAGTTTATGGAATTTCTTTAGTAGTTTATTGACAGTTTATAAAGAGTTCTATTAAAACCAGAGTTGTCTTTTTTTTTAATTCTTTATTCCACCGTCATTCTTTTATATATATATATATTTTTACAATTTTTTTATTATTTATTCAATTGTGCATGTGTGCTTGTGTGTGTGTGTGTGTAGAACCACAGATGAATTTGGGAACCACCATGGACCACCTCCACCTCCTCCTTGTTTACTCTGCCCTGGGATTCACAGGCTCCGCCCTACCAGGATCAGAAACGCAGGCCGCTCTTGCTTTGGCCCAGCGTCTATACGTGGAGTCTGGGATCCGAACTCAGGACCTTCCGCCTGCCAGGAAGAGGCTTAACCTTTGAGCCACCTCTCCAGCCCCCCCCCCCCCGAGTTATCTTTTGACTCAAGGCCCAAAACAAATTGGAAAACAAACAATCGGAGACAGAAGGACTCATAACAGAGAATGCTGTGATACTTGTCTTTTTTATCATCTCTGGCTGTTAGGTAATTAGGACCCTAAAGAAACAACTCTGGTATATTTAACGAGAACTTCAGGAGCAAAAATCAGCAAGTGAGTCTGGAGAAAGCGTTTACACACCAAATGAAAGAGTTCTGCTACAGGCAAAATTCACTAGTGTGATTTTTTTCCAACAATGTTGATAAATGCAACATCACTCAATGTAAGTTCTAAATGTTCTGGAAAAATTCTCATGAGACAGATCCATAACATGTTATAGAAACACGAGGCATATGAGTTAACCAGTTGTTTCGTAGGCAAAGAAACATTCCATAAAGGTGGGAGGGAGACATCCAGGCAAAGTCTCACAGGTGATGGAAACAGGAATAATCTTCTACCCATGGTCTAGAGCACATCACTGGGTTATTATATCTAACCTCACCCATCCTTCCAAACATGGACTTCCTGAATGTGGGGATTTAAGCCTGCTCAGGGGTTTTCTTGCATTCTCCTTGGATTTTATCAAACACACAGCAGCCTTCTTTAAGAAATGGAACAGCTATTTCTAGCCAGCGACCACTTTGTTCACTTCTGCCCCTGGATCCCTGACTCCTCTGAACTTTCCGATGGAGTGAGCCCTGCCGGGCAGGTGTGAGTGGGCTTGGGCTGGGCTTGGGCTGAGTCCCGCTTAGATGGTTATCCAGAACGCCTTCCTTCTCCTTCCCACACTATCTAAATGATTAAGTCCCTATCTTTTCTGGCCATAGCAAGGCCCCACAGCTTTCCTTACCTTCGCCAGACCCTGTGACTGTGTGTTCTTCTTGGTCCTGAGGTTGGGTCCATGGAGATGATGCCGGGTACGGTTTCAGCATCACCAGCCATCCGTGAGCTGCTGCCCAATGACAGTGATGCGATGGGTCCCTCACTGGTCCTGTGACCTCAGGTAGTATGGCTGTGTGGAATTCCAGCTTCCCGTGAAAGGGAACATGGGCTCTTTTCTGAATGATGGGCATAGGCCATTTTCTCTTTTTCCCTCTTTTGCAGTAGGACAGTCAGTGCATCAACTCCCATTCATGTGTACCTGTGGGGTGTGTGGACTTGTGACTAAATGGGCTGATGGTGACTCAGGATTCCAGACTGGTGGGCTCAGCTCCAGTTTTCCCCCTTCTGTGTGGGGTGCTCTTGATCTCCTTACTTGTTTTCCTTTATCTGTAAAATGGGGATATTATGCCTCACTGGGGCGTGCAGAGCCAATGAAACAACGGATGTAGCGGGTCACTTAATAACGGTAATGGGTCACTCACCCATACCCTGGCCATTTATAAAATAGTGAGTGATCATTGAAACTCTTGAAAACAATAAGTAACATGGAAATTCTTCACACTTCATGATGTCCCGAAAGTCTGGATGATGGGGTGTGACTTGAGCTCTGTCTTTGCCAGTGGAAGACTGTGACCAAGAGCTCCAGCTTCTAGGGCTGAGGTGCCAGTCATCTCTCCTTGAGTGCAGGTGGCCAGTTCTTTATTCGCTCTTGACAGTTTACAGTCCACCTAACACTTCCACGTGGCTTATAGCTCACATGAGTAATCTCATGTAGTCTCGGGGCACGAGCTGGTTTCTACGGCCAGCATCTTTACTTGCAAACTCCCTACCCACTTGCTCTGAGGCCTTTCTCTCTGCCCAGTGGAATGTTATCAGGGTTGTTTGAAGCTGTCTTGAGAACTAGAGGCCAGGCGTATGGGGTGGACACTGGGTCAGGTCTGCTTTTTAAAGGAAGGGGAGGTCTGGTTCTGGGAGCGACTTGGGGCAGACTTGTGAGGCAGGCAAGTCTGAGCCATAGAGTTCTCCCATCTTCCCTTCAGTGTGAGGAGGTCTGTGAAAGTTCAAATAAGTTTGTTCACAACTGCTCAGTGGTCACCTGGCTGTTTTCCTTGCTGAGACATATAAACTGCTTGGGACACATTGTCCCTCTCCTCACCCCCTCCCCCCTCCTCCATTCCTATGTACGATGTCCACTCTTGCCTCTGTGCTGGTTCCCAAGCCATTGTCCTCTAACCATCTCTCGCTGTCACCTTCCCTGCCCCATCTCTTACAGTCACTTCTTCCTCAAAGATGCGTGCATTATTCCAGCCCATGGCAACTCGTATTCCTTACATCTAGGTTTGGTACTCCTCCCTAGAAGGTCCATGTGCCTACCTTATAAGCTTCTTCACGAGGTCCTCCTTCAGGCCCAAGATTATCATATTTGACAGAAGTAGACAGGGACACACAGTGTTTTAATGTTTGTCAGTTATTGAGAACCACTTTGGGAGTCCTCAAAGGCCTATTGCCATATACTTCTGGGTAATAGGTATGGACAGAGGGGAGGTTGCTTCAGGGAGTAGCGTATAGGTTGATGGGTCAGTTTGCCAGATGAAATCAAGATTGGTCTCAAGCTGAGTAAGACACTGTCCCTTACTCCTTTCCTGCTGGGGCCTTTGGGAAGGACAAGCACTGCTGTGTCTGTGTGCAGAGGATGATGTGCCTTTGTAGAGCTGAACTGACAAGAAGATGACTTGGGCCTGGCCATTAGGAAGGACTTCCTCTTCCTAATTACCTCTCTACCCCACCTTCCGGAATCTAAGTCATAGCATTCAGGAGCTCAAGGCCTAAGGCAACCTCTGGTACAGACCCAGAGGAGCCCAGGAGATGCTCAGTCCCACAGCTGTTTAGTGGCAGGAAAAGCCCTTTGGAGTGTGGAATGAGTGGGTTTGTCAAGTTTGTCATGGGTTAGATTGCTTTCCTTGTCATGGGTCTGTATTCAAAAGCAGCACTCAGGAGACAGGGTAGTGGCTTATGTCTACTATAACTTTGATTGAGTTGAGACAAATTACTGTTAATTTGAAGCTAGCTTGGGCTAAAAACAGATAAAACAAAAGCAGCACTCAGTACATTGTACTAGGAACACTAATTTCTGCCCCGAGAGCATGCTTCCCTGCTTCCTCTTACCCCCTCCAGTTACGTGTGCGAGTATTCCCAGCTTTTGTGCTGGGCTACTGGAGGTTCCAGGAGGTCTTAGGTGAGAGAGGCAAGTGTCCAGACCCTTCCTAACCTACCCATGCTTTCCTTAAGGGCCAGGTTGCCCAAACAGGAGCTTCTGGAGGGAGGGCGTAGTGGAAGCTGATGCACCCACCTTTCATCTCCTTCAGGGATCTAGAGATGCAGCCAGAAGCTTTCTTCTCTTTCTTCCACAGCCTCTATCTTGGCCACAGCCTCTTCTCTCCATCTTGATAGAACTGGAGTTGGTCTAATATTGTGTGACTTCTCAACCTCAATGAATCTTCCTATGCTCTACCTGAGGAGACCTGTCTCAGGGCCCAGGGAAACTGACTGCTCTGTAGGGGTCCATAGAAGATGGCCTGGTAGCAGAGGAGACAAGGGTCCTGTGGTAGAGAAACGAGCAGGTCACAAGCGTGCCTGTGGCCCAGCTGACAGACCAGCTTCAGAGCCCATCTCTGCAGTTCAGTAGTTATGAGATTCTGTAACCCCTCTTGATCCTAGTTGATATGGGACGTAGTGAGCGAAGATGTCCATTGCTTTGAAGGTACATGAACTGCTTCAGGGGGATGCGCTCATGGACTGTCTCCAGCCCCATGGGAAGCCTGCATGACTCACATTAAAGTGAACCACTTTTCCCACTGATACTCCTTGTCTTTGGAAAGAGTGCACACTATGTTAATGAATGGGCTGGCACTGATTTCCTTCTTCTAGAACGTCCTTCTTATATCATTGCAAATTACTAGAAGACAGGATCCTCTACAAAGGGAAAGACTTAAAACAGGGTATAACCATGAGTTTGAGTGACAGTGTCTTGGGGTTACTGTAGCAGCATGGGATTTCCAAGACAGACACAGTCCCCAGCTGGGAATCTATAGTTGGGTATCCTTGGCCCCAGTTAGTCTTGTGCCCTGCCCGAACTTGGCCTGCTGCCCTCCTTAGAGTATGCCAGCTGTCCCTGAAATTCAGTTGTGCTGGGTGTAATCCTGCCACGCCTTCCCTTCCCAACCCCCAAATAGTCAGCTGCCCGATGGCTGGGTGGCCTGGGAGGCACCATGGCTGCCAGTTATGTGTGACTCTCTGCAGCGGGCTGGCACACTCGCTCATTTCACTTTCAGCTCATCATTGCTCATGGAGTTACAGGGGAAGTTTCTGCCCAGGCCCAGACTGATCAAGGAGCTCACTTTCAACTGTCTTAGAGCGTATTTATATTACTCTAACAATCTTCCCTACATAGCTCCCAGACCCAACAATCATGA
Organism: Typhlomys cinereus; assembly: GCA_023101885.1. Classification (NCBI taxonomy): domain Eukaryota; kingdom Metazoa; phylum Chordata; class Mammalia; order Rodentia; family Platacanthomyidae; genus Typhlomys; species Typhlomys cinereus. The sequence goes on along the minus strand of JALPQD010000283.1, from coordinate 2,724,565 downwards.
AACTCATAGTTCCTCTCCAGGTCTCTGGGCAAGGCCATCTTTGAATCCCAATAGTGTCACTAGGGCTTTTCTGCAAAAGCCAAAGGCTTTCTGAACACAGGAAGGTTGTGGTATGTTTCTTTATAGGATAGTTTTCTTGAGAAATGGATATTGGCCTGCTGCCCTCCTTAGAGTATGCCAGCTGTCCCTGAAATTCAGTACATTGGTGGAAGATGTTGGGCAACTCTGTGAACTTTGACCGGTCAATCACCAGGGACTTTTTAGTGCATAGGCTGTGCTCCAGATGTGCTGTGAGTTACTTGCGGAAATGCAGGGAATCCTGGTGGCTACAAACTTAGGCGTGCCATGTGGTTCTCTCTGCTAGGATCCAAGCCACCACTTGAAATCAATAGCTAGACTCTTACTTTTTTTTCAGTCAAGATGTGTTACCTATGTTCCTCATCTTATTTGTTAGCAGAACCCCCTGGACCTCCCAGGAAGGGCGCAGAGGTCCCTGGGCCCTACATTTCCAGGAAACTGTGTTCCTATCTCCATTACTATTTGCTGTGTTCCAGGGACTGGCCTAGTGACTGAATATCTTTACATTGGCACTATGGGCATTTGGGGCTGGACAGGTCTTTGTGGAGTTCATTGTGGGATGTGTAGCAGCATCTCTGGGTTTGACCCACCAGCGGGATATCTGCTCCAGTTTCCTTTTATTGATTATATTTTATAAGTAAAATACTTAATTTACTATTCTATTTTTCTTGTTTTTATTAATTTTAATTTTTATTCTTTGACACTGTCATATACCACAACGAATCCATGTGTTTTCATTCCTTGCTCCCCTTTCCCCTATCCCTCCTGTGTCTCACTGTTATCTCCTCCTTTCCAGCTAGTCGCCCTCTTGCTTTTTGCATATGCGACTCACTAGGCTTTCACTGTTTTTTTTAATTGATTACATGTTATTTTATAAATGCTTAATTTATTACTTTTTTTCCTGCCCCAGTTTTGTTAGCTAAAAATATCCCCAGATATCACCAAATATTTAAGTGTGGATTCACACTTAAAATCCATCACTCTATCATTACAGAGCACACACTACATACAGTCCTCACGCAGCCCTCTGAAGGACCAAGCTTGATTATCACCCTGCTTTATGATGAGTCTGCCGGGGCTGAGCCAGTTAAGCAATTTCTCTGCAGTAAGCAAATAGCAGAGCTGGGACTCAAACCTGAGACTGTTTGACTCCAAAGGTTTTAGCCATGATTGCTGGCACAGGGGACAAGATCTTGCTCCCTCTCCGAAGCTCCACAGAGCAGAGGCTCTCAGCTGATGCGCTCCTGGGAACATACCTAGGCTTGGACTTGGGAGACAGAGCGTATTGTGGATGTACGGGCAAGAGTCTCAGGTTATGGATTCTCTTCCTTCTGATATTAGATGGTAATGAGAGAAGCAGCAAATGGTAAAGCTGTTCTTCTGCAGTAGATTGCCTGGATTTGGGGTGGGTGTTGATATCTATCATCACAATAACACTACACAATAACCCAGCCAGCTCCTAATGGCTAAGAGCACACTTATTTATTATTTCTCACCATTCTAGGTGCTTCTGGACTTTTTTTGGACTCAAAGGGGCTTCCTCGTACATGTGGCTGGCTGCTCTTGGCTCTGCTTCTTCTGTCTGTGGCCTTGGCTAGGACCACATGCATGGCTTTTTCCTGAATGACTTCCCTGGCTCAGCATGATGGAAGCAGGAATCTGAGAGACAGAGAATGTGCAAGGTGCCTTGAGGCTTGAGAGAGTCACTTCTGCCCTTCTTTATTGGCTACAGCAAGTCTTTAAGCCAGCTAAGATTCAAGGTGGGGAATAGACCCCCATCTCCTGGTCAGAGGAGTTGCAGAGTTACATTTCAGGAAGTGAGATGGGAGGGTCACTGAGGTCATGCTGGTATTTGTTGAGTTCATCTGGCCTTCTGGCTTAGCCTTGGGAAGCTAGGGTGCATCAGTGAGAGGGAAAGGACATGTTAGCATGTATAGGCATCTTTGCTATAGAGACACTTTGCTTGCTGCCTGGATTCAAAGCAGGCTCCTTTCACTTTTCAGGATTTGAACTCTGTGAGGGTGGTGTGGGTCCCGTTTCCCCAACTCTCATCCTTGCCATCCGAGTCCTAAGATCTGGCACCTGTTTGCTACATAGTAGTGCCTCAGTTAACAGTGGCTAAGTGTAAACTTAATTTGATTCATTCACATCAACTCATTTCAATATAACTTGATTCCAGGAGTCTTTAAAGTACTTTCTGTCTATTGAACTCAGCCCTATCTAATCCAAGAGGGGCAGAGGACTTCTTCAGTCCTCAGTCTGGCTGTCAAGACCATCCGAGCATAATTGCTAGAGGTTTGAACAGTCTTGGGGCATGCTGGCCAGCACGTCCACTCTGCCTGTGACATCTTGAGCAATCAGAGGAAGGGCATGGCAGGAGAGCAGATCTCTGGAAACTCCTTCCAAGGTCTTGGCATGATGTGGCTTGGGTGGATTTTCTGCTGAATTTCAGATATCTTGCTTCAGCCAAATTCAGCGGGTGTCTGCAGTAGCCTCCTGGCTCCCCTTTCCTTTGAAAGCCGGAGAGCTCGAGAAGGAAATCTGAGACATGCTTGCAAGTCACCACAATGCCTTCTGTGTAAGGACGGCTGGGTAGCAGAGGCTTTCAAAGCTGCAGATTCTTAGAAGCAGGAAGCTGCCTCTGCCAAGAGTCAATGGGCTTCACCTCCCCTGGGCCAGGCCTGGGCTCAGACTCGGTGTTGGTGAGGAGGCCTTGGCTGGAGGCATCCCCTTTCCTCTTTCCAACAAGGAAAGGGACTAGCAGTGACTAGATGTCATTTCTGTCCTTCCTGGACTCAGAAGTAGGGACCAGGAGTAATTAAACATGTTAGGCATAGATGTGTGGTTTCTTACTAGGTAAGAGAGCAGAGACAGAGATGATGGTGAAATGGAGAGGTAGGAGTGTGTGTGTGTATAGTCATAGGGAGATGGGAAAGGGTGTGTGTGTGTGTGTGTGTGTGTGTGTGTGTGTGTGTGTACATGGGCATATGTGAGGTAAGATAACGGGGAAAGAGGAAGCAGGTGTCAAAGTTGGAAGCACAAGTACCAGGAGACCAGGTACAACTTTAAAGTGTCTGCCAGGTGCCCTGAGCCCTGAAGCTACTCATGGTTCAGCAAGAGCAGCACCAGCCTCAGGTGCCTGCTGGTGGGAGCCCAAGCCTGACACAGATGAGATCATTGGTCAGTCATGCTGGGTGGTACTCTATGATTATGACCTGAAGCCCAAGGAACACAGAAGGAAGGAGATGGAGAATCAGAGAGAGAGAGAGAGAGAGAGAGAGAGAGAGAGAGAGAGAGAGAGAGAGAGAGAGAGATTTTCACTGAAGGCCTGGTTGACTTGTTGAGTGGGCGTCTGTCATGAATCATGTGCTGTTGAGTCAAGACCTTGCTGTTTGCCTCCCTGGGGTTCCTTTGGAAACCGCTGACCTGTGTTATTTATCTCTCTTGCTTCTGTCCTTTATCCTCTTGATCTACATCTCAAAGGAGGCCAATAACATCTGCTCAACATATAAGATTCACAGGTTGGGTAGCAACTTGAGATTTCGCTGTGCCAAAAGGCCCCCGAGCCTCTAGTGGAGGGCAGGCTCTGGGCGTGATCTCCAGAGCTACTGCTGCTGAGCGTTCACACAGGATCTGGCAAAGTGCAGCTAACAAGGTTCCGGGAGGTTGTAAGGGACTACATCGTATGTTATAACTGACAATATACTTTAAACTCTAGGTGTTCCTAGGACAACCTACACAAAATTCCCTTGCCACCCTGGGAGATGGTCCAGCTCTGCCCATTCCTTAGATGAGAGCAGCTAAGGGTCCAGGAGAAGGTCAGTTCAGCCACATGGACAACAGGGCTGGGACTTGGATGTGAGAATGAACTCTTAGGCCCAGCATAGCTGTTCATGGAACAGCTGAGCAGAGAGGGTCAGCTTGGGCACAGGTGGTACTATGTTGGGGGTCCAGGGTATGGGATGCTTTTCTCCTTCTCTCCATCAAATACTTCGTAGGAGTCTGCAATAGGAATGAGCGCTGCTGATTGGGTAGTTACCTTCCTGAAGAGTGTCTATTGTCTGATGCCCTTATGTTAGTTACTATGGTAGTTCAGAACCTAGAGTTCTGGAGCAAGGACAGGTGGGCTTTGAGAGGGGGAAAAAGAGGAGGAAGAACTAAAGGCAATATGTCACTGTATTGATTAGTCTTAGGGCTGGTTTGGTCTTCCCCAGCTGAGAGGAGCATCGGCACTCCAGGAATCCTGCAGGTACACCAGAAGGCATTTATTTCATGATACTGGCGAGGAAACCGAGAGAAAGAGCGGGTACCGACAGCTTTGGATCATGCCCTTCATTGTTACAAACTCGGGCGTACACTCAGATTTTGTTGTCCATTTGTGACTTCTGATCATGAACCTAGGAACCGCTTGTTCCCCAGGGGAACTGCTTGGTCCTATTTAGAGAGGCAAGAGAAAAGCTCCTCCACACAGACTCAGTTACTCATGATAGCAAGAATCTAAGGACTGTGTCCAAGTCCCAGGGAGCGAATATCTGCCCCACCATCCTAGGCATAGCCCATGGGTCCCCATGATCAAGAAGCCAGCGAATCAGTAGACTAATCCTAGCCCATGACATCCTAGCCCATGGCAGAGGGCCTCGTGCATATTTCTTACCATTGTCCCCACTATTGGTTATCAAGAACATTGATTTTTCCTTTTCTTTGGAATGTTCCCAAATCTCATGATATCATTCAATTAAGAACGAAGATCCCCTTTTATTTGCACTCTACCGTGAATTCAAGAGCAAGAGTTCACCAAAGGGACCTCAGCCAGCACTTTGTCCTCTTCTTAAGAGGTAGTAACTTGTTGTGGTGACTCAACTGCCCAGGGCCTGGCTGTGGGGAAACAGCACTCAGGGCAGGGACACAGGAATGACACCAAGACTTACTCTATCCTGCGATCTTGAACATACTTCAGCCCCCTTCGGACTGCTTGCTAAATGAATCCAAACTCTCATGAAACTGTGAAGTTTGAGCTTCCTGTGGAGATCCTTGGTGTTGTGGGATCTATAAAATGAGGAGGTGACAGAGATGTCTCTCCCATAGTTCCCAAGCAGGACAACGAGGTACATCTGACAGATAACATACAGGATGCTCTGCTAGATTTTAATTTCAGATAAACAATTTTTATGCAGGTACAGTCTAACCATTGCAAAGGACAAAATTAAACTTAAAATATCATTTGTGTGAAATTCTACTTTATTCGAGCACCCTATTTTGATTTGCTAACTGGCATGATGATCTTTTTGAACTGTATGGAATTTGTATACTCTTTTGCCAAAGACAGCACTGCTGGTGTTTGGAGACAGATCTCAGTGCCACTAGTGTTGGAAACTCCCTGATGTTTCAGCAAATCTACTTTATGTCCTTTTGCCGGTGATGTGTTCCTGTTGAGCTCACTGCTACCAAACCCTGGACTCATCCTTGGTTAGGCTGCTCTGAGGCAGACCTGCAGGAACCTCTGGGAAGCCCATAAGCAGAGAACTTACATTCAGCCTTAGCTTTTCCTTCTGTGCCTGTGATAGTTCATCCAATTAGTTTAATCACACTTCCAGGCCACTGAAATGTCAGACAGTCACAGTCTGCCACATAGCAAAATGTCTCACTCTCCTGGAGTTGAATATGTTCAAGCCAATCACTATGGCTTATAGGTTTTTAGTCCGTAACTGGTGGGAACTTGGACTGGTTCAAAGCCAAGTGTTAAGAGTCCATGGGGTGTCCTTGGCGACAATCCCTCTTCTTTCCAACTTCTTTTTCTCCCCCTCCTCTTGGAAGACATGGACCCACACTTATCAGCAACTGACTAAAGTGTGGTATCCAGACTACATTTCTTCTTTCTATCCACAAACATTTCAGATCAGTCTCCTTCAATTTTCTGATTCATCTTTTTCAATGACTGTATTGAAAGCTTCCATGTGCAAAGTGTCAGCCATGTGGTGATAGTCAGACCCATTACACTCTGATGTCCTTCATCTGCTAACCAAGGTGACCCTATCACAAAGACACATGTTTTAGGGCGCTCCACTGGCCCCTGGTGAGTACCCGTCATCTCCTTCTCCTCCTCTTTCTGAGTGATCGCAAACCATTTTAAATCCCAAAACAAAATTGTTCAGGTGTTTTCTAGTCCCATGGCAAGCTCTGGGTTAGGAAATTTTAAACACGGTCAATGGCCTTCAGTCCCTCTGTAGGATCCCCAATTCCCCAAAATGGTTCAGTGGCTGCTGGCACATCTGCAGGCTCTTCCTAGAGCTGAGCTGTAGTTTACCCTGCTGGAAAGTGTGGGTGCAGCAAGGTGCTCTTTACTCTTCTATTTAATCTAATGATTCTTACTGGGTAATTTGGGAGAATTTAGGTCAAGGACAGGAGAAAGGGTAACAAATAGTGACAGTTGCAAAGAAGCATTTACTGGGACCAGACATGTGATACCTTTAGAATCTATCACTTTAATGTCGTGGAACTCACTAGAAGAAGGATTATTTAGTCCCATTGTAGAGGTGAAGTAAGTGAGGCTGACCAGCATAGAGCCGTTGAGATGCTCAAGATCACACTGGCTTGGTTGTGTGGCAGATACAGAATTCACTTTCTGCTCTGTTGAGCTTCAAAGCTGTGGTACCACAGAGCAGAGATGAACTTTAAGCTAGCATGGCATGGAAACCTTGTTCCAGCCCCCATGTAACTTTTAAGTAGGATCTGGTTCCCAAACGACAGCTTATTACTTTTGAACATCTGTTCTGTGCAGTATAGCAGACTATTGCTTGCTGGGATAACAGGGAAGTCCAGTGCTCTGTCAAATGTCCCATAGCACAGCTATTTATTATTATTATTATTATTATTATTATTTGTGTGTGTGTGTATGATGTATGTTGTGACACTACTGATTCAGGGAGGCCCTTGTCTGGCTACCGATAAGACTGAACAAGGAACCATACAGGCAGAGGAATGGACAACCAATGGGAAGGAGGGATGAACAACCAATGGGAAGCAGCCATCTAACCTGGACACCTAGTAAACAGCTAAATGATTGGTGCCTGCTCCCTCTCCCCTGAGCAGAGGGATGGCCACACCTGATTGGACTCTGACCCTATATAAGCCCAAACACTTCCTGAATAAAGCTGAGTCTGCAGCCAACTCGTCCTCTGCCTGGTGCTTCTCGCCTGACTCCCGGGGTCTGGGTGGTGATCTCGTCGCCAGCTCGCCCATTCGCCTCGAGCCTACGAGAACCCCCCTCCCCCCTGCCTGGTGGGAGAGGTCAGAGGACATCTTTGTGAGGTCAATTCTTTCCTTTTACCTTTATGTAGATTCCAGGGATAAAACTAAAAACATAGGCCATGAGGTCAGGTGTGGCAAGCATCTTTACCTGCTAAATCATCTTACAGACTCCTGTGTCAGAATTTTCAAGCTGATTAGTGATTCTTCAGTTTCGAGGGCTTCCCAAAAGCAGCAAGATATGTGGAAAGCAGCTGGAGCTAAAGCCAGGGAGCTCTGAGACCATCAGGACTGGCTGTTGGAAGGTGGCCTGGCTGACCAGGCAGTGTGTGTCAGTGGGACCAGTGAGGGACATACATGCACTTGAGACTGGGGGTGAGGGGGACATGAGAAAAAGATTGACCAGAAAGAGTGAAAGGGGCAGCAAAATCAAGTCGTTAGGAATGGATCCTGGAGCTGTTCTACATGAGCTTCATACATTCTACCAAGGAGGACGGGAACAGGAGGGAAAGGGGTTTGCTTTGGATGGGCCAAAGCTCATCTGTATGTGGGACATCTTAAGGTCCAGAGAGGGTGTGAGGCCGAGAGGAGAGTCCTTCTTGGAGATTCTCATGGTGACACCTCCTGCAGCACAGCTTTCTTGCAGACCCCTGTCATGCTTGAAATATGAGTGGTCCCCCACGGGCTCATGTGTTTGAATTCTTCGCTGTTGTCAGTGTCTGGCAAGGTCGTGGCACCTTTTAGAGGTGGAGCCTTGCTGGAGGAAGGCAGTCACAGGGGGTGGGCCTTGAGGTTGGTTAGCCCTGTCCTTCTTCAGTTAGTCTGCTCTTGCAGTTGGCAGTTTGCAGCTCTCTCGACCTACCTGATGGACATGACCTGCGGCTCCTCCAGCTTCTGCCAACCAGCCATGCCTTTCCTGCCATAAAGGACTGTTCCTCCCCTGGAACCACAACCTAAATAAATCTCCTTCTTCCCTTAAGTTGTTTGAGTTTGAGTGATGACGCACGGTAACAGAAAAGAGTAACCGGTATAACCCCCTTTTCACACATGTCCACACGTGGGTATGTCCACGCATGTGCCACATTTACAATGTACCACATACACAGTGTACCACATCTGCAATGTACCACATCCATACACGCACCACGTCCACATATGTACCACATCCACACTCCTTACTGGAAATACACTTCTGCTTCTAATCAGCTCTTGGTATGTATAGTCAGCCCTCCTCAGTCTCCTTAGAGATGATACATGGAGTTGTGGTGTCGTGTTGGGAAATTATATCCGGAGCTGTGGCTCAGCCCCTCAGTGCTGCTGACCCTGGGGGTCCTGGCTGGGGGTGTGCTGAAGGGCAAAGCTTCCTGCTCTGCTAATTCCAGGGCTCTGGGAGCCACAAGGCCAGATGACTGGAGTGGAATGAATACCAGAACTGCAGGAGTCTCAAGCCCTTCATTTGACAATATGCACAGATGAGAAGACTGAAGCTCAGAATGGGCAGGACCTTCCCAGAGGAGCAGCAGGCCAGAGACTGGACCCCCAGATGTTTCTGTTTGAGGAGGGAACTTTCAGCTTGCCCGGGCTTGGCAAGTTGGGGTTGGATGTAGGCCAAGTTTTGAGAGTGGGACACGTTGCACAGCAACAATTAGCCAGGTGTTGGGTTGAGAGACTTTGTTTGCTCTCTGGCTCAGCAGGAGATGACAGGAAAGACAAGTGTCAGGCTTTGATTTCCCCCATCTTAGAATCCTGACGGATGGGGACACAAAGATTGGGTAGGCAAAGTGATGCTGACTTTTCTGATGTTGCTGCAGTCATGCTTTAAATAGCTGAGTGTCCTTTAAAAATGACTATGAAGCTCTTACTCAAGAGTTGCCTGAAACCTCCCACCACCACCACCACCATTTTATGTGTGTATGGTGGTGTGTGTGTGTGGGAGAGATGGGGGAGGGGGGAGATGTGTTTATATGCGGTGTATATGTGTGTATGAATGGTTTTTGCATGCCTTTGATGCACTTCTATGCATGAGTGCATGTGCGCATGAGTGTAGGTGCATGGGGTACCCCAGGCTGATATCAGGAGTCATTCTCAATTGCTCTTTCACTTTATTCTTTTGAGGCTGGTTTCTAATTAAAGCCAGAGCTCATCATTAGGGTTAGTCCGGCCAGCCAGCTTGCATTGGGGATTCCCAGGCTCTGTCTTCTGGGGTTGGAACTACAGACGGCTGTCACACCTGGTCAGCATTTTTGTGTGTAATCTGGGGATCTGAACTCTGGTCCTTTTGCTTGCAGGTTAAGCACTTTGGCCATCGAGCCATCTCCCTGACCTCTAAAACCTTCTTGAACTAGACTTTTGCTTCTATCTGTTTCTACCGCCTCCTGGGGGAACACGAATATTGTAAATTGCATCCACAGGTTGAGATGGCTCAATAGGTAGAGCGCTTGCTGATGAGCTGAGTTCAGAGCTCTAGAACCCAGATTAAAAACTGAACACGGCGGCACAAGCACCTGTAATGCCTGCATGCCTACGGGCACGGCAGGTGGAGACCCAAGAATCTCTAGAAGTTTGAGGTCAGTTCACCTGGCTTATGTAACAGAGCAGAGACAAGTGTCTGACTGACACTCTAAGGCTGTCCTCTGACCTTTACATACGAGCCATGACATGTACACATCTACAGCCACACACACACACACACACGCATACCATGCTATATACATAAAAATAAAATAAGTTACATCCTACCACATAAAATTGTGTTTTTCTTTCATCTGCCTTGAATTCTCATATCTGAGACCTATTTGAAATCCTGGAATTAGTTGTCTGGACTCCTGCCTGCTTTTTCCAGGGGCATTGTACTCCTTATCCCATAAAGTGGGGGGTTAGTTCTGGTCTAAAAAAATCCAACTTCCAATCTCCAAATATTTTGGAGCCATTCTGCTTCCTCCTAGTGCTTCTCCTGAAGTTTCCCAAACATGGCTACCAATGACTGGCCTTTTGGTTGCTTGGTCATGTGTTGTTTGTCCCTCTGGGACATATTTTTAAAAATTATTATTGTAATAATATGACTTTATTCCTCCCCATTATAAAGCGATGGCTCAAGACATTTGGAAAATCTCATTTCTAATCTTATCAGTGGGTCCTTATTTGCCTGGTAGTGTTCTTCCTTCTAGATTTTTCTCCCTAGGCAGAGGAGGTCTCGGTTAGTAGCATGTTTTGTTTTGTTTTGTTTTGTTTTGATGCTAGAGGCTAATCCCTTCTAATGCCCAAGACATTTCCGGACTAGAGGCTCTAGCGGTGACACTCATGGAAAGAAATGGGTCACAGCTGTTATTCATAGCTGGATTTTAAAGTGAAGAGTAGGGAAGCGCTTGCCGAAGCTGGCATAGGGCTGCAAGCCTTGAGGCGCATCAGTTAGCTCCTGCTTATAAGGAACTTGCATTCCAGTTGGGGTGACAGGATCCACCCATCTAAAAGGCTGAGTGACAGCACAGATTTATTACATCCTTGTCAATGTCACAGGGCTGCCTGGGGGCCTGGTCTATTGGAAAACACAGGGATGGGTGGTGTCTTTAGGAACTCAGTGTGACAAGCATCCAGTGAGAAGATCAGGGAAGCCTTCAAGGGAGGAGGCCTCGGCTGAGCTGCAAAGTCTGGTCAGTTTGGAGAACGAGCAGGAAGCATCTGCGTCCTCTCCAAAGAACAGAGACAATCACAGAGAAGACAAGTCCCAAGCTCCAATGGCCTTCTGTCTCTCCCAGTCCTCCTTCCTGGAACTCTAGCTGTTCCTAGGCTGACCTGAGCTCAGGCTGATCTGATAGTCAACTTTGTGCAGTACCCAAGGCGACAGCCTGTAGGCTGTACATTGTCCACAGAGGTAGACACACAGCACAGAGAGCCAGGAATCCCTGATTCACATTCTAGGTCTGTTCCCAGTTGGGTGCCTTGAGGGAGCACAATCCCCTGGGAGGATCTGTGGGAGCTGCTCAAAAAAGGATTAGAAAACAGGAACTTACATAGGTTGGGGGCTGGGCTTAACTACCACATAGATTTTCTTGGTCAGATCTTCAGGCCTGGGAGTTGCTGGAAGAGTCACATGTCAGAAGTAATATGTCTGGAGCATGTGGTTGTTTACAGCTGTCAGTTTGTCTGTAGCCTTATCTTGGAACAGATGGCTGTGAATGAGCTGGTGTCAAGAGACCTTGTGCTTAGATAGTCTGCAGTGGGCACAACTTTTATACATGCTGCTTATTTATTTTAGGAATCATCACATGGGTCTTTCTGCAGGCGGTGGCTGTTGTTGCAAATATCGGACCCCTGTTTATTATGTGTCAGTCCATATCTCTATCCCTTGATGTCCTGTTTCTTAGGCAGAGATGATGACAGTAGCTGAACCATGGAGTTCTGATGCTTTGCAAACAATGGAGGCAGCCATTATTATTACCACTAGCCTTTAACAATCCAGGATAAGCATGCTGATGACTCCAAAGAAAGGATAGTGAGAGCTGGGCTGCGGCTCAGTGGTCCAGAGCCCGTCTATCACACGAGAGGGCAATTCCTAGTGCCGGGGAAACAAAGCACAGAGGAAGTTTAGTCTGAAGACAGTTTCCACTTAATGATCAAGAGGATAAGGGGATGTTGCTTGAGCTTGACCTAGAGAGAAGTCCAATGTGTTAGAGGATGAACGAGGCCTTGATTGGCTATCAGAATCTTCAGAAACAAAAGATGGGAAGGAATCAGGATCTGTGAACACTGGCTGTCCTGCAGGTTAAGGTAATGACACTATCTTCTTTTGTTTGTCAGAAGATAAACAGGTAGGAATATGAGGGCAGCTGATGCTAGGCAGAAGAAAATCACTGGCTCAGGGTTCTTTGACATGGGAGGCGAGGTCGAGGCTCTGGGCTCTCAGTCGCTGCTGACCAGCTGGATATTGGTGCAATGGAGGCACTCGGGTACTAGGGTTGCACAGGCCTCTGGTAACAGGAGACGGCATTCTGCCAATCATTGCTCACTTTGGGTCTGAGATTCACCTTTATGCAGTGGGGACTCAGAGTAGAAGCTTCTTTGCTGGAAGCATCTTGGAGGTTGTGGGCGTTCTATTTTACAACTGCCCAGTAGTTCTTGATTGCATCCCCCGACAAAGGACTTACCAGCTAAGCAGATGTTTACATGCGTGACTTCATGAAGGTCTGCATGCTCATCTCCAGCATGCCAGCTGATGTTAGTTGACTTTGGCTGTACATTTCCACGGCCGTTTCCAAACTGTTCTTCGTGGAGTTTACACCAGGTTGTGTTCCTGCTGATAAGCCGCATGGCTGCTGCTGTACTTCTGCGTGAGGATTGGGGGTAAGCATCCAGGTGATGCCCCAGCACGTCTCCCCACGTCTTCCCCCCTGGGGGGGGCAGCCCCAGGTCCTATCCTGGCTTCAAGTGTTCAGACAAGCTTGGTTTGTTGTGCGTCTCCTAGTATCCCAGCCTCTTATCCTTGCTTTTCTGCTCTCCAGATACACAGAAATAGAGCGGGAGGGACAGATTTCCAGTGTTCCAGCTTTACCAGTGCTGTGCTTTTAGCTGGCATTCAGTTTCCGTGCACACGTACCTGGCTGCCCACAGTTGGGGGTGTGGATATGTCTAGCTGTGTGCGACGCATTGAAGGCCAGAGCCCTTACTGTTCTCACTCTCAGGCAGTTAGACTGAAGGATGTCCAGGGCCTTCAGCTCCAGGATCACCGCTAGTGAGCTGACACAGGGCTCTGACACCCAATGGCGATTTCACCACAGCAAGGCGCTGGCAGGGCCTAGTTCTTGGTTGAGCCCTTGAAGCCAGGTCTAGAAACACTGAAATCTCTCACCACCAATGTCTGTGGGTTTAGATGACTGGAAAGGCAAACGACAGTGACCGACAAGGAAATGGAAACCTACCACAAAAGAAGTGGAGAAGATCCAGAGCTGGAGTGCGCCTGTCCACCATGTCTTCAGTTGTTCAGGCTTGAGAGAGTAGCCAGCAAATTAGCTCTGCACTGTGTGTGTGTGTGTGTGTGTGTGTGTGTGTGTGTGTGTGTGTGTGTGTGTGTCTGTGTGTGTGTCTAAACTGGCGAGATTCCCCCTGTGCTCCCACATCTTTATTCATTATTCAGATGTCTCTGGATTTGCAGTGAGGCTGGTCGTGCAGATAACGAAGACTCTCTTCCTATCCTGGGGTTCTTACTGCGAAAAAGGCTTCTTGGACGGAGAATGGCGTAGCAGGTGACAGATGTTACACCATGACAAGTGAACCACGCTGACAGACTCTGGCACACTGTTGCTGACAGCTCTTAGAGTCTGAAATCCCAGAGCCGCTGAAGATCTTGAGGGTTAATGAAGGAAGTGAGGCCAAGCAGACAGGAGACAGTTGTCCTGTGAAGGAGCCCTTCTAGAGAGTTCTTCAGCTCTGGCCATTGTTGCTTTCATGGGTCACTAAGCAAGTGGTTTGGGGTTGCTAGTTAGCTGAAAGATAGCTATTGTACAATGATATTGCTGGAGAAAGGAAAGACAGATCTTTTAGGGGCCTCTTTGCTTGAACTTTGTTGATGAAATGATGTGGCATGGCTATTGCTAACAAGATTGTGCTTCTGAGTTGGCACATCTTTTGCCCATACCATGAAGGGTGGGTACAGGTAGTCATTAGCATGTCTTGCCATGTCCCTTCACTTAACGTACTTGTGGAAGCCGTTACCATACATCATCAGTGAGGCTAATGGCTGAGGTTCTGCATCACGGACTTGACATTCTCTGTGTGTTAGTTTTGCATTACTAACCATAACCAGCAACCCAACCCAAGATGAACCAATAGGGTGCCATGCTAAACTCTTCATAGTCAAGAGGCATAAAGGTCTTCTGATGGAGTCTAAAGCATAAGTGCCTTATTAGGGGACTTAACGCATGCAAAAGAGGAGAAAGGAGACCACATTTTGAAGTATAGAAGTTATGTGGTCTAGGACTGGACCATGCGCAGAGCTTAGCATCTCTACAATGACCCCTTCTGCACCCTTGGATGTGCACTGGGAGCACTGGGCACCATGGAGCCAGTGCCCTAGAGTGGCATCGATGATCCAGGCTCTCCAGGCTAAAAGCCTCTTGTCAGCAGAGTAATTGGATGTGACTTGCAGCAGGCAGGGAGCAGAGGTATTCAAGTCAGTCGGGGCTATTTTTAAACGCCCTCTCTCCCCAAGTGCAGAGCTCTCGCTCAGCGGGAGAGAACTGCTCCTCTCCCAGTCTCAGGAATCAAAGCACAGCCTCATCTCCCACCCCACAGCTTTCCCACCCACCCTTCAGCATCAGATTCCAAATTGGGCAACTCCCTATGAACCATGCATGACTACAGAACCTGCTTTGGGGAAGCATGGACTTTGGGGGCTGGAAGGTCATGGGGGCAATGGTAACTGATCCTGATTTGGGCTTGCTGCCTACTAGCTGGAGGCAAGCCACAATTCCTGATGATTTGGTTGCCTGGCAGCTCAGAGGCTAATAGCAAGCTTGCACGCAGACATGGTCATGCCTGCCTCCCTGTCTGTGACTCTCGGTAGCAGCTCACAGCTGCCTGTCAGGCTCAGAAGTTGAAGCAGAGAGCATTCACCTTCCTGTCACACGCCCTGCAGGGAGTCAGCTTCATTCTGTGCCTGCTTAGGGAGGCGGAGAGGGCTCCTGGGTCGATACTCTGTCAGGCAGTGAGGCGCATGGCCGCTGTGTCTCACTTGTCCTTCCTAACAGCCCCACTCCAGCGGCTGCGACTGAGATCTTTCCTTTGGGGGTGGGGGCAAGGAGGAGGACAAATCCTGGTGGTCCTGACTACCCCACCCCTGGCCACTCTTGGAGGAGGACAGGCTGCCGCAGAGGAACCCGTCTCAGAAGCAGAGATGTTGTTCACGCCAGCGTGGAGCAGCCGCCTTCCACACTACAGACGGCACACCTGTAGAACACGTGTCACCACACACTGCTAGAAGAGGGCACAGAGGCTAAAAGGTCACTGGTAAAACTTTCCTCTTTTAGACTAGCTCCTTCAAGACCCACCAGGACATCTAAAGCCTAGTGTCATGGTTAGGCACAGGTGTCAACTTGACTGTTGAGGGTTTGAGCTCTGGGCACATTTGTAGAGAATTAGTGGTTGAGTTAAGCCCAGAGGGAACCTGAAGGAGATTGTTTAGCTGATGGGGAAGGCCCAGCCGATGGTGGGTGGGATTAGGCCCTGGATAAATCACAGAGAGCTGGTTGAGAGAGTTGACATCCTTCTGTTCACTTGGCCAGACATGCTGGTCTGGCAAGTAAGGATCATCCCTCTCTCAGCCGTTATGTAGAGATGGTGTGGCCAGTTCCCTCAGCCCTGGTGTTGGTGCGTGCTCTCCCATCAAGCTGGACTGAGAACTGTAACCAGGAATCATAAGGAAATAAACCCCTTGTTCCCTTAAGCTGTTTGATGGTCTTTATCAGCAACCATGCAGGCGGACTGCAACACCTTGTAATGCAAAGAATGACCCCCAGCTCCCAAAGCCCCTCTCTGAAGAGCTCCAGTGTTTAGGATTCTTCCCACCTTGGTAGGGAAGCAAATTCACTTCAAGTTTGTCATTTTGGGTGACAGATCTTCAAGTCAACTTGTAGAATGGTTTGGTTAAAGTGTTGCAAGCTGGGAACCTGCCAGAACCTCCTGTGTCTCGTGGAAGTAGACCTACTGCCTAGAACCGACTCTCAAGTTTATAAACAGAACTACGCAAGCTCAGCCTCACCAGGTAGTGGACCTGTGATGACATTTCCATCAGGGCTCTGGGAAAACATTTCCAGCCTGCAAACACATCTGCTTCTGCACGTGCCTGAAACCATACTCCTGTAGGCTGACCTTCTTCGGGCTTTCTCAGCCCAGGTGGGGCAGAGCACACTCAGGCTCTGGAGCCCAAAGTTCTTAAAGTGGACCCCGGATCTGTGTGTGCCCCACTAATCACCCTATAACTGGGATGCCTTAGCACAGTATTTACTGTCTCTGAACCTTAGCTTACTTATCTCTGTTGAAGAAGAGAGCTGTAATTTGGGGAGATGAGTGGGCGCCAGTTGTGGAAACTCTGGGTGCTTGGGACCTGGGAGCAGAAGGACAAGAAAGGACAGAAGCACACGTCTTTTCCATTTTGCTAGGATCACTGTATATTATTTGAAAACGTCATGAATGGTGATTTAAACACCATATGATCAATGCCCATAGTGTGAACGTCAGATAGGATGAAAGGAAGTAAGTACACAGAGAAACCCTCCTCCAGCCTTGGGCTGTCTCCTCATGGGAAGAGATCTTCATGGATTTTTCCAGAAGTCATTCACATATTTACTTGTGCTGCATGAGTACTGCAATCTAAATCATGCAATTTCACCCAAAATTTGCAATGCTCTTGTGCTCTCCTAAGTGCGAACACTTTGCTTCAGCATGTCTCTTCTGACTCCATGATGGTCGTGGAGACAGAGATGGCAGTATACTTATGTGTGTTTTCGGGCCAGAAGTCAAAGTTTGGAAAGGCTAAGGTATTTGCCCAAGGTCACAGAGACAGTAATTTGGATGCAACTTGTCTAAATTAAGGGAAATACTTCACAGTTTCTGCTTCTATATTGTATTGGGCATAGAACAATGTTTAATTAAAAACTCACTGAAGCCAGGGATAGTGACAATCCCCTATTCCCAGCACTCGGTTCAGTCTAGATTACATAAAGAGGCCCTGTCTAAACACCAACATCAAAACTGCAAAAGGTCATCAGTTGGAAAACCAACAGGCAGGCCTGACTGTCCCAGCAGGTCACAGAGTAGATGGAAACCCACATCACAATGTCTTTTATGTGCATGCACACCCATGCATGTCACCGCCCCCCTACACACCCTTGGAGCTCCCTTGTCCAGAGTGAGGGTGGAGAGGGGATGCTTGGAGAGTTTTAGAAAAGGCATGCTGCGCTCCCTGGGGTCCATTTTGTTATGTGGCAACATTGCAAACAGGGAGCAGGAACTGACACCCAGGGCTGCAGGAGAATGGAAGTGATCAGGATCTCATCTAAACTCCATGCCCTGCTGCGTCATTAGTGTGGTTTGTGTCACCCCACAGCTTCCGGTGACAGCTGGAACTAAAGCCCAGAGGATGAGACAGGGAGGGAGCAGAAGCCAGGCCAACCTCGTGGTCTGTGAGTTTCAGGACTTCAGAGAGTCCCCTCCCAGTGCCTGTCTAACATCTATTAAGATACATCCCTCCATGTGAGAGGGCGCTAAAGCCGCTGTTCTCTCAGTGACCGGCTCCAGGAGGTCCTCTGCCTTTTGCTGAGAACATGGCTTGTGGTCCTGACAGCAAATAAAACACAGGCTCAGAGTCAAAGACCCAGGTTTCAAATTCCTAGCCCATGGCCACCTGATGTTGGGCAAGTCTTTCTAGCCCCAAGAGCCCTTGCTTCTTTGTTTCTGGAGTGGGAGACGGGATCCACCATTCACAGAAACAGCCACTTATGGACGGAGCTTGGGAAAGCTTTCTAAGAAGTGAAGCGATCCATGACATTTCCAGGGCCATTGCAGAGGGACGGAAACTGATCTTACAAGGCAGCTGGGGCATCAGGATGGGAGAACGGAGGGGCAGGAAGGCAGGAAGCAGTGCCTGAACCCTGAAACAAGAGCGGGAAGGAAGAGCTAGGGTACTCAGTGCTGCACTGCAGGCGACTGGTTCTGGGGGGGCTCCTCAGCCTTCCTGACTTTGCCACCAGCATTTTACTGCTAATTAACCTGGCATGGGGGTGGAGACAGAGAGAAAGTCAAAACACAATCGATAGGTCTGTTTGCCAGAGCATTTGGGAGAGGCTGGGTGTGGGAGGTCAAAATAGGCGAAAATCAATATTTCATGCTCTTAAGAAAACATATGGATCTGTGGAGATCAAAATTCTGCATCAATCACAGAAGCTTCATTGTAAAAAGATCTTGGAAAAAGTAGTTTACCTGCAAACTTAAGAGACATGGGCAGAGAAAGAGAGAGAGAGGAGAGAGAGAGAGAGAGAGGCATGTCTTCATCATGAATCCTGGCCTATGATCAGAGATCCAGTTAAGGAGTCACCATCGGTATATCCATTCATCCTCTGTCTCTCCATATTGCTACTCATCCATCAATCCATTGATCCATCTATATGTCCATCACTCATTCATCATCCATTCATCCACCCATCTGTTTATCCATCCATCTATTCATTCATCTACTCATCTACCATCCAGCCCCTTTCTGAGGGTGGTCTGGGTATCACAGGGAAAGAAATTAAGGGTTTTGCTAAGTATTTAGATTCATGTTCAGACTAATTAGAGCAGAACTCAAAATGGAGTCTCCATCTCACTAAATGGCAATACCTTCTGTAATAGTTAATTTGACTCCAGAAATGACCACTATTTATTTGGTTCATTTCGACTGGGCTCAGTTTGGGAGAACTTTTAGTCTTATCTGAGTCCACTCGTATGTTTGTGATAAGCTTCTAGAGCAGCTGGGACAGGATGGCCTAGGGTGACCTAGGTTCAGGACTGGTGTGATATCACTTCTACTATATTCTCTTGGTCAAGGTCAGTCACATGGCCAAGCCAGCTTCAAGGAGTGGGAAAACAGACTCTTTTCCTCTTGATGGACAAAGCTGCAGTGGATGAGACTATAGGAAGGGGAGGCCATTTTTTTTCCAAACTATCACTATACCATTCTTTTCATTGCTCAGGAAGAGATCAAGAATTCTCCCTTTCTCCTTTTCAAGTTCCATGTCAAATCCATGTGCAAAGCTGGCATATTAGTCAGCGTTCTCTAGAGGAACAGAACTGATAAAATACATATGTGGACTTATTAGGTTAATTTACAAGATAAAATCTGAGTAGTCCAATAGTAGCTGCCTGTAGCTGCTTAGGTCTTGAGCTGAATATCTCAGCCCTCTCAATCTGGTATTGAAGACCCAAGGATTCCAAGAAAGTCCCAGCGATCCAAGTCAGTCGCGGGAGACTGAAGGATTCCCTGGAAAGTCTGACAGCAATCCCAGTCAGTTGCTGAAGAGCAAAGGGTTCCTGAAGAATCCTTGAACCTCAGTCGTACTGGAGGGCTGAGAAGGCTGGGCTCTGCGTCAGTGAAGAAGGACGGAGGGCTGGAGAGGTGGCTCAGGGGTTAAGCCTCCTGCCTTGCAGGCGGAAGGTCCTGAGTTCGGATCCCAGATCCCACGTATAGACACCAGGCGGAAGCGGGGGCGGCCTGCGCTTCTGGTCCTGGTAGGGCGGAGCCTGTGAATCCCGGGGCAGAAGGAGGTGGAGGCGTCCATGGTGGTTCACGAATTCGTCCGTGGTTCTACACAGACACACACAGACACACACAGACACACACAGACACACACGCACGTGCACATACACATGCACATGCGCACAGTTGAATAAATAATAATAATAAAAAATCTAAAAAAAAGGACGGAGTAGCCAAGATAGGCAGCAGCAGACCAGCAGTGAACTCCACACAGCAAGTCAACAAAGGGCAAGGAAACGGCAAGTCCCTCCTGTTGCACGTTCTTTTAGCCAGTTCCCACAGGAAAGTACTATCTGCTGGGGGCGGGGTCTTCCACATCAAGTAGACAGTCTCCGGCAGAATTGCTCAAAGACTTGTCTTAACTATCGATTCTTCACAGCTGTGCTCAAAGCTCCACCTGCAACTGTCCAGTTGACACCTGTATTAAGTATCTCTCCCCTGGCAGAGAATACTATTTGGGACCTGATCTTTGTTTCCTTTCCCCAGCATTACCTTCGGGGCCTAAGAAGCCATGCTTTCCTGCTCGCTTGCTGCTGCTTCTCTTGGAGACAATCATGTCCCTATTTCTAGCATCATTCCAGTAAAAGTCAACATGAGTTATGACCAGCAAGGTCCTGAGGGATCTGACCCCACCCTCAAGATTTGTCTCATATGAAATCCAACCACAGAAGCTTTTTAAGGTGCCTCCCAGATGCCCGACTTTTTCTCATCACAAGATATGTAGTTCAGTTGCCCTGGGAAGTACTTTGCTTCATCATCTGTCTCTGCTCAGGCCTCCATCTTTATGCTCTATCCCCAGGGCAAGCTCTCCCAACCATCCACCGCAGTGCATTTACAGTGGAACAGACCATTCACAGAAGAAACCTTCCCTCACCTCACTCTTCCCTGCTCCAGTTTTTCCCACAGCCATCACCACCTCCTCCATCACTGTCAGTAAATGGCTTACATTCTTATGTCTCTACTTAGTGTCTAGACCACGGTCCATTGAAGGTACAATGCATGACACATACTTTTAAAAATCACATTGAAAAAGTAAAAAGAAACAGATGGAATTTATTCAATAATATGTGTTATCAAGTACATTATATCCAAATACAGTTTCATCCTGTAGTTAATTTTGAAGCTTTTCTTTTACATGATTTTGTACTAAATCTTTGCAGAGCAGAGACTTAATCTCTGAGTCATCTCTCCAGCCCATATACTGAATCTTTGAAGTCCAGTGTGTGCACCGTTACCAGTTCGAACTGGTAATCATCCCGGCACTGAGGGAAGCCACAGTTGCTCTTCACAAGGGCCACTGATTTTGACTGTTTTGTCTACAACTGCACTGCATGCACCTAGAGGAATGACCTCATGTAGCAGGCAAGCAGTTGACATTTGCTCACTGAATAAGTCAAAGTCCTAGTGACATCGCATTCTGTGTGTGGTATGGCAAATGTGACTCAGAGAGAGAGCAACTGTGCACTGTTTGATCCTCCACCACCGAGACAGAACTGGTGTCCTTCCCACCCTTGTTACCTCTTTGATGTCTCCATGGATTTCCCCCCGCTGCCCCCCAGTTCTGTACAACAGAGGTTTAGTGTGTGATCCTCTTTCACACATGTCCACTCTGAAAATGAGGAGAGCAGCGACACTTTCATTACATTCTTTTGGCCAAGGTCAGTCACATGGCCAAGCTGGTCTCAAGGAGTGAGAGAATAAACCCCTCTTTCTCCTGACAGACAGCTGGAATGACTCCATCACAGTTCTGGCTCCAGTGGGAATGCTCTTACTGCACCATGACCCTGTGGGGAGCCTACTTTCCCCTAGAAGTGGCACCGTGGAGGGTCCTTCTCTGGGCAGCCTGCCCCCTGGTGGGTGTTCCGGTTACTCCCCTCTGGCTACACATTGGGCTGGACTGGAAGAGAAGGAGCTAGGAGAGGGAAATGGGCGTTTTCAGAATCCAGAGATGTCTCCAGTGACTGGCTCCACGGAAGGTGAGTGTGTCGCCTCTGGGTTAGGCACCCTTCAGAGCATCGCGCTGCCAACCTGCGCAGTTGAGATAGTAAGTGCTCATATTGCAGCCAGCAAGAGGAAGCTTCTGCCAGGCTCTGCTCCCGGGGTTTGCTAGGGCTGTCCTGTCTGAGAGCTGGAATCCTGGACCTGAGGGACCCCTCAGTCCAGCTGGGGGACCTGGAATTCTGAGTAATGAGCAGAGGGAAAGTCAGCTAAACCGGGCCTTCAGGGAGGCCAAGGGCTCATGGAGTCATGTGAGGGGAACTGAGGTGCGCCTTCTGCATGATTGGCCTCTGGGATCTGCCGGTTTTGAGAAACCTATGGCTCTGTGGTTCCCAGGCACCCTCTTCCCCACCCTCTCCTCTTTTCTCTCGCTCTTGTTATCTCCCTTCCTGTTTTCTCCAATAGCTCATCTCTGTCCTGCCTTCCTTTCTGTCTCTCTCTCTCTCTCTCTCTCTCTCTCTCTCACACACACACACACACACTTGCCCACCCCAAAATGCTAGATGGGGTGCTCCAGGAATGTACTGGTTAGAGTATAATTTAACGGGCACACACTTTTCCCAAAAGCCACTGATGCGAGCTGGCTTCAGGGGTGCGGAGAGACCAGAATTACTGCAGTGGATCCTAAGGCTGCTGCCTGGAATCCCATCATCGAGACTTCAGAACACGCTCCCTTGAAGCTGAACTGCTCCTAAGAAGATCCACAGTTCAAGCCCGTCTCTTCTGCCCGTCTCCATCGCTGCGCCTGGGTTAGGTCCAGAGAGAGCACAGAGGGCAGGAGCTGCCACAAGAACCCTTTGGGAGCAATGGAGGCTGAGGAGAGATATGGTGTTCGTCCTTTCACAGCATTTTCAGGAGCCATTGTGTGTGTGTGTGTGTGTGTGTGTGTGTGTGTGTGTGTGTGTGTGCATTCATCCTGTGCTTTGATAACCTCCACAGAGAGGCTTGGTAGAAGCAGGAACTCAGTAAGGTGGACAATGCTCCTGTAAGGTGGGCACATCTTGGAAGGTATAGGGTTTGGAGTTTTTTTTTTTTTTCATCTTTCAGCTAACTTGAGTCTTTATCAAGAATATAATATTAGGAAATTTTCTGAACTCATGACCTAGGAAGATTATACATAGTTTATGAAAGTTGACTGCATGGCTTTCCATTGTTGTGACAAAACTTCTTAAAGGAGGAAATGTTTGTTTGGGCTCATGGTTTCAGAGGTCTTCAACCACAGTTGACTGACGCCATTGTGTGGGGCCTGGAGTAAGGCAGGTGATTGTGGTTGTGGCGGGAAGCTACTCACCTCATGCAGCCAGGTGGCAAAGAGGAAGGCAGAGGAAGAGACTGGGGAACAGTGTATTCTTCAAAGTCTGAACTCTAGTAATCCTCTTTTTCCAGTCAGACTCCGCCTTCCGTGGTTCCAGTTTCCACCACCTCCCAGTCATTGATCCAATTATGAATCCCCCAGTGGTTAACCCAGTGTTAACCCTCATGGTCTAATTACTTCCTCAAAGCCCCGTTATCTGCACATTGAGTCGATCCTTTCACACATGAGGCTTGTAGGGAACTGGGGGATGGGGTCGGGAGTACTTCATCTTGAAACCTTATCACAGACCCGTGCATCATGGTGTAGGTTTTCCATTTCTGCCAGAAGCTGAAGTGGGAATCTTCTCTAACTCCGAAATCACTTCTTCCTCTAGATTAGCTGATTGAGACTTACACTCACCAGCTGCTGTATATAGCCCTCCAAGATCATACTGGGTTACTAATTGCTCCCTATGTTCATCACAAAGAATGTGGTCTGTATACAGTTCTCCATGGCTAGTCTTTTTTTTAAATTTTATTTTTAAAATTAGTATGCAAAATGCATTTTATTATGGTGCTTTCCTAAATACACATAAATATTAATTCCGCATCCATCCATGGCCTTCCCTTATTTCTTCTGCCACCTTTCAGTCCAGAGTTTTTATTACGAGTGAGCATCGTGTAAGTATAATTTTTTTCAAGTCTCAAGGAAGGACAATAGGAGGAAATGGTGATCAAAGAAAATTCAGACAAATTTACAATGATTAAAACATTTTGCTTGTGTGGCAAGCATTTTTTTATCTTCTGCACCATCTCTCCAGTTCCATTTAAAGGTAGTTTTTAGGGGGGCTGGAGAGGTGGCTCAGGGGTTAAGCCTCCGCCTTGCAGGCGGAAGGTCCTGAGTTCGGATCCCAGATCCCACGTATAGATGCCAGGCGGAAGCGGGGGCGGCCTGCGCTTCTGGTCCTGGTAGGGCGGAGCCTGTGAATCCTGGGGCAGAAGGAGCTGGAGGCGTCCATGGTGGTTCGCGAATTCGTCCGTGGTTCTACACACACACACACACACACACACACACACACACACACACGCGTGCGCGCACATACACACGCATATGCACACAGTTGGATAAATAATAATAATAAAAAAATTTTTTAAAAAAGGTAGTTTTTAGGGAAACAAGTGCGCGTGGACACCTGGGAAAAAAATGCAAAGATAATGTCCATAGGAAATTCAACATTAACTTTTTGCTTATTTAGACTGCTATTTCTTTGTCTCTCTATATATCTTTTTCTTCCTTCCTTCATACCTGTCTTTTTTTAATTATTATTTTTTCCTATGTAATTTCCTTGAGTAATTTTCCCTATTTCCCTTCTCATCCTCTCCCTCCTGCCCTCTTTTTTCCTCCCTCCCTTCCTCCCTTCATCACTCCATCACACTCCCTCCCACCTTCCTGTCTGTCTGCTTTTATGGGTCCCAGGGTTCCCTCCGGATCATCTGCTCTAGTGGGGGTTCAGGCCTCTGTGGCAGACCAAGTGGCCCTTCTTGGGCAGACCCACCAACAGGGGTACTCCCCTTCACACGTCTAGCCCCAGCTCCTAAGGTTCCCACGGCTAATCTCCTTACCTAGGCCTGTTTGAGGTATGTTTGCTTCTGTCACCTACAAATCCACACAGGACCAGATGCCGTGAGGCGGCCACTTGCTGCACACATGTTGCATCTTAGCACACATTCGGTCATTGTCATGGGTCATCCCTTCATTCAGTGAGATCCCTGTGTGTATTAGAATCTGTTTTAGGTGCTAGGGATGGAGGCGATGAGACGGAACCAGGTTCTACCCTTGCAGAGCCATCTTTGGACACTGTGTCTGTGCTGGAAATGTTTGCTGGCTTCAAATGGAGAAAGTATTTTCTTTTCTGTGACTGTATGCTACCTCTGACCAACTGTCCCCCACAACCCTTTCCCTCCCTCCTGGCCCATGGGAGAACTGGAGCTACACACTGGCCCTCCTGGCTGCAGGTTTACTGCCTAACTGTCTCAAAACCATGGGCTAAATAGCTTCCTTGGACTGTGAAGTCCCCTCCCTCCAGTGTTTCTGGAGGGCTGGAATCCAGGTCCTTGGAAGAAGCTGAGCTTTTCATCAGAGATCAAAGACTGGCCCTGGGGAAGCATCACAGAGCTGCTCTGGGCTGTAAAGACCCCTTTGGGCATATCACTTCCTGTCTCAGCCTCCCTTGGTTAGAGAACCAAAATATGAAGAGAGAGGGAAGCAGACGTCTGGCTGCCCAAGAGGCTCAGTCTGGAAATAGGCCTCTTGGGATCATCAGCACAGAAGAGAAGAAGCCGACGTTTACCTGAAGGAGGTGAGGGAGACCGGGAGCGCAGCCCAGGAAGCTGGGTTCTGGGCAGATGGCCCACTTTCATTTTCTTCATCTCCCGTTTGTCTGGTTTGTACTCAAGTAGTTACTCACAAGTAGACCCCATGGTGTGCCCTTCATGGCTCCCCATGGGGTGCCCTTCCCCCTCTTTCCTGTGGCACCTCCCCAAGCATCTGCTTCTGCAGGAACCACAAAGGATGCATTCCCACTTCCCGGAGAGTCTGAATGTCTCCCAAGCTGCAGGGACCATGCAGGCAACAAGATTCCAAGCCGCTTTATTGTGCCGTGAAATGGAGGCTCCTGGAGGGTAGCATCGAGAAACCAGGGCCTGCGTTTCCTGGTCCTGACTCAGGGTCAGGGGTGGTCCCTGA
Source organism: Typhlomys cinereus (assembly GCA_023101885.1). Taxonomy (NCBI): domain Eukaryota; kingdom Metazoa; phylum Chordata; class Mammalia; order Rodentia; family Platacanthomyidae; genus Typhlomys; species Typhlomys cinereus. Next base: position 2,698,919 of record JALPQD010000283.1, on the reverse strand, counting down.
GGACCCCAGGCCCCTCTCTCCTCCGCGCCTTGCTCTTCATAGATGGCACTAACCAGTTGACAGCTTTCACCTATAATCAACCCATCATATAGAAAAAGGGCAGCGGGTGGGGAGCAAGGGGTAGATCGTGCAGGGAATTTGCATCATCTCATGGAAGGCCTAGAATAGGGCCCTTTCTCTGTTGGAACGCATGTTCCATCGTGAATGCCTCTCTACTGGCATCTTCAGTGAACTTTGGGGGACCAGCACCTTCTGAGAGCTGCCTGCCGGCCTGGATGTGAACTCTACTCTTCCTGTCACAGAGCTTTGCCCATTAGATGGCAGCTCTGACCTCCCTTGCTCACAACCAGATTTCCACCCTCACACCAGACAACTTGAGTGCTCACATTCCATTCTTCATCATCAGAGGACAGTGTGTCAAGGTGTCTGAATGAATGGGTTCCAGCACTCCAGAACTTTCTGCCATGCTTTCTATCAACTAATCCATACTAAAGACAAGGCCTGAAGACTTTCATGTGAGGATTTTCAGAGTCCTGCAGGGATTTATCTCGCCAAACAGGCTCTTGCCTTGGCCTGTTCTTGGACTTGTCTTTAGTCCAAGTTGCTGGTCAGCGGGGTCTAAGCATTCTCACCACACAGTGTCTCTTGACATATCTGCAGAGACTCTATACCATTCCCCATGGTTACCAGAGGCAGCTGTGGTTATATCCTTAGATAGGAAAAGACTTATTCCTGAAGGAGTTTGGGAAAGGGGGAGGGAAGTGGAGATGGAGCCACCAGGGCCGAGGTGTGTGGTTCTTGCTCAGCGTCTGTTCTGCAGGTGGATTCCTCTCTGCGAAGGGCACATGTGGGGATCCCATAAAGAGGGGGAGGACAGGCAAGTCAGGGTGGGCGTTACATCACACTGGGACTGGGGAGGCTTGGAATCCAGCCCTCAGAGAGCTTGGACAACACCTCAGCTTTCCTGGACTCTGGTCCTCATCTTTGGTGTGAAGTCAACCTGGTTGAGATTAGCCTGGGGAGCCAATCTCCTCAACAGTTGGTACTTTAATCATTGTTTCTAAAAATATGAATGTCTTTCTTCCTCTGCTTTCTCCCTTTCCCCTTCCTTCTCTCTCTTCTTCCCACCTCTCTTTTTCATTTCCTCTCTTCTCCATTGACTCATTCCCTGTCCCCTCATGGAATATGTCTCAGCCCCTTCTAAGAACAAAGTACATCTGTTTATCTCAGAGAAAGAGGTTTTAGACAATAAATGCCAATTACATATGCCAGGCTGAACATCCCAAGTTAAGTGCAGAAGGGTTTTCATCATTAGGGATGAGTTTAGAGGTCTCCAAAGGTACTTGCCATGTGCCCCCGGATAGTCAAAGGTGGACAGGATGTGACCATTGTGAGGGAAGATGCTGCGTCTGGGGACAGATACCAGCCACCGAGGACTCAGAGGCAGGCAAGGATAGGATAGGGACAGATGAGAGCGGTTACACTGGACAGGGAAAGGGAGAGGGAGAACTTGGGCAGGGATGGAATGCTCCAAATTGGGCTTTAGGAAAACACAAGTGGCAGCCTCTTGGAACAGGGGCATTGAGGGTCTTCCTGTCTGTTGCTGCTTGTAGATGTAAGACATTACATTAGAGCACTTCTCAGCAGGTCTGGGGGCAGGCGGCTGGGATCGGGTCTGCCCAGCGATGCTGGTGCTGGGGAATACCACACGTTCAGTTCATCAGATTCTTCTCACGCCTTCTATTTGGTTTTTTTGTGAATGAAAGAAGAGGCCTGGTCAGAAGGCATCCCAGGACTGTGCTAATAAAGTGATTTTAGTAGAAGGTGCAGAGAGAAACCAGCTGGGACAGTGCAGGGGGTGCCCTGGCCGCTCCAATGGAGCTCTGACATAGGATAGCTGCGCTTGCTTTGGAAGCGACTGGCCCACTGTGAGGCCCGTCTCACGGCCTCTGACCAGCTCTCTCTGCTGCTTGTGTGAGCTTCACAAAGGGAGCAAACAAAAGGCCACTGCATAGCCAGGCCTCCTGTCCCTCCTGCTGGCTTTCTGTCCTCTCTCTCTCAGCAGCATGTGCCTTAGGGGAGGGGTCTCTTTGGCTTCTCCCTCCCCCAAACTCTGCAACAGACTTTGCTCCAAACCCCTCTGCTCAGCTCTCCCCCCCCCAGTCCTGCCCCAGTGTTGATGGAGGGTGACACTGGGTCAATGAACTGGGGCATGGCAGGAAACATGACACCCTGAGAACTGGCCTGAGCCGGAGGGGACAGGCTGCCAGCTTCCCTGGAGGCCCCAGAGGGTCTGGTTCCCATCCTACCCTCCCAGGGTCTCACACCTCTGGGAGGAGCAGGGGGAGGGCTGGCCAGCTGGCCAGTCTGCAGCAAAACTCTGAGTAGGTCATGTCTAAGGCTTCCGTGAGCAGAAAGAGACTGTCACCAAGGCAGAGTGGCTAAGGTTCAGGTGCCCTTCTGGCGACCTAATACCAACTGTTCTCTCTTTCTTCAACTCAGTCTTTCTTTGGGGACTTGAAAGTAGTTCCTTTCAGCACTGGAGTCTTGAGGGTGGAGATATGGTGCTTGTAGAATGAAGTGAGGAGTGTGAATGAGTGTATGTGAGAGAGAGAGAGAGAGAGAGAAAGAGAGAGAGTGAGAGAGAGAGAGAGAGAGCGCGCTTTAAGCTAGGAGCCTTCAGACTTCTCTAGAGGCACCTTTGTAGTAAGCATTCATGATGTCTTAACCTGGTTCCTCTGTTTCTGTTCAGACTCCAACTGCCTTCATCTACAGCTCAAAGAACACCTCAGATGTCTTCTGGGTAGATCGGTCCTGTTTCTGTCTCTTAATGATGAATTACTTGTCTTGTACTGTGACAAAATGCTTAACAAAGGCAACTTAAGAAAAGAAGGGCTTCCTTTGGCTTACAGTTCAGGAGATGCACTACACTCAGCGTGCAAGGCACGTGAGACCAGAGCAAGAGGCACGTGGTCTCACGTGACTCTAGCCATGAAGCAAGTGGAGACGAATGCTTCCACTCGGCACTCCTTTGATTCACACCGGAGCCCTAACCCATGCAATGGAACCGCTCACATCTTTTTTTTTTTTTTTTTTTAAATTTCATTTAACCCAATCTGGATCAATCTCCCCAGACATGCCCAGAGAATTGTTTCCACAGTGATTCTGAATCTCATCAAGTGGACAATCAAGGTTAAACATGACAGCTGTCTTCCTTGGTACATCCCAAACTTGGTGCGTTCGGGCTACCACAACGAATGCCATAAGAAGGGTAGGTAGTTCATCCACGCAAACATTCAGGGCTTCCGGATGTGGAAGCCCAAGGTGCATCTATTGTATTATTTCCATCCACTTTCCCCACAGCCCTTGGCCTGGCGTCCTTTGCTTCTTCCTTTCCTTTCCTTTCCCATGGGGCGGTGCAGTTTCTTTTGTCCTCACATCGCCCACTCTCCAGCTGCCAGCCTCTTTGGGCTCCTTGCCCATTCAGGCATGAAGCAGCCAGTTCCCAGGCATTTGAGGAGCACCTGTTCCGTGTCCCATGCGTGGCAGGTAGTGCGGCAGGTGAGCCACACACTCCTGGGCTCCGTGACACAGCTCTGCCAGGCTGACACACTCCCAGCTTGCACCTGTCTTGTTAAGGCCCAGCTCGCTGCCGAAGCCCTGCTTAAGTCTCAGAGGTGCTAATTGTCAGCCTCAATTTCCAGAAGCCTGAGACGCACATTTTCTACTTCTGATACTAATTTGTGTCTTATAATTGATGTGTTTATTTAATGTGGTGTTTTTTTTTTCTCATTTGTTTCTGTGAGCTCTTCTCTTCTTTCTCCTGACTCGCTGAAAATGCTGTTTAGCCCATGATGAGTCTTTCAGTTGTGGCATTCTAACCCTGGGGAAATATGATAAATGCATAGTATAATCGGGGACATCTGGAGATTATTTTTTAATGAGTAAGGAATGACTCTAATGGGAAAAAATGTAGGTTGCTTACTGGACGGGTGGATGTCTGGGGATGTAGGTGATGTTCAGACATCCCTGGCCCTTGGCTTGTCATGGACTCAGGTACCCCCAGAGTCTCGCTCTTGGTTTTGGATGCCATTTAGGGCAGCTGTCACCAGTTACGTGGGACAGAGCTGAGTGGGGGGACTCCTGGCTCTTGTTCTCTTCTGTGTAGGGCAATGAGGCCCAGAACCTCTCTGAGGATGGAGATGACAGGGAAGATTCAGGGATCCAGATCTGAAGTCAGAGGTTCCTTGTGGGTAGAAATTACCTGAAGTGTTAGCAGACAGATGCGTTTCCCCGCGGGCCGAGTGGAGGGCCCAGGCTACAGGCAGGAGGATAGTGGCTGCTCCTTGGGGCTCCATCAGGCTCAGAGTGCCAGGATGCCCACCAGCTGGCCTGATGTGTCCCGTCCTGGCCTTAAAACCAGAGCTCACCTGGGTCTCCTCAACCCTCTGTTCCCACCAAGCTTTAACCAGTGTGTGTGCAGCCAGCCCCAGCCTCCTTTCCTCCAACTAGCAGGGTGACAGGCAGGCTTGTGAGCAACCTTTCCCAGGAGGCTGGTGGATTCAGAGCAGATGGGCAGACGAGCTCTACAGAGCCCCTGGGCGGGCTGCAGCCGGGGGCTGTGCACTGGAAGCATTGACGGGAGCCAGGAGAGGGCTTTGAAGATGGGAAGATTGTCAGGAGCTGCTAGAGCGCTCTGGAAGGAACTGTGGAGTTGGGATTTTGAGTAGATGGAGTGGGTAATCCGGGGAGGGGGGATTCACAGCTTTCCATCTGAAGGGTGCTGCTTGGGAAAGGCTGGAATGCCTGGCTTTGTGAATGGAATGGAGCTGGCCTTCTTCCTGCCCAGATGCGCAGAGAAGCCACAAACCATGGATGACTAGACCAGAGGAAAGGTGTTGGAAAAGCATAAATGCAGCAAACTGTGGAGAATTCATGTGGAAACAAAGAATGTCACATGTCTCAAAAAGATTTTATTCTGAATACACGTGAATACATGTCATTTTAGATATTTACATGACACTATCAAATTAATTTTTGCATGTCTTTTTAGGCCTGTTATTTTTAAAGGTTACTACTTAAAAATTTAAAACTTTTTTATTTTTATAATTTTTATATTTTTATAATTCTGCTGGCTTCCTTAGGATCTCCAGTGTCCTTTTTTCAGTTTTTAAATTCCACTTCTTTTCTCTGCAGTCACATGTCTTCTGCTCCGTTGTCATCTGTGGCTCGTTCATCTTCTTGCTCTTTCCTCTGTCTTGTTGACCACCCCTTCCTCTTTCTGTCGTCATGTGCCATGGCAGATGTGGACTTGAGTGGCGGGGGGACCTAGTGTCTGCTTTCTCATGGGACAGCTGAACATGACTTGCTCAATCCAGTATGCACAAGACCGAGGAACTATTTAACAAAAATCTTGTGAGAATTGAAGTTTTACACACTTTTTCTCTGACTCACTTGGAGTCAAGAAGAAATTATTTTTATTTCCATTTCTTTTTTTTGAAAATATGTAGGCTAAAGATCTGTTGATGATACTCACTTCAGTATACCAATAGATAGTTTTAGTTCTACAGCTACTGTTTACCTCTGCTTTCCCCTCCCTAGCCAATCTCCCCCCCTCCAGGCATTTCCTTCCTAAACTATTACTGTGCAAATCTCTAACTAAGCAATTGGATCAATATTTGTTGATTTGTAAATTTCTGACATTGTGTTAATTTTTTTTCTCTATATACTTATTTTATGGTTAGTATACAAATACAATTAACTACTGACTCAAATAGTGTCTGGTAATTACACTTTCTTGCACAACATTTTGCCAAGGGCATTGCAGGAGCAGCAAAACTGAACAAAAAAAAAAGAATCAACAAACCATAATCCAGAACATCAGAGATTCTATATCAATCATCTGGAACTAGGCCAGCCTAATCTCTCCCTATCCTGAAGCTCAGGGAAATTTGCAGAAGAGGGGGCAGTAAGATTGTAAGAGCACAAGGATGGGAGGAGCAATGATATGCAAGATACTCCACACAAGTTAGGGCCGAAGCAATCATATTTGGACTTTACATGCCCTGCGCAATGTCCAACACACTATTGACCTCACAAAGTCTAGCATCTGCTAAAGGCACTAGGATCCTGGGAGGCAAGGGATTGACAGCCACAGTAGTGTTCCTATGCTATGTTCCGACACAGGAAAGGGTTCTGGGAAATGCCACTGGGTCCTTGCACCTCATCGGAGAGGAGGACCCAGAGGAGAGTTTGGTATAAACATTAAAGGATGCTCTGGGGATGGGAGGGGGAGGCACTGGGGGATGGGGAGGAAAGGGGGAGGGGAGGGGGATACAGGGGGATAGGGGGTGGGAGGGAAGGGGGGAAAGGTGTACCTGTTAAGTTTGTATGAGTGGAAAAAAAAAGAAATAATCATTGCCCTTTTATGCTTTGCTTCCTGTTTTATTTGTACAAATTCTATTTATTTATTTATTTATCTATTTACTTATTAGTTTTAGAAGCATATTGAGTACTAACCCTCTCAGACACCCCCGACACATACACCTTACTCAGAACCTCTGCGCAACTGTGTGTTTGGGAAGACTCCACTCTTCCAGGAAATAGCCTAGTATTTTGCTGGTCATCTTTCCTGAATCCTGTCAGTACCTCTTTGAGAAAAGGTGACAAGAAGGTTTATTTTAGACTCTGTATTTCAAAATGGTTTGTTTCTATCCTCACGGCTGATTTCGTGGTTTGGCTAGACATAGAATTCCAATTTGAAAAAAAAATTCCTTTCTTTTTCCATACTTGGATGTCACTTGCTCTATAATTTTTAGGCTTCTAGGGTCCCTTTGAAAATATGTTGTGTTATTCCAATTTTTGAGTGTTTGTATAGCGTCCGTGTGTTTTCTTACTGAAATATGTGAAACTGTCTCGTGGCCTTCACTAAATGGACATCTCTTGCCTGAGGTCTGGGATGGGGTTCTTGCCACCATCTGTTTTGTTCAAACCTCAGATCACCTAGAAAAACAGACCTTTAGTTCTGGGATTTTTTTTTTTGCGTGTAATTTTGTTCCCCACAAATTTTCCCTTAGTATCCCCCTCCCATTCTTTCATCTTACAAGTGAAATTCAGTCTAACTCCCCTTACCTTCTCTCCCTACCTCCAATCTTTTCTTTTACTTTCTGGGGAATGTCCCCAGCTTTATCTCTAACTCTCCAGGTAAATTTTAGATTTTATTTGTGTATTTTTAATTTAGAAAGCTTTCTTTCTTATTTTCCAATTGCTTCTCTACAAAGAGCTTCCTAGGGACCAGTGAACAACTCAGTGGGTAAAGATCCTGCTCATAAACCTGGGGACCCGAGTTTGACTCCCAGAAGTCCAAGCCCACATGGTGACAGGACGGAACTGACTTCCAAAAGCCAAAAGCAGTTGTCCTCTGACCTACATCTCTGCACCATGGCTTACATGTATTCCTCCATCTTTCCCTCCATATAAATGAACAAGTAAAAATTTTAAAAAGAGAGCTTCCCGTTGTTTTATGGATCAAAACATCTTAATTCTCTGAGGGTACTGAAAATTTTTTCTAGCCTTTGAATTATCTGTTTCTTTTAAATCATTTTCGTTTAAAAATTTTGGTAAGTTCTCTGTCTTTTTTTTTACTTTGTATCCTTTCTTCAATGACTGGTTGGTCACCCTTGGATTTTCTGATCATGTCAAAGAGTAGCTAACTAAAAGCTGTCTCAAAGTTCTGTAAGCATATGTGAGAACTGACTTTTCAGTAATAATGAGCATTGGTATTACAGTGATTGGTAGGAACTTATACATTTTATTGGGGTTTTATGAACCCAGAAACATCTGTAAAGTTTGTTGCAGTTCATCTGCATGGTTGCTGATAAATGACCATCAAACGACTTAAGGGAACAAGGGATTTATTCTCTTACGATTATTGGTTACAGTTCTCAGTCCAGCTTGACGGGAGAGCTTGAGGGTCGAGGGAACTAGGCACATTATCCTTACATAATGGCTGAGAGGGACGATCCTTACTTGCCAGACCAGCATGTCTGGCCAAGAGTACACAAGGATACCAACTCTCAACCAGCTCTCCGTGATTTGTTCCAGGGAATAATCCCACCCACCATGGACTGGATCTGCCCCATCAACTAGACAATCTCCTTCAGCTTTGCTTTGGGCTTAACTCAACTACTAATTCTCCACAAATGTGCCCAGAGCTCAAACCCTCAACTGTGAAGTTGACACCTATGCCTAACCATGACAGAGCTCTTGCTAGGACCAGTGGTCTTCTTCAGAGAAGCCCCCCCTCCTGGTTTCTAGCTCAGACCACTTATGGAGCGTGCAAGGGTATGATATATACCTGGTAGAATTTTCAGAACAAAGTAGCAGAAAGTGAGTGTGTGTGTGCGTGCGTGCGCGTGCGTGCGTGTGTGTGTGTCTGTGTGTGTGTTTTCAAAGTTCCATTAGCAGACTCATCCAATCCTGCCTTGCATAGTCTGTTTCCTGCTCTGTGCTGCCTGGTGCCGCCCTCCCCCAAGCCTATGTGGGAGGACGATCACTTCTCTGCATGGGATGATGAAGGGGAGGAGCCCTTGCTAATACTGCCCAGCGGACATACCTGTCTTCAGCTTCCCTCTGCTCAGCCCCACACTCCCTCTGCCTCCCATGACCAGCCCTTTCGGCCACATGGGGCAACATTTGCCCACTTCAAGTCCACTGTCCCTTTGGCAGGCGCTTGGTTTCCTAGTCCTCAGCTCTGCTCATTCACACATCTGCTTTCCATCTTCCGGCACTGCTAACATCTGTTTCCTGCTGGCATGACCCTCCTGTTCTCTCTGTCTCCGTCTGTCTTCTCATTCCTCTGCTCTTATTTTCATGGGTTTGGAGAGAGACAGATGTGTGCTGAATCTGCCAGGTTGAGCAGGAAATTCCTCCGCAAATCACTCTAAGGAGTCTTGACAGTCACCGGCTCCTTCAGTGCGGATGATTTCCCACTGTGGGTTATTTGCAAAGGTTTCTTGTCATCAAGCTCAATTTCGTTTACAAAACACAAGAACTTAAGTTGAATGTAGCTGGAGTCCGGTTTGTAGCTGGGTGTGTTTGTTTTTAAATGACTTCTAATGTTATAATAAATTGGTGTTTTAGTTGAACAAGCCATTTTGTGTAATTTTGTCCTTTAAACTGCCATGCAAAACAACTTCTAGCTGCTTATGTTCTGTAATAAACCTTTCCTGGGTTGGATCTCGGCTAGCCAAGATCTGGGTAAAGTTTAGAGCTTGGCTAGGCTGCACTGAATGTTCTTTATGTAGCATGTAGATTTACATGCAATTCTAACTCAAGAAAGATAAGCTGGCATTAGTGGCTTTTAAACCCATTTAACAAGTGTGTTAATTATAAACGAGGCTGCTTATTCAGTAAAGCAAACGTGTTTCCCAACCACACACGTATAGAACCTCTGTGAATGGCAAAGATGTGGGCATGCGTATGACAGTGGCAGATTCGCCACACGGTAAGGAGTCTTGATACTGACCAGCTCTGGGCTGTCAGGGTAGGGACACAGAAGGGTTCGTGGGCTCACGGAGACTTCCCTGTCATTGTCTCTCCAGGTGCCCCATTTCAAAGATCTCAGCATCCTCACGCTACCTCCTGCCGCCACTTCCACTTGGGCCCCCCGCAGCCGCAGCAGCTCGCCCCGGACTTCCCGCTGGCCCATCCCGTGCAGTCGCAGCCGGGCCTCAGCGCCCACATGGCCCCGGCCCACCAGCACAGCGGCGCCCTGCACCAGTCGCTGACCCCGCTGCCTACCCTGCAGTTCCAGGACGTCACAGGTCCCTCCTTCCTACCTCAGGCCCTGCACCAGCAATACCTCCTGCAGCAGCAGCTCTTGGAAGCTCAGCACCGCAGGCTTGTCTCGCACCCCAGGTCAGCTGCGGGCGAGGAAGGAGGGGGGCCAGAGGCTGGGACTCTGCTTGGCTTCTGTTAGCCAAGCTTGGCTGCAGTCACAAAATGGCTTTGCGGGGAGATGGCTTTTGCCTGTTAGTGGCATGACATTCATTTCAAGTGGGAACCTCGTGTGACCCCTCAGGTCAACCAGGTGTGAATGCTCAGGGACTGGATGGCAGTGGTCAGCCGTACTTACGGTGGATTTTTGGAGTATGGGAGGAGGTACTAGTAACCTCTCAAAGCCCCTTTGCCTTACCACAGCCTGATCCAGAAGCCCTCAAACCGTAAAGAATACCAGAGAAATGGCTGGCTCCATCTCACCCTCCAAGAGGCCAAGAGCTAATCAGAAGCTAGAGCTGGAGACATTAGGCGGTACACCCATGAAGCAAATAGTAACAGTAGACGGCATTAATTGTTGCAGATATTCTGCACGTTGCTGATAAATTTACAACCAAATGGCCCAAGGAAACAAGGGGTTTTATTTTGACTCAGGATTCTTGGTTACAGTTCCTTGTCCAGCTTGGCAGAAGAACTCATAGCAATACCAGGAGTTGAAAGAACTGGCCACACTATATATACACAGGACCACTGAGAAAGAGGCGATTCTCTCCTGCTAGACCTGTGTGTCTGGCCAAGCATACAGAAGAATGCCAAACTTTCTTAAGCAGCTCCCTCCATTTTATTCACCATGCTTAGAGGATGATTCCCACCCACCATGGGCTCAGCCTTCTCCATCAATCAGACAATATCCTGCAGGTTTGCTCAGGGCTACACTTAATTGCAATTCTTTACAAATGTGCCCAGAGCAAAAGCCTTTCATTGCCAAGTTGACACCAGTAGCTATCTACCACACTAACTAAATGGTTCTGAAGTCAGGATATGTCTCTTAGCCCCAAGTGTCATGGAAAAGAACCGGGCAAGCCTAATGATTCTTAGTGGTTTTGACTTTGAGCTCCTTTTATATTCTTAAAAGTTAATGAGTACAGAGAATTCCTTGTATAGATTAGCCCACTGAGGTTAATGACATAGATTGCCTCAAAGGGGACAAGAGATAGTTTATTCCGGAGCCAAATATGATCGCCAGTGGCTTGGGAACACATCTTAAGCTCCACATTCCAACATTCCAACATGGCAGCAGTTTTCTGGCTTTGTTTTTATAATTCAAAAAAAAAAAAAGAAAGTCAGAAAGCAAGACACTTTTCAATCATTGGCGGGTGCATCAGGTACGCAGGTCTCAGCAAGTGGGGAAACCTCTGGCTGGGGCCCTGGCTGCTATTTGGCGACATTCTTAGTGTTAAGTTGCTGGTAGGTAGGGACCTGTTCATGTATTCCAAAAGGGCTTACCTCACAGTCACAAGGATTTGAACAATGAACAACTATTAAGGGGGCTAAATAGTTTACTTCTGGATTTGTGATATCCCAGATCTCTACAATCTTGAAGTGCTAATGAAGCTTATTTCTGAGAATCTTTGTTCACAAAGTTCATCACATTAGAAAATTTAAAGTATGCGTTAATTAATCAAAATAGCAATAACATGCTCCTTATGCTAAACCTATAAAATATAATAAGTTACTATATCAACTGGCTGAGGGTCACGTTTTAAAATGATTTGCAAGTCTCTGTAGTACACATAGCGTGCATATGCAGTACACCAGTGTGTCTGCCTCTTCACCGAATCTTGCAGAATCCCAAGTCTCATCGTTTCTGAAAAACTAGTTCACCTTGCAGGAGAATAAAGGTTGCAAAGTGTTGCAGTTCACCTGCATGGTTGCTGATAAATCACTATCAAATGACTTAAGGGAATAAGAGGTTTATTCTCTTAGGATAGACTGCTTACAGTTTGTTGTCCAGTTGACAGGAAAGCACACACCAACACCAGGGCTGAGGGGACTGGCCACACCATCTCCACGCAGCAGTTGAGAGAGGGACAATCCTTACTTGCCAGACCAGCATCTCTGGCCAAGTAGGTTGACAACTTTCTCAATCAGCAGTCTATATTTTATTCCAGGGCCTAGTCCCACCCACCATGGGCTGGGTCTTCCTCATCAGCTAGACAATCTCCTACAGGTTTGCTCTGGGCTTCACTCAACCAATAATTGTCTACAAATGTTCCCAGAGCTCAAACCCTCAACTGTCAAGTGGACACCTGTGACTAACTACAACAGAAAGGAAAATAGTTTTTTGTTTTCCTTTTGAACTTCCGAAAATGTTTCAGGGACTCCCAAATGTGCTTGGAGCACTTCGAGATCGCTAGATGGCAGTGAGATCACCACAAGATCAGTGACCAGAGGTGGGGCGACTGGGGCAGCAGTTGGGTATTGTGGAAGGTCAGAGGAGAGAGGCCCATGATCTGGGGTGTTCAAGGGTACATCCCTGGGCCTTCAAACTGGGGAAGACATGGAGAAAGGCTGCGGGAAGAATGGCGGGAGAAGGGTGAATGATAGGCAGTTTCTGCTCAGCTTGGAAGTTGCTTGGAGTTGGGAACTACAGTGTCTGTAGGGCTACCAGAGTGGGACATCCTCCTGTTGGCAGGAATCACACAGAATTCCTGGGAGCAGGACTGGCTGTGGCAGCCCCTCATGCCACGGTCCTCTCCTTCTTTTCTTCTGCAGGCGGAGTCAGGAGCGAGTGTCTGTCCATCCCCACCGCCTCCACCCCAGCTTTGACTTCAGCCACCAACTGCAGACACCTCAGCCCAGGTATTTGGCTGAGGGAACTGACTGGTGAGTGTCTGGATGCTGGGGAGAGGAAAAAGGAGGGAGGGCTTCCTAGATGTGTGAGCTTTCAGTTTTCTCTACTTTGAAAGATGCGGGAATTGGCCCTCAGGCCCGACAACCACCCACAGAACCAGATGGCCAAACCTGGTTCTAGAAGTTAGCTCGGTGTAACTGGGTACTGCCCCCTGCTCAGTCCGTACCTCAGGGATCAAATCCTGACAGGAAGGAAGGAGACAGGCTGAAACACACTTCCAAAGTTCAGTGTTTTCTGTGACCCAACGGACCCTTGGGAGGAAGACAAAAATAAGATTTCAGAGGAGCTAGGGGAAGAGGAAGGATGTTGTTGCATCTGTTAGGCAGGTGACCCTTGGAAAGTTTTTCTACTTCCTATACCAGGACAAAGGTGTGGTCCTGGCATGCAGGAACTGCTTTGCTTTGCATAATGGGTCATGTTCAGCTCTCCAGTTATAGAAGAGAGCTGATCTCGAGTAGGGTCAGACAAGAACCCTCAAATACTTGAAAAAAAAAGACAACTCGCTGAATATTTAGAGGTGAAGGACGTCATGCAATAAATGATGCTCCAACAGTCCAGTAAAAAATAAAGTCTCTCTTGAGCTATAGAGGATGCCAATATAGGCATAAATATCTACAGAATTTTATATATGCATATGTTTATGTGTATACACGTAAGAGAGAGAGAGAGACAGACAGAGAACTGTAGTAAAATGATAAAATGGTAACATTTGGGGAATCTAGGTGAAGTTTATCCAGGAATTCTTTTTGTTGTTCTTACACTTCATATAAAAAACATAATTTTGAAGAAAATGGAGAACCTCTCAGTGGAAAAGGAGGGACTGTTCTCAAGTATCAGTGCACCGTGGTATCCTGAGCCATGAGGCCAGGCAGGCTGGCTTCATCCAGGTGAGAATCTCTTTCACCGACAAGCGGGTAATTCCGTTCCGTCAAGTGCTTCCTGGGCCTCTAGAGGCTTGAGCATGCTCTGTGGCCTCGGTCGTCTGCACATCCTCAGGTACTCTCTGTTTCAAAAGAACAATCTCTCCAAAGATGGATTGAGCTACCGCCAACGTAGGCTCAGCCTTTTTCTAATGAGCAGATTCAAATTAGGAAGATTTAATTACAGTTTGGATTGAATTCTGTCCCTCAGCAATCAAGTCAATTCTGTTTGATTCAGTTCAGTACATGTGGAGCACCCAGGGCCCTGGCATGCGGCTGAATGATTGAATACAGTCACAGGGTCCAGCAAGGGAGGTGCGGACTGTCCTGGAGAGAGGTCAGGGGGGGGAGCACGGGTGCTGGGCCCGTCTGCAGTTTTCCTCATCCATCCAAACCTCTCTTTCTTTCCATCCAGCCCACATCCCCAAGGATTCTGAGCAATGTAAAGAATGAAGGTGGGAGGCTGGCCTGTGTTCTGGACTCCTACAGGAGCTTTCCACTGAGCTATGCCGCCTGTCCTTTCTCCACCTGAGTGACAGCTTCTCCTCTACTATAATGAGTTAGCTGTAGCAAGGACGGGCACAGAGGCTTCATCTGCCAAGAGACTGAGCCTGGTAATACAGAGGCTCTGTTCACCCTCTGCCAGGAACCCTTAGTGGGTGCCCACATGCATGTGGTGCCTCTGTAGCAGCCCCTCCCTCTTTCCTCTAGACAACTGTCAGAAATCCCTGAATTCTGCTCTAGGTCATTCTATCGGCCCCTGTTTTTCTTTTCTTTATTCTTTGAAATCTCCATACCCAAGCAAAATGAATCTAGGTGTCTTCGCTTCCCGCTCCTCTCCCTCCTTTCCCTTCACTTCTCCCTTCCAACCATCTCCCTGTGGACCCATGGTCCATGATGCTTCATTCTGGACAGCTGTACTAGCAAGTTCCTGGGCATTCACGGTGTTATAAGCAGCCAGCCTACAAGTGGAGAAGCTCCCCTTCTCTTGTCCGGTACCTGCCCCAAAGATTCTCTCTGGGTGGAGCTGATCCTCTTGAGATCTCATTGGTCCACGAGGAAATGCTGCCATGTCAGTCATTGTGTAGATTGGTGGAGGTAGACATTGACGCAGTAAGCTCCTGCTGCAGCAGCGCTGCTGTGACTGGAGGATCTTGACAGGCAGTACCCGTCCCCACCTGTGGGTTTTGCAATGTTACTGGCCTCTCTTTCGTGAGACTCCCTGAGCCTTGGTAGGTGACTTTGATGTCCCGTTTAGAGCTGAGCACTCCAGAGTCCTTTCTGCTCTGCACTCCAGTCAGCCGTGGTTCTCCGTATTACTTCCCTTTTATTGCAGCAGGATACTTCTTGGTTGAGTGCTGAGAGCTGCTCCCTTCCAAGGACATGAAAAGTGTTTAGATAACAGTTTACCCTCAAGTATTTATAATTGACACTAAGACATCTGTTCCTATCTAGTGTCTACCGTCTCCTCTTCTACTAGTATTTGGATGGATTTACAGTATCAGGCATGTATTCCTTGCCATTAAGTGGGGCTTCAAAGCCATTCAGACAGCAATAGGTTACCCCAATTGTTATCTATTGAATTCTTCTTGCCAGAGCTGTTGCTATTGTAGCTGCAAATTTCATAGCCATGAATGAGGCCATTGATCTTGCTTCCCAAGTAGCCCATATTTTTGTTCCTCCACTTCCTTCTGTGTCTTATCTCTTCTTCCCTACCCTTTAAAATTTTCCTTCCATAATTGCCTTTTTCACCCTTTTAATGCGCCCCCACATTGTGTTCTTTTGCTTCTACTCTTGTAGGTTCTTCCCCTATTCCCTATCTCCCCACCCCACCCTAGCTAATGTTCCTTTACAGTTTTTCAGTCCCAGGTTGAGGCTGCCTTGGCATTTCCTTCTTACTTTGGCCTTGGTGTGTGTGTGTGTGTGTGTGTGTGTGTGTGTGTGTACAGGTGCATGTGCTTATATGTGTTCATATGTGTGGAGACGGAAAGTTGACGTTAGGTGTTTTCTTTAATCATGCTGTACTTTTATTATTAAGAAAGGTTCTCTCAATTGAAGCCACAACTCTCTAGTAGGCTAGCCTAGCCAACTTGCTCCAGAGGTTCCCTTGTTTTTGCCTCCAGAGAGCTAGGATTATAGGAAGTTGCCATACCTGTCTGGCCCTCATGCTTGCAAGGCAAATGCTTTATCCACTGAGTGATCTCCCCAACCCTACTTTGGGATAATGCAGTGGTTCCAATTAGACATTCTGGCCCGAGAGTGGGCGGGATCTGTAAGCCTTGGGAATAAATCCCAAATATCCTTTGTCTACTCATCTCTGAACACCTGCCCCTGAACTTGAACCACAGTCTCATAGTCTCTATCTTTGTCACACCCTGTTGCAGTTCACTGCATGGTTGCTGATAAAAATTATAATAAAACTGCTTAAGGGAACAAGGGGTTTTTTCTCTTACGATTGTCTGGTTACGGTTCTTAGTCTGACTTGGCAGGAGAGCATGCACCCTCACCAAAGGGACGAGGGAACTGACCATGCTATATCCACGTAACAACTGAGAGAGGGACAGTCCTTACTTGCCAGACCAGCATGTCTGGCCAAGTGAACACACAGACGCCAACTTCCTCAAACAGTTCTCTGTATTTTATTCACCTGTCCAGGGTCTAGTTCTGCTTCACCATGGGTTGAGCCTTCTCCCTCAACTAAACAAATCTCCTGCAGGTTTGCTCTGGGCTTAACTCAACTATTAATTATCTACAAATGTGCCCAGAGCTCAAACCCTCAATCATCAGGTGGACACCCATACCTAACTATGACATACCCTGATTCAGGTCTCTAACTATGACATACCCTGATTCAGGTCTCTAACTTGACATATCCTGATTCAGTTCTCTAACTATGACATACCCCGATTCAGTTCTGGCTTCTCATTTCCGACTCTGACCTCGGTGGACTGGACCAGCTCTGTCTAGGCAGAGTTCTGCAGACACTTGGAACCTGGGAGCAGAGTGTGATGGAGGTTGAGGGCCTTCTGTCCTTTCCCCCAGGCAGTCCTGCTTCCACCAAGTCCCCAGAGCTCCAGAGGCGCCAAAGATGATGCTGGTGCCTTCAGGGACAGATTCCTAGGAAGGACTCAAGAGTCTTCACAGCAACCAGGCTACATCATGTTTTTACACAAATCGATGGTGAGAAATAAGGTTGGGTTTGATGTTTATACTTAAATGAAAAGAATTGCACAGGAGAAACAAGGTCCACAAGAAATCTTCAAAACTCAGTGGTCACAGGTTGAAAGGGATGGATACTGCTTTTCTAGGAAATGCCTCCAGGATCAAGTACCATCCAGACTTATTAAGGATCCATGATCCTGCATCCCTGGCTGAACCAGTGATCCTGAATTCAGGAGGGACTTTTCTGGTGCCCTCCTCCTCCTCTTCCTCCTTTCTTTCTTTTCTTCCTTCTCCTTCTCTATAACTTTTTAAAGTGGAACTTTAGGTCATAATTGATCTTTTTCTTTAAAAAAATAAATAATTTTACTTATTTGGGAACATGCATGTGGAGGCCAAAAGACAACATTTTTAGAAGTCTATTCTCTCCTACCATGTGGGCTCTGGGGATGGAACTCAGGTTGTTAAGTTTGCATTCAGGTACTGTGCCATTTCGCTGGCCCACTTTCTTTTTTTCAAACATAAGCATATAAAGCTGTGGATTTCTCTTTTAAGAACCTAGAATTTTAAAAATTTGCGTTATGACTAATTTTGACCCTGATTTGTTTAGAACTGTATTATTTAATTTTTGAATATTTGGGATTTTCTAATATTGACTTCTAATTTAATACCAATGTGATCTGAAAGCATTCTTTGTGTAATTCCAATGCTTTTAAATTTCTGAAGAGTTGCTTCATGGTTCAGTAGGTGTTCTAAGTAAGTGTCATATATGTATTTAAAAGACGTTCATTCTGTTCCATCAAGTGTAGTGCTCAGATATCGTGATCAGATCATGCTGGTTAGTAGCACTGTTCACGACTTCTAAGGTACCTATTTCTTTCTTTTTTTTTAATGCATGTTGGTGTGTCCAAGAGGGCACTTGAGTGTGTGTGTCTGTGGAGGCCCAAGAGCACACTGGTACTCATCCTGGATTGCTCTACCTCCCTATTGCTTTGCTCTGGGGTTTCACAGGCTCTGCCTTCCAGAGCTAGAAATGCGGGGTGCCACCACATCCAATCAATGTTTTTACGTGGGATCTGGGGACCTGACGCTTTTTTCGTCACACACTTTTTGCTTGTGAGGCATAAGCTTTAACCCTGAGCCATATCTCCATCCCCTGGATGTTTTTACTTGTACTGTGAAGGATGAAGATTGATGTCTACAATTATAATTATGTATTTGCTTCTTTGAGCTCTGTTAGTCAGCTTCTTTTGATTTATAAATATTAAGATATACACGGACATATATTTACTCCCTACATATTAGGATATACATGAGAATTTTGATGCTTTCAAAGTGAATTGATCCTTTAATCATATTGTCCCTTAGTATGAAGTATGTTTTGTTTCATATTAACAAAGCCCTCCAGCTTTCTTCCAAACAGTACTTACTCTTTCCTTTTTTCCTTTTAATTCATGTCTTCATATTTAGAATGTCCTTAAAGGTAGACAGCATATAATTGGTTATTGCATTCCAGATGAAAATCTCTGCTTGGTAATAGGCCATATGGACCTTTATATTTAATGTAATTATCTACTTGTTTAGCATTAAATCTACTCTTAGGCCTTGTGTTCATTTCGCCTTCTCTTTTTAATATCTTTTGTCTGTTGTGTGCCTTAGTTTGGATTAGTTGACTGTTTTCTTAGGAATAAATTTTTGCTTCATAGTACTATTTTGTTTTATGAATGCACTTAGTCTACGAGTATGTTTACTATCTCTCTAACTCTAAAATGGAATTATGCTATAAAGTATAATGGAAAACTCTTATAGCAGTATATGTCTATTTCCCCTTTCCTATTCTATTTTTGTAGGTTTTACACATATACATGTAAATGTGTTATAATCACCACACTACATTGCTATAATTTTTGCTTTAAACCAGAGTTCTGGCAAACTGTGACCTACATGTCAAATCTGGCCCTCTTTGTGCTTTATCTTAAGGTTTTGTTGGAACATAGTCAGCCACACATATTTGTTTATAAAGGGCTAGTTTTGAACATTGGAGTAGTTGTGATAGTTATGATTCTTGAAACCCAAAATCTTTATTATCTGATATTTTACATGAAATGATCATTAGTTTCTGCTTTAAATAATCAAATTTCAAAGCAACAATTAATGGAGACTTATCTTTTATATTTCCTATATAATGAGCATCTTGGACACTCTTTGTTCCTGTGCATAGATAGTTTTGATCTGGCATTGTCTACTTCTGTCTGGAGAACTCCCTTTTGTATTTCTGGTCAGTTGTATCCTCTCAATTTTTGTTTGTCTGAAAGAATCTTATTTCACCTTCACTTTGAAAGTTGTTGCTAGGTGTAGATTTCTAGGCTGACAATTTTTTTTTTTTTTAGTACTTTAAAAATGTCATTCCTTTGACTTCTAGTTTTCTTTGTGTCTAGTGGAAAATTGATTATTTCTAGCCACATTTTGTGGGTCTATTTTTCCCTTGGGGCTGGTTTTCAAATTCTGTCTTTAGTAATATTTTCTGGGAATTTATTATGTATCTTGAGGTGATTTTCACTTTATAGTTCTTCTTAGGACTTGTTGAGGGGTTTGAATCTATGGGTTTATGTTTTTCACCCAACTTGGAAATTTTTCAGCAAGGGAGCAAGACTTCTGAAATCTTTTCCACTATCCACCACACTGGGTTACAGCTGAGCCATTCCTGCCCCTCCTTTTTAAATGCGAGCTGGGACCAGAACTCAGCTCCTCCTGCTTGTTTGGCAAGTGCTCTTACCTAGCACCACATCTCTCTAGTCTTCAACATTTTTTGGAAACATTTTTTTTCCTTTCCCTTATATGACATCTTCTCCCTTTGAGTCTTTACTTAACCATATGGCCAGTCACTCAGTATTGTCATTGAGACCTCAAGTCCTTCTCTTTTTTTTGGTTTGTATCCTTCGTGTACATTGTTTTTACTGCTGCTTTTATGTCACTGATCTTGATCTGCCACTGGTAATCCAGTTTCACTTTAGACATTGTATTTTTGTCTCTTGAAGTTCCATTTAGGCTATTTTAAAAATGTCTTCTTTTTATCCTCCCTATGTTTGTTCTTATCTACATACCTGAATAATTAAAATAACTATTTAGCATTTTTGCTCATTCCACTATCTCTGTCACTTTTGTATCTTAGGATTATTTTGTTGCCTGATTTTTGACTTGATTTGATTTTTTGTTAGATTGGACTTTGATGGGGTAAGCAACATTTGCAGATCTGTATGAGCCTTTAGAAGTTTGCTAAGTTTTACTTCAGCAGGTCTCAAATATCCCTAAGTTAGAAAGTGCTCTAGATCTGCCCAAATAAAGGCCCTTCTGGGGTCTATTGATCAACAAGAATTCCTACTGGGACTCAGAATTCAGACACTCCGCAACCCTAAGTGACTTCTGAGAACTTCTCCGTGTCTACTTTGTGCTTAACCTTGTGGGATCTCATCCTTCAAATGTGTATGACAGCATTCAGTAAAGACCATATCCATATTCCAGAGCTCTCATCCCACACACCTTCTTCCTCTTCAAAACACTGAACCACAATGTCAGAGACCTCAGTGTCCTGTAATAACATTTCTCTGATACTCCATCCGCTGAGACCACTACACTCTGCCTAGAGCCCCATCCACATCTTGTTTTGGATGCACCTTCTTAGGAAAGGTAAGGGCGGTAGTAAGCCTAACTCATTTGTTCTCCTTCTCCCTGGTCACTGCTTGGCACAGCTTGTTGGGCAATGCTTGAAAGCAGATATTTCATATACTTTCTCCAGATTTCTGATAGTTTGCAATGGGCAAGTTATTATGCCAACACACATCTGGAGTAGAAATTTCGTTATTCTCTCTCTCTTTCTGATTTTATTAAAGAAACCAGGCTTTTCTTACTTCTTCCCGTTGTCTGAATTTTGCTGTTGTTCAACAACACTGTCACTTAAGATATTCCTCAGGGGCTGGAGAGGTGGCTCAGGGGTTAAGCCTCCGCCTTGTGGGCGGAAGGTCCTGAGTTCGGATCCCAGATCCCACGTATAGTCGCCGGGCGGAAGTGGGGGCGGCCTGCGCTTCTGGTCCTGGTAGGGCGGAGCCTGTGAATCCCAGGGCAGAGTAAAAAAAGGAGGAGGTAGAAGGGGTCCATGGTAGTTCCCGAATTTGTCCGTGGTTCTACACACACATACATACACACACACGCACACACGCATACATTGCACAATTGAATTAAAAAAAAAGATATTCCTCAAAGGTAGAGCATGGTATGCTTGTAAGTTCAGCATTTGGGAAGCTGAGGCAGGGGGATTGCTAGTGCCTTCTGGCTTGGGCTACAAAGCAAAATTTTGTTTAAAAAATCATTAAAAACGTTTTCTGGGTCTTAGATTGAAGTTTCAGGAGATTCTAGTCCAACTTTTGATTCTTAACAGACTCTTCAGAGGTGCTGTGTCTTTTATTAGAAAGTACTCCATGCCTGGTTTTCTGCCCTTTTGTGATGTTAGCAGCAGTTGATGATCTTTGCCTCGGTTCTTTATTTCTTTGGAAGATGCAAAATTGTGATAAGTACTTTGACTCTTTATTCATTTATTCCTTGGAAAACTTTTCATTAAGAGAACTCTGCCTTCATTAGCTAGTTGGTTACGCTGAAGTATGCTAATTAAGGACAGACAAGTTAGAGGCTTGGATGTTATTCTTATTTACCAGCTTTTTAAGTGAAGAGTTGTTTTCCTGACATCCTCCAAAAAGAAGTCTTCTTCAGCCTCATTTCTGACTTGTGGGTTTAAACCTACTTCATGTGGCAGATGTGAGCGCTGGGCACTTGTTTCCAGGAGGTTTCTGGGACTTGGGCTTCTCCAGCTCCCTCACCCAACAATCTCCGTTTGGCTACAGCAGAGCTGACCCTGATTCTGTCGCGTGTGTGAGTGCCCCTGTGTAACCTGACGGTGCAGTACCCCATCACATGGCTCATAAGGCTGTGTCCCCACAGGGATCTCAGTGTGGACGCCGGCTTGAGCCCCGCTCAGTTCCAGGTGCGGCCCATCCCTCAGCACTATCAGCATTACCTAGCGACGCCTCGAATGCACCACTTCCCCAGAAACTCCTCTTCCACGCAGATGGTGAGTGGCAGGGCCCCACGGGGGAATGGAGTCCCTTGCTGCCCACTGAGTACTAGTGTTGAGGTGAGGCTGTGGGTCCCCTATGTCTGAGCTCAGCCCGAGTCCTGGATTCCAGGTAGACCAATTGCTACCATCTGCTGTCAGCCCCAGATCTTACTCTGCCTTGGTGAGGATAAAAGGCAGACACTGAGCCAGAAGCCAGCACTCATGAAGGGTATTGCAATGGAAGAGGCAGTGTGACAATGTGGGGGAAATGTTCAGCACTGGAAGACTCTGTCCTGGGGCTGGGGAGGTGGCCCAGCTGACAAAGTGCTGGCTGCAGAATGAGGACCTGAGTTCCATCCTTACTATCCATGCAAAAAAGCTCAGTATGTGGGGAAGTAAAGGAGAATGCTTGTTCAATGGTATAGCCACTCATCTCGAATGCTTTCTGGAATATGAATCAGGTCAGGCAGAGGTCATCACAAACTAGAGGACACACAATGGGCTGCACAGGCAAAAAGATCTGAAAATAGGAGGGGAGATGAAGGGTTGCGAGGGGAAAAGAAGAAGGGATGGGATTTAGAATTAAGGGCTGAAAATGTTGTATTATATATACAACATTAAAAAATAGAGATAATTGAAAAGAAAAATAAACTCAGCATGGTGGTGTGTACTCATAATCCTAGACACTGGGAGGCAGGCGGATCTCTGGAACTCCATGGCTAGCTTAATATGTGGACCACAGGAGAAAGCCCTGTTTCAAAAAAAATCAAGGTAGAGGGGTTGGAGAGATGGCTCAGAGATTAAGCTTCTGCCTCACAAACAGAAGGACCTCAGTTTGGATCCCAGAGCCCACATAAAAATGCTGGGTAGAAGTAGCATCCACCTGTACTTCTGACCCTGGAAACCCCAGAGCAAAGCAAAAAGGAGATAGAGCAATCCGGGATGAGTCCCAAAGTCACCCTTGGGCCTCCACAGGCACAGACAGTGTTCCCCCAGCCCAGTCTCATACACATATGCTGCACACATGAAAAAAAGAAAAAGAAAGAAAAAAAATCAAGGTAGAGAGTGTTTGAGGAACAACCCTTGGCTTCTATAGGCACAGGTACATGTGTGCACATGTGCGTGTACACACACACACACACACACACACACACACACACACACACACACACGAGATTCTGGCCTTATCCGCTTTACTTTCTTGCTGGGGTATTTCTGGGCGTGGTTTCATTAATTCGTGAGATAGGAATGCAGATGAAATGCCGTCCTTCCCCATGTCACAAAGCTGGTGAGAGGGTTAGACGAGATCCCCCAGGGGGCCCTGGGGCCTGGTCCGTAGATCCCCAGGGGCAGGCTTTCTTGGGATGATAGAATCCTGGACACATCAGAGGGAACGGGTCAGGTTTGGGGTTGCAAACTTCACAGAATGAAAATGAAGACGTATTGAAAGTCCTACTTCTAGGTTGCTTTCTGTCGTCGCGCCGCTGCAATGTTGCTCCCATGGAACCTCTGGTTAGCTCCTCAGGGTAACAATGAGCTTGACCAGGAGTCCTGAAGTGCTGACTCCATGACTTGGATTTGAAGCACCATGAACTGGGAATAAAAGGATGGGTATTTGCTGAGCACTGATGACGCGCCAGGCTCAGTAACGAGCACTTTTCAGGGCTTTTTCTTCCGTCCTGTGTGGCCCCACATTGTTGGCACTCCTATTTTACAAGCCAGAGGTTAAGTAAATGCAGTGAGTAGGTAGAAGAGCATGGTGGGAGCTGGTACCTCTGGCACTAGGTCAGGGTTAGGGAAGGGGAGCAAGGCAGGGTGAGAAAGTTCAGGGTCCGAGTCTGTCTTTAAAATATTGCTATTTTGCTTGGCATGGACTTAGCTGGCAATCATCTGGACTTAAAGATACAGTATTACAACACGACTTGCCTGATCCCTGACTCTCTGAGGTCTCACTCTGGCCCTGTCTTGGGGCTTGGTCCTGACCCTTAACCAGCCTGTTACTTTTCGTGGTAGGAAAGGGGATTCCTGCCACCCGGCTGCCCCTTGGGTTGTGCCACATGAGCAGATAACCTGATGCATCTGTGTCATATCCGTCAGTGAGCTGTTGTATCCACAGCTGGTCAGGCGAAGTGACTGGGCTGGTTCGGCACAGGAGGTGCTCAGAGCGGTGTTTCTGGGAGCGTTCTCAGTCTGGGGCAGGTGTCATTGTGTTGATTGTCATTCCCTCCTGTGCCAGTCCAGGCTCAGCTTGGTTCTTCATGAAGAAGGAAGGGTAGGAGAGCGCTCTGTTGCCCATGGCAGGTTGGGAGTGTACAGGCTGGTGGCTATGGTTGGAGGAGGAGTTTGCTGGGCTTGGGAGGAAACTGCAGTCCTGGCTCTGTCTAAACCATTTTCTCCCCATCAGGTCGTCCACGAAATCCGAAATTACCCTTACCCTCAGCTTCACTTCCTTGCTCTCCAGGGACTAAATCCCAGCAGACACACATCTGCTGTGCGGGAGAGCTATGAGGTAAGTCCCTCTGTATGGCAACAACTGGGTTGGTGAGCTGCCACTTATCATCCATCATTGTCTCTGCTTGTGCTGTCGGGAGCTAGGACATGGGTGGAGGGAAGGCCCGGGAACGAAAGAGGAAAGGAGAACATGTAGAGAAATAGTTGTCTTTCAGCATCAGACATGTGCTTCCTGTTGGTAATGTGAGTGCTTCCTGCACAACCTTCCGTGCCCTCATCCTCCTCACACAGATGTCTGTCCTTGCATGTGCTGAGCATACAGGTATGTGTGTTCTCATGTGCAGAGCAAATAGATGTGTGTCCTTTCATGTGCTGAGCACATATATGTGGTTTGTGCATGGTGAGCACACAGATGTGTGTGCTTGTGTGTGCTGAGCACGAAGTTGTGTTTTTGTGTGTTTTGAGCACACAATTGTGTGTGTGTTCTCATGTGCTGAGCACACATACACACGTGTGTATTTGTGCATATTGAGCATACTTATGTGTATTTGCACGTGCTGAGCACACATGTATATGCTTACATGTGCTGAACACACCTATTGCTGGTTTCCTTTTTGCAGGAGCTGCTGCAGCTGGAAGACAGGCTGGGAAATGTGACTCGGGGAGCTGTGCAGAACACCATTGAGAGATTCACCTTCCCCCATAAGTACAAGAAGGTGAGGCTGCTGATGGCTGACTACAGACTCAGACCCAGGGATGGTCAGTCTGACTGTTTGATCCTGCTTGGTTGTCTGTAGGGAGCAGAGTCCAGAGTCAAGAAGCCTTTGCTGTCGTCAGATGCTCTGCAACCAGGCACATTTTTCTGGATTTTGGATAAAGGAAGATTGCAGAATCTGGCATGGTTGGCAGTGGGTGCACAGGGTGCAGCAAGGCTGACAGCAGGAACAGTAGGCTTTGCCTGAAGCTCCAGCCCGGGTAGAGGAACCCCCAGACTGAACTAATCAGACTCGTGAATTTTTGAGCTGGCAACCAGGGGCCAGACAAGGGAGATCTGACGTTTACGTTTGGTCCCCAGATCGTTTTCTGAGTGATCTTCATCTCGTGATTCCAAATGGCTCTCTTTGAAAAAAATGACATTGAAATTTGCTTGTCCCTGGAAAGGGGACAGAATGCATAGTTTTCTTCTTGTTGCTGTTAGACTGGTTATGAGATTGGCACAGCATGGTGATAGGAACATGAAGGACAGACTGATTTTAATCACTGATTAGATTCATCCTTCCTTGTAATAGCAGTAACCTTGTGTCTTGTGCTGAGTGTGAAATGGTACATTGAAAGAGTTATCCATGCCATCTGAGAACCTGAAACTTTCTGTAGAGTGTAGAGCTATTTTCAAATAATTAACACAGAATTACAAGTAGGAATATGAAAGGAAGTATGCCTGGTGTGCTTACCTGGTATCTAACCTCATGTAGGTGCTAGTTGCCATATTAAGGGGCTTGTCTGGACAGGGAGAGAAATACAGCAGTATAAAATCATTCATAACCACGTGGTACCAAATACAAGGATCAGTGTTGGTGGAGGAATTGTATGTTCACTTAATAATGATAGTTTAGGTGAATATTATTTGAATGAAGGAGTGAATAAAGAAATATTTGAATGAGCCAATGAAGCATGAGACCTGAGGTGAGCAGGGAACAGGGGCCCAGGCTGAACAGGGAACGAGAAGTGGACAGAGTGGGGCAGACAGAGAGGGAAAGCTCTGGGCGAAAGTCAGTGGTGACCAACAAACAAACCTCTCTCTACTTCTCATAGCGAAGACCCCAGGACAGCAAGGGCAAGAAGGATGAAGGGGAGGAATCAGACACAGATGAGAAATGCACAATTTGTTTGTCGATGCTGGAAGATGGGGAAGACGTGAGGTAGGAATCCAGTTCTCTGAATTTCTCCTCTTTCTCTTATGAGTATTTAGTGGCCAATCACTGCATCACAGAAGGTGTTTGCTTATATTTGCTAGCAAGTGTGCCAAGTGTGCTGTAGTATGTTTCATAGTTACACTAGAAACATGGGGTATGGAATGTTCTAGATGTGGTGCCCAACTCCTAGAAGTAAAGCGTAAGAGGGCGGTGTATTATCTGGCCTAAATGGGTCTAAGACTAATCCAGGGCTTCATGGAGCAAAATTTACTATATATTGTGGCTTCACAACTCAACTATAGCCTCACTCCAGGGTTGGGGGGTTCCAAGAGTCCCCTTTGGTAATTCTCCAGTGGTCCTGGCCCCCGTGCCCTGCTGCTTGGTCACTTGACTCTCCTGTCTTCCAGGCGCCTACCATGTATGCATCTCTTCCACCAACTGTGCGTGGACCAATGGCTCGCCATGAGCAAGAAATGCCCCATCTGCCGAGTGGACATTGAGACACAACTGGGGGCCGACAGCTGAGGGAGGAGTTAGCCAGTGGATGCCCCATTTCCTTCACCAGGTCCCCCCCACGGCCATAGCCCTTGCAGCCAAACTTTGCCTTCTGAGCCATTTGATGTAGAGAAGACGCCTGCAAGCACATTTCGTGGAAAGAGGAGTTGGTGGTGTCAGTGTCTGAGGGAGAGGAGGGGTGGGGAGGACTCACCCAACCCGAATGGCGACCGCCTCATCCGCCTTGCTATGCAGGAAGGAGGGAGCTGGCCGTGCCCAGAGCAGGGGTGGGAAGGGGGGGCCCAGCTGCTGAGAACCAGATATGATCCCAAGGGTACGAGCTGGTAGACCGGCCCCTCAATCCTATCCTTTGAAGGATTGTGTATATACCTCTCAACCACGTAGAAACCATGTGGGGGTCTCTAGCTATTTCTGTGGATGGCAGCCAGAGCATGTTAGCTTCAGAAAAATGTGTGTGTGGTGCTCTCGTCATCTGTGGTGGACATGTCACTCTTACTGAACTTGCACCAAACATTTCTCATTGAGTTTCTTGTTTTGGTGCCTGACTGAACCAACCAACGACAGCCCCAATCTTCCTGTTTTTACGAGAGAGAAGGAAAAAGGAATCAAAGGTGTAAAAAAGAAAAAGAGCCAAATCCTGTTTACGGTGAAAAAGTATGGTATTTTTCACCCAGGTTGGGAGGCGGGAGGTGGGGGTTCTTGTTTTGTCGTTGTTGTTTTCTCCTTGGGTTTTGTTTTTCTCATGTTTACAGTGCACGGAGTGTGGAAGGGGCATTTGGGAAGGGGGGTGCTGAAAAAAAGAGGAGATAGGGTCTTACTGGGTTTCTGAGGGATTCAGGCAAGGCCAGGAGGACAGGGCCCCAGCAGATGATTGGGGGGTCCATATCAAGGTGGGCTTCCCAGTCCCACCTTGACCCAAGCTATTCTCCTGAGTTCCGTGCCACCCCTATGTTCCTGGGAGTCTGTAGGCTCCTGCTTGCTCCAGCTCCTCTCTTCAGCCTGAGCTCTTGTGTTGTCACAAAGAGGCAATGTAGTCACTGCCTCTCTATGCAAAAAATAGACAAAATATAAATAAATAACCAGAAAACACAGATAAAACAGCATAGGCAATGCACACTTGGCCTTAGCCAAAGTGTCCTCAGCTCCCTCTCAGGGCTGGGGTCAAGACTGCGGCCTTGAGAGGAACTTGAGCCTCCTTGACGATGTCTCAAGTTCTGAGGGGTCCCTCAGAAATGGTCCTGGCTCTGAGACCACTGAGCTGGGTTGGGAGGCCCCGTGTCCCTAGCCTCTCACTTCTCTGACTCAAGTATTCTTGGGAATGTCCCTTTTTCCCCCCTCTGTGCCTCAGTTTCCTTCTCCTTCCACTGGGGAGAAACAACAGTGCATCCCCATTTCCGCTTCCTCTGCTTCCGAGATGTTGCGATGATTGACACCAGCCAGCTCCGTTCTGTGCTCTCTCCACTCTCACGGGAGGTTAGCGATTTGGAGTGCTAAGGGAAAGAGAACTGGAAGTTCCAAAGTGACACAGTACAGTGTGTTTTTATGAACTACCCCATAATTTTACTGACCCCAAAGGCAGCGGAGAAGTGGGAGGATGAAGACTAGAGGTGGGAAAATCCACCAAATTCCAACCCAAATCTAGCTCTTCTCTTTGCGTGGGAAATACCAGGTCAGCTGGCATTCTGTGTCTCTCCCCCCTCCCCACCTTTGCCCCTCACCTTCTCTTTCCTTATTTGCACTGCTCTAGCCTCTGCCCTCACCCTGACTCCTCTCTATTCCAGAGCTCATATCAATAAGGCCAGGAGACAGGATGCTGATATTATCAATGAAGAAATTCTGTGTAATTAAGGGACCAATCAGGATCAGTGGGTGAGAATGATAGAGAGGCTGACTGGACTTGAGCTAGAGCCTCCTAGCATCACTGATAGCATCTCGAAGGAATAGCTGCTTATCTGTTAACCAGACTGTTTCTCCTGGCACCCATCTTCTGGTTTTCCCATGAAGTCTCTGTGGAGTGCCCGCTGGTACAGCGGTTGAGAAAGATGGTAGCTATGATGATGTCCCTGCCTGTTGGAACTTCTAGTGGAGCTGAAAAGCAGCAATACCCAGCAGTGGTTATGGTGAATGGTCCGAAAGTCATGGCCAGCAGTGCAGGGCCCTGCATCATCCAATCAATGCCTGCAGTGCATGATGGGCATGTTGTCTTCAGGGCAAAGGCTGGTTATCCCTGACGTGGGATGTGAGGAAGCTTCTGACCAATAGACACAGCAAGTGACGCTCCTCCCAACAGCTTGGCGAAAACCAAAATATGATCAGAAGATGGCTTTGGTTTGGAGGTCCTGGGGTGGTCCAGGCAGGTCACACTTCCCTTTGGTCGCTCTTCTGTTCTTTCCTCTGAGGCAGGCCTGACAGGGAAAGGGAGTCAGTGAACAGCCAGGAAGGAACCAGAGCCGGTGCCCCAAGTTCTAGTCCTGGCTCTTCATTGGCAAACTGGGAGATGCTAAAACCCCCATCCGTAAACCTCGCCTCTCGGGACCTCAGTTCCTCAGCTTTGACACAAGGAGGTTGGACTGGATGCTTGCTAAGTTTTTCCCACCATGCGTTCTGTGAGCCTCCTCGCTTCAACAGCCGTTCCAGTCATTAGCTGAGCGCCTCTCGTACCTTCTGTGGCCGCGCACATCTATCCGCTTCAGAGGCCGAGGGCACACAAGCTCAGCAAGAGCGCAGGACTGTGCCCCGTCATCCTTCCCGTTGGCACAGGCTCCTCCAGACTCTCAGGCTAGCATTAGGACCTGGGCAGGGAAGGAGATATCCCCTGCAGCCCCCTCCACTTTTCATTCTCCCTGAGGTCCAGGGACAGGAGGGCCACTTAAAGCTCTCCCAGCTCCAGTTTCTTTAGCTGGAGATTGGTGGAGGAGAGCCCGCAGGGCGTGTGCGAGGGCCCCCGCTGGCCAGGGAGCCGGGGAGCAGCAGAGAAGAGGCAGGACCAGGCTCAGCATCTCACACCCCCACCTGCAGGAGGGAGACGCCTGTAGTCCTCCTGTTCAGCTCAAGGGACTCAGACCCTTTCCCGACGGGGACGCATGAGTGCCTTCTGGGGCGCGAGCGGCCCCAGGTTCAAGCCGGGCCTCCTAGCCGCAGCCATGGCGCAGCGGGTCCACCGAGGACGCCAATCAATGAACCCAATGCCACAAACCTGGCAGGGCACAGGCAGAGGGAGGCCGGGGCTGCAGCATCCACCTGACCAGGACCCCGCGCCCCCCCGGTCGTGCCCGCCCAGCACCTGTGGCAAGCTCCTTTCCGCCAAGGTCCCCCAAGCCTCCGTGCAAGCATTCTTAACTCTTTACGCCTAATGAACAAGCACAGTTTTTTCAATGGTGAAGAAAAAGCACCAGGTTTTTTTTTCCTGAAGAAATCCCCCAAGCCCCCCAAACACTCCCCGCGTGGGGCTGTAGCAACGTCTGTCAGGTCCCTCGTGTTTCATCTGCGCGCGTAGAGCAAATGCTAGAGCGATTTCAGCTGATAGAAAAACAAAAATGATACAAAAAAACACAAAAAAAATTTAAAAAAACATGGCACGTTGCTAGTTTACAGGGTTTTGTGAGTTTAAATGCCTTATATTTAACAATCATAATTTATGACTAACTTGTAGATATCGTGGGTTCTTATTTAATTATTTTTATAGTTGTTTTGCATTTTTAATTATAATTTATTTCTTTAGAAAGGATACTAATGTTTTTTATTGCTCCTATTACCTCATTTTGGCGTCGTTTCTGGGAGTGGAATGCTTTGCATGCATTGGTACGATGACATCCGCGAAAACAAACAAAAAAAATCCCATTTTAAATAAAAGTCTGCGAACTTTATTTCGTCCAAACTATCAGGGTGTGTGATTGCAAGCTGTCCTACTGTGGTGCTGGCCTCTTTGGATACATTCCATACAAAATGCAAACCTTTGATTCTGTATGCTGTGATCTAGTGAAGAACTCCAATATAGTGACTGTATTTAGCACATATATAAATATGATTTGCACTCGTCAGCAGACTGGGGTAATCCTTTCACTTGCTCTCCTTGGTTCCCTCCCCCACTCAGCCCCACTCCCACCATGAGCTTGCTTTTCCTTCTTCCCTACCCTTCCTATGTCCTCAAGCCCACTCAGCCTCCACTCCCTGGGACAGTTTCTGGACACTAGAGGTCACTGGCTATGCCTGGGCTCCAGCTCTCTGAGTATCCAGAATTGGGGTCCTACAGACAGCCCACAGGAGCATCCAAAGGACAAAACCTCCATGCATTAGTGGAGCCTAGAGGTTCTGGTTTTCAGCCCAGTTCCCTGTGATCAGGAATAAGCTGCTCAGTCTCTCTGAGTCAAGTTTCTGTGCTGGAGAGGGGGTCTCCATGTTCCCTCTGCTTCAGAAAGAATATGACACAGCTTCAGGGACGAATACCAGGATGGGTCCGTCTTCCTCTCTCAGGAGAGAAGCAAGAAGGGAAAGACAGAGGGAAGGAGAGGGGGTGGCCGGCTAGGTAGATGCATCCCTGGCTACATGACGTGGCCTGTCCCGAGGCTTGGCAGTCACTCAGAGAGCGAGCTGAATTCCGTGCCTGTTACCCATGGGGATGGACTAGTGAAGTGGAATCTCCATACAGTGGCATTTGGGCCTGCACCTTCCCCATCCCTCATCTCTTGGAGCCTTCGTGTTAGCATCACCCACTGACAGGGTTTGGGGTGCTTACTCTCCCCCAGCATCGCCTCCTCTTTCCTCTGCCTCTGTTCCGCAAGAGCTGTAGTCAGAAGGGCCTGCCATAGAAGACAGGGGAAGGGGGTTTGGGCTGCCCCCTAGAAGGAGACTGGGTGGGCTGGGACCCTGACATGTTACCCCTTCCCGCCTCTCCCAGCTTATCTCCCCCTTGCCTTTTGGCTCTTAACATCACTGCCTTCGCCTGCCTGCTGGTTGGCTCCACCTCCTACGGGAGGCCCCGTAGTTTTGCATGGTGCTGTGTGGAGAAGTGAAGACCTGGAGTTGCCACACCCCTGGCTAGTCTTGTCTGAACGGCCAGGCCAGATGTTGTCCGTCAGCCCCATCCTCATGTTGGGGCTTCTTGCCTGCTGCCCCCAGCTTCCCCTTCTGCTTCTACCCCGGAGCCTTGACGCCTGTGGAGTCTTCAACCACGCTGGTGAACCAGGACTACCGTCTGCCCAATGCTGCCTCCAGGGCAGGGCTCTGGGGGAGGGGGAGACAGAGTGGGCCAGAACCCCCTGGCTGACCGCGCTCACCCTTGAACCCCCTTCCCTACCCTGCTCCTCCCCCACTTCCCCACCCTTGGTTTCAGCTGTGGTTCATTTCTCAGCTACTGAGAGGGCCACAGCAAGCCCCATAGGGGGTAATTTGGTTGCCCCTGGTAAGTGAAAGGATTATCCTCAGTGTTGATTGTCCTTTTTGTAATCCTCCTGCTGTTCTGTTCTGTTGTGCTGTGCAACATTTTGCTACATAGACTATTTTATAGCAGAAAGCTAGAAGAATATTTATTATGAATATTAAAGCAATAGTGCATCAATGAAAAGGCGGAGACATTAGGAATTGTGTAAACGCTTAGATTCACTTTTGGTGGATTTTTTGTACTTTATTTATAACTAATAAAAATGAACTGCATTGCTAACTACACCTCACCTGTGTAGGGTGTTTGTTTCAGGGCAGGGAGGAGGGGGCGTGATATCATTATCTCCTCCCAGTCATGGACCCCCGTCCACTCTGTCTTCTGCTCTCATTCCTCCTCATTTCTTCCTGTCTCTGATCTATGGCAGTTGTCATTGAGGTCTGGGCGCTTCTCAAAGGCCTCGGTGCTCTGGGAATGGTTGACCTTTAAGACGTGGGACTGACAGAGTGAAGGTAAGTTACTCAGGCTGGGTCTTTGAACAGGATACTGGGACCCCAGACCCTTCCTCTCTTTGCTTCCCAAATATACTTCCTCCACCATACACTCCTGCCATGGTGTCCCGCCCCCAACAGGCCCAAAGCAACAATCTAGCAACTGAAATGCCCAAAACTATGAGTCCAAATAAATCTTACCTTCATATGTATGTGTGTGTGTGTGTGTGTGTGTGTGTGCCTGTGTGTGTGTGCCTGTGTGTTATCAGAGGGCACTATGTGTGCCTGTGGAGGCCCAAAGGAATCATTCTGAATTACTCTACCTCTTCTTTGCTTTGATCTAGGGTTTATCAGGCTCTACCTTCAAGGGCTGGAAGCACAGGCCACTGTCATTTCTGCCTGGTGTTTTGACATGGGATCTGGTATGTAAACTCAGGTCCTCCTTCTTGTGAGACAGAGTCTTAACCCCTGAGCCTTTTCTCCAGCCCCAACTTTACTTTCTTATATATAAGTTGATTATCCCAGGCATTTTGATGCAGTGAAGGAAAGCTAACTGTTTCCCTCCTAGCTCTTTGTCTTTCAAAGAATCTTGCTTAAGGCCAACTGTTTCTTAAGCTTTATAGATTTTATAGAAAGATCCAATTTTTGACCAATTTCCAAACAGTCTGTTGTGTGCTTGCCTGCAGACAGCAGTAAAGACTTTGATTTCCAGTGGGGGCAGGTCTCTGTCCTCTTGTGAAGCCCAGACCATGATCCAGAAACTCCAAAAAGACATAGGCTCAATGAACTGGAAAACAGCTTTTGTAAGCCACAAAGAGAACACATGTCAAACCAATTTTTTAAATTTTTATTATTTTTTATTATTTATTCAGTTGTGCATGTATGCGTGTGTGCATGTGTGTATGTATGTGTGTGTATGTATGTGTGTGTGTAGAACCACGGACGAATTCGGGAACCACCATGGACGGCCTCCACCTCCTCCTTGTCAAACAACTTTTTTAAGAGCAGTTTTTGGTTTACGGAGAAAATGGAAATAAAGCGAAGAACATTTCTATCCACCCTGCCTCACTCACTACAGCGCTGCTCCCTGGCCTGACATCTTTCATTACAGATGATGAGCCAGATTCCTAGTTCAAGACGAATCACCTGTTGTCTCTAAGTTTCCCTGTAATTCTGTTTATTTGGATCCATGAGTCAGGCTTCTTAGTGCTCGCCCGTACCACCAGCTGGCTTCCGGACCTGTAAACACCCTGTTCTCTGCGTTGCCTAGACAGATCATCAACTAACTAAGTCTAGTTTCACAGTGCAGCTGTGTACAGGCCCACCCCTCTCTGCCCTCTGTCTCCAAGAGGGAGGGCAAGAGGGGCTGGACGGTAGCTGCGCTCCTAGGTGTCTGTGTCCACTCCACACCTGTTCAGTTTTCCCAGTCTGCATCTCCTCTTTCCTTCTGCAAAGCCAGGATGAAAGAAGGTTCTTCAGAAATATCTGGGTGAATGGAAGGGGAAAGCTCTCAAGAGGCTCCACACCTCCCTGAGAGATTGCTGAGGGTTGATGCTGATTCAGGGAGAGGAAAGATGCCTTCCTCAGTGGTATACGCACTGGTCTATGATCCGTGCTTCAGCCAGTAGTCAGGCACAGGCTATCCAAGCAACTAGATGGAACACAGCGAGCCACACACACGTGAAAAGACTTGAAAATAGGGGGGAGACTGGGAAGGGAGAAGAAGGGCTGTGATGGGAAGAGGAGGGGGACGGTGTTAGAGATTAAGGAGTGGAAATATCGTAAGTTCACTTTATTCACATATGAAACTCTCTAAGAATAAAAAAATGAACATCTGAGAGAGCCCTCCACAGACCCTGTGAACCTGGCTGTCACGTGATCCAGGCTCCGGAGAAGCATCTGACTCCCCCTCGGGCTCGACGTGCCGCTGCAACAGCACTCGGGTCTGCTCGGAAGCCCAGCCCACTCCACAGCCTGCTCCAGGTACCTGCTCTTCTCCCGCCTTTGCTCTTTGGTCCCGTGCCTTATTCAGGACCTGCAAAACCAGCAAAAACCATATTTTCGCCCACATTTGTTTGGTGTTAAATGGCTTTGTGCCCTGGTGCCCGATCCTCATCAACCACAGCAGCCGTTCTGTCCTCTGCTCTGAGCCCTCCAGAGCTCTCATCCTTCACGCCGTTGGATGGAAAGCCCTGTCTTTCCTGAGGGCTTTCTGTGCTATCTGCAGCTGTGCGACCTTGGGCAAGTACCTGAACTGTCACTGTCTTCCATTAATATGGGAGTATTTAATTACATCTGCTTCATAGGCCTTTATCTTTTTTAAAATTTATTCAATTGTGTGTGTGTGTGTAGAACTACGGGCGAATTCAGGAACCACCATGGACGCCTCCACCTCCTTCTGTTCCAGGATTCACAGGCTCTGCCATACCAGGACCAGAAACTCAGGCCGCCCCCGCTTCTGCCTGCCGTCTGTCTATACGTGGGGTCTAGGATCCGAACTCAGGACCTTCCGCCTGCAAGGCAGAGGCTTAACCCCTGAGCTACCTCTCCAGCCCCCCTTTATTTTATCTTTTACGTATTACAACATGTTAAAAAAACAATCACATCAAGAAAGTCATATATAAAATGAGAAAATTGTGTTTGTGTGTGTGTGTGTCTGTCTGTATGTGTGTATGTGCATGTATTGCATTGTTGGTATATTTATAACTCTAAATCTACAGTATCTACCACCGTTGGTACACAAACATGCACACACACATATTTACATAGCACAAATGCTGCTGTCATAGACTATACATACAACTTGGGCACAGAATCACAGCTTAAATATTTGAAGTCCCATTCTCACTACTTATTAATTTCTCAACTTCTACAATACTCTAAGTCAAGAGTCCAGTCATTTGATCATGACTTTGCGTTTCAGTTTTAATACACAACATTTGGTTTCACTTAATAACATCATCATTAAGTTGCTTAATACTATATGAACCTCATTATTTACATTAAAATATTGTCACATTACTAGTTAAACAAATGTTGTTTTCACTTTAACATATACCTTTATACCTCAGATGCCCAAAGCCTCAACTTGCAATAGAAAGAATTGTCTGTGTTAGACTTTCTGCTTTTGTGATATTCAGATATGAGATGGGTAACACAGAAAACGAACCTTCTAATGAAGACAGTCATATTTTCTGGAGTAGCAGAAACTGTCAGTATTTTGGTAAGTGCAGTACAATGGAATAGTCTTGACTACATAATAGATTTTTTTAAAACCAGGAACCTGAATTTGCTCTTACTGAAAAGGGAAAAAAATGAAGCTACGAAGTTAACAATAATTTTTAAAAAATGATCAAATCCTAGATGTCTGTTCATAGTTCACATATTTTTAGCATGGATATTGTAGTGGTCCAATAAATGCAGCAATAGTTACCCCACCATACTCTGTGACTAATGAGTGCCAAAGGCGGATGCTATGAATGGTCACCTGGGGCCCTTCCAGGTTACCCTGGGGCATCTGAGGGGCAGAGTGAGACGTATCCTGTGAGGCTCCTGCTTTTGAATGATCTTCAAAGGCACTGCTGCTGCCCAGTGCTGCCGAGTCAGCCAGTATATCCTTGTACCTGGCAAGGAACCAGGCAGGTCCTGTGGGAGAGCCAGGCCAGGGTTAAGGGCACCAATGCACCAAGACTGAGCTGGACTTAGAGGACAGGAGCGATGTACCTCTCATCACAAACTTAGGTTAACAGCCCCGTATATTTATTTAGACATGATTTCATGTATCCAGCTGGCCTCACACTTGCTATGTACCTGAGGATGAATTTGAATTTCTGATCCTCCAGGCTTCATCTCCCAAGTTATAAGATAATTGGCATGCACCAGCAAGCCTGGTTCATGCAGTGCTGGGGATTGAACCCAGGGATTTGTGCATGCCATGTGTCATGGTTTGGATGTGAGTTGTCCCCCAAAGGCTCATGTATCTGCATCTTTTGTGGATGCTAATGTTTGGGAAGGTCATGGCAACTCTGGAGTCTTGTGGGAAAGGATGTCACAGGAGTTGGCCTTGGGGTTGGTTAGTCCTGCTAGTAGTCTTCTCTTGCAGTCTGCTGCTTCTCTCTCTGCCTCCTTTATGATGTCTGTGGGGACCTGACTCTCTTCAAGCTTCTGCCTCCCACCGTGCCTTATGCCATAATGGACTGTATCTCCTTTCTGGAACCGAAAGCCAAATAAATCTCTTTTTCTCTCCAGAGGTTATGTCTGAGTATTGTCTCAGCACCAGGCTAGCACTCTGTCAACTGAGCTGCGCTCCTGCCCCACTTTTAAAGTATTAAGTGGTTAGCCTTTCGCGCTAATGTCTTTTATTTTAAGATGGAAATAAGATGGCAGAAATGGAATAAAAACAGTGACGATATATGAATAAAGGCAACACAAGCTGTTTAGTCAGTTTTGATTTAGGAGTTGGGTTAAAAATATGAGAGGGAAAAGTGGACAAGAAGACAAGTTAAAGAGAAAAAAAGAAAATTGTTACAAGGATCTAGATCAAATGCAATTTTTTTTAAAAGAAAGGGTTTCATTGGTTCTGTGTTCAAATTCATATTCACAGATGTCTATAATATCTATGAAAAGCCACAGTACATATAGTTTTTAAAATAGCTCTTCTGCAGTGATTTGGTACTTTGTACATTAGTCAAAATAGAATGGACAACAGAGTAAAAACGTTCATGACTGAGTCAAAGATATAAATGTAACTAGGTAAAGAACCGTCGCTGTGCATGCCTTCCTGAACACCAGGGCTGTTTCTGAAATAAAGTCTCTTTAAAGGGTTGTTCAGAATGCTCACCCTGGGCAGTATCTACCTGGAGGTGATTTCTTTGAATGCTGTTATTTGCATGCACAGAATCACACAAGTCGTAGGCCGGTGAGTGAAAGTGTCTTTGTGAAAACCTGGCAACTTGAGTTGGTCCCCAGAGCCTACATGGCATAAGGAAAGAACCGACTTCAGAAAGTTGGTATCTGACTCCACACTCATGCTGTGGCTGCTCTCTGTCTATCATGAAAGAATTACACAAGTGTTTGCAATGCTATGAAACGTTGCTTCAATGTTTATAAATATGGCAACATGGGTTTTATGTGGTTCCTATTCTCTCTCACAGCAATACTGATTCTTGAGCAGAAAGTCCTCTTGACTTCTGTAGACCAGGGCTCTGCAGACTGATACCCAACCAGACTGGCATCTCCACAGCAGGTCACGTTTTATACTACACAAGACTATCTGCAGAAACTGCTGGGAAGATATGGTCCCTAAAGGGCACATACTGAGAGGTCTGGCGTCATTTTTTTATCTTCAGTCTGACATTCAGGCATCAGCAGAGGTTGGGATGGCGACTAGAGTGGGGGAATGCACGGATCGACCTTTGCCTTCAATGGGCGTGTCTGATGATTTGCTCTATTCAGACATAAATATCATCTTGATGTTGGAAATAGCATTGCTATTTTGGTTAGCAGCTGCATGGATGCTATTTTAGTTAGAGTGCCCAGAATTGTCCTGTCGACCTGACCAAGGTTTGCTCTGGGAATATGCCACATCTTTCAGATTTTTACTAGCTTTTTCTCTGGTGCAGTAGCCTGACCCTGGTGTACCTGTATTCTATGCCGATGGTAGAGAAGTGGGTGTGTTTCAAGTGAAGCGATCCACTTTCTCTTTAGCTGCTTATTTGGTGACTGGGCCCATCAATACTTCTTGGTTCCTTGCTCTGGTGAATGAAATTCAGTGGGAATTGCTACCACTTGGCTAGTCACCCTCTCAATCAGATTCCGGGAAACCTAGCTTCATCCACTTCAGTTTTGCCATAGAAATGTAACATTGCTCCATTCCAAAATCATCGTTCAAGAAAAATCTTTTGCCAGAGTCTCCTGAAGAAATTCCTTAAGTTTTTCCATAGACAACCTCATTAGAATTTTTTTGTGTATAATTTGAACATTGTGTAAGACATAGAAACAGGGATTATTATTATCACTAGATCTGTCTTCAAAATAATATGGCCTCTATGTACAATTTACATCAAGATTTCTCCACATGATATCAGATGAATGGCCCCACACTCCATGCTTTGAACTATTGGGAAGGTCTCTTGTGTCTTTTCTGTCAGCAATCTCAAAAAATATCCAGATCTTGCCTTGGAGGGAGAGTGGGGTTCCTTTGTAAATTCTTCTATGAAGTTTTCAGTGCTGTAGTACTTTCCCATTCTTTAGCAGTTCTGGCTATGTAGCTGATCATCCCATTTCCAGGCGGACGTGCATTATGATGTGGGTTCCTCGTGCAGTCAATGCTCTCTCTGTGGCAAGGAAATCAGCCTCTCCCCAAGATTCAAGCCTGTTCAGTTCTGTCCCCTGGCATCTTTAGTAACTATTCCAGTTGCTTCCCGGACACATGTGAGTGCCACTCCCCGATTCAAATTCATGACTGAAAACATATCTTCATTCTGTCTTCGTCTAACATTAAGCCAGTAGTCGTGGAGTGTTTTTCAGAAGAGCACACTTCCTTGTTTTCCTTCCTTTGCAGCTCCCACAGTTACCACTTCCCTCCCCCAGGATCCCCACCCTACCAGAGGATTCCCCCAGGAGGCTTAGCCAGGGAGCCAGGAAGTTCCTAGGCACAATGCCTCCTGCCGCCATGTGATTATTTTTAAAGACAGGGTCTTGCTGAGTAGCTGGCCTGGCCTTGGACTTAAAATCCACTGTCCTTAGCTTCCCCAGTGTCACACTTGGCTTCCTCACAGGCTTTTAATTATTTCATATACTAATTTGTGTCTGGAAAGTAGGCCATAGATTTTAGTGATGGTGATGTTTCTCAAACCATCCCTTCTCTGCAGTCTTTCTCTTTGATCCTTTGGCTTGCTCTCTTCTCTCCGTCTAGGATTTTCCTAGGTCTTCCCATTCTCTGGGCTCCTCCGTGACCATCAGCAGCTGCCAGCCAGCAGGAAGGTTGGTGACTGAAGCTTTAGCACCAATACTTCCAGAACCATTATCAGGTAAACATCTTTGCATCTGGAAGAAGAGTCACACTGAGCTCTGGAAGCTGGGACATAGAACCATCTTCCAGCTCGCAAGCACCATCCCCTCCCTACCCAGACTGCCTCTTCTAATCTAAGGCTGACATGTCCTCGCCTTTCTACTGGCTTCATTCATTTCCTAGGCCTTCCTATCCTACCAACTCTATGTTCAAAACCAAGATCCTCTGTGTGCTCGCAAGGCCTCCTTACCTTGCTTTTGCTCAGGGGACTTATGGGTATCTGTAAGTACC
This sequence comes from Typhlomys cinereus, assembly GCA_023101885.1. Taxonomy (NCBI): domain Eukaryota; kingdom Metazoa; phylum Chordata; class Mammalia; order Rodentia; family Platacanthomyidae; genus Typhlomys; species Typhlomys cinereus. The sequence goes on along the minus strand of JALPQD010000283.1, from coordinate 2,658,991 downwards.
TGGAGCCTGGAGTATTGCTTTGCAAAAGGACTTGGAATAATGGGGGTGCCTGTTTAGAAAGAATACCCCAGGATTCCCCAGGACTCCAAGAATACTGCTTTGGATCTCACATAATCAGAGCACAGAAAGGGTTTATCTGGACTAAGCTGAATTTACATCTCTCAAAATCTTGAATGACTATCATACATGTTCTAACAGCGCTCAGGTACACGCCAGTACAGGCAACCCAGATGGAATTCAGTGGGCTACATATGAAAAAAGATAAGAAAGAGGGAGGGACACTGGCTGGTTAGAAGGTTCACTAGAAAATGGAGGGGGATGGGATTAGGCAATAAGGAGTGGAAATGTCACGAACTCATTGTATTTGTGTATGAAAATACTAATGAGTAAAAATAAATTTTTAAAAATCTTGAATGAAAAAGGCTATTCAGCCAAAGAGCTGAGCAAATAATACTTAGAAGGCTTTGGTTCAACCTATTTAAGAATGTTAAGTGTTTTCTAGACTTCATGTAACAGTTTGTATGTAAATAGCTTGTTCTAATAGCAAAAGAATCTTATCTTCTCTTTAAAGTAGATCCCCAGGGATGTTTATTTAGAAATACTTTGTTTGCAGTTATGGGTAAGTAATACAATAATGGTTCTCTCCAAATAGTCTTTAAGGCAGACTTTTCTCTAAATCAGGTGAGGAAAGATGGAGTCTGTCCCTCAGCCATTCTCCCTTATAAGGAAGAATTTTCCACCAGTGTGAGCTGTCATTACCCAGGGACTCTGGACTTTGGGGAGGGAAGAAACAGCTCTCTCTCTCTCTCTCTCTCTCTCTCTCTCTCTCTCCATTTTTTCCCTTTGTTTGCTCCACCCTGAGCCCTGGCAAGAGGCGTGAACCAGAGGACAGGTAGCATGCCAGCACACTGGCCTATCATAGAGCACTTCCACCAATCGCCCCATGTTGGCCACAGGGTGAAACAGCCTGGGAGGAAGGACTATTTCCCTCACAATGGGTTGTTTTCCCCACTGCGGCAGACTGCTGGACTCAACATTAGGACTGCTGAAGTATATTTCTGTTGTTGGGGCCAGGATTGCAGTGAGACTAGCAAAGTGTCTAGAGTAGAAATTTTAAAGAGGTCCCTACTTTAATGCACCTGAGTGAACCTGAGGCTGGGCACCTCCTGGATATTGCATGTAGGCAAGGGGAGGGGTCGCTATTGAAAAGCAGAGCAAGTGGAATGAGCGTCAGGCCTTGAATCAGACTTTTTTCTGAGGGCTTCTCATGGGCATCCCCAGTTCTTCCTGTGGATAGAGAACACCGAAGTATTTTAGATTTTGTGGGGTATTTTCTCTCCTTTGGTTTTAGAATATTTGCATATACATAATGAGATATCCAGGGGCAGTGCCCAAGGTTAAACCCAAAATTCATTTATGCTTGGTACGCATCTTGCATGCACCACCTGAAGGTGTCTTTACACCGTTTTTTCAGGGCATCTGTGCTTGGACAGCGACCCTTCACATGATGGGTGTGGAAGGTTCCGCCTGTGGCATCGTCATTCCAGTGCTCAAAAGGTTGTAGATCTTGAAGAATTTCAGATTTCAAGTTTTATAACTACAGAGGTGCTTACTTTTATTTACCGTTCACCTAAAATTAGAATGTGGAAAAGCAAAAGATGAGGCGACTTCATTTAAATTTGAAGATTAAACTCATTCATTCGGAAATTTTGTTCAAAGGCTCACTTAAATCCCCTGGGCCTCAGAGACAAGGTGTCAACAGGATACAACACGATGAAAGGATAAATGAACCGGCAGAGGAAAACCAGCACCTTCTTTGGGTCAAGGAGTAATTGGACCCTTGGACTCTTTTCCCATCCTCCCACTCCTAGGCAACTTCCCATCCTCCCCTGTACCCCACTGCTGACGAGGGTTTGCCACTCTCTGGAAAGCTTGATAGGAAGCTCTGGGCCCAGGGACAGACTGCTCAGAAGCCTTAGGGGTGAGGGCTGCATACCTACTTTGTACACTAAAGTCCTCGTTGTTCACCCCAAGACTCTAGTGTGCACCCTCTTCATACTGTGGAGACCTTGTGCTAATCCCATACAGTTGGGCCTTCAAGGGATGGGGTCCTGGTCACCGGGAAAGACGCGCAGCACCTGAGCAGGTCTGTAAAGCCACGCAGTGCTGGTGTCCTTCAGTGAACTGAGGATGTGGCTTTGAGGACAGACGCTGGGCAGTTCTGCAAGGAGGGCAGGTTTAGCTTCAGATTCATTCGGCTCCCAGCATGCCGACTCCATGGGCGAGTAGCCAGGGGGAAAACCTCGTTTGTGAGCAGAACCAGTGCTCGTGTTGAGCTGGAATATTCCTTTGCTCGGGTTTGGAGCGTGGGCATGCACGGCTGGGGTGAAGGGCATTTCCATGATGCCCTGTAATATTAAGGAATCTCTATGGGATTCTCCAGGAGAGATGGTAAGGCATTCATCTTCACTAGTTGCTGGAACAGTTGTCCCCCCACCCCCCGCACCCCCAGGGGCAGGGAGACATTCTGTCAAGAGTGGGCTTGCAGGGAAATAGCCCAGAGCATTGACAGTACTACGGACATCAAAAGCACAGGTATGTGTGTGGTGGAGCAGGGGGGTGGGAGCCGTGAGGAGGAGGAAGTGGGGGGGGGAATACCAGAGTCAGTGCACACGCCTTGTCATTTAGCTCTTAGTGCACCTGGCTGTCCTGAGGCCGAAGTCCTCCTGACAACTGCCTGTAGCCTTTCCCAGGTAGCTCCCAGACGGCAGCCTCTATGTGAGTGAAGAAAGATTTAGCTTCAGGTCCTTTCCCCTTGTGGAAGCCAAGGTGGGGCAGGGCAGGAAAGGAAAGAGAGGAGCGTCTGCTCACTAACTAGGTAGCCAGACCACTAGAACTCTGCATGGGGACAGTTACAGGTCCTAAGTCTTCATGTAACCGTGTTAAACTGGTTGCAGCCTCACCACGCTCATTTTATAGCAATCACTGCGACACCGAAGTCACTTCTGATTTCCTAGAGGAGTTCGAAAGGAGTTCATAGCTTGCCCAGGGTCACTCAGCTAGCACATTAGAGTGGCATTTGATGCAGACTATTACCTCTCCTATTGTTTTATTTTATATATTTATATATTTATATGCAACAGAAATTTATTTCTCACAGTTCTGGAAATTCAAGTTCAAGACCATGATTCCAGTTTATTTGGTGTGTGATGAAAATCCGTTGTTCTCAGACAGTGCTTTTTTACTTCATTCTCCCAAGCAGAAGGCACAAGTAAGCTCTGCTGTCCTCTCTTGAAACAGCACTGAGCCCATTCACAAGTCACCCTTGTGACTCTAGCCACCCCAAACACCACATCTTGCCAATCCACTGGATCTCAACATATCACTGTCGAAAGGACTTGGACTTTCTTTTTTCTTTTTTAATTTTTCTACTTTTGCAAACATATTGAGTATTCATCCCAGCTTCCCTCCTTCTCCCCTCCCTTCCATCCCCTCCCTTCCCTTCACCATTCCCTCCCGTTCTTTCCCACCCTTCCTGTGTGCTTCTGTGGACCCCACCGGCCCGCTCTGTTAGGGAGCAGGTCCTTGGTGTCATTCTGGGGGAAACAGGAATTCTCAGAGGAGGTGAAGGACTCCAGTATGTTACTATCTCTCCTTTAGCGTGAGACACATCTTCAACTCACGATCCGCTCCTCCATTCGAATATCTAAGTGACAATGTGCTGGAAGCTACTGTTTTCTCCGCTTCTATAAAACAAATCAACGAACTCCCAACCCTTCTTCTCCATAGTCTTCTCTGACTCAAGAAATGGCAATGCATCTGGACATGGTGGTGCATACTATCTTAAGAGACTGAGACAGGATGATCCACACAAGTTCAAGTCCATCCTATGTTTTACAGTGAGTTCTAGACTCTTATTTCAAACAAACAAACAAACAAACAAACAAACAAACGAGAGAGACTCTTCCAGATGCACACGTAAGCCTTTCTGTCACCATCGACTTCTTTCTTGATCTCACTTTCATATTCGACCATTCAGCAAAGCATGTGACTCTGCCTTCCACAGACACACAAGCAGATCACACTCGACCACTATATGGTCCAGCTGTTCTCATCTCTCACTTGGCCTACCACAGCCTCTTTACAAATTTCTCCGTTCTGCAGTCTGTTCTTATTGCTGCAGCCTGGGTGACCTGTCTACATGTAACCACATAGTGGGGCTCTCTCTGCTCACATGCTCCGAAAGCAGCTGTCGTCCTCAGAGCACACAGCGGGTGCTTATGCAGTCCCATGGGACTTATCCCCACTCTGATCTTATGGAACTCCCGACCCTTCCCAGCTCATGCTGACTCCATAGCCCTCCCGGTTCCTCCAGCATTTCATTTCAGCCTTGCTATTCCCTTTGCCTGCATGGTGTCTCTCTCGGGGACAGCTTTCTACCACTTGATTCAAAGTTGTACCTCTGGGCTGGAGAGATGGCTCAGGGGTTAAGACTGCCTCACAAGCAGAAGGTCCTGAATTCAGATCCCTGATTCCATGTAAAAAAAAAAAAAGCCAGACAGAAACTACAACAGCCTACACTTCTGGCCCTGGTGGATAGGGCCTGGGAAATCCCAGAGAGAAACAAAAAAGAGGCAAAAGTAATCTAGGATGATTTCTGAAGTTACCTTTGGTCCTCCACAGGGATACACAGTGCCCTCACACACACACACACACACACACACACACACACACACACACACACACAAATTAAAGTTTCAACTCCCTCCGGACACTCTTAAATAGAGACTCCTAGGAGCTAGTTGAAAGACTGAAAATGATTTGTTCTTGAAAGAATTATGACCAAATAAGATTAGATTGGGAACCAAACACCCTAAACTGGCATGGCTATTGCAGAGAAGGCATATCAAGCTCTGAAACAAACTCATCTGTTCACATCCATCCATTTACACTCCTAAAACCCACCCATCCACCACCTAGTTACTCACTCATCTATCCATAGACCCATCTAGTTACTACTACCTTATTCACTCACCAACTTATCCAACCATTTATTCCTCTGTCCACCATGCATCCATCATCTGTCTATAATCTATGTATCTATCTGTCTCTATCATAGTACCTATTCAATTATTTATTTATCCACTTATCCTTGCTTCATCCCTCGCCTTTACCTCCCTCCCTCCCTCCCTCCCTCCCTCCCTCCCTCCCTCCCTTCCTTCCCTCCCTTCCTTCCCTCCCTTCCTTCCTTCCTTCCTTTCTCCATTTTAAATGTCCATACATTTAAATGTCTATATATTATTTCTCCAATATGTATAGGTTTAGTGCAAACATAGTGCACTGGGTCTTATGATAAGTGCTAAAGCCAGGACAATGAATTATACTTGGCTCTTCTGATACGCTCATGGTTCAATTAGAGACACACATTGCCCACATGCCATTCACGGATGTGGGCATAGCATGGAGCTGCAGAGATCCATCTGGAGAGGGTAATGTGTTTTTGTCTTGCCAGTGAATAGAGAACTTGAGCTGAGAGATAAAGAACTGAAACACAACACCTAGTGAGGTGGCGGGATGAGTGGGCAGCAAGGAAACTTCAAGCAGAGGAGCAGCACGGAGGACATGGCATGTGGCATTTCTGGAAGGCAGCGTAAGGGGCTTGTAGCTGTAAGCAACTTTCCCAAGCCAGTGGTGGCTTAGCTCCCAGGAATATGGGGAATGGTGGGGAGGACCCTGTGGTAACAAAGAATATCTGAAGGAACCAAAGGTAATGATAGCTACATAGTTATTTATTTATATATTTTAGTAGACAGAGAGAGAGAGAGAGAGAGAGAGAGAGAGAGAGAGAGAGAACAATGTATACATGTACCCTGACACTCGTATGGAGGTCAGAGACAACTTTTGGAAATTGATTCTATCTACCATGCAGACTCAGGGATCAAACTCAGTTGCCAGGTTTGTATACAGATGCCTTTTACTGGCTCAGCTGCGTCATCTCGCTCACCCCTATTAAAATTTGTTTACGGGAGGGGTGGAGGAAGGGGTTATACATGCATGTATAGAACAGGGCACTGTGTGCGCCTGTGGAGGCCCAAAGGTGATCTTGAGAATCGTCCTGGATTGTTGTGCTCCTTTTGCTTTGCTTGGGTTTCTAAGGCTCTGCCTCTAGGATGGAAGTGAAGGCTGCAGCCATTTCTGCCTGGCATTTTTTAACGTGGGATCTGGGGATTCCAACTCGGTTCCTTTCGCTTGACAGGCAAAGGCTTAGCCCCCGAGCCATCTCTCCAGCCCAACATTTTTCATTCGTAATGGAGCTTTTGCAGCAAAAGTGTCACCAGATTCTATTAAGTCCTGTGGGAAGCCGAGCGCTCAGGGCAGGGCGGGAGGGCAAGAAACTTGACTCCGGCTCATGGTGGGACCAGGCTGCCTTATCCCAGGAGCCACAAGCCAGCGTCACTGGGCAGTAGCTGGACTGAATTAGCCAGATCGCAGATGCCGCGTTCTGTAGTGAGATCACAGAGCAGCATTGTCAGAGGATGAGCAGGAAGCTGGGGGGGCTCTGAGCTGAGCACCCTGCTCCAGGCGGCCCAGGGAGCTGAGAGCTGAGGTGGGCAGTGGACACGTGTGGCAGGACAGGGGCATCTGGGCAGAGAGTTGTCAGGGGCCAGGAGCACCCCCTTCTCCAGGCTTCCTTTTAACCAACGTGAACATAAGTTCCTAAAAAGAAGCTGCCCTGACTGGCCCGGCTGACCTGAGCTTCAACGGCCGTGGGGAGTGGGGAAGACGGGAGGGTTGCATGTTCAGCCAGTTCAGGGTCTAATGACATTTATCTTGGGTGAGCTTCACGCCCCCTTGAGAACCACTCCTTGCCCTTCCTCTGCGTCTGTTCTAGCATCCTGTGGCTGTCAGGTAAAAAACCTTTTGAAATGTATGAACTCAGCAGACCTACTACCACCCACCAAGAGAGCACGGAGCAGAGATCTCCCTGCTTTGCTGCAGACTACCTACTTGATGTTTTCATCAACGTATTTGAAAAGCGTCTTGATTTATGACTTTCTTTGATTCCATGATTCTAAAACCTCAAGACACTGTTACCAGTGACATAACAGAGTTTGGGGCAACTTGAATCTGTGTTCCCAGGCCATGGTTCTTCATATTGGGTTTTAGAAAAACTACCTCTTATTCCTTTGAAGTGAGAATTATGATTTTTCCATTTACACCCAATAGAGATTTCAACAAGGCAGGCTTGGAGAGGAGCCTGTGTCCATTTCATTGAGACACAGTATTTCGTTCCTTCTGGAGAAATCGCAGAGTGAGATGTGGGCTGGCAGATGAAGACGGAGACTAGGAGGCTGCAGTGCCTGGAGTCTGTCAGAGTGCAGGTGCCAGAGGATGTTGTAGGATGTCCTGATTCCTAATTGACAACTGTTGGTTGGCCGACTCTCCCATGAATGTTCACGAGAGAAAGAACAAATGCCCCCTGGGTTCAGAGAGACACCAACCACAATGGCAAACCTGGCATGGGATACCATCTCACTCTTTCTTCTCTACCTTCCTCTAGACAAGTCAGAAACTCAGAGGTAAAGAGATGGTCAAGGACGAGTAGGGCGAGGCTTGGGGAAGAGTGTGGCTGGCTCACAGGCACTTGCACACACATGCTTACATATGCACACACACATACACACACACACACACACACACACACACACACACACCTCTTACCCACATCCTTATATGAAACTCTCTTTCACAGAAGAAACAAACTGAGTGTTAGGATGAGACTCATTTGAAGGGGTTTGCTTTGACCTTGTATTCAGTTATGGATTGGAAATAGATGTTGTGACTTCAAGTATTTGATGGACTTTCTATTGTCTGCACTCTGGAGTGCAGAGAAGTGGCAGGACTGGCTGATTTTCATTGGCTAGGGAAGAAACAACTCCACAGTTAAAGATCCAACCATTTGATGGTCATGTCTTTCCTTCCCGGTGCCCTGTGCGGGTTGCTTTGCAGAAAGGACAGGTCCATGTAGTATCACAGCTACATATGTTAACTCATCGAGTCCTCATAATGAGGTTGGAGTTACTAAATTCTTCCCACTTTACAGGTGTGGAAATCAAGGTTCACATATGAGGTCTCGGTCTGTGAGAAGGCAGATCTGGGGTGCAGGCCCAGGCTGTTTGCTTCACAGCCTGGTGTATTTCACCATTCTCTCAGAGATTTCTGAGGGCTCCCAAACTTTCCTTGGTGTCATAAAACCTTGCTGAGAATAGACTTGTCATAGGTGGAAGGCACAGGTGACAGCGAAGGGCAGGAAAGCTGGAGCCGGTATTCTTTTGGAGGAAGAATTCTTGGCCTAAGTCCCATTCCTGAAGTTCCCTCTCAGAAGTCAGGGCCTGAGCTCTGATGGGCTTGGCCATCGTTGTCCAACTCTGACTGTTGATGGAGAAGGAGGGAGAGAGGGAGGGAAAGAGGAAGGGAGAAAGAGAGAGAGAGAACATATGTGTATGGGTACATGTGTATGGTATGATATGCAGGTGTGTATGTGATGCGAGTGCATAGCATGTATGCACAAGTAGTTCTGCTGTTTCTCCATCGAGATCACATTCTCCTTGAGGGCAGACTGTGTCAGCTCCCCTTTCAGCTGTCAGTCCAAATGTTGCCCCCAGACAGTCCCCCCCTTATACTGGCAGTGACCAGGCAGCTGGTCTAACCTACAGGCCTTTGTCACGTGTTCTCTGTAAAGTGGTGAAAACAATTAGTAACACTTTTCACAAGCTCCTAGATCCCCCAGAACTTCCACCTGATGTTTTTCTGCACTTGTCACTGGGTTTATTGAAATTGAGAAAAGGCAAAAATTTGTTAACACATTGATGCTGAGATGAGTTCTTCACAGGACATGGTTGGTAATAATTTAATTAGCTCATTTTTTTTTTGAGAAAAAAGTGTTAGCCTTTGCTTAAAATACACTGTATTGATGGCTTGTCCCTCTCCACTTGTCTCCCCTGGGTGAAGCCCCAATTTCCCATCCACAGCCTGTAGAAGATCTCAGCCTGGCCACTAACACTATTATAGGAAAAGGAAGTGTAAACAGATATTTTCGTACAGCCCTGGAGGCTGACCCATCCTGACTGTGATTCCTGGAGGCCCCAGAAATGGGGAGGGTTGAGATCAGGACCCCACAAGTGGAAACCTTTGAAGAGCCACAAGGGTCTCATTCACCTGCCACCCTTAGTTGCAACTCCTGTGGTGGTAGTGGGAGAGGGCTGTGGGGCACGGATTGGGACAGGCGCGTGCAGCTGGGGCGTCTCAGACAGAGGGGAAGAGGTCCCTCCAGGTCAGCCCATCTCCCCGAGACTTGTCCAGCCACTGTCCACAGGAGAAGATGGTGGCCACGCCGGTGCTGGAGTTGGTGACCTCCACCTTCTCCACCAGCCAGCCCGAGTAGTAGCCGCTGCTGTCGTGTTCCAGCCGCACCTTGCGGAGCTCCCCCAGTTCCAGGGTCTCCAAGAAGAAGCGGTCGGTGTTGCCCCGCTCAAAGAGGTTCCGCATTTTCTGCTTCAATTCCCGCTTGCCTGTGTCCCCGTTCGCTCCAAAGATGGTCACAAAGATGTTGGCAGTCCGTGCCGGCCCCTGGTTCGTAGCCTGTCGTCACAATGACCTCGTACTTGACTGGAACTAGGCTCTGGACCCTACTGGCAAAACTCTCTGTGGTCTTGGTAACCTCGAATACCTTGAAGTACTTCCTCTTTCTCTTGAGGGGGATGAGGCAGTCACAGTTAAAGAAATACCTGGCAGAGGGGTAGATGAGGAACAGGGATGAGCTCCAGAGATACCAGCCGGGGATCGCTTTCTCTCCCACAGCCTCCTTCCATCCATGAATGATTCCTGCCCAGAGCTGCACCCAAGATACTGAAGCTAGAATTGTCTGCATTTGGATATGAGCATGGGCTTTGTTCATCTTAACAGCCACAGAGGAGTGACCTTCATTCTTCTAGTGATTCCTCACTTCTGCCTCGTTTCTTCTCCACCCCTTGTATCTCACATCCTATCCATAAGCAAGCTCTGTTGGTTCTATCTTTAAAGTAGACCTAGAACTAACCCACGTGCACCCTGCCCCAGCATCTCCCTGGAGAATATCAAGGGCCTCCTGACGCGCCTCCCTTTAGAATTGCAGCTTTAGAATGGACAACTGCTGTTAATTGCTGTCCTCTGGGCACGATTTGTGATATTGTGAATTTTCAGTATCTGTGATGACCCACCCACAGGAAACCTGGCACCAGACCGGGCCCATTAACATTCTGACATGGAAGGTAAGGCAGGGGTTCATGAGGCCACACCCTCCCCAGAGCATTGATAGGCAGTTAACTGTGAGGGGGAGGAGAGAAGGTGTCAGAGGGTAAGGGAAGGGGGAGAAGTGGGGAATGAGGGGGTGGAAGGAGTGGGGGGTGAAGGTGTGGGGAGTGTGGCAGGAAGAGAGAGTTCTAAAGAAGTTCACCTCTCCCTGAGGATGTATTTGCTAAGGGGTCACAAGAGCTCACTTTTTCCTGAGGAGATACACAGAAAGACAGACAGATAAACAGACACACATACACCTCCCCACACACACACTCAGCAGTCTGTAGTTTCTGGGAAAAACAGAGATTTTCTTCGGTGGCATAGCTACTTGTAAGTTTCCCAGGCACCGAAAAGTAACCTGTAACCTTCGCTGTAATCTTTAATCCCAATTAAACTCAATATTTCACAAACCTCATCTTAAGGAAATTATTACTTTGTTCTGTCACGGATGCCCTATCTAGGATAAAGTGGTGCTTGTCTCCTCAGAGAAACTTCTTACAACATTAGTATTTTAGCAGCTTTGGAAATAAGAAGTCCTGGCGCTTGCTAATGACTTCGGGAATGCATCTATGGAAGGGCGTGTCCAAAGGGAAATAAACTGAGGGCGCTGGGGAGCAGCTAGCCAAAGAGGCGCTCAACTGGCCTCAGCTAGCTCAAGAGGCCATTCTGAGAGGATGCTTGCTGAGCTAGCGGCTCAGGGCTCTGGAGGAAGGACTCCCTCCCCGCACGCTGAGAACAAGTATCATGTAACTACACTGGAGACCTGATCTGCATATCTCTAAAAGAGGTAGAGGGGAAAGACTTAAAATCAAAACTGCCATGTTGTACAAAAGTAGAATCTATAAGCCATCGGCCCTACAGGATCACATAGAAACAGGACCAGCCCTTAGCCCTTAACCCCGTGAGAGCCTGCGCAGGACCCCCACGCGCCCCGCTTCCGAGAGAACCTGCAAAGAGGCAGGAGTCCTGTACCTGTGCCAGGCCTCTGTTTCAGGGAGAGTGTGCAGGACAGCACCGACCTCAGCCCCAGGCTGTCAAGAGCACGCAGAGAGGCAGGTGCTGCACTGATGTCACAGCCCTGCACGGCTGGCACGTGTCCGGGAGAGTTCCAGAGGCCCCAGAGAGGCAGGATGGGCACCCACCGCCTGTCTCTTTCTTGGCCTTGGCCTTTGCAGTGGCGCAAGGTTGGCCAGCCAGCTGAGCGCCCGGGGTCACCTGTCTCAGCACTGGGATCGCAAGCATGTGCCACCGTGCCCAGCTTTCCTATGTGGGTTCTTGGGCGTGAACTCGGGTCCTCATGCTTATGACAGGCACTTTACCGACAGAGCCCTGGCCATTGTGCCATTTCCTTTACAACGCTCTCTTTTCCTTCTACGCTTCGTTGATGCTGTTTTGTTTCCTTCCTTAATCTTTATTGTTCCTTCTATTTACTTTTCCCTTTTCTATTTTCTCTGCTATTCTAAGGCCAACTGGTAGCACTGCTCTGCTTATTTCCTTTCCATTTCTACTCATAGTATTTAATATCTCAGTGCATGCCAGATTATCTGTGCTTTTTACCCCTAAAATTGCTGATGTTGGAGTGATTGTTCTCAAGTGGCTGTTACTCTGTTTTCATATGGGTCTATCCATCTTTTGTGATTTTATTGATACAAATAGTATGCTGCTATTGGAGCAGTAGTGGGGTCAAGCACATAGGCCGGGGGTTTACGGAAACTCCTGGTCCACTTAGAATAAATGATATTTCAACCTTTCTAAAACATTAAACATTGCAAACACTCTCACTAAAATAATATGTATGATTAAAGTAAAGATTGAGGGCTGGGAAGATGACTCCACGGTTAAGCCTCTGCCTCTAAAGCAGAAGGTCCTGAGTTCAGAATCCAGATCCCATGTAAAAATACCAGGTGGAAATGGTGGTGGCCTGTACTTCCAGTCGCGGAAAGTAGAGTCCAGGAAACTCCAGAGCAAAGCGAATAGGAGGTAGCACAATCCAGGGTGATTCCCAAAGTTACACAGGCACACACAGTGCCCCCTGACACAGCCAGCCAGCCAGCTAACCAGCCAGCCAGCCAGCCAGCCAGCCAGACACACACACACACACACACACACACACACACACACACACACACACATGCGCACAGATAAAAGGAAATAAAAATATTAAAAAAGTAAAGATTGAAAATATCCAGCCTGGAGACAGTGAGATGGTTTAGTGGTTAAAGACACTCATGCAGAAACCTGGCAACCTAGGCTCAATCTCTGGCACCCCCAGAGATTGGTGGAAGGAGAGAACTGACTTCTGAAAATTGTCCTCTCACCTCCACATACATGCCATGTCATATTCTGTCTCTTTCTAAATAATAACATTTAAAAAAATTCAACCTACACTTCATTACCAGTGTTAAAGACAGCGAGCAAACCGAAACACAAGAGATAGAGATATAACAATTAAGGCACTGTGACTCCTTTGAAAAAGTCCATAGTAACACACACTATTGAATGGGTCATTGAAGATACCAAGATAGAAACTTAAAAGTTTCTAAGATATAATGAAACTAAAAATACACTCCAGAATATATGGAATACAGTAAAAGCACTTTTGAATGGAATTTTATAGTTATAAGTGTTTGCATAAAAAAATCAGAGGGGAACTTGATGCAAGATGAAATAATTTTTATCATTCTTTGAAAAAAAATCAGAGAGGTCTCAAATAAATTACTTAATGATGTACTTTAAGGCTTTGGAAAATAAGAACAAGTCAAACCCCAAATCAGTAGATGGAAATAAATAGTAAAGATCAGGCCAGAGACTAATAAAATGTAAACAAAAAATAGCAAGGAGCCAATGAAATAAAGTTGGTTCTTTGAACAGATAAACAAGAGGTACAAATGTTTACCCAAACTAACCAAAAGAAAGAGAAGACTCAAACTGATAAATCATCAATAAAATCAGCAATAAATCAGTGATAAAAGAGAGACATTACAACAGATACCAATTTGTTCAAAGAATCATTAGGGTATACTTTAGAACTCTATATTTATCCTTATCTTGTATATTTTATTTTTTTAGTGTTGTATACATGGATATAGTGAATTTATGATATTTCTACTCCTTAATCCCCAGTCCCATCCCCCTTCTTTCCCCCTCTATCTTCCCTGCCAAACTCCTATTTTCAAGTCTTTTAATTTGTGTGGCCCATCGCAGGAAATTCATATTTAAATAAATTGAAAAATACAGAGGAAATGTATAAATTTTGAGATAAATACAACATAAACAATTAAACTAAGAGGATATAAACAATTTAAATAAATCTATAGCAAGCAATGAGATGGAAAAAAAAAAGTGTGTGTGTGGGGGGGCACTGTGTGTCCCTGTGCAGGACCAAAGGTGACTTCAGGAATCATCCTGGATTGTTTCTGCTTCCTTTTCGCTTTGCTCTGGCATTTCCCAGGCTCCTCCCACCAGGGTTGGAAGTGCAGGCCGCTGTCATTTGCACCTGGCACTTTTACATGGGATCTGGGATCAGAACTCAGGACTTCTTGCTTGTGAGACAGAGTCTTAACTCCTGAGCCATCTCTCCAACCCTATCAAAAACTTTCTACAAATTCAATGCAAACCCCATCAATTCTAATGGCATTCTTCACAGAAATAGGAAGAACAATTTTAAAATCCATATAAAAGAACAGTAGAACCTGGATTGTACAAAGTTGTCCTGAGCAAAAAGGATAATGCTGGAGGTGTTACTACATATGCTTTTAAGTTATACTACAGAGACATAGCATCAAAAGCAGGATGGTACTGGCACAAAACCAGGTATGTAGATCAGTTAATTGAGTATTTTTTAATTGAGTAAATTAAAAATTAAGTAAAGCAATTGAGAACCCAGGATTAAACTCACACAGCTATAGATTTTGATAAAGAAACCAAAACATAGATCATAGAAAAGATTGCTTCTTCAACAATTGATGCTGGGAAAACTATCTATCTTTTACCCTATATAAAGATCATCTCAAAATGGATGAAGACAATGATTTAAGGCCCGAAACTTGGAAACTGTTTGAGAAAAAATAAGGGAAACCCTTCAAGATATATGTATGCATAGCCAAGGACCTTCTCAAAAGGATTCTACTAGCTTAAGAAATAATTTCAGGAATGGACAAATGGAATTGTAGGAAATGAAAAAACACAATAAAGGAAACAAGACAGGATGAAAGAAAATCTTTGTTAGTTATGCATCTGACAGAAGAATAATCTCATGTCTATAAAGACCTTTGAGAAACTAAATATCAAAGAACCAACAACCCAATCAATAAATGGTCTTAAAAAAGGAATATCTCTTAAAAAAAATGAAGCACAGGGCTGGAGAGATGGCTCAGGGGTTAAACCTCTGCCTTGCAAGCAGGGAGTCCTGAGTTTGGATGCTGAATCCTACGTAAAAATGCCAAGTGGAAGTGGCAATGGACTATAGTTACAGTTCTGGAAGGTGGATACTGGAAAACTCCAAAGCAAAGCAAGTGGGAAGTAGAAGCAATCCAGGGTGATTCCCAAAGTCACCCTTGGGCCTCCACAGGGACACACAATGCCTTCGGATATGCATAGACACAGAAAAACATACACAGACATAAACGCACAAATAATAAATGAAGCACAGCTGATCTAGAAGCATGGAAATGTTCAAGCATCCTTAGCCATCAGGGAAACTACACTAAGAATATGTCTAACATGGTCAGAACAATGATCAAAAAGAACACAAATAACAGCAAATGCTGATAAGGACAGTGGGGGGAAGGAGAAAGGAGGGAGAGGGGAACAGTTATACGCTCTTGGTGGGGATACAGATAAGTCCATCCACTATGAAAATCAGTATGGAAGCTCATCAAAAAATTAAAAATAGAATGATATAGCTATACTACCTATGGATATACACTCAAAGGACTTTAAGTCAACATGCCTTATATTTATTTTTAACACCATTCATAGCAGCCAAGTTATAGAATCAGTCTGTGTGCCGTCAACAAATGAATGGATAAAGAATACATAAATATACATGTCTGTCTATCTATCTATCTATCTATCTATCTATCTATCTATCCATCCATCCATCCATCTATACATCTATATCTATCTATCTATCTATCTATCTATCTATCTATCTACCTATCCATCATCCATCTATACATCTATCTCTATATCTAACTATCTATCTATCCATCCATCCATCTATCTATACATCTATCTCTCTCTATCTATCTATCTATCTGTCTAGCGATCTATCATCTATCTCTATCTATCTATCTATCGACTCTATCCTATTCACATCTATACCATCCTATATCTATCTATCTAT
The DNA here is from genome assembly GCA_023101885.1 of Typhlomys cinereus. NCBI lineage: Eukaryota > Metazoa > Chordata > Mammalia > Rodentia > Platacanthomyidae > Typhlomys > Typhlomys cinereus. Next base: position 2,643,309 of record JALPQD010000283.1, on the reverse strand, counting down.
CTATCTATCTATCCATCCATCCATCTATCTATACATCTATCTATACTCTATCTATCTATCTATCTATCTATCTATCTATCTATATATATATATAGAGAGAAAGAGAAAGAGGAAAGTTTTATTTAGCCATGAAGAAGAATGAAATTATGTCATTTATTATGTCATTTGCTGGAAAATAGAAGCAACTGAAAATCATGATATAAGTGAAATAAGCCCAACTAAGAAAAGCAAGCATCACAAGTTTTTTTCTCATCTTGGATCCTAGGTTTTTTATAGATACATAAAATCATTTATGATGTAAAAGTAGAAGGGAGAATGGGGGAAGGAAGGCGATTAGGTGGAAAGGGGAAGGGGAGGGAGTCAGAAGAAGGGGACTTCAGTATAGGACATACTTGAGAGAAACTGGCTTTATGAATCCTAGTACTACATATGGTGAATAGATATTGCTATGGTTTGGATGTGATTGTCCCCCACAAGCTCATGTATTTGTATCTTTAACTGTTACTAATGTTTGGAAAGGTCATGGCACCTTAGGAGGTGGAGCCTTGCTGGAGGAAGGATGTCACCGCGGCTGGCTTTGAGGCTGGTGAGCCCCGCCCTGCTTCCACTAGGCGTCTGCTCTAGCACTGTGCTGCCTGCTCTTTCAGACTCTATCACAAGGTCTACAGCGACCTGAGCTGTCTCAGTTCCTGTTGCCCACCTTGCCCTCCTTGCCATAATAGACGATGTCTCCCCTCTAGAAATGTGAGCCAAATAAATCTCCCTTTCTCCCCTTAAGTTGCTTGAGTCAGAGTGATACCTTATTAGCAAAAGAACTGTGACAGGTGCCAATAAGAAAATTTAAAAAGAAATTTAAAAGGAAAAAAATAAAGATGCTTCACAGGGATTTTTGATCTGTTCTGAGATTTCTCTTTCCGAGATCTACCACTTGATGAATTTGAGTTGTCATCATATACCAGAATATTTGGAAGGGATTATACACACATCCTTTCACTCTGAATTCTTTAAAATGTCTATCTTTGTGCAAATTCCTAGCAATAAACATAATTCCATGTAACAGCACAAAAACTGTGCGATTGCATACATGTTTTTCTAAGTGCAATCTCTCTCTTTCTTTCTCTCCCTTTCCTACTGCAGCACCCCACCTTTACCTCAGATAACCCATGGAACAGTTGAGGGCTGCATCCTGCCAAATTTCCCTCTGTTCTCAGTCCTGCCCAGACCCATATACACAGGGACATATGGGGACGTCAGTGTTCCTTTCTAAACTGCATCATCTAACACACGTTTCCCTGCAGCTTGCTTTTCTCACTCAATAATACTTCCTGGGAAGTGCTCCAAGTCATCTGGTACATATTTGATTCATTATTTTAACTGGCTAAAAAATTCCCCTGGATCGACATAAGGAAATGTTTTCCAATAGATACAATTAGATCATCATCATTGTGGGACTCGAAGACAAGGCAATCAGGGTTCTGGCTGGACACAGGATCAGTGGCCTCTAAGAATAAAAGATAGTAGAAGGTGATGCTAAACAAAAAGCAGAGAACTGTCTTTCAAATAAGGCACAGCGTGGCTACCCTTCTGGCTAACATTGTGTTGAGGAGGTATTGGGAAAGTTCAGGAGAGAATATGTTCCCCAGAAGTCTTGATTATTTATAGCGATCATGCACTAGATAAGCTATTGGGATTAAAAAAAAAAAGAAAGGCATTTTGGACTTCAGAAAATAAGTAAAAGCTTTTCTGTGTCCTTCAACTGAAATCCTAAGGACAGTGATGACAAAGGAGAACTGGTAAGAACTGGTTTGGAGCTCGGTGGTAGAATGATTACCTAGCCTGTGCATGGCCATCCCCCCCACAAAAAAATACTACAGAACTCAAGGGTCAGAACTAGCAAGGTTAGAAGAAAGAAATATTAAGCTATGGGATTATGTTAATTTGTACTTCATAGAAATTTAAATGTGGTTAACATGGTTGTTGGAAAAGAACTATGTACTTTTACACACTGTGAAGTAATTTGTGTAATGCAGAAGGAATGTTCTAGCATGATGTCACATAAACAATGCTGAGGTTCACCTGCAAAGTGCCCTGCTAGAAACAAGGGTCTCATTCCTCAGAAACCACAGGCCTGAGACCCACACAAGAAGGCAAAGTGGCTGGGACTTCTGAGAGGTCCCTAGGTGGGCAATTCCACCCACCTTTAACCCTCTAGCTGTGCACACTTAAGGAGCAGCTGGTGTTTCTCCTAAAGGGGAGAGAGGTCTTGAGACAAGGCCATATAGCCGTCAGACAACAGCCTGGTGTACACATCTCTTAACTTTTACAGGCAGATCTTCTCCAGTCCTCCCTAGGGACATGCCAACCACAGGATGTTCTTTGAAGTGCTGGAAAGTACACTGCAGTTGGAAGAGGGGTAAAACTCCCACAGCTCAGACTGTGGGTGGGCAGCTCGGGGCTTGGCCTTTCTCCTATTCTTGCTCTTGAGACCAGAAGGTGCGGGGAAGTGAAGAAATCTCTATCTCTTTCTGTCTCACTCATTATAGACAACACTGTGGGCTGAACTGTACCTGGAGTGATGACTAATCTTTTTATTTTGCTTTGTTTATTTTGGGGTCTGTAGACGTTCAGCTTTAGCAGCCACACTTCTGTGGCTGGAAGCCAGCACCAGGTAGCCGGAGGCACTGACCCCTGAGTGGGTTCTTAACGCTTCTAGCCAGTCTTACTGCTCTCAAATCCTAATCACATTTGACTAGAAGCTCCTTTTGGGTTTATTGTACTCAATCGGGAGTTTACGAGACTCAAATATTACAGGGAAGTTGTTTGGAAAGAATTGTGCCTTTTTCCAACTTCATGTGTTGACACTTTAGACCTCAATGTGCTGGTATTTGGAGATCGGCGCTCTTAAGAGATAATTAGGGTGAGAAGGCAAGATGAGTGTGGGCCTTCATGACATTGGTGCTCTTATAAGAGGAAAACGCACCAAAGCTCACTATGTACCAGGAGAGGCAAATGCGAAGGTGGCTGTGTGCAAGCCAGGAGAAGGGCCTTGCCAGAACCAGATCATGCTGGCTCCTCGCTCAGACCTCTCTGTGTCCAAGAAGGACAATCACTGACTAATGTTAGGCCACCCAGCCTATTGCATGACATTTCAAGCAGACTAAGCCAGGTTCAAAGGTCAGAACCCTTCCTTCCCATTTCCTCCCGGAGAGCCTTAGTTATAGACTGAGTAGAGTCCGAACTTGGCCTAAGCTTGGCCTCCTAAAAGCCAGAGCCACAGGCAAAGAACCCTTTTGTCTGAGCCCTGAAGCCAAAACCTGGCTGCTGCTTTTGTGTGGGCAGTGGATGACTTCCCACGGTGGGACATGGGGGGAGGACACGATGGGAGGAAGTCCATCCAACACAGCGGCCCTGGGAGGGATAGCCCAGCAGACAGAGGCAGACTGGCCTGGGCTGCATATACTTTCCGCTTCTTCTCCCCAGGCAAGCCCTGGCCTTGACTTCCCCTCCCCACCCAACCCCCATCTCAAAACCTGAGAACATCTGAATTTGCATGTGGTTTCCAAGTAGTTTCAATTACACCAAGTGGTAGCTGTGCCTATGCTGACCGGATAACTAAAGCTCTTGGTCCTCCTAGAGGTACAGCGTCTCCAGAAGGCCTGGTGGGGAACTTGCAGAGCCCTTCAAGGCAGGCACCCAGAAACAGATATGCCACCGGGTTGCCTGACTGCTTCGGGTCCCTGCCCTTAAGAGATATTTGCACGGTTACCTCCTAAGCGGCAGGTATACAGGCTGCCTGTACCAAGTAGAGGGAAAGAAGGGGGCGGCAATGGAAGGCTCTGCCCTCTGGTACTGTGACTATCTTGGTATTTATGCAAAGAAGTCTCCCTGGATTCAAAGATGAGATACATGCAAGGTTACCTAGTCTAGTCCTCACCTCTGGTAGCAGATGCACAGGTCGGATGCCCCCAGCACAGAGCAGCCGCCTCTCCCTGTCTTGTCCTGTAGGCCTCTTGGTCCTAAGGAGACACCACCCCACATGCTCCATTCTCACCCACGCTGCAGCCCAGTTCCTGCTGCACAGCAGGTCCAGCATTGTACATACACGTTGCCATACTCCATCTCAGTGATTGTGACTGTCTTGACGTGCCAGACCAGCTCTCTCTTGGGGATGAACCTGTCTTCCCTGGCCAGGTGACCCACGCAGAGGGAGGCGATGTCCCCCAAGAACACGCTGTCAAATTCAAATGTGTCTGTGGTTCCCCTGCAGGACACAAAGGCGCAGCCATGAGCTACCCATGCTGGCTGACATAGATAACCATTTATCAAATGCCTACTGCATTCCAACTTAGAACGGAAGACAAGACCAGATGCCAGTCTGGCGGTCCTTGAGACACCGTACTAGTTCTGAAACAAGAAAAGTCCTGTCAGCTTCTCAGTGCTGCTAAGCGAGTTGAATCTGGGAGGAGGGTGATTTGGAGCTGGAACATTGGGAGGCAATTAGTGGGTGAGGGTGCAACCCTAGTGAGTGGGATCCCAGCCCTTATGAAACAGGCCCGGAGGGCTCCTTTCGCCCCTTCTGTGACGGGAAGACAGCAGGAAGATTCCGTCTATGAACCAGGAAACAGGTGTCAACAGAAAGGGCATCTGCGGGGAGCTGGCTTTTAGGTCTCCAGCCCCGGAGCTGTGGGAAACAGTTTCTGCTGTTTATAACGCCCCTGTGGAGTAGTAGAGGGTCACGGTAACTATCCATCCGGTTGAAACAAAGATGAAGCGGGTCCTAAGCAAAGGGAGCGCAGGGGGAGAGAGACGGATTGGGATGCGGGGTGAGGTTTGCGAGGGGATCACAGTAAGGACTTACTAGTTAGGTCCATTGTAAACTTATGGCTCTACCCAAGGGGGACCCTCGAGGTCCCTCGCTTACCCACCCCACCTCCCATTCCACTGGGGACCCCTCTTCCTACTTCCTGAAGGCCCGCTGTCTGGAAGAATTTTCCACGAGGAACTCTTTGGATCGGTTCTTCCTGCCCTCCAGGATGAGCCAGACGTTCTCCCTGGTTTCGCCTCCGTTGCCTGTTTCTATGACAATCTCGTAGGCTGTGGGGAGGAGGTGGGAGAGGGTCAGCAACAGGAAGCAGCCACTCACCACCCGGAGCACATCAATTCCTCCCTCAGGGCCTTTCATGTGATCTTCAGCCACTGCCTGGCCGTGGAGAGGCGGGTTAACCCCTCCGCAATTCAGGTGTTACAAGCAGAGCTAGTGATTCTGGAGCTGCAGTTTCAACCTGACAAATACGAGAATACAGGAGCCACTAGGAATGAAGCAGGAGGTAGGAATGAGTTCCTAACAGATGTTGAGGTCTGGCTCTCAGAGCCCCCAGGCTGAGACACAAGCTAGAAACCAGGTATCCAGAAGAGAAGGGAAGAGACACCAGCCTAGCTATAGAAGGCACAATGACAGAAAGCCCAGCAGGCCGGAGAGCCTCTAACTCTCTCCACCACACAGTCCCAAGCACTCTGTCAGCACCACAGCAGCCTCCCTGCTCTGCCTTCCTGCCCAGAGGGTTTGCACTGGCACCTGCTCGTCACCTTTCATACAGGATGCCAAGGATCAAGAGGCCCAGAGCGGACATCCCAGAATTCACTGTGCAGCTTCAGGCATAAAGAGGGACCAGGGATAGGATGGACTGTGATAGACTTGTAGCAAAGGACCAGGTGCTGTGGGACCCAAGCACGCCCCGGCTCTCGTACCTTCCTCTGTCTTACCTCTCAGCTCTAGCTCTTCTGTTAGCTCCAGCCTCTTGCCTACTCGTTCCTGCTTGGAGCTCTGCCGTGCTCCCTCCCTCTGCCTGGTCATGTTCCCCCATCGTGGCTGGACTCCCCTCACCTCCTCCTTATACCTATGCCTTCTTCTCATTTCCCTAATTAAAATGTGGCCAGATCTGCCTTGGCGTGCTGCGCTATTCTCTCTTGTCCTCATTACCTTCTAACAATCTGCATCATTTATTTATTCATTATAATCTACTGTGGTCGCCTCCTACTACTTGAGAGGAAGTGCCACGAAGGCAGGGGGTCCTCGTTTTGTTCATGGATGGGTTCCCAAACACTCAGGACAGTAGCTGGCACACAGTGGACTGTCAGTACATAGTCAAGAAAAGAAGGAAGGAAGGAAAGATTAGACTAGTCACAGCAAGCTTCAGGAAGAAGCTGTGATCGCAATGAGCAGAGGTGGAGGGTGTTCCCACACAGAGGGAAGAACGTGAGTAAAATCACTGAGGAAGTGTGATGTGGGCTCTGGCCCAGGGGTGCAGCTGGCATATAGGAAGATACAACACATGTCTATCTGCACCCACCTGCCTCCATTCCATTGGGCCCCCTATCCTGTCTGCAATGGTTCAGGTGCATATAGCAAGTGGGTGGTGTTGAGGTAAGAGCGGCAGAGACATAATGTCCACGGAAGAATGGTAGGTATGTTGGGGTGCCTCTGCTAGGCATCCATAACTTATTGCCACCTGTTATTGGGACTCATTCATATACTGGGGTAGACAGAGAGTTCAAGCCAACCAGCTTCTTTCCGGAGGAGATGCCATTTCCTTGTCCACTGAGACGTTTTAGCCAGGAAAGGTGTGAGATGGGTGCTGCTGGCCCCAACCACTTCCTGTGGTGCAGGGAAAACTTGTGGTAAAAGGAAGATGACTATGCGGGAGAAAGCAGAGCTGAGACAGAAAGAGACAGGAGCACACTGATGCCACCGTCGCCTCTGGAGACAGCCAAGTCTGAGCCACAGTCATCTGGGATGTCCAGGGTTCTGGGACCATATCATCTCCCGGAACCACAGTAGACCTGTGTCACCAAGAATCCTAACTTAAGAATCCTAAAGTTACTGTTCGACCCTGTTGAGACTGTCAAAGAATAGAGGCTTTGAGAACCTGCGTGCAAAGATAGATTCTGTAGCGGAACCAACCTGAAAGGCAGGAGTGCTCTATCCCTGTGGTTCGGTCAGCAAGGGGGATTGTGCTGGGACTAGGAACCTTGCAGATAATCTGACAGAGCCAACATCAAAGGCTTCAAGAATGTGGGAACAGGGAAAGACAGGGCTGTAAAGGGGAAATGAGCATTCAGCCAGAGGATGTCCGGAAGAAAGGGGTGTGTCCTCCAAGGCATGTAGATGTGTGTGCACATGGGCATGTGATCTCACTGTCCAAGCCAGACACTAGGTCAACTTCAATGGAAGTTCTGGGGACTTCACATTAGGATAAGAAATGAAGATTGCCTACAGCCCTAGACTTTAGCAGTGCATTGGTTATCTGAAGGGGCCGAGGCTTGCAGAAGGCTTGCAGGATTCTAGAGGGTTCCAGAGGACTACGCATGAAGCCTGGGAATAGGAGGTGCAGAGAGGTGGGAAGCTCTAGCCAGGCCCAGTGAGGAAGAGGCGTCACAGGGCTATGCAGTGGGCCTTGGATGGGCTACTTGAGTTTTCTGTGCTTTGTTTTCCTGTCTGTGACCCTGAGGTGCACTTGCGTCCTATTCGCACCTCAGGATGGGTTTGGGATTTGTTCAAGCACCAGGGTGTGTTTGTGCTCATAGACTGAGTGCTCAAAAGTGACCTGGGTCAACGATATTAGAATGAAACTATTGTGAGGGTATGGGGTGTCTTGTGAAGTCAGAATCATGTATGGCATTTCTGAGAGTACGGTGAACTTGACACATCATTAAGTAAAGGAAGTTGAGGATTGAGATCAAGCTCAGTGCATGCGCCACCAGGCCAGATGTCATCTGAGAACTCAGGAAAGGTCATTTGTTCCCCTTTGTGAGCCTCCTGTAGGCTCACGGCCTTGACAGGTGGTCCAGGGTCTCTCCTGGCTCCCTGCCCACACTCTTCTGTTTTCCATACCCATAGAACTAACCTCCCCTCAGCAACCAGGATCCTGCAAGTCTCAATTTCTTTGGCAATCTGGGGAGACATAGCAGTATTGCTCCATGTCTTGCGGATCTCTCTCTCTGAACAATGACCTGATTTACTTCTATGGCTTACCTTGGCTCTCGTGAGAGACTTAAACTTCTTCCTCTAACTATATTGTATAAAAAGGCCACACTTCCATCTTGTGAACACTGATTCATTGAGTCCCTACTGAGCTCCAAAGTCTACAGTAGTGCAGAGTGTAAGAAACTTTAGGGACGCTGTGCATGATCGGCAGACAACAGAAGCATTGTTTAACATCCACAGCATACAGAATAAAACTGGCGCCTGCCCCAGCTTAGTCTCTCCCCATCTTGAAGCTCAGGGAAATTTGCGGAAGAGGGGGCGGTAAGAGTGTAAGAGCAAAAGGATGGGAGGAGCAATGATATGTAAGATACTCTATACTAGTTAGGGCTGAAGCAATCATAATTGGACTTTGCATGCCCTGCGCATTGTCCAACACACTGTTGACCTCACAAAGTCTAGCATCTGCTAAAGGCATCAAGAGCCTTGGAGGCAAAGGATTGGCAGCCACAGCAGTGTTCCTATACCTAAGGGGAACACGGGAAAGGGTTCAGGGAAAGGCCACTGGGTCCTTGTACGTCATCGGAGAGGAGGGCCCAGAGGAAAAATCAGACATGCACAAGAAAGGACTCTCTGGGAATTGGGGTGGGAGGCACTGGGGGATAGGGAGGGAGAGGGTAGAGAGGGGGAGCAGGGGATACGGGGGAAGGAGGAGGGAGGGAGGGAACTGGTGTACCTAATAAGTTTGTATGAGCTGAAATAAAAAAAAAAGAAAGAAATGAGAAAAACCTAAAAAAAAAAAAAAAAAAACTGGCGCCTGCCTAGCAATTCCTTAGAAAGGGCAACCACAAAAGCCGAGAGCACATGTTCTAAACACACGCCCTTCCTGCAGGAATCCCAGTGAGTGGGTGCTCAGGCCCCATCGGCAGAGCTCACTACCTCTCAAGACAGTTATTTCACCATTGGACAGTTTCACCATTGGCAGAGATGGTAGGTAGCATTTCAACAAAAAATGCACACTTCCCACTCACAGTGTACACTGTCTCCAGCAAAGGGCTGCCCACCAGGACACAGTTCCCAGGTGCCCTTGCTCTGGTAGCACCTTGGGATTGTGCTCATAAAACAGGATGCAAGTTGAAGTACTGAGAACGTCATGTAGGGCCTTCTGGTTCATCTTTTGGGGAAAGAAAAATCTGCGGAGGTCGCATGTTGGAAATGGCAGAGACACAAATGGAAAGAGCTCGGGCCCCGTAAATCACACCATGGAAGACATCCCACCAAACACCCACCCTGCATGCATTGTAGAAATGAGAAAGAAAATGTGTGCTGCTAAGATGCTGAAATGTGGGGGTCACCTTAACACCCAAGATTGGAAAATCCTATCTCAAATTTTCCAGCACCTTGACGGCCATTCACCTTAATCAACCTCTCGCTCCCTCTTCACATCCCCAGAGGAAGGGGACAAAGGAAAAGTGGGTGTGGGGACTGCTGCTTCCCCTGTCTTCTGTTCCTAGGAACTCCAGATTGGCAGCACGGAGCACAGGATAGGTAGTTAGAATGAGTCCAGTGATGTGAAGCAAACCTGAGAGAACTTCATAGAAGCTGCCCAGCCTCAGATCAGGAAAAGCTTACCTCTTGTTACCCGGTTAGTCTCTGCAATCCAAGCCATGGGCATCTTAGTAGTTCCATTTACAGTTACCAGTTAACTCAGAAACCTGCCTCCTCGTGCTTCCCCCCTCGGGCGTCAGACCCTCGTGGGGTGTTGTCATTCCCACCTCCTCCAGAGCCAGCCCATTCAGTTACAATGGTCGGCCCCCGTGTCATGGTGGGGATGTGCCCATGCCCCCCCCCCACGTACTGGTCTCCTCCAGCTCGTCACGGATCTCGTTGTTGGCACACGCAAAGTCGCGAACGGTCTGTCTGTCTCCCTCACTCTTGGAGAGCCAGCAGTCACACTGGAAGCGGAAGGTCTCATCGCGGGAGTTGTCCTTCACATCGACATAACTCAGATGCCAGCCAGGAAATATCCCTGTGGAAGAGAAGCCATGGGTACTGGAAGTGGAAGGCGTCCTCCTCCTGTTGAGACCGCCCTTCCTTCATGGTGAAGTGACTCTGAACAGGCTTCTTGTCCTTTCTGGACCCCTGGCCTCCATAGTGACATGATAGGTTGGATTGGGTGATTTCAGGATTCCTCCAGCCCAGAGGTGTCTTGGTAAAGCCCTCAGAGGATTTCCGAATGGGATTTGTTAGGGGTTTCAAGAAATTATACTAGCTTTGTACTGCAAGTTTCTCCCACTAAAAACTTGTCTCACTTGGACATTCCAAGGAAAGGGATTGTTGTTACCATCTGATTCACAGAGGACATCTTGGACCATAGTCATAAACTTTTCTGGAACTCCTAGAGCTGAAGGGTGGCTTCTGTTTCTTCCTGACATGTGATCACCAAGTTCCTGCTAATGCTTTTGCTGGACCAGCTCAGGTGTCCCCCCAACAAACCTTCCCCAGAGGCCACCATTGTTCATGGGGCTGGGGTGGCACCCTCCTCCATGCACCTACCCTGCAGTGGCCTGGGTAGAGCCTGCCCACTCTGGGTTACTGTCATTTACTTGTGTCTCTTCCTTAAGAAGTGCTTGAGGGCAGAGGCTGAAGCTTGCTGTTGCTTGTTTTCCTAGTGCCTAGCATTGCAATTAGTAGGTGCTCAATGAATGCTGAGTGAGTAACATGATATTCCTTGGGATCCTTTACAGTCATAGAAGGACCCAGAAGCTGCCATTTCTGACATGTGCTGGGCTGATCATCACAGAGCCGTCTCTATTGTAATTGGCAGGGTTCCCCTCAGAAATGCTCCCAAGTGTGAGCTGAGGTGCATTTGCCATGGTAGCTCCTGTGAGTAACACCGAATGCTAATTCCCCCACTCTCCACTTCCCAAAGTCCTGGAGAACTCTGTGCCCAAAGCCAGCACTCTGCAGTCTATGGTGACAAGATTTGCTGCTCGCAATGTAGGCATTAGCCAGCCCCACAAGCAACACATAAATGTGTTTTATTCCCACCACCAGTTGATTTGGAGATAATCCCTAAAAGCCCTTCTTTTGGATCAGACACTACTCAAAGCAACACCTGCAGAGATCTTACCACTAGTTTCAAAGGCCTTATAGCACAGAGACCCACAGTGGACATACTTCCAGATTTCAAGGGTTTGATGGGTAAGACATACATACATACGTACATACATACATACATACATACATACATACATCAGTCTTCATTAAGGTAGAAAGCAGTGAATGTCAAAATAAGTTGATTTCTAAGTCACTTGTGGTGTACCTTGCAATGCTGTGTTGGTTTCTTCACATGATAAATCTTTTTCACTTTTCTACAACTCTGACATGTCCCACATGTAGGTCTGCAAATTGTCTGCCTCTGAGAGATGGTTCCTGACAGTGTCATGAAACTGACTGGAGGACATACATAGCGAGCCTCTGCATTCAGTGTGGGAAAGATGCGGAGAAGACTGTGGAAACTTTTACTCAAGAGCTTCAGAGGAGAGTGCAGAAAGGAAGCAGCAGGCAGAGAGGTGAGCATGGCTGTCTACACTGGAAATACAAATCTGTCTTTCTCCCTATAGCCTCTGCTCCCCCACACCTCCGGCTCAGCTTACTAAACTCATGCTTACTAAACAGCAGATTAATTCCAACTTCCTTTCTATAAAAGAAGCTTGGTTGTCAGCTTCATACTCCCTGCTGATTTACTTGTCTTGGTTTGGACATGTTGAGTGTGATTGACGGGTTCTAACTGCCAAGTTTCTCCTCTAACAGCCTAGCTAATGTGCAGGTGGAAACAGGCAATTGGAAACCCTGTCATACATGCCTAACTGGTGGCAGCACTAGCACTAGACATACTGCCTCATTCGAGGACCAGTAGGGAATCTCTTGAACTGGCTGTGAGAGAACAGACCTCTTCACGAAGTCCCTTTCATCCATGATCTCCATAATTTTGTGCACACCAGTAGCAGGTATTTTGTACAGTTTGGTGCCCTGTCTTTGAGCACACGGACAGCCACATTATAGTGTGGATGCATGCGCCATTGTTGTGTGCGTGTAGACACGGATCAGATTGTTCGCCTTGTCCGTGCTGATTGATGATTCCCCAGACTTTAGCGCTCACATACCATGCTCTTATCAACATCCTTCTTGCGCATGATAGTGATTTTCCAAATCCACAAGTCAGACTTTGTCACTTTGCTGAATAAAACCCTCTAGTAACTTCCCATCAGTCCCAGAATAACATATAAGTAGAGAACTGGGTAGATTGACATGAATTAACCCTTTCCCACTACTCTGATTTTACCCCATGCTACTCCTGGCTTCCCTGACTAGATTACACTGGACACTGAGCCACTTCTAATCCTGACCTTTGGAATCCGGGGGAAGGATGCATTTACTGTTCGGTCTGGAGTGATGTCTCCCAGGCTTGAATGCCAGTGCTGCCTCGTTACTGAGGTGTCAGAGCAAGTGTTCTAGTCTAAGAAAGTACTTGCTGATAGCTGTTTGCAGGATTTCCTTATCCCTGTCTATGTATATAGTTATCACTGATGATCTAAAATAACTTTGTTTTTATTTCACTGTAGACTGTATTACCTACTATATCCCTCTGTCTATGAGACTGAAGTGCCCAAGATAAAAATGCTGGTCTAATTGGCCCATTTCTATATTCCAGGGCCAAGGCAGTGCCCAGTGTTTTGTCAATAAATGCTGATCACTTTTTTGAATGTGCACCAGAACTGGATGGGAAAGGAGGAAGAACTGCAGAGGTGGTAGAGTTTGCAGAGAAAAAGGCATGCCTGAGAAGAAAGGTGTCTTAATACAATTGATCATTTTATCCCAAATGTCCAAAATTTACTTTAAGAAAAAGGCTTGGGCCCTCTGAATCTAAGTGGGGTCCCAGTCTTACCAGGTAGGAGATGGCAGACTGAACGAATGCAAGGCTGGCAGCACAAATTCCCCTGGTCTTCAACATGCCACCCACTACTCATGAATCCCCGGGGTTTTCTTGTCTCTGGTGGGATTAAGGGCTCTGTGTTCATAACTCTGGGAATTCTTTATTTAGCCTTACTGCAATCAGCAAGGAACAACCTGGATGCCATGATTGATTCCACACCTCCTACTCCTTATCGTGGCTCAAGCTATTTCCCTGTCTGAAGTACCTATCTGTCCTGTGGACTACTTAGCACTTGCTGTCTCTGCAAGCCCCTGTGCTCACCTCAGGCCACACTATCTACTCCTCATGCATCCTGTTAGTTGTTTTATCATCACTGGGACTAAAACATATGACAGAAATAGCTTAAGGAAGAGTGAGTTTGGGCTCACGCTTTCAGCCAGTGGATACAGCCCATCATGGACTCGGCAGCAGGAATGCCAAGCAGAGACTCCTCGCCTGGCAGCAGACTTAGAAACAGAGACAGTAGCTAGAGCCAGGGGCAGGTATCTTTGAAATGCCTCCCTCTACTTCCACCAGCCAAGCCCTGCCTTCTAAAAGCTTTAAAACCTTTATAATATGGTAACACCACCAACTGCAGGTTGAGAGTCCCATACTGGACATTTCAGACTCACGACACGTTTCTGGTCTCTCTGCCACAACCACAGCCACCTAGGCCGTCTTTGTCACTGAGGTCATGACCCTGCTGTCACTCTCTTAGGACTAGTTCATGTGAGTGTCTAGTGACATCTCCACTTAGGTTTCAGGGATGGGAAGTCATGTCTTATGATCTCTTGATTGTGTCACAGAGTTACGGACTGAACATTTGCTAATTATAGAGATGATCAATTACTTTTACTTGAAAAGTGGACTGTCTTTGTACTTGTACTCCAGTGAAAACTATGGAAACTTTTCTCAGACAGAAAGATGCACATTTCCAGGCAACGCCTCCTTTAAAAATAGCCTATAGGATGCTGAAAGCCCATCAGGGTGACTCACATTTCTTCAGCAGGATAACAGGTGATTTGAGGTGAGATAGGAGCTATCAGAGAGCCCTGGCTGCAGTATAACACGGGACTAATGCTTTTCTAAAGCACTTGCTGCCCAGGCTAGCCCTCTAGGAATTAGCAGATCTGAGTTCTAGTCTCCGTATATTCTCCTAAGTGATTATGATATAACATGCCCATGCCTAGTTTCTCCTGCACAATGTGGGAGCTAAGGAAGATGCTTTACAAGGTACTTTCTATTTATATGAATTTATATTATTCAGTAGAAAGCATATCAACTCATTTTGTGGTTCAAACATGTCTTTACTCACCAGAGTTTTCATTCAAACAGAGGGAGCAAGAAAAGCAAGATGGATTATAAAATAAACACCAGGGTTATAATTTGTTCAGAAATGTAAAAGCTATCTAGGTAATTGGAGCTAAGTGGAAGAATTAATCATTTATCTTGATTTTCTTCTTTAAACTGCATTCCATGATAATCAAATAGCCTTAGGGAAAATTTTTTAAAAAGAAATAATTCAACTAGTAAGTGAAAAAGAAATGATAGAATTATAAAATCTCATTTGTAATTCTAATTGATCATCACCAGATGAGGCCATTAGATGAAAACGATGGAGGAAACTTGAAATGGAGCAACAGGCTGGCAGCCAGGGAAGCTTCTGACGTTGGTGTCAGCAAGAAAGAAACTTCCTCTACTTCATATTGCATCTATATTATTACGTAAGCTTGCTTACTGTGGGAAAATTTGTTATGAAGAAGAATGATACAAGAAAGTCATCATTGTATATAATAATAATGACTTTATAGAAAAATGCTCATTTTCTTATAAAGAGAAACACACTAAGTTTGTTTGGGGTAAAATGCCATAAAGTTGAAGATTTAACTTCATATCCTCTAGTAGACAAAAAGAAGTCAAAAAGGACAAATCAAAACTTGCTATGGTGAGGCCCAATGATTGTTGTGATGGGTGGATAAAAACTAGTGTGCTGTCCATCCCCCAGTGCCTCCCCCCCAACTCCCAGAGAGTCTGGGGGATGGGGAAGGGGAGGAGGGGGTTCGGGGGGAGGAGGGGGGAGGGAGGGAACTGGTAAAAAAATTTTAAAATGTATAATAAAATTTTTAATAAAAAAAAGAAGTAAAAAAAAAGAAATTTTGGGACATTCTGATAAAAAAAAACTAGTGTGCTGCTTTCTTCACTTTTATGCCTTCATTAAATAGAAATATTAGATAAACAAACAAAGACAGAAGGAGATTTGTGTAAGAAGAGAAATGTTATGCTTTCAGTCAACTCAAAGTTTGTAATCTCACGTATTTGTTCAAGGATTCTGACATCTGAGGACAATATAACAGGAACTAGACACCGGTGTGGAGCTGTCCAGGGTGCTGAGAAGACCTCTTCCTCCTCTCATCTTTCCTTCTCCAGGGTTGACAGCAATGAGAAAGAGAAAAGAGAGGAGGGGAGAGGGGAAGGGAGAGAAGAGGAGGGGGAAGGGGAAGGGGGGAGAGGAGGAGAGGGGAGAAAGGAGGGGAGAGGATGGGAGGAGGAGAGGGAAGGGAGGGAGAGAGGAGGAGGAAGGGAAAGGATGAAGGGGGAGGGCAGGGGGAGGGGAGGGGAAGGGAGAAGAGGGAAGGGAGGAGAAGGAAGGGGAGAGACGGAGAGGTGAAGGGAAAAGAGAGGAGTAGAGGCAAAAGGGAGGGGAGGAGAGAAGAAGAGAGGAGAGAGGAAGAGAGGGACAGGAAGAGAAGGAAGGAGAGGGGAGGAAAAGAGAGGGGAGGGGAAGGGAGGAGGGCAAATGGGCTGAATGACAAATTCTACTTTTTTGCAAAGTAGAAACATAAATCAAGAAAACCAAGAATGTCTAGATATGGGTGCCATCAGTGCCTAAAGAAAAGGCATCAGCTACTGGAGGATTTAATCATGAGACTGAGATTTATGAATGACTAGGGTCCATTTTTTTCAAACCACCTTTGCACAGGGAAAACAGACTCAGGAGAAATTGAATTCTTTAAGATTGAGGCATGAAAAGGCAAGGAAGGATCTGGGAGTCTGAGAAAAGGGTATAATTCAATTTTACTCAATTATTGTGTTATATCACAAGTAGTGTGTGATGGACAACAAGGAAAAAACAAGGAACCGACAGCAGAGCTCATAGGAACATACAACAGTAAGTAGGAAAGGACACGGTAGAGGAAGAGTAAAGACTTTTCTGAGTGTTGATTCAGTCTGTTGCAAGAATATGACTCAGGATTCAATGCTGGTGGAAACAAAGTCAAGGCCACTACCCAAGGTAAAAACACACCATTCCACTCAGTTCCATTGACAGTTCAGTGTCAAGGGATTAACTGTCACAGCTAAGCACAACCAAACTTGATGGCCCAATCACAATGCTCAAATTGGTATCAAGTAGTGATCTATCTAGCAAAACAGGTTGCTACTGACTTTTGCATCTTGAATTACCACAGCCCTGAAATCAGTTGTGTGATCACTAGGGAACAGAAACAGGTCATTGTCTAGGTGTGAAACAAAGGAAATACCAGGATCTTGGAAGATTGCTCAGTTGGTATGGTACAAACATGAGGACCTGAGTTCAGATCCCTAGCACCATGCAAAAAAACAACAACCTGGGTTTGTCATGCTAACCCTAGCATAGGGTGGTGAGGACAGATCCCTGCTTGCTCCCCTTCTCTCTCTCTCTCTTTCTCTCTCTCTCCTTTCCCCCTTAAACAAATAAACACACAAAATATTTAAAGGAAACGAGGGAAGTCTGTAGTCATTCATCCAGGATCCAAAATTTGATACAAGCTGATATTTAATTAATTAATTCATGTGTATAATTAATTAT
The DNA here is from genome assembly GCA_023101885.1 of Typhlomys cinereus. Classification (NCBI taxonomy): domain Eukaryota; kingdom Metazoa; phylum Chordata; class Mammalia; order Rodentia; family Platacanthomyidae; genus Typhlomys; species Typhlomys cinereus. The sequence continues at coordinate 2,626,503 of JALPQD010000283.1, read as the reverse complement.
TAAAGACTTATTATAATGGTTAATCTTAAGTATCAACTTGATGAAATCCAGAATGGCCTGTGAAAAGAGCTTCTAGACATTCTTATGTGGATTATCTTTTTTTTTAATCTTATCCTTTTTTATTTATTCAATTGTGTGTGCGTGTGTGTGTGTGTGTGTGTGTGTGTGTGTGTGTGTATGTGTATGTGTAGAATCAAGGGTGAATTTGGTAATCATCATGGATTGCTTCTACCTCCTCTTTTTGTTTACTCTGCCCGGGAATTCACAGGCTCAGTCCACCAGGACCAGAAGCGCAGGCCACTCCCACCTTCGCCTGGCATTTGTATGCGGGATCTGGGATCCGAACTCAGGACCCTCTGCCTGCAAGGCAGAGGCTTAACCCCTGAGCCATTCCTCCAGCCCCTTATGTGGATTATCTTGATCGTGTTAATTGGAGTAGAAAGATCTGATCACTATAGGTAGGCACATTCCTTGGGTAAGAGATCCAAGAGTCCACAGAAAGGAGACTAAACAGCCCTTGACTGTGGAAAAATGTGATCAACTGCTTCAAGCTCCTGTCACTATAACTTCCCTGCCACGATAGAACGTAGCATGAACTTGTGAGCCAAAAAAAAACCCCTTTCTTCCTCAAATAGCTTTCATCAGGGTATTTACCACAGCAACAGGAAGGAATCTAAAGCACTCAATGCAAAGCAGTAGGAATACGTGATAGATAGCTACTGGTAGCAACTTGGTAATTGAAGGTGGGAGCCCTGGGCATATTTGCAAAGAAGTAGTAGTTGAATTAATCCCTAAGCAAGCCCAGAGGAGACTGTCTATCAGATGAGGAAAACCCAGACCATGGTGAGCGGGATTGCTCCAGGGCAGGTGAATGAAATGGAGGGAGCTGGTTAAGGAAGTTGGCTTTCTTTAGCATATTTGGATAGACATGCTGTCTGGTGAGAGGAGTTTGCTCTTTCTCAACAGTCCTGTAGATATAGTGTGGTCAGTTCCCTTGGCCCCTGGTGTTGGTGTGGACTCTACTGCCAGCTGGATTAAGACCTGAAACTGGACAATTGTAAGCCAGAATAGAACCTCTTGTTTCCATAAGTTGTTTTGTCATGAATTTATCAGCAATAATACAGAGCAAATGCAGCAGAATACAAATGTCAATCAAACAAGGTCTTACCCTTGAGAGATTAAAAATCTGCTGTGAGGAAGACAAGAAAGCCTTTGAGCGGAAACAGTTCATCCCAGAGAGTGAGTTCTGCTCAAGCTCAAAGCTACCACACCAGACTCTGAAGAACAGTCAGAGATAAACAGATGATTCCATGCCCCCCAAGAAGGATCAGAAAGAAGAGAGGGGTCACTAGGTAAGATAGGTTCCCTGGCGTTTGTGTGGGGGGAGGTGAGAGAGAACATAGAAGAAAATGGAGAGTACTTTTGTCTGATGAGCCTGAGCTCATTTCAAAGGCTTTCCATCTCCTTCATTGTACCTCAGTGTTTGGCTGTGCAACAGAATTTCTTGTCAGGTGACTCTGGGAATTTCACAGGGAGAATGGATATTTTAATCACTTCATTTGAAAACAAATGTGGCTTCATGTTTTCAGTAATAAATTTATATCCAAGAGAAGAGGATATAAAAACACTACCTGATAAGGGGACAAGCCTCAACACTGGGGTCCTCAGATGAATTTCTTCCCCAGCACATTTCAGCTTGGAAGCAAAAATACATAAATAATTCCTCCACTCCTCTTGTTCCTTCCCTCAAATGTCTAACTCAACATTCCAGGCCACCCCTTCTTTCCTCAAGCCACATCTCTTCATGGACTCTTGCTCAGTTGTACTTCTGAGTTAGCTTAGCTTTTTTTTTAAAAAAGCATTTATTTTAGAGAAAAAAGATGGAGAGAGGGAGGAAGACAGATAGGGAGGGGCAAAGAAGAGCGTGAGGAATTAGGTGGATGCATGTCATTGTACACATGGAGGTTAGATGGCCAGGTTTGCACACAAGTACCTTTATCTGCATAGCCTTCTCAATAACCTTATAGATCCCAAAGGTTTATGGGTTAAAGGCTTGGTATCCAGGGAAGCACTATTAGGTGGTGGTAGGATCTTTAAGAGGTAGGGTCTGGTCAATAGGGATATATTCTTAAAGCTAATAGAGGAGTGAATCTGACTCCTTCTTGCTATATTCCCTGTTTTACTTTTGTGAGTGTTTTTGCCCTGAATTCCCACCACATCGTGCAAATTGTCATATGTCCAAAACAATGGGGCCAGTTGACCAAGGCCTAGAACTGCTGAAACAGCATAACTACTGTGAATAATGAAAACTGATTACCACTGATTACTTAACCATTATCAATAATGAAACCATGGCAGATGTTAGAGTGGCAGTAATAAATGGCTCAAGCTGCTCTTTTGTCCAAAAAGAGGTCATATCGGGTAGAAGGAAATAAACAAGAAAGAGGAAAAATTGGACATCCTTGGCAGCAAATATCATTCCTGGCTCCTAAAAGGTTACTGCATAACCTTTGAAATATTGTTACAAGAATATGAGTGTCTGTTCTCTTATATTGGAAGGGATGGTGTATATGAAGTCAGAAAGGCCCAAGAGAAATCTGGAAAGTTCATTATGGGGGATTGGAAGGTGAGGGCAGACATTGCAGGCATGGCAGACCCAGGAAAATCAGCTGAAATAGGTGGAGATCAGAACTGAATATGACAGAGCTGAAAACAAGACGCCTCGAGTGGGGGAGTGATGGACTTTGATTAGAAATCCATATTATACCTGGGCTGGAGAGATGGCTCAGGTTAAGACTGCCTCGAAAGCAGAATGTCCTGAGTTTGGATCCCAGGTCTCACATAAAAACATTAGGCAGAAATGGTAGTGATCTGAAGTTCTGGCCCTGGTGGGCAGAGCCTGGGAAATCTCAGAGCAAAGAAAAAAAGATTCCTGAAGTCAACCTTGGTCCTCCACAGGGACACACAGAATGCTGTCACACATACACACACACACACACACAGAGTAAATGAAAGAATAAATAAAGTTACGAAGTCTTATACATCGTAGGTTGTCAATCTATGGTAGTCATGGCAATATGGGTCACCCTGCCAAGCATCTAGGTGTCTGCAGAGAGCCAGGTTGAAAAGAGCCCCAGGTAGAGAGGCTCACACCTGCAACCCAAACACTCAGAAGGCTGAGGCCAGAGGATTGTCATGAGTTCTAGGTCAATCTGTCAATACCTTAAAGAAAGAAAGGAAGGAAAGAAGATGGAAAGGAAAGAAAAGGAATGAAGAAGGTAAGGAAGGAAGGAGAAAGGAAAGGGTCACAAGAAAGGACTCTCTGGGAATTGGGGTGGGAGGCACTGGGGGATGGGGAGGGAGAGAGATGGGGAGGGAGAAGGGTGGGGAGGGGGAGCAGGGGGTATGGGGGGAGGAGGAGGGAGGGAGGGAACTGGTGTACCTAATAAGTTTGTATGAGCTGAAATTAAAAAAAAGTAAAAAAAAAAAAAAAGAAAGGAAAGGGTCAAGGGAGGAAGGAAGGAAGGAAAGAAATTGCCATCAGCACAGGACCCAGGGATCAGGCTGCAGAGTCCAGAATGAGCAGAAAACAGGAAACAGGAACCAGAAGATCAGAACATCGGACAATTCTGTGTTTCTTAGAGAAATGCGGGCTTTATTTTTTTATTATTATTTTTCTTTTACAAACACATTGAGTATTCATTTCAGCTTCCTCTCTCTACCTCCCTTCCATTCCCTCCCTTCCCTTCACCATTCCCTCCCTCTTCCTTCCACACTTCTGCCTGTATACTTCTATGGATCCCAGGGTTCTCTCTGGCTTGTCTACTCCTGTGGGGGCTCAGGCCTACATGATATATCAAGTTACCTCTCTTCAGCCCACCCCACTGATATGTACATTTCTTTTCAATCATCCAGCTTTAAGCCCAAGGGTTTCCGCTGTAGGTTCCCATTCCATGGGTTTAATAGCTGTTACCTACAGAGCAGTTTGATGTACTGCCTATCTCTGTAGATTTATTGGCTGTCTTCCCTATTGATCTACCGCCTTCCCTTTTTTAGGTTCTTGTTCTGGTTTACAGTAACAGGGATGTGTACCATTCTGACAAGCAGGTCTTGGATCCAATCAGAGAGCTGTTGGTTGTCTCCTTGCTACTCATGCCACTATTACACTGGCAGTCATCTGTTGCCATGGTGATTTATATTGCAGCTTACAGATCTCATGCTGTTGATGGAGTTTATGATTATTTTTCTCCCCCAGCAGCTTCTACAGTATTCCTTGGTACTGCGTAAGCTATCCAGCAAGGAGAAAACCCTCTGACCAGTTCCAGTTAATATATTTTAGAGAAGTGTGGACTTTATTAAAGACAAACTCCATCTTTCTGACTACAAGTGAAATGTTCATATTGGAAATGATTTTAGCATTGTCTTTCTTTCTTGGGAAGGGGAAGTCATTTTATTCTACATGAGTTTCTTCTCTACCTATATTCCTGGTTGAAATGGAGGGCCTCTCTGGTGTCTGGTGGCACACCTTGCCCAAGCATCTTACTTTTTCTTGTTCAGGGCTCAGTTGTGTCTGAGGTGGGGACTGTGGCAAGCAGGGTTGAAGACCATGATACTTTCAAAAATTTTTAAGTAGCCCTTTGTTTTTCAAGTGTGTGTGTGTGTGTGTGTGTGTGTGTGTGTGTGTGTGTGTATGCATGTGCGCACAGGCAATGGTACTTATTTGGAGGTTAGAAGACAACTTTGGAGAGTCAGTTCACTCCTTTCACCTTAGGGGTTCTGGAGCTCAAACTCTGATTGTTGGGCTTTGCAGAAAGCACTTTACCTGGTGAGCTGGTATTTCCTAACCATCTCTTGGTTTGGAGAGGGTGAGTGTCCCATCTCTTCTGTCAGGTGTTTTTAATGAGGCCTGTGGCTTGGGACTTGCACATTTGCCTTAACTGAATGATTCGCTACTAAGTACCATAGCAGGAGCTTACCTTGACCTTTGGAAATGCCTGTGTTGGAGATAGTCTCTAAGGCTACAACTATTCTCACTAGACTTTCGATTGTCAATTAACCTGTTACTAAGGTGATTATGAGATGGGTGATGGTTGGGGAAAAAAAAACCTCAAAATTTACATGCTTCTTCCTTCACGAAACAGCTGAGAAATGCACTCTGAGTATTTGAGCAGACTGCAGGTATGTTTCTCCTCAAGTCACAATACCAAATGAATGATGTGATTAACTTTGATTTTTAACTCCCTTAGACTGAGAGATACCTAGGAGATTAATAAAGCACACATCTGGGAGTGCCCATGAGGATATTTCCTGGAGACCATCTGATTATGAGGGATTTGGCCTATGGTTTAGTCTACTGATGAATTTGAAATAAAAGTGGACTATTGGGAGGCTGTGAGACGGTGGCCGGCAAAGCCTAGCTAGAGAAAACAACTTGCTGTAAGTGAGCCTTTGAGGGCAGATCTCAGCTCTGGCCTCCTCTTGTATTCTCTGCTCCTCCTGGTTGCCAGCAGACAAGCAGCTTTCCTTGGCCACACTTCCCGAATGATGCTCTACTCACTGCCTGCCAGAGACAATGGAGCTGACCAGAGGCTGAAGGCTGTGAAATAGTGAGCCAATAAAGACCCTTGCTGCCTTATATTGCTTGTCAGGTATTTTGTCATGGTGACAAAATGTCTGACTTACATTGATACACATGAAGAAGAAAAGTCCCCTGACATTGCACGAGTCTGGTTAGGGCTGTCTCCTGTAAACCTCAATACTAAATAAATAAGGCAGGCATAGGAAATAGAGGATGCTCAGGTGTGAATGTCTGATGGACAGGGGAAATCTGACAACTGTGAAGTGCCGTACCAGTCTTCCTTATGCTGTTGTTTTGAAGAGTAGCTATTTTATCAGTGTCTGATCTGATTTTATTGTGTAGCCCATGTGGAAAAAAAACAGTTTTGTTCCTACGGGGAACACTGGTAGCTGCTGAGTTGGGTTCATTGGATGTGGTACACAGGCTGGTCTGTCTGCAGCAGGATGTGGAAGGAAGGAGAAGAGAAATGAAGGAAGGAGTAGAGAGCTCTGGAAGGGGTGAAGAAACAGAGCAGCGGTCAATCTCTCTGGCAGGCTGCTGGGTGGAGGCAAGTTTTAGTCCAAGATAGTCCGAGGTAGCAGGCATCTAATCATGAGCCTTCAACTGTAATGCATCACCAGAAGCCACTGGCCCGAAGCCAGACAACAGAGATGCCTACAGACATAGAAATGTCGAAGCAATGCAGAGAACACAAACTTCAGTCGCTAACATGATTAAGTATTCCTTAAGTACTTTCAAGTTAAGTGGATTTCTCACGCTGTTATGTTCTGTTTATTTATAAGTGAATGTAACTACTTTTAGGTGCAATATTGCAAATGAACAAGTATAGTCCTTTATAGAAAGTCTGTGGGATGTGAAATTATAAAGACTCCTTCCTTCCCTTCCTCCTTCCTTCCCTCCCTCCTTCCTTCCATCTTTTGCTCTCTCCTTTCCTTCTTTTCTTTTTCCATCTCTCCCTTCTGGGGATGAAACACAAGGCTTCATACATGCTAAAAATGTACTCTACCATTGACCTCACTCCCTCTAGTTCAACCCACTTTTCCTTTTTTTTTTTTGTATGTATGTATGTGCATGTGTGTGCGTGTGTGCATGTATGTACAAGAAAGCACTTGAGTATCATGGAGGCCCAAGGGTGGCATCAGAAATCATCCTGCTTTTCTCTATCTTCTTACTGATTTGCTGTGGGATTTCCCAGGTTCTGCCTTCCTGGGCCAGAATTTCAGGCTGCTGCCACCATACCTACCCAACATTTTTTACATGGAACCTGGGATCCAAACTCAGGTTCCTTTGTTAGTGAGGCAAAAGCTTTAACCCATGAGCCATCTTCTTGTGTTTTGTGATATGAGAGAAGAGTCGGGAAAAGGCAGAAGGGACTAAGCGTCAGGTGAACAGTTGCTTAGGAGCATTAGCTCTTCACTGATGGGAACCTCTGAGCAGTGCAGTCAGCTGAATGAGGATGGGCTCATAGAGCCTGCTTGTGTCTGCTTGAGTCTGGGAGGCAGGGACTCAGGCAGCACGTCCTCAGGTCTCAAGCAGCAGTTACCTTTATTGTCATGCCAGATCCTCAGCTTGCAGAGGTGGCCAAGGCTCAGCATGTCAGAGAAGTTGAACGTGTCTGTGTTGTTCCGCTCAAACTTGTTCCAGTTGGCCGACTGCTTCAGGGCCAGCGTCCCACTGTCCCCATTCTCCCCGAAGATGATGATGAACACGTTGGCATCCTGTGCCTGCTCCTGGGGATGCACAAGGCCAGTCCTCTCTCGCACACAGCCCTCTGCTCTGCCCTTGCGCCTGGATCCCTTACAAGAGCCAGCGTGCAGAGGGACCGAGTCCAGAGTTGAGAAGCTAGAGGTTCTACAAGAAAGGACTGGAAGTGTCCTGCATCCCCCAAGGCCACTGATTCTATCCTCCGCCTTCCCTGTGCATAGCAGATACTGTTGGTCTAATGGTCTACAGTAAGTATGAATGCTTAGTAAAAAACACATCTGTTGCTGGAAAAATATGTCAAGACTTATAAGACATGGGTGTCGACTTACAGTCACTATCTAGGGTAAGGTCAGAAAGACTCAGGGAGATTCTATGCTCCCTGGACTACCTCTGATTGAATTTTCCATAGGTTTGCAAGTCATCGTCATAAGTCAAACAGAAGTACAGGCCTCTGTTAAAGAGCCCACACTCCAGAAGAGGTGCCTGGGAAGTTTTTCTGACACACACCCGCTGTCACCAATGAACTTAATTGTCTGAAAACACACTGTAAAGGAAGAGAGGCACTTCAAAGTATGTGGACACTGGGAACTTCAACCAGTAAGAGGAAGACTGCACTGGGCAGAGAAAAGGGTTGAAGCAACAAGCCACAAACTCTACCGCATTTACCAACCCACCTCTTAAGTCTGCAGTGACAGTTTCATCTCCTTGGCAAACTGCTCTGTTGAAAGCTACCAGGGCCAACAAGTCATTTACAGCCAGTGTGAATGAGCCTGCCAAATTCCTCCCAGTGGTCTCTGGAGAGCAGCCTTGGCTAAGGGACAGCATGTAGGAGGCACTGCCTGGGGCTAAGTGAGAGGGTGTTCCCTCTCAGCTTCTGTCCTTTGACTAGCACTTCTGCCGAGCAGTCCTTTCTGTGGGTAGCCTATCCGTCCAATGGTAGCTGAGTTAATACCAGGACCGGCATCTGCCGGGGCCTCGTCACACAGTATCGTGTTGGCTTGAATGTTGGACCTGGGAGGGGCCTGAGGGTGAGAGCCACACACAGGTGACTGGGAAGCACATGGATGGGCCAAGATGCCCAGCGTGGGCATGAGAGGCAGCAGCGGCAGCAGCAGTAGCAACATCAGTAGCAGCAGCAGCAGCACATAGGCTGTGCCCTGAGACTATCCGTCCACTTCTGTGAAGGCTCACAGAAGGTGGCAACTTTTGCTTCTGGGAGGAAGTACTTCGCCTCCTGCAGGAACTTGATGCATGGTGAGGCTGACTTGGTCTGACTAGCTTCCGAAGGCCACACGAAGAAAAAAATACACTGCTTGACAGCCAGGTTCTAAGCCACATTTAAGGGCAAGAGGGAGGGGGAGCAAAGGGGGAATCTCAGCTCACCTAGGATGTCACTGGTCTTTACCGAGACCGTGTAGGAAGTCCATTCCATCATCTCCTCCCCGTCGATGACGGCACACATCTCACACACCAGCGTCTTCTTGCCCTTCCGCTGTGACAGCCAGTCTCCATAGTAGAACATGGTCAGGTCACCTGTGTTCATGTTCTTCAGTAGGATCTGGGGACAAACTGTGTGGAAATGCCCTTCCTGGGCCCAGCACCCCGCCTGCACCCCTGGAGCTCCGTGACTTGGAGTTGAGAGGTATGGGATAGCGCTTCCTGTGTGCTTGGCTCTTGGCTGAAAGCCTCCAGGGACTGGAGAAGAGGAAATTCATCTAAAAAGGCTTTCTGAGAGAGGCTTAGCCTGGTGCACAGGAAATATTGGCCAAACAAGTGATAAAATCAGATTAACCAAGTCACTGTCAGCTATAGATACCCGGAAGCAGGGGGTTGATATGTCCCAGCTCATCGCTGGCATGGAGACTCATAGTTGACTCCAGAAAGGCTGCAGTGGATAAACAGGGAGGAGGAGCCAGAGGGGGCAGGACAGATGGCCTTGGATCGACAAGGCATGGGCAGACAGCTCCAGACAGGCTGCGGAAAGAGTTATGTTATAGACTGGATTATGTCTTTCAGCTCCAGATGTGTATGTTGAAATTCTAACCCTCAGCCTTCCAGATTGTGACCTTATTTAGGAACAGGGATTTTTGTTTGTTTGGCAGGGGGAGAAAAGGGCTACGAATATGGCTCAGGGGTTAATGCTTTTGCCTCACAAGCAAAATGACCTGTGTTCAGATCCTCGGAGCCTGTGTAAAAAGTGCCTAGCGGGTATGTTGCAGGCCTACAATTCCAGCCCTGGAAGGCAGAGCCTGGGGAACCCCAAAACAAAACAAAAAGAAGGTATAACAATCCAGGATGAGTCCCAATATCGTCGTTGAGCTCCACAGGCACACACACTCAAGTGTCTGCTGTACACACACACACACACACACAAAGAAAAGAAAACTTTTTAAAAACAGGTGTCGCCCTAGGGGAAATCAGACAGACACATGCGCACAGGAAGTTCTGTGTGATGGCTGACAGAGCTCAGGGAAGGGCTGGGCCAGATGATCTCAAGCCTTCAGAGGGTGGTGGTCCTGCCCTTCCCCTTCCACAGCACAGCACATGCAAGAGAAGCCCGTCTGACACCCGCAGTGCTGTGTCAGAGCCCAGGACCCTGAGTCCCTGGTACCCTGAACCCCAGATCAGGGAGGGGAGATAGGCGGGGCTGTCAGGGAAGGTGGGCCACGTTACCCTCTCCAGAAACCATTCTGGCCGGCTGCCCAGGCCGTCGATGCGGATACGCATCTTGGTGAAAGGAGCGATGTCCAAGATCTCCATGATGAAGGTGTCGTTCTGCTCCCGCTCAAACCTGAGGAAGACACGAAGAAGGAAGCGACTCTGGCTGAAGATCAGAGGAGGCCTCTCTCAGCCGCCTCGCTACGCAGGCAACTCCCCAACAGCCCATCTCTTACCCTTCCCGCCGCCCCGTGGGATCCTGAAAGACTGGGCTGAGCAGGCTTGGCTGGTAGACATAGCCCAAGCCAATCTCATCTTCTAGTTACCGAGTCTCTTCTCTGAGACTGGATTTCTCACTGTAGAAAATAACGCCCTACAATCTCACAAAACTGCCCTGGAGACCAAATGGATATGAAGACAACATAAAGGCAGAAAGAATTTCATACTGAAAAGCGTGTGTGTGTGTGTGTGTGTGTGTGTGTGTGTGTGTGTGTGTGTGTGTTACAGGAGGGCACTTCAGAGTGTGTATATGTGGAGGTCTGAGGGTGACACTGGACATCATACTGGATTGCTTTACTCTGAGGTTTCCCAGGCTCTTCTTTCCAGGGCCTGGGTTTTAAGCTGCCCCCCTATCTGCCCAGCATTTTTTACAACGGATCTAAGGATCTGAACTCAGGTGCCTTTGCTTGAGAGGCAAGCATATGTGTATTGGTCTCCTTCTTAGGCACTCAAGTTTTCTTGGGGGATATATCTACTTACACAGTCCTGTGTGCGCCTGTGACACACAACCAATGGACTTTCTAGCCATGTCCCCCATCAAGATGCAGACACCCTAACAGGTACTCCCAGGCATAGACTCAACTCCTGTCATGAGCAGATACAATAAAGCAAGACATGGCTGGGGAGGAGTTTGCAACCCAACTAAGCAATCCTCATTCAAGCAGTCACTACCAAAAGAGAGTTCGTTCATTAACAAGCTATCCTAAAGAACTTTCAGTGTGGGCCTGTTTATGACATGTACTGAGCAAGTGTGGAATTTAGATATGCCTAGAGGTATAAGAATCTCTCTCTCTCTTTCTTTCCCTATCTCTCCATCTCTCTCCTCCCCCATCCCTCCCAGCAGCAATTAGGCTTCGGATATCTGTAAATTAGATGCAATATAAAAGTGAAAGGCTTAGCTAGAGGAAATCTGGGAATTAGGAATTGGATGACTAGACTATACCCGAAAACAGAGCTTTGACCCATTTTTTTCTTCAGCAACTGTCTCCAATGGCCAGGACTTTATCAGCAACCTTCTACTTCGTACAAGTTCTCAACTCAGAATCAACGAGAGCAAGTCGAATTGGTCCCTTAGACTACTCACAAAAGATGGATTGGCTCTTCTCAATGTACCTCAACCCCCATTACACCACAAATAACTCTCTACTCTATGACTTTTTCACCACCTAGGGATGGTGGCCGACTCTTCTGTTACAGCAAGCTTTAAACACGTAGCCTCTGTTCTCTCTGGAGCTTTGTGCATTCCTACTGAGTTCACCTGAGTTGAAATCCCAGTCCCCGCTGACTAACTGTGTGATACTGGGTAAGTTACTTCATCTGTGGGAGTCAGGAAACTAATCATAGGCTGGAGATGATGACAGTGTAGGTCCAAGAGAGTGTAGAGGTTATGGATGAAGATGCCCTAAAACAGCAGCTGGCATGCAGTAGGCACTCAGTAGGAGCCACTTGCATTAGCCTTCCTGTTGCAGGAGGAGATTGTAGGAAGCGCATGAGAGGGCAGACGTGCCAGGGAGAAGAGAAGGGCAGGTAAAACTGTTCCTTTGAGGCCCTGGAATTGGAAGACATCTCGGTTCATTCCGAGAGCTTCACGAGACGCATCACCATCATCACCAGCATTGCCGTTATCCCTCGCACACCATTCTCTCAACATTCCTCCATGTTTTGAAAACTGATCGCTCTTTATCTTTTCAATCACTCTTTATCTTTTCAATCATTTTCATGGCCAAAACCTTGTCAATAGAAATCTCTGTGGCCTTCACCCAGCTTCCCCTAACATCAACATTTCCCATCACACAGGATGATGAGCAACACAAGGAAATGAAACACTGTCAGCTCTGTATAGACTTCACGGTAACCATCCAGATAGATCTGATGCAAGAGAGATGGAAGGATTCCTGTCAGCTGTGGTATTCAAGGAAGGCTTCCTGGAGAACAAAGATCTAGGCTAGTTCTCTCCAGGCCCCTCACTGCGGAGTGGGTGGGGTGGAGCCCGTTCAAAAGGGTATGAGGAACATGTGGGGTCACAGGGTATCTGGCCCCTCCTGATACCCAGCCCCTCCCAATACCTGGTTCCTCTTAGAACCTGGTTTCTCTCAGTACCTGTCCCCTGTCAATGCCGGGCCCCTCTCAGTACTTAGCCCCTCCCAGCACCTGGCCCCTCCCAGCACTTGGCCCTTCCCAGCACCTGGCCCCTCCCAGCACTTAGCTCCTCCCAGTATCTGACCCCTTCCAGTACCTGGCCTTTTTTTTGTCCAGCTGCACCTCCTCCGTGCTCCCATTGATGCCATAGAGGGTCATGAAGATGTTAGAGTCAGTGCCACCTCCAACCACGTCACCCGTCCACACTGTCATTTCATAAAGCACCTGCCACGAGAGGGAACAGATCCTGTGCCTCAACCCCACCCACCAACTCGCCCCATCTGCCTCAGCTTCCCTAGGGAGAAGCACCACGCTTCCCAAGCGCTTCAGTTCTGAAGAGAGACATCCGGCGCTCACTGTACGACTCCTGAGAAGAGAGCCGGGCATGGCGCCCTCAGGTCCCTGCCAGCCTGCCCAGCTGCAGAGTCCAGCTCTGATTAAGGTACCACATGCTATGGAAGCATAGGGACCAGAAGCTCCACAATCACCGATTCTTTGTCACCCCATCCATGGGAGCATGTGGCAGGTCAGCAGCCTAGAGACGCTCCATCTGAACCCAGGTCTGCCCGCTGCTGGCTGTGATCTAGGACACTGCTCTTGCTGCAGAAGCAGGGACAGGCTCCTTGCAGAGTCAGGAGCCCTGACGACGGTTTGGATTGAATTCGTGCAAACGGTGAACCTGCCATGAGTATGTCCTCAAGAAACAGCTGCGGCTCTCTGCGCCCCCATGCCCTGCCACAGCCATCTGTCCTTGAAGCCTTTGGGCTAGGAGTGCAAGCGACAGCTTCACAAGCCACCTTTGAAGTGAGGTAGTTGCTTGTGTTCTCCGTTCATGTTCCTTTGCTGTAATAAACACTTGACCCAAACCTTTCAGGGGAACATGGGATTTTTATTCACCTCACGAGTTCAGATTACAGTCCACTATGGCGCGAGAGCTACATGAGCATCAGGAGCTAAGGAGAGCTGCCCACACCACGCGCAAAGCCAAGAAATGAGGTTGGCAAGGGTCCATGCTGCTTTCTAGCCTGTCGGTCTACAAAATTCCAACCAGTTCACTCTCCATCTTACCTACCTACCCAGGTACGGGTCTTCCCACATTAATCATGTAACTAGGACAATCTCCTCTAGGCTTGACTTGGCTAGATAATTTCTCATGAGGTGTGTCTAAAAGCTCAGCTTCAAGATGTCAGACTGACACTTGAAACTAACTGCCCCAGTGTTTTATCCCATTTCCACTGTAGATAGCTCTTTGGTCCAACATTTGTCCCCCAAAAGAGTGAATTTTCCCTTATTTCCTCCAGAAGTACCTCCTGGGTACTTGTCTGTGACTGCTCCTGAAGGTAGTCTTGGGGAAGAAAAGTCACCTGTATGGATATTTTGGGGTGCCCTGAGGGGTCTTTTACTCTTCCCTTTAACCAGATGAACAGGCGAATAAGTAATTCATTCTGAAGGTTCAGAAGAGATGGAGGAGTAGTCAGCTGACCATCTCTCTCTCACCCCCACATACCTGCCTGGGAAGCAGCCTGGTCTCAGCTACCCTTCTAGAAGCCTTGGAACCTGCAGCCCATGCTATTTGTCACCGTGGTCACATCCTGTCCATGTATCAGGAAGGTGCTTTTTCATGGAGCTTGGACCATTCTCCATGATACCTAGGGTCAGAAGCAGTGCGCACAAGCCTGGTCCATGGGAGGGGGCAGGATGCCATGATGGAGGGTACATGAAGAGATCCTGCTTTTCCAGGACTCCCAGAGAATATCTGGTCCCGGACGGGCAGACAGAGGAGGGAAGATTGGCAGAGGGAGGAGTGCCTGACCCTCTCTTGCCCTGATCTGAATGGGCATGCAACTAGAGCGATCAAAATGAAGTCTTAGTGGGGGCGACTGGCCCGAGGACGGTCCCTCTGGGCTTTGTGCTCTCTGCCTCCCTTGTTCTCCTTTGACAGACATGTCTCTCTTTATGTAACCCGTGCGTTTCCAAAAAAGAGATGGAAGCTCTTTACAGGAAGGGCTGCTGTCCTTCCGGCCTGTTATCCGGCATCCTAGGGCGAGGGCCAATCCACAGGGCCTCGTGGCGCTTTGTACAGCAGCAAGCCAGAGTCCTTTGTTCTGCATTTTCCTGAACTGAGTTGGGAGGAACTGCAGCTGCCCAGCGGAGGGTGTTGTGTATGTCACAGGTGATGCAAGCTGGGGGTGGGATCCACACACACACAGAGTGTGGGAAGTGGGTCAGGGAGGAGGCACCACCTGAAGGGATGAATGGCAGATTCACCCACATGGTCCATCTGGTCTGAGGTGAAGGTGTCTGCCAAGGGGCGAGGCTGTCTGTGCTGCAGAAAGCTGTATGCTAGGGAGGGACAGGTACCACACAGCTGCCTATCAGAAGCTTAGGGTACAGAGCATAGTCCTCCGTCTGCTTCTTACATTCAGGGACCCTGCTTGGTGGCCTGTCCTGGATCCTGACCAGTTAGCATGTGACTTGGCTTCAGACAGGGCAAAAGGCTGGGCTGCTGTTGGCCCCACAGCTCATGAGCGAGAATGGGAACCACAGAATCAGGTGACCCAAACGCCTTTGGGCCACCAATTAACTGTGTGTCCATAGACTTGAAGCTCCTGTCTTGTAGGCTTTTCCTGCTCAAAGGGGTCTTATATGGACCACAGTGGTGCACAGTGGGCTACAGAGATCCCAGAGTCCCCAATACCTCTGTCCTCATGGTTGGGCTGCAGGTGTGGACAGTAATGACACTGACTGTATGGACGGAGCTATTACAATCAGAAGCTCTGCAGGGACTGTTTGAGATCTTGTTATTACTTGTGCCAAGATGGAGCACTGGAGAGGTCATGAAGGGGCACGTTATTTCCAGGTGGGATGTAGGCGATCAAACTTAGTGAGCCCAGGTGACTCACCAAGGTCACATGGCAGCAGACCAAGCAAGAGAGGAGTCTCCTGGCTCCGAGTTAAGTGAGCCCAGCTGTCTTTCTGGCTGCGGGTTCTCTTCTGGGGTATAACTCTTCTCCTTTCTTGCTTCCATCCCATCTTTCTCACATCCCCTACCTTCAGGACACACGCGCACACATGCACACACATGCACACATGCACACATGCACATACATGCACACACATGCACACATGCACACACGCACACACCACACGTACCTTCACGCCAATGTTCACCACCATGGCATCCAGGAGGTCAAAGACACGGGAGGTCACTCCATCGCCACGGTCTTTGGCCAGCCAGCAGTTGCAGCGCAGTGTGTACTTGGTACCCTGCGTGGGTACTGCCAAGCACAGCTCCTCCACCAGCCAGCAGCTCTCAGGTGAGGCTCCGTCGTGGCCCAGCTGTGGGACATACCAACCTTGTGAGGATCTGAGCACCAAAAAGAAGAAAGTCCTTCTGCTCCCCTCTGGTACCCCATCATGGTGTTTCCTATTGATAGGATGGACATGCACTAGCTAGAGACTCTCCCATGAAGGAGACTTTACACACAGGTGGAGACTTTGCAGATCACATGATAGGTCCTAAAGCAGTTAACCAAGCTCACCAGAACATGACTCCGGGTGGGGCTGACCTCATTGGGCGAGCCCTTTGAAAGATCTGAATGTGAAGGATGGAAGAAATCAGAGAGATCTGAGAGAGACCTTCTCGTCTGCTTCTGGATCAAGGGTGTTGCCCAGTTTTGGAGAGTGTCTCTTGGTAGAGGATAGTGGTTGCCTTCTTGGAGCCAAAGATCTGAGTCCCATGACACCAAAAGAATGTGTTTGGCAGAAAGCCAGTGGGCCGAGAGAGGACCTAAGCCTCAGATGAGACCACAGTCCTAGTTACACCTGGTTTTCTCCCAGGGGCCTTGAGAAGTGGCCCCAGCTAAGTCAAAGGTGGATTCTTGACCTGTGGAAGTTCCTGCACCTGTGTTATCTTTACCTACCATCTTGATGGTAATTTGTCACACAACAATAAAAAACAGGAAATCTCTATTAGATGGGCAGTAAATGGCCACTAAGCTTGCTGATGTTGGGCTGGAGATCTTCCTCCACCTCTTGTTTTAGGGGCCTCAGGTCACAACCGACTGCCCCTGGTTCCCTATCCCCATGAACTGGCAAGTTCCTTCCCTCCCTGGGGGTGGTCATCGTCACAGAGACCCAGGGCCAGCACCTCTATTTTCTTGATGATGCCCACATCCAAGCCTCCGACATAGAACTCCTCCACAGAGCCGCAGCTGAACCCCTTCTTCCCCTGTGGGTAATCCAACCATATGCGGTTACTACGCTCGTCATCCTCGCCGATGAGCAAGATGAAAGCTCGACTGTCCGTGGCTGCCTCCTTGTGCTTTCCAGTGGTCACCGACACATAATAGGGAATCACTGCAAGAGACGGTGGGGGCCGACCTCAGAACAGGCCAGAGAGGCAAGACACTGACCTCCCTGGGGCTTGTGAGCTTCACGTGACCTCTGGGGGCTGCTCAGAGACCCAGCGTAGCAAAACCTTTCAGACAGAGACCATGAGGTTGCACATCTACTCTCAGGGACGAGGGAGTCAGGAACCCCAGTGTGAAGATCCAGGAGGGCCCTGTGACTTTGGGGTGTCAAGCTTCCGGAGTCCTTTCAGCTGATTATCTTACTTGCCCCTTGGTTTCTGTTATGGAAGGTTAGAACCATAACCTCTCTCCAAGTCTAGGAGTCCCACGCCTGAAACACAAACTGCGGTTGGCAGGAGCCATGTCTCCCAGAAAGTAGAAATTTGGGGAAGAATTACAAAAATGGATTCCACTTGTAATGTGGTCAAGAAAAGCCTCAGAAGAAAAGACATCCATTTCCAAACCAAACCAGAACAGTCAGCATAAATTTGTTCAAGATTGTGTCTTAGATTCTAGATACCTAGTCAGAATCTATTCTTCTTCTAGGAGTGGCCCTGAGATGAAGGCAGATATTGCTGGGTGGGGCGCTGGGGAGAATCTTCTAGAGGTCTGACTTCTAGAAAGAACACTTGTTTGCCTCTTACTCTTCTATTCATTCTGCTTGGAATGATACTAACGAGGGTTATTGCTGAATGCAGGTGGGGGGATATAGCCACTGATAAATCATCCTTGCTCTAGCAAGCACCCAGACACATGCCATTAACAGCAACCCAAATGAAGCTTTACACAGAATACCATCTGGCACAATGTGCTCAGTAAGTGTGCACAGATTATGATCAGATTATGATCTACTAAGTAAATATTATCTATTACCTTCTTTTGAGCTAGGATCTCTGAGGCGAGGCTGGCCATTATATAAGCTCAGCCTCTGAAATGCCAGACAGGCATGTGCTGCCTGTCTAGCTTCTTCTGTCTTTCAGTGTATGAAGAACTCATCTTTCTTTGCCCATGATAACGATACCACCCAGCCATGCTGGGTCTTGAACCCAGGATCTTATGCTTGCTAAGACTGTACTTTGTTAACTAGGGAAGGATTGCTGTGTTCTTGGGTCACACACACACAAAAGGTCATGAAAACAAGGAGGGAGAGTGGTGGGAATGAAGAGAGTTTGTAGTGGGAAAAAGTAGGGGGTTGGGATTGGTGTGTATCTACTTACAACCGGTTTTACAAGGTGAAACTAACATGAATTCATTGCAATCATGCATAAGCCCCAAAGAGAATATAACAAAAAGTGCAAAGGACTAGACCCACTTCCTCATCAATTGTGGGGGCTACGAGGTAGCCTGTCCAAGAGCTGCTTAAAGCCCTTGTGATTGTGCGCTAAAGAGCTAGATGGGCTTACCTGGGCCCTCCTGAACATAGTCAGCCATGGGGCCTGTCACGGTGGCAATGTCCACGTCTGCCATCTTGGAACTCAGGGCGATCTCCCAGAAGTCGGCGGGGCTGCTGCAGTTGCTGCTGCGGTCCCCGGTGTACTCCTACAAGGAACAGTGCAGCTGGGGCTCGTCCGACCCTGGCTCCTTGTGCTGCCAGAATAGTCTGTCACACACGTATAGACGGTGCTCCTCACCGTACCTTCTCATAGAAGAGCCGCTCCAGCCGCCCGTCCTCCTTCTTCAGGGACAACCAGCGGCCACACAGGAACAGGAACTCATCCTCGTTGGTGTCGTTCCAGATCTCTACCTTCTCCACGTACCAATCAGCACACCACTTGGTGTTGTCGTGACGGAGCTTGATCTTGTAGATGACCCCGAGGTCAGCAGCTTCGATGATGAATGTGTCGGCCTGGGGAGCCAGAGGTAAAGACTTCACCACCTCCAATCCCATCCTCAGAGCCTCCCATCTTCCTAGGTTACTGGCCTAGGTAAACCTTCCTAGCTGGGGATCCTTCCACATCCTTAAGGCCAAGGTATGTATACCTGAGTATTTGAATAGACTGTATTTGACAGTCTATTCAAGTTGACATTTCTTCAAGAAGACTGCTTTTTCCCAAATTTCTCTTAGAAGAAGCTTGCAAGTGTTTGTAAAATAGAGTCTGAAAAGTTGCGTGAGTTGGGGTGAAACTTTAAGGCCGCAGAGGCCACAGATGAGGGTGTTTGGCCTAGTCTCATTAGCTCGAAGCACTGACAACTGCTGGGGTTCATTAAAGTAAAATCGGGCAACCGCCTGACGCAGAAATTCAACTTCTTTGCCTCTGTGACAGAGAAAGCACAAGGACATTTGACTTAGGACAGCTTTTTACAGGGGGAAATCAGAAGCCATCTGCTCCCCTCGTGGGGAACAGCTTTCCCCATGGAGTGGATATGTCTGGTGGTTACGGAGAAGAGTCAGTCTCTGCCTCTCAAAGAAGAGCCAGCCTCTATCTACATTAGAATGTCCCAACATAGCAAGATTTCCAGTGTTTCTCACAGAGACAGCTCTGACTTTGGATCTGGAGAAAAGACCGAGTCATTTTCATTTGAACTATTACTTATTACTCTCAACATATCAGTAGAGAGCTCCTATCCCTTGCCAGTCTCTGTAAATAAAGCCATGAACTAATGTCAACCCATCAGCTGTGCATAGTGTGTTTCTGCTATGCCAATGTATTTAACCAGGCATCCACAATAGATATCCATGTGGGAGTCTCAGCGATGCCCACCCCAGAGGGCCAGTCAGGAATCAGAAACAGTGCCAGGCACTTCACTTGTTAAAATTAGGTTGATTTTCAAAATGATGCAAAATTAGTTCTACTTTTTTATTGCTCTGGCATGTGGCAGGGGGAGAGAAGGTGTGCATGTGTGTTCATGTTTGCCTATGTGCAAACATGTATGTATGTACATGGAGGCCGAAAGTTGACCTCGAGTATCTTCTTCGGTGACTCCCCACTTCTGTTACTAGCGCAGGATCTCTCAGTTGAACCCAGAGCTCGCCACAGATAGGTCAGCCAGACAATTTGTGGGGACTCTACATGCTGCAGTTGCAGACAGATATCACTGCAGCTGCTGCATGGGTGCTGGGGATCTGAACTCCAGTTCCCACACGTGTGGAGAACCACCTCCTCAGCCCCTCACAATTAATGCTGTTATATAGTGGAGGAAATAGATACTGTCACAGTTAGGCACAGGTGTCAACTTGACAGTTGAGGGTTTGAGCTCTGGGCACATTGGTGGAGAATTAGTGGTTGAGTTGGGCCCAGAGCAAGTCTGCAGGAGATTGTCTAGCTGATGGGAAGGCCCAGCCTATGGTGGGTGGGACTGGGCCCTGGAATAAAATACAGAGAGCTGGTTGAGAGAGTTGGCATCTTTCTGTTCACTTGGCCAGACATGCTGATCTGGCAAGTAAGGACTGTCCATCTCTCAGCCATTATGTGGTGATGGCATGGCCAGTTCCTTCAGTCCTAGTGTTGGTGCGTGCTCTCCCATCAAGCTGGACTGAGAGCTGTAAGCAGATAATCATAAGAGAATAAACCCCTTGTTCCCTTAAGCCTTGTGATGGCCATTTATTAGCAACTATGCATGTGAACTGCAACAGATACCAAGATCTAGATCTTGCTCAAGATCACACAGCTAAGTTTATCAATATCTACACTCAGATGATCTGATCGCAGTGTTTAGGCACCTGATTAATCCTAATCCTTGGGTAGAATCTGCTTGACCATTTTACTTTCTATGTTTCTAAGATGGAAAGAAGAAGACAGGCCCTACCCAACTACCACACACAGGGAGTAAATGATTTCTCCTTGACACAAGGGCTCTTAATTCTCTCTTCTTTCTATGTTCAGAGGTCTAATTGGCAATCATTACCAAGCGGCCTGGTTGAGGGTCAGATTCAGGACACTTATGATTGTTACATGAAATCTATACATGTACCCGGCCACAGACAAGACTGAAACTGGACAAGGAGATTGCCTGACCTGTGGGGTCAGGCTGACTTAGGTTTATGGAGAGGAAGGAAAGTTACTGTGGTCAATAAAAGACGAGGCAGAGAGGGAATGCAGAGGGCAGAGGAGTTGCAGTGGGAACCAAGTAGGTAGGAAGAAACGCTGGATGTCTCCGGATGAATTCCAATATTTCTGTAGCTAGGTCACACCACAGCTGAACAAACCAAGGATCCTGTCTGGCTAATCTTTTGATGGACATATAACTTTTGCTTATTAGAGACCACGTTTGGCTGTCCACAAATAGGTCAGGTCAAGGAGATTTTATCTGGTGGCAGGGAGGGACCCTTTTGTTCTCCAGTTGTTCCTGAGGACCCTATGTTCTGGCCAGGGCTCTGCGTAATGCAGCCCATTCACTTCTTATCTGATTCTTCATGTCACAAGTAGGGATCTGACGTCAACAGAGTCAAGTCAGACAAGGAGTCAAAGGCAGAGCCAAATCGCCAGGACCCCAAGCCAAGCCTCTGTTACCTGAGTCCCTGTCCCTCCTCAGCCTTTACCCCCACCTGTGTGACCACAGTGAGCTGGCTTTCTGAGAGGTCATTCCCAGAATGACAACCTGGAGCCCAAACCCGTGTTCCAATCCACCTCACATCTTACATGGGGCACACAGATGTGTACCAGTTGGAAGAGAAGGCAAGATGTCCTCACAGGGGAAGGTCAAAAAGCCCCAAGGAGAATGTGTGATGGCCCACAGAATACTGAGAATTCTCATGACCAGAAGAGCTTACCTCCAGGGGACTGGACCCACAGAGGAGGGTTTGTCTAGTGTGTTTGCTTACCGTTCCTCTCTCAAACTTGTTGGTTCGGTTCTCTGATTTGCCAAGATAGCGCTCCCCAGTGTCTCCGAGGTCTCCATAGATGGTAATGTAGACTTGGCATCCGTTCCTGCCCCAGGAACGTTCCCTGTAAAGATCTGCACAGAGTACAGGACAACTGGCAGCAAGGTGGACAGGCAGAGAGAGAAGGAAGAAAAAGAAAGCTGCCTGTCAGGTCTGGGGAGCCCTGCTATGCCCCACCCCTTCTCTCAGCCTATTCCCACCTTCCCACTTGCTGCACCTCCTGCCCCTTATTCTCCAAAGCCCCTTGTTGTATCGTGAGACCTCCCTGTTAAAGGTATGCCCCTCAACATAGGCAGGAGCCTGGAACTAAGTCCACAGGCCCGGCCCCACCCTGTTCAGCTCAGGGAAGAACCACATTAGCTGGTGAAATGGTCTCTTTGCTGCTTGAGAGAGACAGCATTACCCACGTCTGTCAAGCCAGCACCAACATTAAGCCACATTAGGAATCTTGTCACAGCTGAGACACAACAGCTGGGTGTCCTTCCCCCTCATTCCCCTCCAGTTCCGGCTGCATCGTCCTTCTCCACGCATGAAATCATCACGGGTGGGTGGATCTGCTAGAACACCTTTTCTTGGAGCCCTTTTCCCCAGAGTGGGATGCCGTGTCCCCATGACTGTGACTAAATGACCTTCCAAACCCCTCCCCCATCTACTCCACCCCCACTGCACTCTCAGGTCCCGTAGGGAAGGAGGAAAACTGATTGAGCAAAGTGGGGACTCAGCTATTTCTGTATCCACCTCCCTCCCTGCCCCACCCAGGTCACACGGCTTGTCGGGAGATGTTTCCTTAGAAACATCACTAAGCTCAGAGCAGGCTCCGTGTGTGGCTCATGTAGAAGGGTCGAAGAGGGTTGCTAGGACAGTGGTCCGGGTGTCTCTTGGGGTCCAATTAGGAAACAAAAAGATGCATGTCCCTGACTGAATAGTAAAGAAAATTTGGAGAAACTGTCGTGGGTGGAGGAGGCGCGCTTCTAGGCGACAACACTGCATTTCCAAATCTGGCAGCTCAGAATGAAGGAAAACGGGAGCTGTGGCTATGTTACTTCCTGTGATGAGCAATTTCCAGTATGGATGACTTAGCAGCAGATAGATCCACTCCGTGCCTCCATGTGGAAAGTTTGGGTTTTACTCCATTTTGGGGGGAGGGGACATGTGTGTGTTTTGCATGTGGGTAGGTGTATGTGTGTGCCGGCATGTGCACAAGAGGGCACTTACTTGAGTGTGTGCGCCTGTGGAGGTCCAAGGTGACTCTGGGAATCATCCTGGATTGTTCTTATTGCTTCACTCTGGGTTTCCCAAGCTCTGTCTTCTATCACTAGAACTGCAAGTTGCTGCCATTTTTGTGTGACATTTTTATGTGGGAACTGGGGAACTGAACTCAGCTCCTGTTGCTTGCAAGCCAAAGGCTTTGACCCCTAAGCCATCCCTGCTCTAGTTTTTCTAAGACAGCAACATCACAATTGGGGCTGCATTTCCAAGCTCTTAGAGCTTCTCTGGTCCGTGTAGACAGCTGCTGCAGAGGCCCAAGGAAATCTGTTGTGCATCACCAGTGGCAGAAACTTTGTAGTGAACTTGGTTTCTGAAATAGCCAGGGCTTATTCAGAGTTGAGTGGCGGGTGAATTACATGGAGATTGATGCAGACAATGTAGTTTCTGGTCAAGACAGAGGTCACACTGGTAGAAGAATGGGCACCAGTGAGTGACTCATGCAGCAAACTAGCCTGTGACGTTCGTCACCCAGTGGCTCTCTTTCTTTTCCTCTCCTTTCTCAGAGGGCACTGTGTACACCTGTGGAGGCCCATGGGTGACTTCGACAATCACCCTGGATTGCTCTACTTTTTTTGCTTTGCTCTGGGGTTTCCCAGGCTCTCTCCTGCACGGTTAGAAGTGTGGGCTGCTGCCATTTCCAACCTGGCATTTTTACTTGGCATCTGGAAGTCTGAATTCAGGTCCTTTTGCTTGCAAGGCAAAGGTTTTAACTTCTGAGCCATCTCTTCAGCCCCCAGCCCCCTCCAGGATGGTTCTTAATTCATATTTGACTCCAGTAAGACCAGAAAGAACCATGGCACACAGACGGGCAGCCAAATGAACAAAGGAGGGAGAGAACTAGGAGCACGTCATCCAGTCAGTGGGTGAGCCCTTTTTGCATTCAGTATCACGCTAAGACTAGGAAGGGATTTGAATGTAAAGTTTGCAGTGAAACAGGCATGTCGTCCACTAGCTGTGGGAACTCGGGAAAGTTATGTAACCGCTGTAAACCTTGGCGATGCCACAGGCCACCTGCATGGGGAAGCTAGTCCTGGCATGGGGCAGGTGCTCTGTGAGCAGGGGCTGGTCCTCAGGCTTCCTGAGGTGATGAGGGTTACTTCTCTTCCACACTTACTGTCCAGTGGTTCCTCCACTTCCTTGTAGACTTGTCGTAATGACCCATCTTTCATGTATTTCTCAGTGAAGATGTCATAAGGGACCAGTTCTCGAATGGTTTTCTTGTCATCCTCAGAGGTGGCAAGCCATCGATCGCATGGAAAAGTCAAGGTCTCTGTACCCTAGTTCAGAGAAAGGGGAAAATTAGCTTGTAACATGGAAACTCTAGTTGTGCCTTAATGTGTTTTAACACTCTTAGGAGCAAAGACAAGATGCAGGGCCTTATAATGCAAAGACACAGGGGCCTTCCTGTCTTGTGTAGAAGATCAGGATCTGGTGCTCGGAGGCTGAGTTTCCTGGCTCACTTAAAAATAGATAACTGGGGTCGGTAAGTCAGCTCAATGTGTAAGGCACCTGCTTGCAAATCTGGCGACCTGACTTTATTCCCCAGAAGCCTACCTGGTGGTAGGAGAATCAGCCTATGCACCATTCTCTCTCTCTCTCTCTCTCTCTCTCTCCCTCCCTCCCTCCCTCCTTCCCCTCCACTCCTTCTAAGTAAATAAATTAATTAAATATTTAAAAAATAAACCTGTATCTGAACCCTATGCTGAGTCTCAGGTTCAACGTGTGTAAGGAAAGGAGGGGAGTTTGCGCTTTTAAATTCACCCGGTGATTGGCAGCTCCCTTCTAGCTGTGAAATGTTGTGGCTTTCCAAGTTGCTCAGGGTAGATTTTCTCCTAGACTTGACCTCCAGTAGAGGTGTGGGATTGGACTTGGGGCAGAGACATGCTGCCTGGACCCTTCTTCCCGACCACCGATTCAGGCTGTAGACTATTTTGCCTTCAACTTGAATTAGTTCCCACTCTCTGAAGTCTGAAGTGGCCATCAAGGGAATCCACCTTGTGTTCTGGAGCAGAGCAGAGACCCACTGAAGACTCACGTCTTTATCTGGGAGGAGCCTGCGGATGTCCACGTGGGAGCAGTGCCAGCCGGGGTTTATGCCCGTGTTGTCGTGGCCAATCCGGATTTTTTCAATGATTTCTCCCACGTCCTCTAGCTTTGGAAAGAAAAGTCACCAGACATTATCAGAAAGGCCTCAGCTACACTGAGCCTCCTCAGGGCATCCACCCTTGGGTCCCTGTGAACTCCAGGGATGACTTGCTGACCAGACATCTCCACCGTCCAGCCACGCACACCACCTGGGGATGCTTCGCTATGCAGTCTCCCCTTCGTCAGCCCTGCCTCCAGTACTTAGGAGGCCTTAACTCTAGAACCACGTCGACTCCAGAACTTAGCCCTGACTCCAGCACCCAGTCAGCCCAGACACCAACAGTCAGTCTCCCTGACTCCAGCACCCAGTCAGCCCAGACACCAACAGTCAGTCTCCCTGACTCCAGTACCCAGTCAGCCCTGACTCAGCATTAGTAGGACTCCCCCTTCTCCAGCACTGACCTGGTACCTCCATACCTCTGTGCACTCTGAAATCGGGGAGAATGGTGTCAGTCTGCTGAAGACAGGGGTGTGGCTGGGGGAGGCCCTTGAGGTAATGTCTGGATCAAAAGTCACGCATGCTTCTTTCAGTCATTTGCTCTCTAGTTCTCAGTGCCCAGCAGAGCATTATGTGACTGCAATTCATGGCTTGGCAAGGATGCCACAGCCCCTGTGACCTTGTGGTAGCCTGCTGCCCCTCGTGCCACCTGCTCTAAATCAGACCTGCGAATCCATGGCCACGATGGCGGCCTCATGAGCCCTGAGGGCTGAGTCACTACACAGATTGTCAGAGCTTTAATGACATTTTTTATTAAATGTTTTTTTTTAATTTTTATTTATTCAACTGTGCGCATGTGCTTGTGTATGCACGCACGCGCACGCGTGTGTGTGTGTCTGTGTATGTGTAGAACCACGGACGAATTCGCGAACCACCATGGACGCCTCCACCTCCTTCTGCCCAGGGATTCACAGACTCCGCCCTACCAGGACCAGAAGCGCAGGCCGCCCCCGCTTCTGCCTGGCGTCTATAGGTGGGATCTGGGATCCGAACTCAGGACCTTCTGCCTGCAAGGCGGAGGCTTAACCCCTGAGCCACCTCTCCAGCCCCCGACATTTTTAACAGAACTTGGTGTTCTGTGTCTGAGCAGCCCAAGCGCCCCGAGTGAAGTCTGAGGTCCCCAGGGTTCCACTGAGGACCTTGCTTCTGGCAGGACCTGGACGGGAAGAGTGGCTTGTTCCTCCTTTGCCCGCAGCTGTTTCCCTCACTGACCCTGGGGCTTTGAGGTTTAGGACATGTGAGCACCTGTCTTCAGTGATCCTTGTGGTCTTAATCTTTCACTATCATGAGCCCTACAGAAAGCACGGAGGCAGAGGACTGCTGGCCGTGGTGGTGGGCCTCAGAGGTGGGCTTAGAGCACAGTGGGCAACAGAAGGGGTGCTGGCCTTCTCCTGGTGGTGAACTCACTGCCTGAGAAACATCTGGCAGGAACGGCTGACTGTTGACCCTTCCCCTGCTGCCTGATGCCACCTCGCGAGTTTCTGACCTTCCCGAGTGGTTGCCATGAGATGGGGACTGCTGTACTGCTACCCTCTTGCAAATGTCATGAGGGTCTCTTGAGCGGTCAGCATCATGTGTGGAGAAGGCTGGCATGTTGAAGGGGCGGCAACTCAAGGCTCTGTGGCCAATCTCCTCCTCTCTCATCTCACAGAGAGGACGTAGCCCGCCAGTGACTGGCTGAACCACAGTCAGGACGTAGGGCTGTGGGTTTACCATTCGTTGCCCTGACCATCTACTAGAAAAGAGAAGTGGAGAGATAGGGGACATAAGCAGGAGAGACAGGGACTAGGAGAAAAGCAAACCTTTTCATGTTTCCAAATTCTCCTGATATCCAGACAATCGTGAAAGAAATAAAAAACAGCAGCAAATTCTGGAAAATTTTAGCTATTAGTGGAGACTTCACAGATGAAAGACCCCAAAATGTTGTGATGTGAAACTCAGGCAATGACGGCATGACACTCTGTGACTCACACTGTGTCATCTTGTGTGGTTACATGAATCAGCCCTGAATATTCCCTGCTGAAGATTCCACAGAGGTGACAGACCTCCCAC
The DNA here is from genome assembly GCA_023101885.1 of Typhlomys cinereus. Taxonomy (NCBI): domain Eukaryota; kingdom Metazoa; phylum Chordata; class Mammalia; order Rodentia; family Platacanthomyidae; genus Typhlomys; species Typhlomys cinereus. The sequence goes on along the minus strand of JALPQD010000283.1, from coordinate 2,599,507 downwards.
TGAGACTGAGAGGACAGGGGTCCCTGCAGCAGCAGCTGGCCAAGGCCAAGGACATGCTCTGGACTTTGTTTTTCACCAGCAAATAGGGACAGGTCCCCACCAGTCCCCACCACCAGTCCACACTAGCTGGACAGTTAAGATCTCAAGATTCCAGGCTCTTCTTCCAGGCAGGATTCACCCTGATCCTCTGCCAAGTCCCATCATGTGCCTTGTTGTGCTCCCTGAATGAACTTCAAGTCCCATGTTCTGCCTGTTTCCAACTTTGGACCACTGCACATGCTGTTCCCTTCCAGGGAGGCCTTTGCTCCTTGAGAATGCTGGTCCCCCACCACACACATACACAATTTATCTTGCGAGTGTGTGTGTGTGTGTGTGTGTGTGTGCAGCCTAATGAGAATCATCTCAATTATCCCTCCACCTTATTCTTTTAAGACAGGGTCTCTAATCAAACCCAGAGCTCATTGATAGAGCTAGTTTGGCGAGTTAGCTTTGTTCTGGGGATTTCTGGTCTCTACTTTCTGAAAGTTGGAGGTAGGTCACCACACCCACCCCACTTTTTATTGGGATCTGGGGACTTAAACTCCAGTTTTCCTTCTCTTTTAAAATTAATTAATTTGTGTGTGTGTGCGTGCATGTGTGTGTGTGTGTATTGTCAGATGGCACTGTGTCCTTGTCATCCTTGACGAAGGATGACTTCAAGAATAATCCTGGATTGCTTCTACCTTCTTTTTGCTTAGCGCTGGGATTTCCCAAGCTTCACTCGCCGGGACTGGAAGTACAGGCTGTCATCACCATTTCCACCTGGCATTTTTACATGGGACCTGGGATCTGATCTCAGGACCTTCTGCTTATGAGGCATAGTTTTAACCCCTGAGCCATCTCTCTAGCTCCTGATCTCTACCTTCAGAGGCTGGAGTTGGAAGTGGACCACCATACCCACACCACATTTTAAGTGAGATCTGGTAATTTTAACTCCAGTTCTCCTTCTTATGTGGCAAGCGCGTTAGCTTCTGAGCTATCTCTCCAGTCCAACGATGCCCACATTTAATTTACTCCCAGCTCTAAGGCATCTCCTTCAGGGCCTTTCCCCGCTCCGAACACCAATAACGAGCACAGCCCACTGGGAGCCCACTGCAGTCATCAGGAGCACACGTGCCAGAGCTCATCCTCCTGGTTCTGATCCCATCTCTATTGCATGAGAGGACTGTGGCTTTATAGAAGCCAACTTACCTTCTTGTGCCTCGGTTTCCCCTCTCTCTACCCAGGGACAGGTAGAGCACACAACTGTTTGAATGGTCCAGTGGTTGACCACAGAGAAATCCTATGTTAGTGCTTCTGACTCATGGGCCAGTGATAGCAATAATCACCACTGTCTATCTAATGTGGAGATCTGGGGTCCCCAATTACATCGTAGCCCCCTTCCAGGCAGAATCTGGGCCCTCCCCTGCTGTATCTTCCACCCAAGTTAGTAAGAAACAGAGGACTCGGGATATGTGCCATGAGTTTTTGCTGCCAGACTGTGTGGGTTTCCAAGGCGCCAAGACCTGCGTCCACAGTAAACATCAGACAACAGAACCTCTTTGCCCAGGTCTGACAAGATGTCATGGGGCCTATGGGAAGTTCTTTGTCAGATCAACTGTAGTTCCAAGCAGGAAACCTAGCACCATGTGACCCCTGGTGGTGAGGTTCACATTCCTCAGGGCCCCAACTTCAGTCTGCCTGGAAGCTGATTCTGCCTATGAGTGCAGGCTATGGCCTGGAAGCTGGTTCTACCCTTAGTTGTGGATCTACGGCCTGAAAGCCATCTCTGTCCATGGGTTCAGGCCTAGTGGCAGAAGCAGGGAGAGTCCTGGCCACTTGTTATTGCCTTTGATACTGACAGCAGTCTGGGAAGGCCACACCAGTTTCACCGTCCTCATGAGTGGCTGGGCAGACAGAGGCCCAGAGAGGCTGATGAACTGAAATAGCCGTGACTAACTTAGATGAAGGACTGTTCTGAGCCGACCCCTCCACGGCTGCACACAGAGTCAGGCACCTACCTCCACAATGAAGCGGGAGGCCGACTTCCTCTCGAAGAACAGCTTCTGCTCTCTCTTATTGGTGCACAGGAACTTCTGCCGGGTGCACACGGCGTCACAGCCATAAATGACGATAAAGATGTTGGCGTCAGTCCCAGCAGCAAAGACATCACTGGTGTAGAGTGTGATCTCATACGGTACGACTGGGAGGGAGAGCAGGAAGGAAGACAACGGAAGACAGTTTGGATGAGGTCAAGCTCCTTACCTGCCAGGAAACTTGCGTAGGTTCTGGTGCTGCTCATAGACTTAGACCATCACCTGGTTGCCTAGCCATCACCAGTGGGAGGGGGGCTTCTTTACTAAGAGCCTGCAGAAAGCTCCTGAGCCTTCAGATGACTTCTGAGCCTGGACTACTACAGCAGAGTGGCTGGAGATATCCACGCAGGCTAGTGAATTTGACAAGCTCAGGTTCAAATCCAGTCAAGCTAGTTTGAGCTTTAGTTTCCATTGAAATTCCTTCAACATGCGACTTAGCAGGATCCCCGCACCCATGAGCTTTAGATCTCATGGAGAGTCACCAGCTACTATGGGGAGACCCCATTTTCTTCTTGCCTCATTTCCAACTCCCAGCCCCTAATTTCCTCCAAGTTGGCCTGCTCTCCTGAACTCACGTGTCGTGTCTGAGTCCTCTTTCAGGTTCCTAGGGTCTACAGAGGTCTCTCACAGGGGGAGTGGCAGGAGGTGGTAAGAGATGCGCCAGGATTTACTCAGCCAGGATTTGTCTCTAGTGTGTCTAGAGCCATTAGAAGCAGCTCCCCAGTGTAACCACCAACTGGTCCCTCACTGTAAGTGCCCAGTGTGCCTCCACCTTGGTTCCAGAAGCTCTTGGGGAGCTTGTCAAAATGCAGATTCCCTCCTCAGACTGTCTGCACTCACACTTACACTGACGTGGTCATCTGGAGCACGGCAGCACTAACTCCATCAGCAGGCTGTGAAGTGAGATTCGTCAGCAGGGTGTTGAGCAGAAGTGGGTGTCTCAGTTCAGGGAAGAGAAAGTGTACCCCTCACCATGCCGCCCAGGGCCTCAGCTTTCAAAAGTCAACTTATTTCTGAATATTCTTGACCAATGGTGGTGAGAATCCCATGAGACCACAGACCTAGATTGCCTCCCCACTTTACAGCTAAGGAAACCAGGCCCAAATACACAGCTACTCAATGTCAGAGGCAGAAGTAGAAGCCTGGAAGTAACCTGGGCTGGGGCCTGGAGTAGTGCAGCCAGAGAAGGGGCCGATTCCTTCTCTGGCTTGTGGGCATCAGGAAAACCAAGCCCTATCCAGCCTTGTACTCAGACCAGTGGCCTGGGCCAGGCAGGGAAAAACCTATAAGGATTCAGGGAAGGATCTATACTGTGAATAGAGCCTCTGTCACCACTGTGGGTCTTATAGGTTTGGGCTTCTATTTCTCAGCAAACAGAGTAGAGTCTCTTTGGGGGCATCGTAGGCTCTGTGCTCTATGCACTACCTCTTCCTTTTGCTTAGCAACAGTAACATCCTCCATTTCACCCCCAGCAGTCAATGATGCAGGCTAGTCTTGAGTTCAGTTTCTATCAAGTGATCTTGAACAAGTTACGTCACCTCTCTGAGCCTTGCTATCTGATAAAATGGGCATAATACTGACTCTACTGGCCACCATGAGAATTAAGAGAGATAAAAATGGTAGAGTGCATAGTACAGAATACGGCACTGGCACGTTCTAGTGAGTGAGAACGATTACAAGTATAGATGCCACATTGTGCTTTTACCATTGACCAGGACCCCCAAGGGAAAGGCTTCAGGCCAAAAAGTACTTGGATGATAGTTCATGTCCATTTTAATTGCTTTAGGGAAATACAAATACCTATATTGTTCAAGCGTTCAAGTGTAAGTTATTTGAGGAAATTTTTTTCATTATAGTTTCATTTTTTCAGCTAGAAAATAAATGAATGCTGGGCTAGGTTCAGATTTCACCAAATTCAGATTTTCTGATTGCAGTCAGATTCCTAGTGCCTAAGTGCAAACTCACACCCAGAAACATTTAATGCAAACATTTGCATGGCAACCAGAGAGAGGGAGTCTAAGCATCATCAAGTTCCTCTCCTTCCTCGTTTCCTTATCCAGCAAAAGGAATTACATTACCCTCTTTTCTGGTCTCCCACCTCCCCTCCACGACTATCAGCAGAAAATCTTAGAGTGGGGATTTCTCTGGCATGATAAAACGAATAAAGGCAGTGATGGGTCGCTGCTGGTTCCTTACATTAGCCCACTCTTTTTGATGGTACAGTCACCCTGCACCATTACCTGTATTTTGCAGGTGAGGAAACTGAGTCCCAGAGAGTTGAGGTGATGTGTTACCACTGGCTAGAGGGGGGTAGAGTTTGGGATAAATTTCATATTATCTTTCTCTGGGTCCAGACCTGTAGCACCCCCAATTCCAGCATTCAGAAAATTTGAGAAATGAACAAAAAAGCCAAATCTCTGAGGAAGGCTCAGCCACAATCAACTCTAGAGGAGCAACTGGGGCCAAGGTGGAATGGCATTCAATGGGGTCCCCCGGGAGGGCCAGCCTCGCCCTATGGGGTGCCTACATGGTGTGTAGAGCCTTGTCTGAAGCTCCGCATGGAAGAGGTCCCTGACGATGGTTCCGTCATCCTCATTCTTGGCCAGCCAGCGACCACAGGGGAACGTCATGCATTTTCCAAGAGAAGGCGCGTCCACCTCTACCCAATCTACAAACCAGCCTGGGGCTTTGCCTGTAAAGAGAGAATAGAGGGAGAGAGAGAAAGAGAGAGAGAGTCCATCAAGAGCTTATGCAGAGATGGCTCCGGAGAGAAACCCTTCGGACTCCCAGCATCCTTCCCCTCTTGATGCTGACATATATAGATCTCCTTTAGTCCCATGGAGGACCTTATTGTTGTCATCTTTTTCTGACAGTATTGGCAAGATGACTCTTATTAGAATGTGCATGTGGCTGAAAGTGCATCTTGCTCCAGTGAGGAGCACTTACTTGCAGAAGGAGCACGTGTCACTGCCGGGCTTGGAGCAGTGGGAACAGAGGGCAGGGGAGTCTGAGCCTTGGAAGCAAGGATGCTGTCCAGGGCACGCAGAGCTCCAAACAGGGAGCCCAGGGATGCTAAAGCAAGTCTGTGTCCATGAAGGCTTCACCATTTCAGCCAGTGGCAGAGATGATACAGCTCCATGTGTGGTGAGTGGAAGGTGGGACAAGGATGCAAAGCTTACAGAAGGAAATAGAAACGAGAGCCTGACCCTCAGGTTAATTGTCTCTGGTTCTGAAATGAGGGTGCCTTCATCTGGCTTAGAGGAGGCGTTTTGGGGAACAAGAGTCCCACTTTACCCAAGACCAAATTCAGGCACATGATTGTTGTGTCAGTGACTTTCATGAAGGGTTGGCTGGCTCGGTGGCTCTTGAGCTGGGATCCCCAGGCCAGAAGCTCCGTCTTACCCAGGGACTTGAGAGATAAACACATTCTCTGAACTACTGAGTCCAAAGACTCTGTGATGTTTTGATGCACCACACCCAGTGAGTTCATTGTACACTAAGTTAGAGACTCATCGAGCTACTGCAGGGACATTGCACATCAGAATTTCATTCAGTTGCACATTAGAATTTCTGAGGTTGGGAGCAGGGGAAAAGGTTTTAGAAATCATCAGAGTCTAGGTCCCAGTGCCCAGAATCTGGCAGCCAGGGATCCACTGGGTTGGGCAGAAATGGGAAGCTGTGTCACTGTGGGAGGTATGTGACCCATAGGGACCTGTCTATGGCCCTTTTAGTTCTAGCAGAGGCAGAGGGGAGGAAAGTCAGACCTGTGTTGTCATGGCCAATCCTAACTTTCCATAGGTCTCCCAGATCCAGCGTCTCCACTGTGAAAATTTCAATGCTGTCCCTCTCAAACTTGTCACTGTTGGTCTTGGAGGACTTCAGGAGGGTGATTCCTGCAACCAGATGACCCCCATATGACCGCCTTGTGACTTTTTCAGCCTGGCCTCACCCACCCCTCTCCATCTCTGCTTATAGTGACCATCTTTTCGAACTTCCATTGAATCACCAAAAGTGTCATATTGCCCACGGGACACTTTTGTACATAGGTGCATATGTGTACATGCATGTGCGTACATGCACACTTCTGTTTGTTCATGAATGTTCTTGTATTAAACTTTTAAAAAATTCTCATTCATGATGAAATTTCCAGTCTATATCTAAAGAAAAGACTTCTTCACACTGTTCCACAATCCTCAACATTCTCTGCATGGGGAGATAGACTCATGGGTTAACAGAGCCCTTCCGGGGATGCGACATGTGGGACTTTGCTTGAGACTTACCTGGATGACACAAGGATAGCTTCAAATGCCCCACTGGACATAAGGAATCTGTCTGGGAGTGACTGTGCTGTCAGTCTGCAATCTGGGTGAACTCAGAGTCATCACCGTACCCTCTTATCTCAGCAATATTAGGTTGCCTTAAAGTCTTCTTACATTCCAGTCCCAACTCACCTAGAAAACCTTCTGATCCTACAGCCTTATGCCAGCCAACCTGGCTTAAGTGCTCAGACAGATAGACTAACTTTGCTCCAATAGTTGACTCTGCCCCTTAGCATGTGGTAGTCCTGGGAAAATGGCTTAATGTCTACAACTTGGTTTCTCAAATATCAAAAAGAAGTGATCCAGTGCCTTCCCTAAAGGGGAGTAGGAAAACTGATAAGAATGAGCCTGAGAGTTCAAGAAGGCAACAGCACACAGAAAGCCCTAGCAAATCAATGCAACATCCCGGGCCCATCAATTTCTTTGACCATGACTCAGGCGCCTCCACAAACACATCCATTTATCAGCTAGAACCTAATTCTTCATTAGACATCATTTGTTTTATCCAGAATATTTACAATAAAGAACGTTCATTGAGTGCCATTTTGACCCAAATATTTTACATTTTCCATGTAAACAAATCTGAGAGTCACTGAGAACTTTATCTCTATTTTACAAATAGAACAAACTAAGACAGAAAGGTTATGCAACTTGCATAGGTCACACAACTAGTAGTCGGGAGGAAATCTGAACAAAGACACCAGATTTGTACTTTCTAGCAGCACAGCATCATGTGGGATACGAGCAGCCCATAGTCAGGGAGTAAGTCCATCCATTCTTCAGCTGTGCTTGGCATAGGGCTCTGGACCGCAGGGTTTCAAGCTAATGTGGGAAGACTGCTTGAAGCTGACTTTGGTCTACACTTGAGCACAAAGACTGGACTCCCATGTAGCCTGCGGAATAACCCTGGTCCTCCCTGCAGGCCTCTCAATGGGCAGTCCTTCGAGCCCTCTAATGGAGTCTTTTATGGGTTGCAAAAGCTCTTCTTCCGGTTATGGGGGTGCAACTAAGATATGGGTTTCTCTGCTACTACAACCACCGAAGTCTAATTCAAGAGATTTTCCAATAGCAAAGGAATTGCCTTGTTTTAGAGGGACCTGGAGGTCGGGGTCAACCGCTGAGCCTGTGAGTGAGCCCAGGTGGACTCTGCCTTTCCTTCTTACCATTGTCATCTTGTGTGCCAAAGAGGGTGATGAAGACATTGGCATCTGTGCCCGCATTCTTTTTGTCCCCAGTCTTTATGGTCACCGAGAACGTGGTTGATTTATCTGCCGGGAGAAGAGTATGAGAAGTCAGCTGGAGGCCGTCCTTGGGTCCCATGAAGGGAGGAGAGGTCTGCTATTCCAGTTCCTTCCCTGCCCGTTGAATCCTACGCGGGGGGTTTTTCATGGGTCAGCTCTATGAGTCACTTTAACTGCAGGATGTGTGGTGCCTTTAGTCGGGAAACTTTTCAAGGGTAGAGACAATGCCCCCAACCCTGGATCACAAGGGAAGCCTTCAATCAGAGGAGGTGACAGATGTCCAGGGGAGACAAGAGGTGACTGCAGAGGCTCTTGGAGCTCAGCCTACCTCCTCCGGGCCAGGAGGAGTTTCAGGGAGATAGGTTTCAGGGAAGGGGACACAATAAACATCAGAGGCCTCTTAAAGGTTCCTGGTTTTCCTTGACAAAAACCCCTGAGTCTAAAATATGCCTCGAGGGAGGACAAAAGATGAATCAGAATTGTCTCAGCTATTCTGATCCTGACAGTAGTTCCAGCCAAACCGGAGTGTCTGGCTCTGGGTCCTATGCTAGTCACATGGGAACATGCCCCAAGCCCACCCTGGCCTCCCCAACATTACCATGGAGGAATGAGAGGGTAGGAAAGTCAGAGCATGAGATGAGGAAGTGCCCAGAACCCAGAGGCAGGGGAAAGCTGAGGACCAGGAGGGAGGGAGGGAGGGAGGGAGGAAGGAGGGAGAGAGAGAGAGAGAGAGAGAGAGAGAGAGAGAGAGAGAGAGACAGGGAGAGAGAGAGGGAGAGAAGGAAAGAAGGAGAGAGGAGAGAGAGAGAAGAAGAGAGGGAGGAAGGGAGAGGGAGAAAGAAAAAAGGGAGAGAGGGAGAAAGAGACAGGGAGAGAGGGAGACAGGGAGATAGGGAGACAGGAAGACAGGGAGATAGGGAGACAGAGAGAGAGGGAAGGGATGCTCTAGTTGAGGAAACCTTTTTGTTCCAGGGCCAAGTTGTCAAGGGGGTTATTGTCACCGTGTCCCCCACCCTCCTCCTCATCCTCGCTGGGCAGCACATAGGACTCATCCACTGGCAACAGCTCCCTGGACAGCTGGCCATCATCCTCCTCCACTGCCAGCCAGCGTTGGCACGGGAAGTAGTACCTGTGGGGGTGGGGTAGGGAAGGTTGGGACGTCCTCTTTGCAAAGGTCTCACGTGGGAGCAGTCACAGGCTGAGAATGAAACTCTCCCCATCTGCTCACCACGCATAGCCCTTCTGTCCTGTCCAGCCTAGGAATTAAGTCATCTGCCTGGGATAAGGATAATCACAGGGATGCTGTCTCCAGATAGCCCAGTAAGATGACTAACAAGCCTGCAGCCCCTCAGTCAGTGTCGGTTGGGTGGGAAGATCTAGAAGGAGAGGGATCCTTTCTTGAGTCATGAGTCCCACATCTTCCGGTGCAGAGTTGCTCACAGCAGGTGCCCCACACAGATGTATGGAATTAATAGGTTCTGACGGCATAAACCAAGTGCGGAAGATACAGAGGGTTGCTAGGGATCAGACAGTGACACTCAGGCCACTGAAGGGAGGGAAAGGTCGCATCAGACGCTTCCACAAAGAGGCAGCATCCAACACGATAGCGGAAATTAGGCAGGACGGTAGACTGGTTACTAAGGACTTCTTCCTACGGTCGGACTCTCCTACTCCTAAATCCTGGGTCTTCCTTCTGTGATCTTGAGCAAACTTCTTTCTCTCTCTTCTAGGGTTGCCAGATTGAGCCGATGGAATGCCAGGACTAGCACAACATTTGAATTTTGCAGGAACAATGAATCTGTTTTCATTGTGTACATCCCACCTGACACGTAGAACATACTTGTATAGCTAAGGGTGGACGAGCAGTAACAGTTTTCTAATTGGATCAGTACAGTTCTCTTCTTTCTCTCTCTCTTTCTTTCTTTCTTTCTTTGTTTCTTTTTCTTTCTCTCTCTTTCTTCCTTTTTTCTTCCTTCTTTTTCCTCCTTCCTTTTTTCTTCCTTCCTTCCTGTCTTTCTCTCTTTCTCTTTTTCTCTTTCTTTTTCTCTCTTTTTCTTTTTCTCTCTTTCTCTCTCTTTCTCACTCTCTCTCTTTCTCTCTTTCTCTCTTTCTCTCTTTCTCTCTTTCTTTCTTTCTTTCTCCTTAGCCATCCATGCCTCTGCTCTCTGGAGATTGCGAGCCAATCTCTAAGCTCCAGAGCAGCTCCAAGTGTCTGAGAAAGTGGATGCTCTGTTACGTTGTGGCTGCTGCACTGCATTCACATCTCTTCTTCATCTTGCTCTGATATGGAAGGGACATTTGGGGACTAAGGCAAGTCTGAGATAGCAATATATACTCTGAAGGCCTCGCCTATCTGGGCCTGTGTCCTCCAAATGTCAGAAAAGAAGAACAGAGGATGTGACATCAGCTGCTTCAGGTAAGTGGGGAGGGCAATTCCATATTCACTGACAGGGATTGAAAGGGCAGAAACTGCTCCACCCACACTGATTCCAATTAAAGAGCCATTAAATCAGTGTTTCATGCAAACACTTTTCTAACATCGCAGCTCTCAAATGTATGAATGGAAAAGTTAGTTTCATTCAAATAACTTCAGAATAATAGGCTAGGATTCGAAATTATGGTTAATTAAAGCAGAGAGAGAGAAAGAGAGGACAGGGTGGAGCTGAGACAATGGCAGCAGGAAGCCCGCGGGGACAAGGACAGAAGCGGAGACTCACAGAAAGAAAACCAGGAAGGAGATGGGGAGAAAGCAAGAAAGCCACCAAGGAAAGGTGCGTCGCTCCGCCAGGTAAGGGCTGAACGCACTCAGCACACAGAGGTGCCGAGTCACTTTGTGAGGGATGAACTCCGTTGTTCCTGTGGTGGGGACTGTGCAGGCCCTCAACATGCTCCCCGCGACAGCACCCCGCGACAGCACCCCGCGACAGCACCTGCCACCCTGGGATCCTGCACACACGGGCATAAACAGAGCTGGAGTCAGGCCAGGGCTGGGAATGGAGCACTCAGCCCTCTTCCCTTGGTGCCATGGAGCCCACATGGGGTGCGGAGTGACGGGGCCTGGTGACCCTTCTGTCTTCCTGCAGGAGTTAGTCTTGCTGAAACAGGTCTGCAGGACCAGCAGATGGAGCAGTCAGGAGCTTGGGAGGAACAAAGGAGAGAGGAAGCAGGTGTATGGGTCCAGAGACGTATTCTGCCCTGCTTAGACCAGGGTGAAGGAGGGAAGAACATAGGTTGAGGGGAGCAAGAGGTTCATATTAGATCAAAGCTTAAGGTCAGCAGAAAAAATATATCTCACTTAAAAGTATAATCAGAGCTGGAAGATAGCTCAGTGGGTGGGGCGCCTGCTCACAAGCCTGAGACCTAAGTTCAATTCCCCGGAAGTCCATATGGTAGAAGGAGAAAACTGGGCTCTTACCTCCACCTAGCACCATGCTCACCTTTCTCTCATTAAGCCAAAAGAATTAATTTTTTTAAAAAAAGTACAAATCAACTGAGGCAATTGTAAGTTTGAATGTTGTAAAATGCCAATGACCAGTAGTGCTGGTGCACAGGCGTGTAACCCCTGCCAACCAAAGGCTGCAGCCGAAGGACCAGCAAGCAGTTCAAGGCCTGCCTGGCAGCTGAGGTGAGACTGTTTCCAGTGAAAAGTAAAAAGCGGCTTAGATAGTGCCAGCTGTGGACCGCTTGCCTCACAAGTGCTTGGACCTAGGTTTTCTTGTCTCCACGCTGCCGAGTTCTTTTACAGGTAACGACAGCAGTAAAACAGAGAGGGAGATGTTTCTCACACATGCAACTGCAGGGAAATGATAAGGACTCGATAAGCCTACTTAAGAGGTCAGACGGAAAGTTGTCCAGAGAAAAACAAGTAGAGAAAGAGGTCTGGGGGTGAGAGTACCATAGAACTCAGCGAGATCACAGCTGTGCGAAGGCTCCTGCCTGTTGGGCTCAGGGAATGAACACAGTTGGGGAGTGGCCAGAATGAAGAGTCAGGGGACACAGAGAAGACCCTACAGGCCAGGTGGGAAATGCTTTGCCCTCTGGTGAATGGGAGCCTCTAGGTTTTGAAGCAGATCATTGGGCTGCTAAAGACAATAGAGGGGTGAGAGAGGAGGCTGCGGTTACTGATGAGGATGTGGGGTGGCATGGGGTCAGACTCCTGCTCTTCTGAGAGAGGCAGAGAGTGGTCAAGGAGGTCCAGTTTGTAATGAGGTTGTTCCTTAGCTCCAGATGGGCGAGGGGTGATGCTTCCATTCTCCAGTCTTCTGGCTTCAAAGACCTTCAGAGGTGCACGTGCATCCAGTTGGACAAGAAGGGGAATGATCATAGGGGTGACTTCTCATCAAGGAGGCACAAGCCAGTAACAGACACAGTAAGGAGTGTGGCAGGAAGGAGATGATGAAGGGAAGAGCAAGAGGAAGGAAAGAAAGAGAAAAAGAAAGGCAAAGCACACAACCAATGAGAATATTTCATTCATGAGTGCAACAGAAGCATGGCATACCTGGATATAACTCAACAAGAGTAAGTGGTCATTATGTGTGGAAATTGTCAAGAATTACTAAGATGCATAAAGAACAGTTGGACAAGAGGGGGACTATTCATAGGGCTGGCAGTTAACATTCTAAATATGTAATTTTCCACACATACATTTAATGGCAGAACAATCAAAATTCCAAGAGGATTTTTTTTTCCAAATCACTTATTGTCTTGATTTGGAAAAAAAGTAAGAATAGATAGTATTTTTTAAAAATGATGAAAGAGGATAAGGGCTGACAGAGATTCAAATAGACTACAAAGCTATAATAATTTTCCACTTGTTGGGCCAGACCAGAAATGTCATATCAAGGGAATAACTAAGCCTGGCTGAGCTGGAAGGGCCACTAGGTCTTGGATCCATCCCATGTCTCAGTTGACTTTGCCATCTCCTCTTAGAGCTGAAAAAGTCTTAGACTTTCAAGAACATCCCAGGAATCAAGCAGGACTGCTATCACTAAGTTCATTTGTCAGAAGGGGAAGTGACAGCTGTAAGATGTCACTTGTCCAGGGTGACCTGGCTGGGCTCTGAAGGAGGATCCACCCAAGTCAGGACCCTGGCCCCAGTCATAGAGATTATTTGGCCACCATCACAAAGTGTCCATGAGCTGTGCTCCAGGGCGCCTTGGGAAGGTGAAGCCAGGGGCGGCAGGAGATAGGGTGAGCCCTCTTGCCCTCTTCCCCACACGCCAGTGGGTCAGCAGGATCCAAGAGACAGCAGCCCTGCAGGCTAAGAAGTTTATTCAATGATGACTTAATAGGTACTCTCTGAATTTAAGACACCGTGAGGGCTTTAACAGCCCCGAAGCCCACCCTGATGGTGGCATGCTTTCCTCTGCCCAACTGCACTCCGTGTGGAGGGGCTTCCTTTCATCTTGCTTCCCGTGGGTCTCTCTCACTCAAGAGGCAGTGTGACTTATAAAGGATGCACGTCAGGGCCCACATCAGTGGTCTGGAATGTCATGTCCCATTCAAGAGCCTTCTGGCTTCACAGGACCAGACCTTACTTGTCAGAAGGCAGGGCTCCTTCACCCGTGGGAAGAACCAAATGCCTCTTCCCAGCCTAGGTCAGGAGATGGTCCATCCAGCCCCACCACCAGCTTGTATAAATCAAGTTAAGCACAGGTTTTGCATTGGTAAATGGTTGGAGGGAAAAAAAAGCCTGAAGAATGATAGCATTTTGTAATATGAAATTCAAATTTCCGGGTCCATAAATGGAGCTTCGTTGGAACACAGCACACCCTCCCATTTAAGTATCATTTAAGTTTGCTTTAGTACTCTACCAGTGCAGTGGTTTCAACGGAGACACCATGACCTGCAAAAGCTGGGAGCGTTGTCTACATGGCTGATTCCTAGTCCCCAGATCATTAAAACCAAGTTGGAGAACTGGCTTCTCCTGGAGAGTCTTGTGTGGGAACTAAGTCTAGATCTGGAGACCAGGCCCGAGAGTGAAATGTTCTACCAGAACCGGAGTGAGTGTTCTATCGAGCTGTCATCTCTGGAAGAAAGGGCAAGAGACAGTACCCAGCTAGATTCCTACATGAGCCCAGCCCATCTGGCCTCAACCAACCCACCCTCACCCCCAGATGTCACCTCTCAACACCCGGTCCTGTCTCCAGGACTAGCTTAGCGTCAAGCCTGGCCTCCTCTTCCTCCTCGTCAGCCCCACTCACGTGATCTCATTATTCATGTCGGTGATGTCTACCCTGTCCAGGAACCAGCCTGGCCTGTTGCCTGTGTTGTCGTGACGAATCCGAATCTTGGTCAGAGCTCCCAGGTCAATGGCGTAGATGGTGAAGGTGTCTGTCTAGGAAGAGTGAAAGCAGCACCCAGAGGGTGACACCACCCTTCCTCCCCACCTGGTCATCAAGTCCACCCTCCCAAAGACCCGAACACCCAGAGGTAGACTATAACACACAAATCGAGTAGAGTTGGACGTGAAAAATGAGGTTATTTGTTCAGCATTTACTCCGCACATTTTAAAAATTTCTCTATGTAACTTAGGCTGGCTTTGCCTTCCTCCTGCCTCCACCTTCCCAGTATTAAAATTACTAGTGTGCACTATCATGCCCAGTTCTTGTATTGTTGCTTTTTAACTCTGGCCTGCCTCTCTCACTGGGGGAGGAGAAAGACAGGAACCTTGAGAGGGAGAACACAAGTGAGTTAGATAGCACTTGTGTACTGTATATGTTTAGTTGGAAACATGCACTGGGATCATGTTCTTGCTGTGCATATATGCACAATTTCCTTAGATTGCAAGTGTTTATTAAACATCTGCTATGAGCTAATCCAGAGCAAATCAGGGTGACTGACAGAAAAGACTTGGACTTGATCCTCCTTTAGGTGGGAAGATGGAATGTGACCCATGTACATGTCATTGGGCTGCTATATGTACTAGAAGATGATACAGGGATCCTGTAAGTGAATGGAGCCTTCTGGATATACTTCTTGGCTCTTTATTTTGAAAAAGATTTGAATCTTCAGAAACTTTCAGAAATTGGTCAGTAAAACTGCCTGTCCTCACTTAGACCTCCCTTCACGTTCAGCATTAACCAAACGACTCTTCTTTCCTTTCTTCTGTTCCTTTTCTCTCTAATTTTTTTGGATCAGTTGAAAGTAGATGGCAGATGATCATTTGCCTTCAAATGTCACCATGGATTCCTAAAAATAAGGTCATCTTCATATGATCACAGTACAAAGGTCAAATTCAGGAAATTTAATTTCAGCACATGCAGTCATTAGGAATAATCTTCTGAGAAACGTGCCATTGGGTGACCTTTGTCATTACACAAACATCACAGAATGCGCTTACACAGTGACTACATCATCGAAGCCATTGGTTGTCAACTGATTTACTATAATCTAATGCATATGCACATTTAACCAACTGTATCATTTGCCCCCCAATTCACAGAATATCATGGCTATAATTTCCCAAGGCAGGAACTAAAATGCAGAAACAAACCCCAGTGCTGATGTCACGAGAGGGATACTGAAATGAAATATGGGGATGAGGCAGAAGAAGGCAAATGATGGGCCTGAAAGTACTTAATGGATTTGGTGTATTGTCTCTTTCTGTGTTGAGAGAACCTGGTTTGGGGACAAGGGCGTGACTGAGATGGATGATTTAGTAAAATCTCTTCAACAAAGCAGCGGCTTTCTTTTTATGCTTTGTCCTTACACCTGAAGGAGTGAGGGATGAGCACTTCATTCATGGCTCCTCCTACTCAGGAGACAGATCAGGCATCTCAGCCTGTCTTTCAAGGCCATGGCCCCACCCACGTGCATAATCTACATTGGTCTCAGCCAAACTCCTGTACGACTGGGCAGCCTCAGCTCAGAAGCTAACCTTCCTGTCTCCCGTCCCCATGTCTGCTCATGGAGCCACGGCAGTCTTCTGCCAGTTACACAGCTACACGCACTCATCTCCCCAATCATACCTCCTTGCCAGGCCCCCTCAAATGTCATCACTTTGCTTGCTTTTTTCCTTCTTTCTTTCATATATATGTATATAAGGTATGTGCGTGTATGTGCATGTGTGTGTGTGCCTGCCTATGTGTGTGCATGTGGATGCACACAAGTACGGTTGAGTGTGTCTGTGGAGGCCTATCAGTGATCACAAAAATCATCCTCAATAGCTTCTTCACTTGCTGTTGTGGGTCTGGGCCTCTAATTAAACTTGGAGCACATTGTTAAGGCCAGTCTGGCCTAGCCAGCTTGCTCTGAGGATTCCCAAGGTTTGTTTTCCAGGCTAGAAGAACAGGTGGCTGCCACACGGGCCCAGCATTTTTACTTGGGATCTGGGGATCTGAATTCAGGTCTCTCTGCTTGCAAGGCAAAGGATCTAACCACTGAGCCATCTCCTCAGCCCAGGTTTGTTTTTTGTTTTTTGTTTTTTTAAACTAGGTCTGACTATATAAGCCAGGCTAACCTCAAACTCACTGTCTTTTCTTTTTAGCCTTGTGATTCCTTGAATTACGGGCATGTAACCCTGTGTTTGAAAAGAAGTTTTGTGTTCGTGTGTTTTGCGTGCAAAACAAATCCCGGGCTTAGCACATAGCAGGCACGTGCTCTGTTGCCACGTTATATTACCAGCCCTTCTCAAGGTGCCACCTTTCGGCAAGCCCTCTCTCCAGGCATTCATGAAAGCACACTCAATGTCTAAGCAGCTGTTTCCAGATACTGTCTGGTGGATCCTGAGGGCCAGCTAGCCTGTGGCTGCACGTGCATAGAATAGTTGCCGCCACGCCTTCCTGGGCTGAGAACAGCATCCTGTTATACACAGCAGACATGGTGCTGGCCACAGCTGCTGTGGGGACCATTAGAGAGCACTGCATTCCATGTATGAATCCCACCCACCTGGGGGTCAGAGAGCGCTCACTCTACCTGCCCCTGCTCAAACTTGTTGGACTTGTCTGACTTCTTCAAGGGCCGCTCACCGGTGTCGCCATACTCCTCGCCATAGATTGTCAGGTAGACGTTGGCATCAGTGCCAGCCTTGGGCACATTCCCTGTGATCACCTGGACTTCGTAGGTATTGGCTGGAGACACAGAAAGATGCAGCATTGAGGGTACCAGGGAGGACCCGGAGATGGAGCTGAGGCCCAGCTCTTCAGACCCAGGAAGATACAGGGAAACGATCTGCAGAGGTGTCTATCCTGGCCTGTTCTCCTCTCACCAAGACTTGCCTTCGCCATGAAACCGACAGCCATGCTGGCCCTCAGCAACACGCCTACCGTCGGTCCCCCTTATTTGGCTATATCAAGTTGTATGAGAGCATCTCCCAGAGCTAATGTTTAAAAGACTCATGACAAAGGCAGTGCTTGACTGCAGCAGAGGGGCGAACAGGGGCTTTCCAGGTGCAAGAGGAGAGTTAGGAGTAAACAGGGTTCCTGCATAGTCAGCCTCCACGCGAGGGAGAGCCGGTCACCCTCCGCCGCCCCTGGTCCCTTCAGGGGACATGCGACCCCCTCCTCAGGCTTACGCTCAGGTCCCGACTGTCCAGCGGGGACCATCTCCACGACCAGTTCATTGTCCTCCTTGCCCCGGGCCAGCCAGCGGTGGGCGTCAAACTTGTACTCCTCGATCACCTCCTGCATCCCGGGCCCAAACTCCTCCTCTTCCTCCTCTTCTTCGGTCTCCTCCTCTTCCTCCTCTTCAGATGAGGACTCTTCAGACGAGGACTCCTCTTCCTCCCCCTCGTCCTCCTCATCGCTGCCCTTCTTCTTCTTCTTCTTCTTCCTCTGTAGCTTGGCCTTTAACCGCTCCTTCTTGAGCAGCTGCCGCAGCTTGTCCTTCTCCTTCTTCTTCCGGGCCTCCTCCTCCGGCGTGAGGTCCTCCTCCCTCACCACCAAGTGCCGCAGCCACACGGTGTCCACGAACCAGCTGGGCCCGAAGCCCTCACCCGTGTGGCCCAATCGGATCTTGTAGATCTCACCCACATCTGCTGCCTCCAGCTGTGCAAAGTGCAGAGACGTCAGTGGTATGCCCCCGGTCCCTTCCAGCCTCCCTCGAGAAGCCAGCTGGGGCCTGGGGGCCTGGGTATTAAGCTGTCGTGTGGACAGACCCGGTTTCTAATTTATATACCCAACCTGCTCCCAGTCCTTTCCAGATGTTTTTCTTTCTAACCCCAGTGATGGCCAAACCAGTCTCCCTGTTTCTGTCTTCCTCTCCCCCTAACTCCTACCTACTACGCCTGTTGTGGGAGTACCTGTGTCTTTGCTCATGCAGTTTCCTTGCTGGACCATACCTGCTGTGACTCCTCCTTAGCCCTGACTCTAACCTCTTCTTGTTCTTCCGCATTTGTGTTTTCCTTACAAATATAGTCAGTATTGGGAAGATGTAATTTTGACCATAAGCAAAAAAATAACAACAACAACAAAAAACCCACCCATTTCCTCAGAGACCCTAAAACCTACCAAGCACACAACTTTAGCTTGCTAACTCGTCCCTTCCTCGGAACGCATAGCTTATCTTACCAGCTCATTCTTCCTCAAAGCTCAAAAGAGAGTCCAGGGTTTAGTCAGTTCTGGTCTTGGCCTAGTCTGGCCTGGCTAAGTCCTCTAAGTTGAGCTGTGATTTGAATGTGAAATGTCCCCCACAGGCGCATGTGTTTGAACACCTGGTCCTAGCTGCTGACACAGTTTTTGGAAGGTTACAAAATGTTTAGAAGGGAGAGCCTTTCATGAGAAAGTGGGTTAATAGATATGGGCCTTGAGGATTGTAGCCTGACCCCACTTCCTATCTACTTTCTGCTTCCTGACCGTGTATGCAGGTGACTAGCTGTCTCATACTCCCGCTATGCCTTCCCCAACATGATGGTCTACATCCCTTCCAACTGGAAGCCAAAATAAAGCCTGTCTTCTTAAGCTGCCTTTGCCAAATATTTTGTCACAACAATGAGAAAAGTAACAAGGACCATCATTTTGTATCTCTCCTTACCGACCAAGTGCACTCTGGCTATAAGAGCAGTGTGGGTGTATTCTCCAGCCTGAGCTTACACTGCCACTGGGTCCTGAGTCCCACATCCTCAGAAAGATGTAGACCTTGGTGTGAGGTTCACATGAGGTCCTTGCTACTGGGCTCCTCTTTGGCATAGACAGCATAGCCGCTGTCTAGATGCAAGACTCGTCTCAAAGTCCAGTCCCACAAGCCATCTCATTTGTGTGCCAGGGCAATCTGAGGTCCTGGATATCCCATAGTCACTCAGCATCCCACAATTCAAATCCAAACCAGATGAGAACAGGTGTCTCCTAATTTCTGCTCCTAAACCATAATGGGGCCAAACTGCCTTCATGATGAAATTAACCACCAAGATGATGCTCAGGGCCCAGAAAAAACACAATTTAATCTTCTTGGCTATGTAGAGAATAGGTACTATGTCTGAAAAATCTTTTCTTCAGCACATTATCCTTCCTCTCTAGCCCAACTAGATCATAGCACCCCGGGGACCACCCTCTTAGGGAAGTCTGCTTCTGACCCTGAGCCCTTGCATCTGTCTTCCAGCTCCACCACACTCAATCAGCTGGCTCCATCTCCACAATTGGTCACACGTTCCCAGGTGCATTATCTGACACTGACTCTTTTGATTGCTAAAGGAACTATGAAATATCCAGGCAAGTATTGCAAAATTAGCTTGTAATGATGGTGAGGCTCAGAAGGTCAAATATACAGATGCCTACTCCTCATTGTAGTGTCCCAATGAAGGTACCACTCATATTTCTGACACCCGTGACTCTAGCTTGGCCCCAGCTCAGCCAGGACCTCCCACGGGCACTTGAGAAGGTTCTTCACTGAAGGCCAAGATGTTTGTGGTACAAGGACACACATGGACTACATAGCACGAGCATGCGTCCTGTACACATGTATCTGAGGGTGCACACATACGTGTTTTCATGCGCACACATGTTCACACGACTCTCATGTCCCTCGTGGCTTCCTGTCCTGCCAACAATGTGCTCACATTCACATTTTATTTATTTTTAGACAAAAATTTGCCAAGTGAAGAGAAGAAGCTTTGGGCACTCAGAGCTCAGTAATAAGCTTCATCTCCTCAGAGTGCCTTGCCCAGGAAGCATGAACCTGTCATGTGACCTGGCAGAAGTTCAGAGAAAGAAGTTCAGGTGGGAGTGGGTAGGTGAGGGACCAGCCACGACATGATCTTTGGTGAAGTAAGAATTGCTCACTCTGGAATTGACAGTGTGTCACTATCATTGATAAAACTTCTTTAAGGAAAGACATACTCCACTTCTAGAGACCGATTTGACTGGTCTGGGATATGACAAGGCAGCACTTTTTCTTTCAAATAAAATCACCAGGTAATGTGACTGTGAGGCTAGAAAAGAGAATGCTTGGTGTAGACTAATCCTTTCACCATAGGTTCAGAACTCCAGAGAGAGCAGTTGCTGCTCAGGTCCATAAGGTAGGACTTGGATGAGCCTCTAATTATAAGTTCTACATCCTGCTTGATGCTCCTAGGAACCCATCCCCAAGCAAGAAAACTTTAGTACCACCCATCATCTTGTCCATCTAGAGAGATGTAGCCTGTTCTCTGGTAGACCATAGACACATGCACTGCTATCCCCCCCCACACACACACCTGGAATGTGTCTTTGGATGCCCGATCAAAGACTTTGGAACGGCTGGACAGGAAGAGCACTTCAGTCTTGCCTTCTTCGCCATAGATCTGCAGAAAGACTCTGGAAGTGGTGCCTGCTCCACCTATATCCCCTGTCCAAATCTCAACCTCGTAATGGACCACTAGGTAGACACATTGAGGAGAAATGGAATGATTAGTAATAATAACATAACAATAAATAAATAGCAATAAACAAATGTTTCCCAGTCTGGCCCATGTGCCTGGAAATTCATAGGTACCATCTTATCTAACTTCCTTGACAACATAAGCAAACATTTTGCATATGACTAAACCTAGGCTTAGAGAAATTAAGTGGCCAACTAAGCAATCAGATCTTTGCGTCCAATCACCCATTGTACTACATGTGACTTTTGGGGTCAAGAATGAAGAAGAGCCTATATACTGGCCAGAACTCCCACCTGTGTGTCTCCTTTAAGTGACTTTAGTATTCACACATTTCAAAACTGATGTCATGTAAAATTGTTATCCTAAGAGTCAGGGTCTTTGAGACTATTGCATTTTTCTCCTTTTTTCTCCCCTTCTGCCACATTAAAGTGAAGCAAGAAGTATGTCAGACCAGATGCTATGTCTTGATACTGAACTTCCCAGCATACAGAACTGTAAGCCAATCAATTTGTGTATATTATACATTAACTTTGCTTTATGAATGAAAATGAAAAACATAATCCTGGGCAGACACTATGGAAGAGAAAGAAGCAAGGGATTTGTTTCTTTCTCTTTACTTCATAAAGGACAAGTGGCTGAAAGGATAGTGCTCATGTAAGCATCAGTGCCCTTCGAGGGGCATCAGTACTCAAACACTATACTTATCAAGATGCTAGAGAGTAGAAATGAGTTACAGTATGCACTAGTAGATATCATTTCCCAAAGAAAGTGCAAACTATTCTGTGGAGAACTGTGGTACCATATTTCTATTAATGTGACTAATCTAAGACTTGCCTTCCTGGCGATGCTATAAAATAATATAATTTATTTTCAGGTAAAGTGTGTGTCATGGTTTGAAATGCGAGTCCCCCCCCTTAGACTCATGTGGTTGAATCCTTAGCTGTTGTCAGTATTTGGGGAGGTTATGGCACCTTGGGCAGTTGAGCCTTGCTTGAAGAAGCCATCGCAGGGTGGCCTTGATGCATTTGGCCCTGCCCTGCTGAAGAGAAAGCTGCTCTTGAGCCTCTATGCAGCAGCTCTCAGTCTTCATGTCTGCAGTGACTCAGCCTGCATTCGGCTTCTGCCAGCCAGTTACGCCATTTCCACCATGAAGGACTGTGTCTTCCCTCTGGAACTATAAGCTGAATCTCCTGTTCTCCTTAAGCTGCTTGACTCTGGGTGTTCTCTCACAGCAACAGAGAAGAGTGTACTCTGTGGGTGTGTGTGTGTGTGTGTGTGTGTGTGTGTGTGTGTGTGTGTGTGTCCCTGTGTCCGTGTCCACATGTCTGGAGATCATCTCATCGTTGGATGTCTTCCTCTATTACCCTCCACCTCACTTTTTGGGTCAGAGTCTCTCACTGAATCTGGAGCTTGCTGGTCTAGACCAGTTGGTTGGCAGTCTCCAGGAGTCTAGCTGTCTCCAGTCTCTCAGTCCTGTGGTTACAGCTGCATGCCACTACACCCAGTTTTTTACATGGGTTTTCACATGGGTATCTGGGATTTTGCCTGTGTAGCAAGGACTCTACTGAGTTATCAGCCAGCTCCCAAGAGTTACTATCAGTAGGATGACTGTCCATCACCGTAACAATGTGAAAAATCTGGAGGTGGAAATAAGAGGATTAGCTAAGAGCTTAAAGCAGCGATGCTAAGCTCAGAGAAGAGCAAGAGAGGTGTGTGGACAAGAGCAAGCTCCCGTAGAAACTGCCCAAACTTAGGAGAGGAAATGCAAGCTTCTACTGTTCTTTGGGTCTTAGCCCTACAGGTAGTCATGGGTCTATGAAATGAGGACAGTGAGATTTTGGGGTAAAAGATGAGTTGCTGTGCAATACAGCTCAGTGGCCTGAAATCAAAAGTTTAAACAACTGTGAAGTCAAGGACATTTTCTAAACACACAGAAGAAATCTCCTAAGCACAAAATGACAAATAACAAAGAGAAAATCAGAGGAAGCCCAGTTCAGTTCCAGAGAAAACAGAATAAATAGAGTTGGAAGTTGGGGGAGATTTAAGAAAAAATTGAAAAACTCAAAATGTCTCTGGACTGAAAGAGCCCAGAAGTTTCCAGAACAGTGGAGGAAGAAAGAACAACCAAGATCAGCTGTATATCACATAGTTTTGGAAAGGCAGGGATGAAGGTGTGATCCTGGGATCATTAGAACAGGAAAAAAACAGACTGGGACAGCGAAGTGACACTAAACTTCTCAGCTGTTCCCCTGGGAGCCACAACATGGTAAGAGGAAAAGTGACTTCTAACTCACGATTTGAGAACAAGCAGAATTGCTTGTGAGAGTCTGTGAGACAGGTGCAGACACACCAAGTCCCAGCAGTTCTCTTCCTCACACCTTTCTCAGGATTCTGCTGGCTGAGCACATGCTCTGCAAAGGCAGGAATGGAAGTCACAGAGGCCAAGGAATGAAAGATGCAGGCCAGGAAAGAAGAGAGGAATTATCAAAGATGGTTAAAAAATGTCCAGAAAGGACAGCTATGTGACGACTCGCAGAACAAGATGGGAAGTTCCAGAAGGACAACTTAAGGCAGAAGAAAGGAGAGTGCAACTTATTGAAAGGATTTAATAAGACTGTTGCAGACTGAACCGAAATCCCATAAATTCTCATGTTGTAACACCTAGCCCTCAGAGCTTGTAGTATAACTGTATCTGGAGACAGAGATTTTAGAGAGGCAGTTAAGTTTAAACGAGAACCTGAGGGTGGAGCCTCATTTAAGAAGTGGAAATTTGGGCAGTCAGAGATACCAAGAAGGTGTGCATAATGAGAGGAGACCACGTGACATCCCAGCAAGAAGGTGGCCTTCCGCAAGCCTAGGAGAGTTGCATTTTACGGCAACTTCGCAAACCAACAGACATTAGATGCGAGGAGAAAATGAGAAGTAAAGCAAGGGAATGAGCAACTTCAGAGAGAAAGAAAATGTCATCATCAGCAGGCAACTTAGCAGTGTATATTATACGATCATAACAATGCAAAAGTTGAATATTGACTTAATTGTATTGAAGACTTGAAGGAGGGGAAACACACGAATGTGTGTAGAATCACACTGTGTAAATATGTGGTAAGACAGCTAAATCCTCTTCTTCCAAAAGAACGCATCAATAGATAGTGTCAGAGACTGATGAATTAGAAAATGAAGAAGCATATCATCAAAAACTGCTGCATTGCATCTCAGAGGAACAAGACAAAGCAATAAACGTTGTTACCACTGAATAAGGGAAAAAAGAGAAAATATGCTTTTCATATTTTGAATTTATAAGAGAGGGCAGAGGATAGTTCTCATGTTGGCAGCTGCCATTGGTAAAGCATGCCTGCATCCCTCAAGGGGCCTCTGGGGAAATGAAAGGCACACAGAGAAAATGCAGCATGTCTCAGCAACGGAACTGATGCCTTGCTTAGGGCTGTGTCTCCTTATGAAGTGAGCTGTGGGTGTCTGTTCCCTGAGGAGATATGGATATGCCACGGTCAGGGAAGGGCACCCTCCTGCCTACTATCACCCCCAGCCCCTAGAAACCCTCAAGAGTCTCTGGCCTGGCATGATTTAGGGACTAGATCATGGGCTTGATTTTCAGCTCCTTAGGAAAGCCGTCCACAGGCTGTCCCCCATCCCACCGACACCCCGCTCCACTCTCCTCGGATCTCTGGCTTCTCCAATACGTTCTCTGCTCACTATGTTCCCAAGAGAGCAGAAAGCCCACCAGGACAAGGTTTTGGGCTGTTTTGTTCACAGCAGCCTCCAGGAAGACCAGCATGGGAGAAACCTCAAGAGATGTTTAAAGTTTGACCTTCTCGGTCAGTCTCTCCAGAAGAAGACGTAGAGACTATGACCCAAACTTTGTCACAGAATCCAGAATGTCCATTTCCTAACTTTTTTTCTGTCTTTTCCTCAGGCAAAAAAAACAAATGTTCTACTCACTGGGTCCTCATTTTCCTCATCTCTAAAATGACCTTTGTTGCCTCCCAGAATTATGTTCCAGAGACAACTGGAAACCTTCACTATCTCCCCACAGGGCTCCCTTGGTCCTACTACATGCAGACAAGACTTGGTCACTCAGTCCCTTCTCCTTCCTCTGATCCCATTGTCCAGAGGGAATAATGCTGAGAGATCCCCCCCCCCCCGCCTCCTCCTTACGTTTCTGGATCTCCACGACCTCGCTGGGATAAAGCTCCACCTCCAAGCGCCCGTCAGCCTGGTTCTTGTCCAGCCAGCGGTTGGCAGGGAAGGTGTACTGCTTGCCTTGGCGGGGCACACGGATCTGGACGCTGCCCAGGAACCAGCCTGCATGCATGCCTGTGCTGTCGTGCCCGATCACCAGCCGGTTGATCTGAAAGGAAACCTCGGTGAGGGCACGTAAAAAGCCACGCACAAGGACTTCCGAGCCCCACGTCCATCTCTCGGAGCCCAGAAGGAGGTTGCTCAGAAGAAGTGCCTTGATTTCAGGCCTGACCTTTCCCTTAGCACCCCAGGGAACCTCCTGACTCAAGCTTCCATCCCTACCCTCCTTAATCTAGCTCACTTCCAGGAGCAGATGAGCCACAGACTTTGTAATCTTCTTTTAGGTATTTAAAAATGAGATCGTGACCATAGGAGAAGTCAGTTAACTCCTTTTGTCTGCTAGCATGCTGTTATGATTTGCTTTGCTTGGTTTTAAATAATATACAATTGTATGCATCTCTGTACTGCTTCTTTGATATTCCCATTCTATAGATGATGACAATATGTACCTAAGGCCTGGTATTTCTATGTCCAGCTCCTCTTCTTATTCTTGGCCTGGAGGAATATATAACTCACATCCACTCTACAGTCACTGGTTTTGCCGTTAAACCTGGAAA
This sequence comes from Typhlomys cinereus, assembly GCA_023101885.1. Classification (NCBI taxonomy): domain Eukaryota; kingdom Metazoa; phylum Chordata; class Mammalia; order Rodentia; family Platacanthomyidae; genus Typhlomys; species Typhlomys cinereus. Next base: position 2,574,166 of record JALPQD010000283.1, on the reverse strand, counting down.
AGCTTTTGCCTGCACACAATGGGGATAAGAATGAAGATGGGCCTATTGCCATTCAACATGTAGTTGGGCCTTTCAGGAATTGAATTGCTCTGTGTGTGTGTGTGTGTGTGTGTGTGTGTGTGTGTGTGTGTGTGTGTTGGAAATTCGCATACAGGGCAATTTTAACATTAGACAGAATTACAAGATGATCTTTGAGAACACTTTCAGTCTTGAGACTTCCTTTGAGTAGTCTAGCAGGAGGATACTATCAGATTTAGAAAACTATGCATTCAAGTCCTGATTTTTGTTCTTCCAAAATCTAGATGAGTCGTCGTGGCTGGTAATAGAAACACTGTCACAGTCAACCGTGTGGCATACAATCCCCGGAGGTTGCCAGCTAAGCTTTGGAAGCCCTAGAGCCCTCAGGATGCCTGTCAAGGGACAGAGGACAGTGTCACTGTTCTCTGTGGTGCAGGGACTACCACAGTCTCAGGGAGAGATCAGCTGAAAGAAGAAAGACAGGGCAGGTGTCTGCCATTGGATGTGAGTGGATGCTTGTTAAAGGCAAAAATTCTTTATTTTCATTCCGCAGTGATTGATTCAGCTTCAAAATGTAAAAGGAAAATGTCATTATCTTCAAGGAATAAATATCACAAGATCTTTCCTCAGTATACATGTTTGGGACAAGAAGGGAGTTCCAGGCCTGCAGCTCGGGACGTAGGGGTGAATAGTGAAGATAAAGATGGAGACAAAGCATACGCTCCTGCCCCGGTACCTGCCTTTTGACACACTGAGAATGGCAGGTGTAGCTCACATCCAAGTGTAGTAGGGCTCCAGTCTTTCTTTAGATAGGGTCTCACCTTGACCAGCCCCTAACCAGACTCCACTGCCGACTGTCAATATTTGAGCAGAACACTAGCCAAGTTTCTAATGGTTCAAAGCCGCATCCTTAGGAACACACTCCGCCCTGTCCCGAGGCCTCTCAAGACTGTCAAAAGAATTGACTATGGGTTCCAGCCAACACCTGAGGCCAGGCTCTTGGTGGGGAACCTGAGACTACAGGAATCTTACTCTGGTAAGGTGCAGATTAGCAAAGCCAGATGTGTTCCATATGATTCAGTCTTCCCCTCATTACTTTCCATGACTTTTTACTACCCTGGCTCTGTTCAGCCCATCTTCATCCTCCTCTGTTTCCTCAGACTCCCTTTAAATGCGTTATGGTCCTCTGAACAGATTAGTTGAATTCTGTTTGCACTGGCCTCTGCGACCTGTTGCAGTACCAGTTAGCAGCCAACTTGCTCTATTTTTTTGAGACGTTCAGATCATCTACAGAAGGGCCACTTGGAACCTCAAGAGATAGAGACTCTTGGATCCCATCTCCCAAGGCAGCATCTCCCAGGAGTGCCTCTGAAGTGTACATTGAAATATAATTTGAAATTGGGGGGATATTTCAACACTCCCCCTTTGGTCTTTTCTTCTCCCATTTCCTTCCCTGCATCCAGTATTCCCTTCTCTATCATCTGTGTCCCAGATACACTAATCTTGACCAAGAGTTAGAATGTGGAAGGTAAAGTTACTAAAAATACTCATCATATCCCTCGAAGAGGCTCTAGAGGCTTAACCACTGTTCACAGATCTGCAGTTGCTCTGATCACAGAGGGAAAACAGCAGCACTAACAACCCCCAAGCATGCATGCAATCTATCTCTTCTCCCTCAAAATGGTCTCGCTCATATACGCATGAATATGGATGACTGGAGGATATATGCTCATGTCAACACCTATGATCTATGTAGGGGCATCTGCAGGCACACGGGTGAGACGTTATCTCCATGTTGAAAGGATACTCACAGTCCCAATGTTCAAGGTCTCCAGGGTGAACTCATCCACTCTGCCACGTTCAAAATAGTCTTTGAGGTTGTTGTCAGACACAAGAAGAAATTGCTTGATGGTGTCAGATTTCTCTCCATAGAGCTTAATGTAGACTCTAGAATCTGTGCTTGCGCCAGAGACATCCCCAGTCTTTATGCTGATGTGATAGCGGTAGTCTGAACACGTCAAGGCAGAAGGAGAATATGGGGAAATTAGTGCAGGTTGGGTGCTAAGAAGTGAGGTACCGGAAACAGGAAGACAGTCTGCAGCCTAGGAGTTAGGGACCTTGAGTTGGCACGCCCATTCCTGTGACTGAGAATAGGAGCTCCCTCCATCTCTGTGGAGGCCACCACCCCCCCCCCCCCGCCTACAAAATCAGCTCAAAATAGTTGCCCTGTCTGCTCCATAAGGGGTAAATGTGTTGAGAATAGGAAATCAAATTGTATACAAGAATACCTAAATATTGGAGGCTAAAAGCTTCTCCAATAATTCTCTGATTGAGAATTTGATGGGGTAGGACACTGAAGCAAGGGAACACAGAACTTTCCAGGATTGAGTAAATTATGCACACTCTATGTAGTATTATTGCTAAGTGGTCTCCTCCCAATCTCACGGGCAATGAACTTGAAGCTCAAAAAGTCATTTGTTAGATACAAGATTGTGACATGAGTCACTTTTTTTCCTGAAGTCCTTCCTAGCTCTTAGATTCTATGGTTCTGAGACCAGACATTAGATATTCTTGTTTCAACCCTGATCGGACCTTAGAAAGGCCGTATAAATATCTAGGCCCATCAGACCTCAGTTTTCCCATCTGACAACTGGCCTATTTGAGCTTGCCTCCCTTTGAGGGTCCCAAGTGAGATAGACATGGCACAGATAAAGCATTAGCATCCTTGGTATTTTGGACAGGAGATTCTTTTAAAATTTGCCTAAAGCTCATGACCCAAACCACAGCATCTGAAGAGCTATCACCAGCAAGGACATTACAATGTTCAATAGTTTGAAAAGTCCTCGTTTTGCAGTTCCTTCAATAATGTGCTTCTGCCATGGATGACTTGTCATCCCCCAAAGTCAATAGGGTCCTTGGAGGCAAGTAATTAACAGTCACAGCAGAGTTCCCATACTAACAGGGAACCCAAGAAAGGACTCCAGGCTATATGCCCCCTCACTAGGGTGGAGGGCTCAGAGGGAAGTTTGGCATTCACACAAAAGGATGCTCCAGGGGATGGGAGGGAGGAAGGGGGAGGCATTGGGAGAAGGGGAGAGAGAGAAGGGAGTGAAAGAAAGGGGAAAAGGGGGGACTAAGGAGGGGTAGAAGGAGGGACAGGACAGAGTACTTACTGAGCTTATATGATTGGGAAAAAAATAAAATGTGGGAGAAAAAAATGTACTTCTGTGTCCCTGAGTCTGGTACTATATATCAGTTGGTATTACTGCTATTGCTACTCTGTTGGCCCACGAAACAAGAAGTTTCTAGAGCTCACTTGGGACCTCTTCTCTCCAGCTTTCCCCAGTGCTGCTTCCATACAATAAAGTGAAGGGTAAGTGTCTCCTTGAAGAGCTTGCTCTTGGTAAGCTGAGAAAGGACACCTGTCATGCCTAGGGGACACCGGGTCAAAGGACAACTCACTCTTGAGTGTGGCGTTGCTGTCACTAGGCAGCAGCTCTCGGACCAGCTGCCCATCATCCTTGTCCTTGTCCAACCACCTGGAGAACAAACAGAGAGTGTGTTGGTTCTCCAAGGAAGGCAAGCAGATACCCCGTTACCGTTACTGTGAAACATCTTCTTATCGCCAACTGTATGCATATCACTGAGCCAAGGGCTCTGGGTGGTAGAAGGTGGAAAGCAGTAAGATAATTAAGACACAGCCTAAGCTGCTGGAAGCCTGCAGTACTGTCAAGAAGACAGAACCTCTGAATGAAGTACTGAGGATCAAGATGAAGTTGGACAAACTAAGAATCACAGGGATTTAGAGAAAAGACTTGTAGGGAAAAGGGTTCAATTTGAATTTTCAAATATGAATGAGGTTTGACTTCAAGAAAGAACTGGGTCTGTTCCCTGCAAGTGAAGGTTTGATGGTTATGCCTAATTGATACCTCACAGCAAGCCCTGGCCCCAGCCTCCTGTTGTTGCTCATTCCGCAGGAGGGAATTCCCTGTGGAGGATTCTTCATCTGCAGAGCATCTTTCCCAGCCAGGGCAAGCAATCCATTATGCAAGCATGAGTTGTCTGCCCCACATGCAGGCTAGTTGGTGACCCAGCTCCAGTAGCAGCATAGCAGCTTCTTACACTGTGGAGCGTGACTCCATCCACACAGGACTGTGTAGACGTGTCTAACATGATGTGGGGGTTATGAGATCTTGATGACAATAAAAGGTTGCTGAATGCACAATGACCAAATAGTAATTCAAATAAAATGAGCAATGAATACGAGGCGCTCAGGCAATGCTCATCACATTGTACTATGTGACTTCACTGAAGTCTTGGTTTTGAACATACAACACATGTGTTGTGTCTGTATATGCTACCACACCTATGTAACACCAAAAAATGTTGCCGGAAACATTTTGGTCCTGATTTGAGACTTACTATATGCTATGAACTACAATGCTTTTACAGTGCATGAGAAGTTTTCTACTCTTCTAGAAACATGATAACTTCATTTTGAAAAACAACGAATTTTAATATTTTCTATCATCATTCCTCAGTATGTTAGTATCAAATTAGCATAACCTTTGGATCATATTTTGTTTGATCTTAAAATTTGATTTTAAAAATTGCCATTTGAGTTGCTGACTTGAATCTAGTTTTAAAAAAAAATCATTCACTGTTTTTTGCCTCCAGATTAAGACAAAAATTCTAGTAATTTCTTTTTTCCTACAAAATTACTTTTGCGATTTTGTAGTATGTATTTTTGTAAAGTGGCATTCTTAGCATTGATGATTATAAAATAAAAATATCAATCAGCCATGAAAGTGTTTAAGATTATCTATGTTCTGAAGACTCAAATAATCATTCAGGATTTGACTCGTGTAAAACAAACAATTACAGCCATTTAACTTGCATGCAAATTTGCTCTTGCATATAATAAAAGAAAATTTTATTTATAGCAAAATTCTATTTTAAAACAAATTTCTTTATGATTTATTGACATTCAGTATTTGATTTATATGGCTAATTTATGTGTCAGTATACCTGGATCACTTAAACATTTCTTAGACAAAAAGAGCCATAAGAAAAGAGTGAGAAGCCGTGCTCTAGAGTACAGCAAAAACCAAGACATCTCCCTACTTTATGTCTCGGTTTTTGTCTTCATGGCCCATACTGTCACACTCCAAAAAGGGCAATAATTTGCAAGATCACAAGGAATCCAGAACCTGGAACCCATAAAGGAAGCCAAGACACAGAGGGCTTTCTCCTTGCCTTTTCTGTCCCGTAGCACAGTAGAACAACTGTCCCTTCCCAAGTCCGACGAGGCAAGGCTATGGTCTCCCTTTCTCACCTTGCTTCCATCCCACCCCAATCACAAGTTCCTGTACTTCCTGGGGAACTTGCTGCCAATTGCCTGTTAGCTGCCACTAAAATGTTAGCCAACACCCTGTTTATTTCTGCAGATTAGTGGGTAAAAATTCAGAACACTGGAGAGACCAAGCTGAGACAATGAGACATGAAGGCATATGGCAGATATCCGAGCACTGGTGGCAAGAAATGGGGAACAAGAGAACTGCCAGCTGGAATCTCTTAAACTGACCCTTCAGAACCTCCCCTCTCTGTGTCCTACCAAGGTCATTCTGAAGTTCCCAGCCTCAGAGCCTGCAGGGGAGATGGCTGAGGTGTCATCACAGCAGCAAAGGAAACCACGACAGGTCCTTTTGTTGCTACCTAAGTACTTGTGTGGTATTATTAGATTTTTTTAAAAGCCATTTCCCTTTCAGCTTCAAATGTTCCAGCCTAGTTCTGCAGTGAGATGATGCTAAATGGATGTCAGCCTGGTGACCTCATGACAGTACCTGGGATTGCAAGAGTGTGTAGCACACGCACACACACGCGCGTGCACACGCTGTGCGTGCACAAAATAGTTCAAACTCCATAATCCTGGCAGAGAAGCTGGCTGTGCCCTCCTTATCAGGGAGTTAGGCAGTTCAGGGGAAGCACTTGTGGGCGAGGTCCAGGTGGCTCATGCTACGTGATCTCCCAAGTGTTAACACAGACAAAGAAGATGGGATAAAACACAGCCATAACTCCTTGTTCTAAGATGTCTCTGTCAGAAACTTCTAGAAACACTGGGATGGCAAGGCAAGCCATCCAAATGCTTCAGAGAAAGCGTAGAGACTTGACTTCACACCTGAGTTGAAGAACTGTAGTCAAGACAGTGAAAAGATGTTAACAGGGAAGGGATGCGGTCAGAAAGATATTCAAACAAAATCTACATTTATTCACAAGTTCATTCTACATTTAATTCATTCTCTGGCAGCTCATCTAAATTCAGAAACTGCTAAACTTGATGAAAAAAAATGTGTCATCACAGTGTTCAAGTGTAGGAATGTGAGATTCAGGTCTAAGCGACACTCACCAGCAAGGCCACCATTCTCTTGCACCAACTGCCACCTTAAGCTACTTTCTTGCTCCCTGGTTCGGGAAGGAGGGCTCCGGCTCCCTGCAATGCGAGCTAGGGAAGAGGAAAGCGTGCAGGATGCACGTACCTGAGACACGGGAACTCCACGTTGTCGCTCTCTGGTTGCCCTTCCTCTCTCACCAGCACTCGGTCCAAGTACCAGCCGCTCCCCGAACCTTTGCCATCGTGCCTGATCCTCACCCGCCTCACCTTCCTCATGGTGACAGATTCAATGGTGAACTCGTCAGCCTTTGGCAAAGGAGAGACAGCAAAGCCCTCTGGGTGGTGGCTAACCTGGGGCCCAGCCACCAATGGTGATGCATTCCAGAAGTCAGAAGTCAGAGCTGAGGGGTTAGGCTCCTAGTCTTTTACAGGTGCAATGGGGGCTATGACAGGAAATCGACCACTCCTTGATGGGATATCATTCAATGTCAAGTTCCCAACATTGATATCTGTAGGTTTTGGTTAAACAAAGGCTGTAAACCACGTTCCCTAGGGAATATGAACATTTGAGGGTATCATCAGTCACTAACCATTTATCAGAAATTAATTCATTGGCTAATCCTCTGACGCCTTGCTATGGAGTCACACTAGCCTCCTTCTGAAGTGAACAGTTAGGATTGATTTGGGGGATCAAGTATCTGGCTAAGTTTGCAGTTTTGTCGGTGTGACAGCAAAACCTGGGGAGAGGCTGAAGGGTTTCAGGTGAGCTTACCCCAGTGTCTCCAAGGACAAGAACGAAGAGGGGAGGAATGACTGGCAAAGTCATCAGAAGGTCAGGAAGAGTGAGAAAAATGTGGGTGGGAAGGAGCGAAAATAAAAAATTCATGCAAAGACAGCCCTATTGTCTCTTCCCAAATGCTCCCAAGCCCACCTACAACTTCCTGCTCAGAACAGTGCTCCCACCACAGCCTACAGACACTTATCATCCTAAGGTTGTCTCAGAGAGAGGCTTCCACTTGTACCCAGGTCTTGCTCTGCTCCCGCCAAAGAAAGAGTAGTTGAGGGAAGAGAGGGAACAAATCTCCAAATCTCGTCCATCTGTAAGTCCCTTCCAGCCTCATGTCATTGCAACAGCATCGGCTGTGATCCAAGAGCCACATCTGACCCGTAGGCAGTACATCAGTCTTTTCCAGTTCTCCCAAGAGCCTGTGACAGGTAGATAGGCATCCTGACTCCATTTTAGATACAGAGAAAGTGAAGCACAAGGAAATGGAGGATTGGCCCAAGGCTGGTTTTACCTTGGGCCTTTCTGACACTTTCTACACTGCCGAACAAGCCCCCCAAAAAACTCACATGGTCGTGAGAATGGAGAGAGAATATGTAGCACATTTGTAATGGAACAAATGACAAACCCAGGTTCTTTTCATGTTAGTATCTTTCATGGCTGCTCTTTCAAAAAAAAAGCACACGAACAAGCTTCCCCAGTGGTCATCCCCAATGGAGAATGCACATTGGTTTCCAGCTTTCCTCATCCTGAGCCCCTGAACACACCCAAGGCCCAGCCTTCTTTTCTCCCCATCCACGCTGAGCTGTGAAAGGTGCTTCTATTTCTCTCCTTCTCACACCGCTCAGGGGTAGAGAGCAGACCACAGCCCTTTTAAGGTGTCTCTTCAGTTTCTAGCTATGTATGTGGTATGAGGATTCTCACAGGTTGCACACATGGTAGCAAGTGGCACTGGGCCAAAGGTTCCTCTGGTGGCTACTGAAGTGGTTCGCTAGTCTCTACTCCCTTCATCCAGACAGAGCCTTCTGGGGGCTTAGGAGGTCCCATCATCAGCCATCGGCTCTACTTACAAGGTCAGGGGAGAGGACAAAATCTGGGAGTGGGTTGGCTGGGGTGGGAGAGGTGGTTCATCACTTACATTGCCCTTCTCAAACAGTTCGGTGTTATTCCGGCAGTTGTAAAGCCATCGCTCCCCTGTGTCTCCCACATCACCAAAAAGGCAGAGATACACGTTGGCGTCAGTACCTGCTCCTTCAAGTTCCCCCGTGCAAACGGTCACACGGTATCGGGCCACTGGCGGACAGAAAGAGGGACACCATTAGTGTCTGTTAGACACTATTAGCTGGAAGTCTCTGCTCCATCCCTAAGCTCTGCATCCTCCTCCCAGTTCTCACCTGGGTGGATCTCAATCCTTACCCCCAACATTCCAAACCCCACTGCAGTGATTCAGTCAAGAGCTGACTCATTCCCTAGGCCTAGCACTCACAATGCTGCTCAGTCATCAGAACACCACGGGGGAACTTAAACAGGAATTGAGATTCCTGACCCCTACTCTGGAGTCTCCAGGTCTTAAAATCAAATTGTTCATGAAAGGATGCCACACAGGACTGGGTGGGGCTCAGGGGAAACAGAAGGAAGTCATTAGAGGTCACTTTTAGTAATGGACCAGATGGACAATCAAGGGAAAGACTAAGAAATCAGAGATGTTCCTAGGTTTTGGCTTTGGCAACTACTAGGTACAGCTGCCAACAAGGAATAGGGGAAGAGGGGATTAAGGATAGTTTGGGGATGGAAATCAAGGTTCTGTTGTGTTCAGCATTAAGTTTAAGACATCTGTTAGATAGTTGAAGACAGAAGTCAGGACAGCAGTTGAACATGTGTCTAGATCAGGCCTGTTGATATGACTTTAGTCATTATAGTTGCATTCCATTTAAAACCACGAAATTAGATGATATCCACTGTGATGCAAATATAAACAAGAGTTAAAAGAATGCATAAAGATATAATTATCAAAATTCCTTAAATTTGACAAAAAAGATTAATCTGTATATACAACATGCTTAATGAGCTTTTCATCGGATAAATTCCATAGATTTATACTTATACACACCATAGTCAAACTGCTAAGAGCCAAAGACAAGTAGGAGGTTGGAGAGATGGCAAACAGAAGGTCCTGAGTTCAGATCCCAGGTCCCATGTAAAAAACACCAGATGGAAATGGTGGCAGCCTACACTTCCAGCCCTGTGGACAGAGCCTGGGAAATCCCAGAGTGAAGCAGAAAGAAGGTAGAAGCAATCCATCAGGTGATTCCCGAAGTCACCTTTGGTCCTTCACAGGGACACAGTGTCCTCTGACACGCACACACTCTCTCTCTTTCAATCTCTCTCTCTCTCTCACTCTCTCTCTCTCTCTCTCTCTCTCACACACACACACACACACACACACACACACACACAAACACAAATAAAGTTCAAAGACAAGGAAGGAATCTTTATAGAAAGCAGTGGAAAAGCAACACAGAGCATACAAGAGATACTTCTTCAAAATTAAGTTAACTTTTTATCAGAAACTATGGCAGCCAGGAAAACAGTCAGATAGTATATTTAAAGTTGACAGAAAAAGACCACTAACCAAGAATTATGCACTAGAACTACCCTTCAGGTATGAAGAATAAGTTGAAGCATTTGAAAATAAACAAATAGTTGAAAAACCCATTCTTAAAAGGCTCTCCATGCTGGAAATATCCATGGGAAACTTTGCATTAGACATTAGAGAATAATGTGAGTTAACCTGGAAGAATGAAGATCACCAGGAAAGATGGTGTGATAAAAGAAAATGTACATGTATTTTCAATTGTGAAAAATTCCAGCCCTGGAATTTTTATATTTTATACAAAAAGCAACTGAGTAAATCAATATGCACAAACCCGCATTAGTAAATTTGCAGTGTGTGAAGATATAACTTTTGGGATGGTACTCTCATGTGGCCCAGGCAAAGATACAACTTACATGATACTAATAGTACAAAGGAGAGTGCAGGGGGGAAGGTTTTTATACACTGTAGTCCTATTCTTCTATAAAACCTCATGAGTCAGACCTCCACATTCAGCATCTCTCTTAGTACTACCGTCCTCCAAGCTCCCATTACAACAGATCATTTACTCTACTTCTAGGATCCAAGGAGTTTCCTAGTCCAGGATTCCAAACTCTTCTACCGTCCTCCTATAAATCATTTCCAAATGATTAGAATTCCCGTGATCAGACTTATCTCAACAATGCCCACATTTCCTGGTATCTACCAATCTCTGTTTTAGCTTCATTTCATGTGGTTACAACAACATATCCAGCCCAAGCAAATTGTGGTAGAAGGGCTTAATTGCTCACAATTCCAGGCTACAGTCTATCATTGTGGTGAAGTTACTGTGGAGCTCAAAGCATTTGGACATACTACATCCACAGAATGAACGGACAGTGACTATGCTTGCTACTACTCAGTTCTCCTCATTCTTACACAGTTCTGAATCCTCTGTCTACAGAATGGTCCTGCCCACATGTGCTAGGTTTTCCCACATCAATTATGCAACAAAACAATCCCTCAAAGGCATTCTCAGAGGTCATAACTTGGAGAATTCCTCTCAGGTGGGTATTGAGACCTCCAGTGTATCAGGCTGACAATTTATTACTAACTATTACAATATAAGGATGGGTATGATTGTTAATGGATTTGGGATTTCTTTAAAGGAGAGAGAAACATTCTGGAATTGGATAATGGTGATGCATTTATCATTTTCAACATATATTAAAAATCTTTGATTTTTAAACTCTAAATGGGTGAACTAGGTGGTGCATGAATTATATCTAAATAAGGCTGTTGTTTTTAAAAATGAACATTCTTCTTTGACACTCTACCTAATATGAAGATGAAGTATATAAAAATAAAACAAATAATCAAACAATTTAATATACAAAAGCCCCTTGTTAGGAGACAAGGCAAAGAAACATTGCATCAGGGTGCTGCCTTGACTAGAGAAGACATCAGGAGGCATGTAACCCAGAACTGAAGAGGAAGGAGTGTCTCTTGCTTCCCAACGCTGTCTCCTTACAAAGCCACCCTATCCAAAATTGAACCCCTCCTGTCTTTCCCAGACAATTTTGAATAAGCAAAATTTATTCTTTGTGTTATACTCTATTGTGTATGTCCTCCAAAATCTCATGTACTCAAAGTTTTGTCCCCAATACAGTTGGGAGGTGAGTAGATTAGAGGACCCTAACCTGATAGCTGGGTTCGTTTCTTAGTCAGTTACTAGGAGGTAATGGAACTATGAGGTGGAGCCTAGATGGAGGGAGCAGGTCGTTGGAGGCCATGTCTCCAAGGGCATATTTTGTCCCTGTTCCCTTCCTCTCCCCACCTCTCTCTACTTCCAAGCTATCATGAAATGAGCAGTTTTGTTCCACCATGCGCTCTCCACCATGATACTCTGCTCACCACAGACAATACAGCCAAGTGACCCATGGACTGAAACCTTGAAACTGTGGACTGAAAGAAAGAGTTCCTCCTTTTCATTAATTTCGGCTATTTTGTCACAGTGACAGAAAGCTGACTGACATGCTCTCAGAGATAGAGGACTGAGCAGCACTGGCTGGCCTGAGAACTACATGGTGCAACTAAGAGGCACCAGAGGAAAGTCCAAGACCCAAACACTAGCCTCACTTCCATCTGAATTTTAATGGCCAATCCTTTCTCAATTGTCTTGCTAAGAAAACTTCAGACACAGAAGAATGAGGGATTTTAGAAATACCCTTTCTGGAGTCCTGGGTCCCCTTCATCCTGGACCATTAGATGGAAGATTCTCATAAGCCCTGACTATCTAGGGCTCCTCTGGGCCCAACAGCCACTAAAGCCTCCAACTCTGCCTGGGAAGAAGTCTGTAGACAAGTGAAAATAATTATATTGTTAGACATCAGCAGTGAAAGACTTTAAACAGATGGGTAAGTACCACAGCCTCTTGGGCTTTAATTTAAAAATTATGGCTCAATCTGATTAATGAGCAGCAACTATTCAACACTCAAGTCTGATGGACTCTTGCCCACTCATCAGCAGTGTGTAATCACAGCAGAGAATGAGGGTCTCATTTATTTTAGCATCTCGCGTAGCTCCTGAGGGAAAGGCAAGGTGGAAATGAATTGTGAGTTGGTACATGCTTTGTTTGTATCTCCCGGTCCATCTTAATCAGTGCAGTCACTCCGAAAAGCCTCTCGGCAGCCAGACATGACGTTAATTGCTTACTTGGCTGCTCATTATTATGTAAGTAAGCTGGAGACACACAAATTCAGACTCAGAACTGACTTTAAATTGGTATTTATTCATTGTACATGAATCTAAGCCTCTCCATAAAAGTATCCCTAGGAAGCCATGTACATTATGCATTACACTGTAGTATAGACTAGGAGATGGGATATCACCTTCCACCCTTTTTAGTGGTACAAAAAGGAATGCAGACCCAAACAGGAGATTTGGGAAAGGATGTAAGTATGCTCCAATACAAGAGAATTTTTTTTTTGTGGCCAGATATAATAGTTGGGAGGAAAGAAGGTTAGCAAGAACTCCAAAGAACTGCCCAAAGACCCCCAGAGGCATCAAACTGCCCTTGTAGCCAGGACAACCAGCCAGCCATTTTGTTCTTAGTGAAATGGCAAGGTTTGGTGTCACCACTTTCAGTGAGGCAGGGAAAGTGACTAGGGACCACTGGAGGATGGAACTGAGTAGGATTCACTGGCCATTTTGGGAGATGGCATGGGTGCAAAAACCCTATGACAAGAGTCAGAAGATACAAGACAGAGATGGGGGAAGGCGCTCTCCTGACTGGTCCCATGGTTGTGAGGAGGGAACACAAGATTCTTGGAAGAAAGCCATGCTTCAGCTAAGGCAAAAAAGGGGGGGGGACGGGCATTCCAAATTAAAAACAATGGCAGATTTCTGTTCATTAAAATGTCAATTTATAAGTGACTTTCAAGATATAATTAAAGAAAAATTTTTCACCAACCAGGATGGGGCGAAGGCAAGTACAGAACATGCTAAGAAATCTTAGAAGCTGTACATCAGCCACAAAAGTTGTAAATTCCTTGGCCTGGTGGTGTTTTAAGTGTGGTTTCTCAAAGACAAAGATGATATTACCTAAAATTTGTTGGATAAATATATTTTGAGGTCCTCTGCAGACTTACTGCCTGAATCAGTAATTCTGCCATGGAGCCCACCGTGTGTATTAAAAAATCTTCCAGGAAAAAAATCTTGCAGGTGTTGCAGAGATAGCTCAAGGGTTAAGACTCTGCCTCAAAAGCTGAAGGACCTGAGTTTGGATCCCAGATCCCACAGAAAAACACAAGGCAAAAATGGCAGTGACCTGCACTTCTGGCCCTGGTGGGCCGAGCCTGGGAAATCCCAGAGCAAAGTAAAAAGGAAGTAGAAACAATCCAGGATGATTCCCAAAATCACCCTTGGTCCTCCACAGGGACACAGAGTGCCCTCTGATACACACACACAACAACAACAACAAAAATAATTTTAAAAAAATAAATTAAAAAAATCTTTCAGGTGATAATGTACCTCGTGGTTTGAGATACCTGACTATCAGACCAGAGAAGGATGATCAAAGTTATTTGTTAAGAAACTTCAAAAAGTAATTTCACAAAAGACTTAGGGATGAAGTAGAGATTTAGAAGTTAAAATCATGAGAATTTGGTAGAAGAGTTCAATTAGATCCTAAGACTCTCTCTCCCTGGCAGAAATAAATTTCTAACCAGCTGGCAAGAGCTTCCTCAGTTCTTCAGGAGGTTACTATTAGAGATTTTGAACACAAATGTTCCGTACTTATTTGTTACAAACTTAATGAAGAATGAAGAAAACAATAAATGGAGGAAACATAACATTAATTTCAGGCATTGCCTATTTGGGCAGACAGGATGATCTCATGTTAGATATCTGCTCTTCGGGATGTAGGTCTAATCAAGAACTACTTCAAGATACTCAAAGCCTCTACTGGGTGTGCAACTGGAAAGTGTTCAAAAGTATCATAGCATCACCTGCAAATCAACATTGTTGAAATACTTAGTAGGGTACATGTACCTACTTGATATAATTTCCCATGTATTGTTAACTTCTGTGATTTTTCAAGCACTATTTTTAAAATATTACTACTGAAAAATTAAGGACCACTACAAGGAACGAGTAGTTTAATTTTTTTAAATGCCAATTCTGATTAATTGATGGTGTCCAGTGCTATACAGAAGCTACACAGTGGGGCTGGAGAGGTGGCTCAGGGGTTAGGCCTCTGCCTTGCAGGTGGAAGGTCCTGAGTTCGGATCCTAGACCCCACGTATAGACGCCGGGCGGAAGCGGGGGCGGCCTGCGTTTCTGGTCCTGGTAGGGCGGAGCCTGTGACTCCCGGGGCAGAATAAACAAGGAGGCGGTCCATGGTGGTTCCTGAACTCGTCCATGGTTCTACACACACACATACATACACACGCGCACACACACGCATACATGCATAATTGAATAAATAAATAATAATAAAAAATAAAAAATAAAAAAGAAGCTACACCGTTTATTTCAGATTCAATGAAAAAGATCATCAAGATGACTTAGCAGTATCTTCCCCGGGAAAAGGACAGAACATGTGGTATGTATTTGCTAACACTGTATTACTATAACCCAGAGGTAAAATGACCTCTCTTTGGCTCTTTGAAAGTAATGCTGGACTAGTACTTCTATGGACCTCCATTAGAGATAGAGACTTCTTAGTATACCTGTTAGAACCAGATTCAGCCTTCCTTTAGGGGAACTTTCCCCAAATATTACAAGTTATAGAATGCAAGTTATTTTCTTTGATTTCTGGGAGGCTCTGGAGCAATATTGCTTAGTGCATATTCTGCCGATCCCTCATGGCTGTGTGAAAAATCCGCAAATCTCCTTTTCCTCCACATCACACCTCTCATGTGAAGTGCTAGCTAGCATCATGCCCTGGCATGGCTCCTTTTTGAGGCTGGAACTTTCTAAGTCTTATGTAGGCTTCAGGGAGGGCTAGCGATACAGAGCAGACAGGATTGTCAGATCATGAGTCGGACACTCACTAGCACAGCAAGGAGGAGTTCTATTGCCTCCCTAGGATGGAGAGCAGGTCCATACTTACTGCCCATTATCCTCCGTACTGTTGGACCCTCTGCCGTCATCTCTCTCACGATCTCATTGTCATCTTCATTGGCATCCAGCCAGCGATTGCAGTTGAAGTTATACTTGTCCTTATTCAGAGTGTTCATCAGGGTCATCTACAATGAAGTAGTTTCAAGATTTCCAATTATGACCTGGAGCCCCCATCCTACTATCTCATCTAGGAAGGCCAAGACCATCTTTGGAAGATGAATCTTGGAGCGAGCAGATGGCCAGATTGCTGCTTCCCTCCCCAAACCCTTGGAGATTTATTCTTGCCTAATATCCAGGAGAGTTATTCTTGCCTAATATCCAGGAGACTGGGCAGGATCAAAGCCTGATGAATATCTATTTTCTCAGTCTCCTTTGGAAGATTTGTCCCCATCAGAACACATGGCCTATGTCCACCCTTCTCCACCCTATCATAACATTTGCAGACTCATATGTCATGAAAAAGAATAGTTCTGTGTCCTCTCCCACTGCCCCACGTGCATCTCACCCTTTCTAAGTGCCATCCAGAGCCAGGATTCTGCCTGTCATGCCATGCCCGAATCTTATAAAACCTGCCCAGATCTGGGAGCTCAATCTACAGGGAGAAATAAAACAGAGGTTTGGACACAATCAAACAAATACATTTATTGTCATAGTTGATCACAGAAAGGATGAGCTTGCTTCTAGCCATTATCACACACACACACACACACACACACACACACACACACACACCTCTCCAGCTTCTCATGTTCCTGGTATCAGTGGCCCATGGGACTCAGACGGTCATATGCAGCTAGAGTTCAGCCTGGGTTAGTGAAACTGAACAAAAATAGCTGCCCCACAGTGGGATCCAGCCCAAGCAATAATCTTCAGGAACAAAATCTACATGGCAGCCCTGCAAATTGGCACAGGCTTGGCAATGTAACAAACAAAAAGATCAGTACAGATGCCATGGCCTTTCCCCAGGGGTTCAAGGCTGGCAGGAAAGACAAATACAAAAAGAGCACTGAGCTTGGTGATGGAATAGAGGTGCCAGTGGGGTGCTCTGAGAGGACAGCAGCAAATTACAGACTCTTCCTAGCTACAGGTCAAAGCGGCTCTTCTGAGGGGAAAGACTTGCTCTAGTTATGTGTGGACCAGAAAGTTTTAAAGCAGGATTTCCTTTTGACTGTTCCAAAACTGATACTTTCCCTTAAATTTGGATTTTGGTCTCTAATGCAGCCAGATTGGATAGTCTAATGCTAACTCTGCTCAGGTTTTCTGGGCACATAATTTCCCCCAATACACCCCACCTTTAGATACTACTAACTTTCCATATTGGCTTTGCCCCCTGGGTTTGGTCCTGGGCTGCTGCTTCAGATTAAAGGTCAAATAGAAATTGAGCCCTTTCAATGAATTGCCTTTATCTCATCAAATTTGTCACTCTTTGTAGAGTCCAGCCTCTCCATTGTAACTTTTTGTTCTTAAGCTTGCTATAAAACATAGCTCAGAAAATGAGAATCTCTATGAACATCTTTCTCTTGTTTCCATCCCATTCCATCCCATCCCATCCCATTCCTTCCTACCCTAAACTTCTCAATGATTCCAGGTTTGAACCATTTGTTGTTGGGGTTCAGGAGAATCTCATCTGTCCGCCCCTTCTGCCCATAAATCTGGATGAAGATGGGTGAGTTGGTGCCAGCTTTCTTCAGATCAGTTGTCCAGACCCACAGGGACCAAGGAAATTCTACAACGCAGGTCAAGTTACACCATGAACTCCAAATGAAGGGATTTTTTTTCATATTACCAGTGAGGAAGGGAGGAAAAGATTAGTGATTAGGAATGAAGATTACACACAAGTATGTCTGACTTGCAGACCCAGTAAACCAGTGTCAAGTATCAAGCTACAGATCCCTTGATACTAAAAATAAGGCATCTTAAAGATCCATTTAATACTAAAAGCCTATTATGTTTCACATGTGGGGAGGAACTAACTCTTTCCACACAATGTCTGGTATATTTGTGGTCAGCTATAGTGAATCATTCAGCACAATACCTTGACCACCATGGAAGTTTCTTCAGTTTGGGGACACAGGAGTATTGGCTTTGGCGACAGAGGTCCAACTGGGTCTGGCTTGTATCCTGAAGAACTGAGCTCCCAAAGGAGCCCTTTCCATTTCTTTTTCAGTAAAGAACTGAGAAGTGGGAGTGGGCGCCCTCAAAGTTTTTGCCTGGTAGTCTGTCATCCTAGCTTTGGCCTCTAGTGTGAGGGATGGACCCCGGATTCTGGGCCCTTTCACTTACTTTTCAGTCTCTTCTTTCTCAGCGACACCATCTCATAGAGCTGTCTTTCAATCAGCCCATCTGCTTTCTTCTCATCCAGCCAGTTGCTGCAGGGGAACGTCTGCTGGATGCCAGTGAAGGGACACAGGATCACCACCTGCAGGACAGATGAGCGCATGTCTCTTCTCCACCAGGTCCCCCCGCAGGGATCAATGCCCAGTGCTTAGCTGCCTGCACAGCCACATGAGAAGAGATGTCTGTCAGAACCCTTAACAAACGGTACCTCTGTTACCTGTCTCATTATATCTCAGACAAGAAATACCTCCTCTAAGAAGTCCTTGAAAGTAGCTGTCATCCATCCTCAATTTACTAGCTGAAATTCTGAACCTTTTCTTCTATATACTGCACCACCTTTCTCCATGTTCATTGTAAAAATCAGTTAGTGTGAACCAAGTGACCTATACTACCAAATCGAATTCTTGTGCAAAGAAAATGAAAAAATTAATTAATTGATATTTAAAATTGAACATAAAACCAACTGCCCTCCTTTAGGCTTGATGCCTATCCAGTCCTGTCTCCCACCTTCTCCATCTTCACTCATACTCTGCACTAGAGGATATAGAATGTGCCCACCTGTCCTCTTACATCACTTGCATTATGCCTGCTCAAAGGAATGTTCCTGACACTCTATTAAATCTTTCCTAGGCAAAGAAGTTTTGACTGTACATACTGCCAGATTTCAAGTTTTATCTTTTAACATAAAAAAATCTGACTTTCCTATTGGTCAAGCAGTTTTATTCATCATTGTCTTAGTGAATCATTGTTTGTGGCAAATTGTTCCAAGTGATTGCAGTCGATTATTGCCTTAAGTTGGGCAATAATGAAAACTGAATTCACAAGAAGGCAAAAATAATCAGATACAATAAGGTGTAAGAAGGCATATACTATGTCTAATAATATGGCCTCAGCTCATTCCCAGCAAAAACTGATAATTCTACAGTAAGAAATTGAAATATCTATTACTGAAGTAAGAAATTTCAGTACATCTTTCTTAGTAACTAATAGACCAAACAGAGAAAGAAATATTAGTAAAGAAATGGAAGATTCAAATAAAAAATGTCAGAGCTGTGAGATGGCTCAGGGTTAAACCTTTGACTTGCAAGCAGATAGGCCTGATTTTGGATCACAGATTCCATGTGAATATGCCAGACAAGAAGGAAGGAGACTGCACTTCCAGCACTAGAAAGGAGCCTAGGAACCCCAGGGCAAAGCAATAAGGAAGTAGAGCCATCCAGATGATTCCAGAAGTCACCTTGAACCTCCACAGGCACACATAGTGCCCTGTCTACGCACACCCACATACACCTACATACACAACACATACACATACCACACACACACACACACACACACACACGTCAAAAAAGTAATATAGGTCACGTATCCAACTTAATAAATAAAACCATAATCTCAAAATCTACTCTTGGTAGAGACACACACATTGTGAAGATTCTTAACTTTTTAGAATCACATCATATAAAATGTATTTTTTCTGAGAAAAAATATTAAGTTACAATTCTATAAAGCTGATTTTTTATGAAATAATAATTTCAGGGTTAAAACTAGTAAAGGATTATATAAGAAAGGAAAATTAAGGGTTAATGCCATTACGAGCATACATACAAAAGATCCATCAATTTGTTAATGTTAAATTAAATGTTGACAAGTCAATTATAAAAACTTAAAATTGTACTCCAACATGACTACATTCAACCTATAGAAGAAACGTGATGTTGGCTAAGCATCAGAAAATGTAGTCATGAAGTATATAATGCATCAAATCAATAAATAAAAGAGAGAAAGACCACGTGCTACCTTACTAACAACAGAAAAATCATAAAACCAAATTCAATACAGACTAGTAAAAAAATCTAATACCAAAGAAATAGGAAGTACTTTATCTAATAGATCTAATAATATATACTAACCCCCTGAAACCTAACTAAATAGAATATTAGAAGCACTTGTTTTAAAATAAAAAGACAATGACAAGAGGGGCTGCTCCATGGTAAAGCAAATGCTTAGCATACATGGGGTCCTGGATTTGATCCTCATCACTATACCTCACACACACACACACACACACACACACACACACACACACACACATTCTCACACTCAGGAAAAGAAAATATCCATCAGTCATCCTTCTGTTCAGCATTTTACTATAGATCTGAGGTCTTATGCTCAGATATTCAAAACAAGGATAAACTTTTGGGAAGGCAGAAAATAACCATCAAACTGTCATCATTTACCAAATGATATGACTTCCTACCAAGAAACTCCTCCTCAAGAATCTATAGAGAAACGCTCAGTACTCGTAAGAGAGTTTATCAATGTCATTTCATGTAAGTTCAATACATGCAAAGTACCTATCAGCAATGAATAGCTAGAAAATATAATTCTTAAGGAGATACCATTTACATCAGCAACAAAAGTAGTACAACTATGGATATGTCTAATAAAGACATGCCGATATGTTTATATTAAACAATGGAAATGTGAAAGAAACTCTAAGTTTTAAGAAGTACATCATGTTTATGGACAAAAAAAGTGACTATGCGAAAGGCAGCAGTTCTTTCAGGGGCAATCTGCATATCAGCTGAGCCCTTCATAGATTTGACAAGAATATTTTAAAATCTTTATGAACAGAAAATAATCACGAGTAGTGAATGCATCTTTGAAGAATAAGGTGGGTCAATTTATCCTAGCAAAAATAGTATAAAGGTATAAAATGAAGACAGTGAATGTCGAAACATGAAAAGTACATAGAACAGACTAGAAAGCAGGTAAGTATTGGTTTTCAGATCAGTGGGAAGATATGGTAATTTTTAATTTTTTTAACAGATGAGAAACTGGTAAGTCCGTGTGTGTGTGTGTGTGTGTGTGTGTGTGTGTGTGTGTGTGTAGACAGACATATGTCATGGTATAAGTATGGAGGTCAGAAGACAACTGTGGAATTTGTTCTCTCCTTCACCCTTTACATGGACTTTAGGGATAGAACTCGGGCTTGCCTGCTTACCCACTAAGCCATTCCACAGAAGAATAATTCTGTGGAATTACTGATGAAAATCCTCATTCCCTATCCCCAAATTTCCTTAATAGTAAGAATTATCAAGCTGAGCTCGTGGCAATGATCTGCAATCCCAGTTTCTTGAGAGCCTGAAGCAGGAGGATTAAAAGTTCAAAGCCTGTCTGGGCTACAGAGAAAATTCAAAGCCAACTAGGTAACTTAATGAGATCATGCCACCAAAACCATATTTTAAAAAGAAGGCTGAGGAGTTGGAATGATAGCTCAGGGGTTAAGATTCTGCCTCACAAGCAGAAGGTCCTGAGTTCAGATCCCAGGTCCCACTTAAAAATGCTAGGCAGAGGTTCCTATACGAGAGAGGTGGAGAATCTCAACATCCTGATAGGACGCATCTAGGGCAATAGAGCAGCAGTGAAGGGGACAGCAGTGGACATAGTGCAGAATGCAGGTGACTCAGCAGGGCTCACCCAGAATGAGACCACCCCAATCTTCCTATCCTAAGGCTTTGGGAACCTCACAGAAGAGGGGGCAGTAAGACTGTAAGAACCTAAAGATGGGAAGGTTCACCTTTAGACAAGACATCCCACTCAAGACAGGACTGCTGCCTGTAGGAACTCACTACAGTGAGACGTGTCCTTTCCAGACCTGCATAATGACTGACCTACCAACACGCCCCCATAGACGATCAAGGAACTCAAGAGAGAGAAGAACATACAGTGGAAACCTTGGGGACTGAAGCTGGATGAGTGAAGGGAAACGCCCCTATCAGTGCAGTGGCCTGAGGACAGGCAGCCTGGTGTGCCACAGAGGCCTGAACCCCCACAGGAGTAGGTGGACCAGCGAAGCAATCCTAGGATCCAGAGAACCAGACAGGCAGGAGGGTGGGATTGATGGAATGTGTGAGATGATGGAGTAAGCAGGGATATGTACTCAATATGCTTGTAAAAGTAGAAATTAAAAAAAAAAAAAAACAAGAGTAAACAGGCCAGAGGGAGCCCTGGGGTCCATGAAGGTGGAAGGGCAGGAGGGTGAGAAGGCATGGGATGGATTGAAGAAGGGCGGGAATGGGGGATGGATGGGGGGATGGAGGGAAGCCGGGATAAGTACTCAATATGCTTGTAAAACTAGAAAAATAAAGTAACTTAAATGAAAAACACGCCAGGCAGAAATGGTGGCAGCCTGGTAGGTGGAGCTTGGGAAATCCCAGAGTGAAGCAAAAAGGAGGTAGAAACAATCCAGGATGATTCCTGAAGTCACCCTTGGTCCTCCACAGAGACACACGGTTCTCTCTCTCTCTCTCTCTCTCTCTCTCTCTCTCTCACACACACACACACACACACACACACACACACACACACACACACAATGAATGAATGAATGAATAAATGAATCAATCAATAGAAATTAAAAAGAGGACTGAGAATACAGCACTTCTTGCTATTTGGATGAATCCCTAAAGCATAATGTTGAATGGAAACTGCCAGCCAGAAGCAATTACATACATAGATAAAATTCATAATAGCATCTGCTCTTTGAGGAGGAGGATTTCATGATCAGGAAGAATGCTGAAGAATTTTAGAAACATGGAAGTGTTCCATTTCTCAAACTAGGTGGTAGGAAAAAAAATGAAATTTTATTTTAAATCATTATATGTACCTCACTTCTATCATGTATATTCTAATTACTAATAGTCCATACTACATGCATATATTTCTGTTTGCTTTTATATATTTGTATGGGTAAGTGCATGGTTTTATATATATACATATATGTGTGTGTGTGTGTGTGTGTGTGTGTGTGTGTGTGTGTGCGTATCTATATATACTTCACTGTATCTTCCACCTCACTGTATCGAACCTGGGTCTCTCACTAAACCCAGAGCATGTCATCAGGGTTAGTCTGGCTAGCCAGCTTGTTCTTTGGATCCACCTTCCAGGGCTGGGACTGCAAGTGGGCTGGCTGCCACACCCACCCATTTTACACGGGACATAGAGATCTGAACTCCAGTTCTTTTGCTTTCTGGCCAGTGCCAGTGGGTCATCTCCTCAGCCCCATATATATATTTCAAATACTTGTTGACCAAGGGCTTTGTAAGCTAGGCGACCCACTCCACCAGGACTCAGGTCATCTGTAATAGCAAGCGAACACCCGTGGCAACCGACTCTGTTTGCAGAGAGCCATTCCCATCATCCCCCACTGAGTACCACAAGATGGATGGACATGAGACCACCCAAGGGATCTATGTCTTTATAGATGGTCCGAAAGAATTAGAAGTAGGGTTCGGGTTGGAGTCTGTACTCTAATTAAAGGAGAGGTTGGTAGGACAGGTCTTCAGGACGTATCGCTTACCTTCTCGCAGTACCAGCCTCTGTTGGAACCCACATTGCCGTGCCCAATGGAGACCCGACTCAGGGGGCTCAGGAGGACTGTCAGCTCAATGTGGAAGATGTCTGTGCGGCCTCGGTCAAACACGCCCCCTTCCAGGAAGATTTTCCCACTGTTCTTATTCCCTCTGGCTCCGAACATGACCAAGTAGATTTTAGATTTGGTCCCAGCTCCACGGATATTCCCAGTGAAGACGGTGACAATATAGGTGATTGCTGGTGTGGAAATGGGAAGGGAGAGGGTTCAAAGTGAGTTGTATCAAACACTCCTTTCCTCCACTCTGACTACAACACCCACTCTTCCACTCACCATCCCCCCATTTCCCTTTCTGTCCTCCTTCCTCTGATCTTTAGTTTTCCAAAGTTCTCGTGCCAGGGTAACTGGAGTTGAGGATAAATTGTGTCTATTATTTCCGGAATCTATCATCACTGATTACAGGAAACTAACAATGAGAAGGAGGAACTTGAGCTGGCTAAGAATAGTTCTTATTATTAATGTTAATTACCATGTGTACATTAGTAATAGCTGCCATATGAGTTCTGCTATGTCTAATCTAATTACAACAGTCAACTCCATTAATGGAGATTTATATCTGGGGCTATCTGGTTCAGTTAGCTTGCTCTTCTGCTGATAACTGGAAGCATACTGTGAGAGGGGATACTAATGTCTTCCTCAGCACCTGGACTGAGAAAAAGAGACATTATAAGCTAGGGTGTGTTGGGTTTGATCAGTTGGGAGGCACTGTGCGCACTTGGAATTCTAAAGAACTTGCAAAAGGAAATTAAACTCTTGAATGGGACAGAAAAAGGAAAAAGACAAACATTTCTGCAAAAGTCCTGTCTACATTCATTTTACTCTATTCTGGGGTCTAAGGCAATAAGGCATTGTCAGTTTCTACTCCAATCCCACATCATTATCCTATGATGCAGAACTATACATCCCAAACTTCCTCAGGAGACAGAATGTGAAGCAGCAAGGATACAGCATGCACTCATGCATTCACAGCTTCTCTGGTTTTTCAAACATGAATGCTTCCTAGATGGCAGGCCTTCAGGAGTATATAAAGATAAAAGGGAAAAGCACCATTCTAACAAAGTGAGTCTAAAGCTTTATTCCTCGGGTTCATGGATGGATAACATGCACACACTATACATCCTTCCACAGTTTGGGTTAGGATCCGTTCCCAGCTGCTATCATTTTTCCTTTTCCTCTCTCCCATATCATAGTAATGGGACCATAGTAAATGTCTTCTAGAGTATATTGGCAAGTGATTTGCAAATTTATCACCATGACACCTCACCAAGGTGCCACGATGCTGAGGACAGAAAGTTCCAGAACCCTGGAGCTTCAAATGTTATAAACAGCAGCAACGAAGCCTTCCCAGAATGTATAAAGTAAAAAGAGGGCAACAGCTGGGTCCAGAGAGCTCAAGAAGAGTCCCAGGGAGAGGGTAGAATGCATGAATTTACCAAGCAGAAAGAAGAGAATTGGCATCATGGACTGAGTTTGAGAAAGCAGGTTCTGAAGACAAAGAAAGTGAAGCCAGCAGGTGGTGGAGGATTGAGGGCAGCATGTACGGGGAGAGAGGATGGAGTGTTGAAAGACAGAAATGTGTGCAACGTACCTGGGGGCTGAATGGGGCTAGGAAGAGAAGGGAGGGGTGTTAGAAGACTGTCCTGATGGACAAACTAGAGCCAAACGTGAGGCAATTTGCATATTATACTACAGACCCTTATCTTTATGCAGGGTGAGTGACAGAAGTTTGGCAGAAGAACACATTCCCACATGCACTCAATGCACACGAGTTTTCTAGAACTCCAATGACTACCCGAGTCAGGCTAGGAATTGGAGGTTTTCTGTGGAATTTACAGTGGGAAGGAGTCACTAGGAGGTAAATCAAATACTGGGCCTGCTGTTAAGAGTCCCATGATCCTGAGCAGGTTTAACCTCTGAGTGCCTCAGTGTCCTCCTCTCTGGATTGGGGAAGGAGATGATGCCTACCTCACAGGGGGTTACAGTGCTTGAAGGAAGCTGGGTTGGCCGCAAATTCTTCTTCTGGCTTCCTCCCACAGATGGCAGCTGGTGCTGCCTAGGCCGTGCCCTGGCTCCTTTGGCTGCCACCCAGAGGACCAGACCATTTTTCTGGGGACAAAGATGCTATCCACAAACCCATCTGAATTGTGCTTAATCACAGCCCCATAAGCCATAGGCAGGAACTCAGAACTTCAGAAAGAAAGTGAAAGATTGGCCAGCCAGGTCTTCCCTCACTTGCCTCAGCCTACCTGTGGTCTCAGCTCCGCCCACTAAGATGTCCCTTTGGATCTTGCCATCATCTTCATCTAAGGCCAACCAGCGGTTAAGGGGGAAGTCGTATTTCCGTTTGTTTCCAATATCTTCAATGACAATCTGAGAAAGAACGGGACCTTAAGTATCCTTGAGGGTACACCTGGTAATCTCCACCCCTTCCAGTCACTGGAATGGAGTGGACTGCAAAAATGCACTTTAATCTCCCCACCGCTCAAGGAGAGCTGGCAGTTTTGAAAAGAAAGCAGGCTGTATTGCAGGATCTGCCAGTGAAGCTGGGATGAAAGAAATGCGGCCTAGATTTGTACACTGGACTGAGAGGATCACCTTCTCCCCTGCTGGGCTCCTGTCCATGCAAGGGGAACTCTTGCAAGGCATCCTGGGATGTGGTGGTCAAGTTGGAAGGTGTCAGTCACTGCCAGGGAGGAAAAGGCAGTGGCCATAAATGAAGCCTTTTCAGTGGGACTCACATGAGTCAGGTTGTTGAGATGAAAGGTGCTTTCTAGAACATACCAAGAAGCTGAAAGAACCTCCCCAAATGTGCGTGTTATATTATACAACTGGAAAACAAGACTGGAAAGCAGAAGCAACACTTATGATGAGCAATGGAGCACACACTGTGCAGGGTGTGTGTGTGTGTGTGTGTGTGTGTGTGTGTGTGTCAGAAAGCACTGTGTGTCCCAGTAGAGGACCAAAGGTGACTTTGGGAATCATCCCGGATTGCTTCTACCTACTTCTTGCTTCGCTCTGGGATTTCCAAGGCTCCATCCACCAGGGCCAGAAGTGCAGGCCGCCACTATTTCCACCTGGCATGTGTACGTGGGACCTGGGATCCAAACTCAGGATCTTTTGCTTGTGAGACGGAGGCTTAACCTGAGCCATCTCTCCAACCCAATTTTCACCACTTTTATATACTGTGCAAGATGCATAGGTGAGGGAAACGACACATACGCAGGGCAACTGAAGAGCCCAAAGAACAAGCTTTATGCGCTGCAGGCCTGAGCTTCAGGATAGAGCCTTACGGGTGGCTAGACTGGATCACGTAGGAGAACTGCCTTCTGGCATTCTCACAAAGTCAAAGTCTTAGCAGTCGCCAGGAGGGGAACGTGGTTGGACTGTAGGCTTAGATGACAGAAGAAAAGTAGACAGACCTATGAGAGGGAAGTGAGGCTGAGCTTCCAGCCTCCGAAAAACCCCAGCAGCACGGACCCCTCCTGAACCCACCTTGGACAGGAACCAGCCTGCAGACGCCCCTTTGTTGTTGTGACCCACGTTGATCTTCATCAGCTGCCCCAGATCTGGAGCATCCAATGTGAACTTGTCTTCCGCTCCCTTTTCAAAGTTGTCCTTTTCACTTTCCAGCCTACGCTCCCCTGAGTGCACAAAGGCAAGAAAGTCACAGAAACACCAGAACAGAAGAAAGCACCAACTCCAGCCTCAGCGGGCCACCCACAGAGAGACCCATGGCATAGTCAAGCGGCTCCCCGCTGGGATCTGAGGCTCCTTACATCCCCTGCTTCTGGCAAGACCCAGTTTCTCCTGCGTGTGACTGACACCCAAGTCTCCTAACTGGGTTTCTGGTTTTGGCCGTAGTGTGGAATCCTCTTCCCTGTAAACCAACCTTTATCTCCATCCCAAGGCTAGAGGCCCTGCCTTCTTTTTGTCTATTATTTGTTCTAAACTGGAGCAGTGACCATAGCTAGTACCAGGTCCATGGCTGGGACCCTCACCCCTTTTGCTGACCTCATCAATCAGTATGTTTCAATGAAATCTTTCTGTTTTCCTTCTTTTTTAAATTTGCATCACGACATCCGGAAATACAGAAAACAATGTGAGACACTCCTGAACCCCTATCCAGAGCCCCCCCACTCACAACTCAGAGGGTTCACGGAGGCTAACATTTGTGCCATTTGATTCAGACCTTTTGCTTTTCTTAAGGAAATTAAACGGTAGATGTGTCCATGGCCTCAATAACCATGACAAATGTGTCTGTAGCTTCAACTCTCATCTCTCCCTCCCACCCCCTGTCAACTCCCATGACTGTTTATACATGGATGGGCAAAGAGAGAGACTACTCTTGCCTGTATCAGAACTTCACATAAATGCACTCACAGTGCACATCTCTCTACCTCACATCTTCATCTGCACAGTGGGACTGATGGCAGGGTCTGGGTCACAGGGTGGCCATGAAATGGGACAGTCCCAGAGCATAGTAGGTGCCGTGTTGAGCCACAGTTGCCATACCCACCATTGTCATCACTGCAGTCCTTTGTGGAAGTTGCTTTTTTCAGTTAGCATCAAGTTTTGGTAAAGATTACCCTATGAGGGCTGTTAATCATTTCATTCACTCAGCTGCCATATCAGAGCCACTGAGAGAAAAAAAAGACCCACTGTGGTCTTTTGTTAGCTTGTAATGGTGCATACCTATAACTCCAGCACTCAGAAAGCTGATGCAGGAGGATGACTGCTACATATCAGACCAAGGGCAAGGAGGGTGGGGAGAAGGGGAAAAAGAAGAGAAAGGGAAGGAGAAAGAGAAAATGGAAGATAAAAGAAAGTTTGATATGTCATTTGGAACCAGTACAACTGCATTTCTCTTCCCTGTCCTTTCTTCGGCCCTTTTTTTCTAGGGCTGTGGTGAAGTCAAATCCTGGCAGTAAGGTATATCTGATGCAATTCTACTTTTACTCTTTAATATGCTACTGTGATAAGCTAAACATCTAGGCCAAATAATGTTGAATTGCTATTGAATTCTTAGAAGAAACCTTATAGAATATGTTACTTATAATTTACCCACTTATTGATTTATATAAATTTAGTGTGCTAATATTTATTCATAAAATTAACTAGTATACATTGCCTGTTTCTATGTTTCAAAGCAATTAGTATGAGATGGAAATAAATTGCTTCTTAAATATTTGTTGGGTTGTTGTCTTGGGTTTATGTCACTTTTTAAAGTTTGCCATCTTCACCAGCAAGATCTTTCTGGAATAGCCTAAAATGGGTTAGATATCAGAGGCTTGCACAACAACTACTGGCATAGTTATCTCTCAACTCCCCAATAAATTCTGCTCCTGATTATGATGATGATGATGACATTCTATCAGATTATTTGTGTTATTTCTTCCTTCATTAACTGCTCAGAAATTACTTTTAAATTTTATATGGGTTGGAATTTCTTATAACTTTATTACATCATAAACAAAGAATGTTGTTTCTATGTTGTTGATTCATTTGAATTTTTTAAGACTTGCTTTGTGGTTCTGAATGTAGTAGTTGTTTTGTTCCTAAACTAATAAATCTTCTCTACCATTTGACTGCAATTATATTCACACTTCCACTAAATCAAACTTATTAACTGGATAAAGAAAGACTCCATGCACACTGAATTTGTCCATTCAATGGTATTAATTACTGAGAGTGTTGTATTAAACATGACATATTTGTCAAGTGACACCAAGAATTTTGTTAATTATTGCTTCACATGTTTGTGAATATGTAGATATGCAGGTTAAGAATTACTGCTACATTTTTTTTTCCATCGTTATTCTTTTGTTTC
This sequence comes from Typhlomys cinereus, assembly GCA_023101885.1. Classification (NCBI taxonomy): domain Eukaryota; kingdom Metazoa; phylum Chordata; class Mammalia; order Rodentia; family Platacanthomyidae; genus Typhlomys; species Typhlomys cinereus. The sequence goes on along the minus strand of JALPQD010000283.1, from coordinate 2,545,175 downwards.
TAACAAAATAGTTTGCCTAAATGTTTAATTTCACAGATTTGAATATAGTTATGCCAGTTCTTTTCTGTCGTTTATTTTTCCCACCAATTTTATCCCATCTCATTTATTATCAAGTCTATTGTATCATATATTTCTTTCTGTTCATTTCATATGAGAATTTTTTTCCAAAAAAAAAGTCTTAAAAGTCTAGGTTACCCTAAAACTCAGTTTTCTTAAGTGCTGGGATTGTACCATGCCTGATAAGAATACTTATTTTTAACTAATAGGTTTATCTTATTTATTGTGGTAATCACTACATTTGCTTGGGTTATTGACTGTGCTTTTTGGTTGCTTCTCCTCTCTCGTTTCCTTCTGTTGGATTGTTGAAAGCAATTGAGTCTTCCCATTTACTCATTCTATTAGTTTATAGATTATGCATTTGTGCTTTTGGTATTTATTTTCATAGTTTTAATATTCATACTTGACGTACTAAAGTCTACAGTTATTTATCCTTTTGGAGGAAGGGAAATGTGTATTGGAACAAAAGTGTAGCATGCTTTAGCTCTAAATATTCACTTCCCTTCTCAAATACTGATTTTAAATATTGGGATCCATAAATTCTCTTACCTTCATATTTGTTAATATTAGGTTTGTATGTTACTGCTTGTTTAAATTTGTTACAAGGCTGTCGATTGTGTGTGTGTGTGTGTGTGTGTGTGTGTGTGTGTGTGTAAAACTGGGGTCTTGCTACATAAATAATCTAGGCTGGCCTAGATTCACTCTGTTCAGACTAGCTTCAGTTTCTTCAGTCTCACAGTTTTACCGAAATGAACCACCACAATCAACTTTCATTTTCCTAAAGCAAATCCTTTGGTAGTTATTTGATCGGGATATAGGGCAGATAACTTCTCTCTTTCTTGGAATGGAAACTGATTTATTTCCCCCACTCTTAAATAAGCTAATATAGAATTATAATATAGAATTATAAGTTGGCATATATTATTGCTAAAAACAATGAAGATATAATTGAATTTCTGACTTCAATCTATTCCCTATCAGTCTCCTTATTAATTTTACAGAGGGCAGTCTGCCAGATCTTCTTCCTTCTAAAATCTTTCCCTTTGCTCTGAGTTTCATCACAATGGATCTAGATATGTATTTGCTTATAGATTCTGTTGAATGAGTCATTTTTCTACTTTTGCCTAAATATTCATATCTGCTCAATCTTGAGAAGATTTCAGATATCATTTCTTTGAATACTGTATCTTACCTATGCTTCATACTCCTCTGTGTTTTGGTATTTATCAGGCCTTCTCGCTTTCTCCTGTATACTCATGACTTCTCATTCCCACTTCCCAGCCTTTCTCCTCTCAGGGTTATATCTAAATAATTGACTCATTTTTGTCATAAGCTCACTAATTCTCTACTCAGCTATTAATTTTGTTCTTTAGTTCATCTATTATTTACCTTTAGAAGTTCTGTTTTGATTTCCTATACTTCTGTTTATTTTTCCAAATGTGCTATAGTACTTTACTTTCTTCAATTACTTCTCTGATGTCTTTAACAGGTTTAAAAAAAATTAAGGCATAGGCTCTCATGTTACTACATTATCTGAAATTCCTAAAGATTCTATCCTGTTTGCTGTGCTGACTGGTATTTAGTCATGGTGTATTGTGTCTTTAACTGTTTTGTAGTTTTGGAAAATAAACTCATCTCCAGTACTTCATGTGGTGATCTCATGTAGCCCTACAGAGATTCCTGCTGAGTACTAATGGGGATTCATTGCTTTCACGAGCCACACAGTCTGTATGTGGGAAAAGGAGCTACCAAGTCACACAACGTAAAATCAGACCTCATGCTCCTATGTAATACAGACCTAAGAGTCAATTTTTCAACAATTTTGTTTTTAATTTACAGCTCTTCCAAGGATAAGTTTTCTTTGCCAATAAGCAGATTTTTTTGCCTTGGTCTATTTTTTCCACTGAAGATGTCCCTGTGAACCATCAGGGCTCCTGACATTATGTGCCGTTCTAGCTTCAAATCTATTGTCTCATGCAGTGCCTAGATATTTCTTTCTGACACCAACTAGGCATAAAAACATACCTTCATGACTGTGGAGCATGAAAGTTCCCTCCTTCTAACAGTTATAACATCAGTTCATAATTAATACTTTGGTTTTTGTGTTTCCCCTTCATTTCTGGTACCTGGAGAATTCTTTTTCATTTCTTGCAAGTTCAGAAACATATTTTGAATTCTTTAATAAATTATATTCAAAATTCACATGTCTCTGTAAACTTTTCTGGTTCATTTGATATTCTGCCAAATTGACAAAAGCAGGAGAGAATCAGGTCTATTGACCTGAACTTCCTCCTGGCACCAGCATCTATGTCTATGCTCAGTTCCTGATTCACTGCAAGTCCAAGTCTCATTCTATCCCCTGGCCACATTCTATTCTGTCACATTTTGCTGCACCAAGTCAGACCATATCCCACTGCAACCATCAGTATAGCACAGAGTTTATGGAAATAAAGAAATTCAGAATGGATTCTCTGGAGATTTGAATTATGGGACTGTTCACAAGTCAACAATTAAGGACAATTTTAATCAACCTCAAGACTTGTCTTAGTTAAGTACAGATAAAACTTGTCAATTAGAGACTGGAGCTCTGGGTATAGTTGTAAAGAATTGGTAGTTGGGTTGAATCTTGAACAAATCAGCAGGAGATTATCTGATCGATGGGGAGGGTCCAACCAATGGTGGGTAGTACTAGGTCCTGGGAAAGATGAATAAGATGGTGGGAACTGGTTAAGGAAATTGACGCATTTCTGTATACTTGGCCAGGCATCCTGTTTAAGTCTTGTGACTATATGGATATGATTTGACCAATTCCCTCTTCTGGTATTAGTGTGGCCTCTCCTGCTAAGCTAAGTTAAGAACTATAACTGGAAAATGGTAAGACAGAATAAAATCCCTTGTCTCTCATCTATTTGGTTGTGAATCTGTCAGCAACATGTAAAATAACTGTGACAAGATAAAAACTATGCTTCATTCTGAAAAGAGCCCTCTTTTTCTTCTCTCCCTCTCTCTCTCTCTCTCCACACACACACACACATACACACTCTTTTTTTTGAAAACCCATTACATTAATTTTACAACACAAAATACTCTGCTGCCCAGGACAAATTATGATAAACCACAACACAAAATGAACGTGGCTGAAAGAGGGCTCAAGTTGCCAACTTCTGCTGGACTTGTGCAGAAGCAATACTGGACAGAGCTTGTGAGGAAAGACTTCAAATCCATTACCTGTGTCTCCATATTCTCCAAAGATATTGATGAAGACATCAGCATCTGTACCTGCACCAATCACATCACCAGTGTACACCTTGACTTCATACTTATTACCTGGGAACAAGGATAAAGAACATTTTAGGTCATTAAGAGTCTCAAGGCTAAGAAGAAGTGGAGCCACGGGCCACAGAGATGGTCTGGAAAGCATCTGTGCCAGATTTTGTGTAAAAACACTAGGCAGAAGTGGCAGCCACCTGCAATTCTGGCCCTGAAGGATAGAGTCTGAGAAATCTCAGGGCAAAGCAATAAGAAGTAGAACAATCCAGGATGACTGGATTGTTCCAATACCACCTTTGTGCCTCCATGGGCACATACACTCAAGTACCCTCTTGTACACACACACACACACACACACACACACACACACACACACACACACACACACGGAAGAGCCTTGAGTTTTGATAGCTCAGCCCTTCTCTTGTTCTCTTGCTCTTGCCTCCTGATGGCTGTGGCCGTATGAACTGCAGCAGCCTCCTACTGCTGGCCACCATGCCTTCTGCCGTGCAGTCCCTGCCACACTGAACTATGTCTCCTCTGGAATTGTAAGCCCGATAACTCTTTCTCCCTTAAACTGCCTGTATCTGAGTATTGTCTCACAGCAACAGAAGAGTAACTGAAATAGGCCCCTAAATAGCTACCATACCATCCTCCCTTCTCCCTAGAAATGAATTGTCATCATTACAGTCAAATAACAGAGTAAAAAAAGAAGTCACTCCAAAAAGATCATTACCAAACTTTATGCAATGCATATTATAGGAAGCAGGAACTTTCTGCCTTCACCTACTGACATGTCCTTTGGAATAGACACATCTGTCTAGACCCAAAAGGCCACTTTGAGCTGACGACCATCTGGAGAGTGCCTGCATGCAGGAAACAAAGGACAGAGGATGGCATGCATGGTCTGGCAGGTAGAGTCTTCCAAATTTTCTTGGAACTAATAAGTTCAAGGGTTGACACAACTCTCCCTTCCTACCTGGCTTCCTACTTTTTCTTAAAATAAAAAGTATCAGAATCCTTCCTATCAGACGTTTGATGCCCAATTCACATGATAAAAACTAGTGCTGTTCTAACCAAAGCCCAGAGTGTTAGCCCAGAGAGGCTAACACCCTGCCTACTAACTCCCTAAAACCTTCCCTGCCTTCACTTTCAACCTCCAAAGATATCTGTTGTCTGTATTCTCCAGTTCTGCTGCCAAATGTGTTGGTGACTTTAGTTTGGGCATGGACAGCCTTGTATTGTCTTCTGTTTCCTGAAGATAAGTTCTCTAAATCACCTCAGAAATGACTAGAGGGCTGGGTACAAAACTCCCTCCCTCTCTTCCCTCCCTCCCTCTCTTCCCTCCTTCCCTCTCTTTCTTCCCTCCCTCCCTCCCTCCCTTTCTTCCTTCTTTCCTTCCTTCTTTCCTTTTTTCTTTCCTTTTTTCCTTCCTTCTCTCTTCATCCCTCCTTCCTTTCCTTCTCTCTCTCCTTCCCTCCCTTCTTTCCTCAATCCCTAGTGCAGTGCTAAGCCTCCGGACAGTATGCTGGAATGCAAACTGAATCGAAGTCCCTAAAAAGCTGAAGTCCCAGAGAAGTTATCAAAGGCTAAAGACTGAAGAGAAATCTAACTCCACCCCTTCCCTACTCCAGGACTGCCTGCAGCACAGGACCAGCCCTGAAGAGATGAGGGGAGTCACAGAGATCACAGAGAACATTCTCCCACAGTGCCTGCAAGTTGATCTTTGATGATGAGAACAAGGAGTCCTAAGCCGGTGATGTCTTTTCTGCTCAGTCCTCACTCAACAATTCCCATGAGGCAGGGTGGAGAGGGGTCTTCAAAATCCTTTTCCCCAACTGAAGATTCAGGAGAAGCAGTCACCCCTCTGTTTAACCACGAAGTACCCTTATGACAGCGGCTGGAACCAAAGCCTTCGGAGACCAGGCCCAGCGGCCCCTTGGAAACTTGGGCCACACTCAGATTGCCTGGGAGTGGGTTAAAAAGGCACATTGCACATTCTAACCAGAGTCTATGTCACATGTTTGTAGGAATCCAAAAGCCTCAGTCACGGCCAGCTGATGCTACTCTGATCATCTTCTGAGTTCCAGAGGACCTTGTCTGGCCTTGGTTCTTGGGAAGAGGGGGAGGAGAGAACAGGTCGCAGAAGCACTGTCTAAACGCCAGGAGGAAGAAGAGAAACAGGGAGAAAGATGTTATGAAGGCAGGACTAAAAGAGGAATCTCCAGGGAAAAGTCACCTCTCACCCGGAGAAGTTGTGGGGTGACATTCTTCCTCGGCTGAATGATTTGAACATTTTTATTGGTGTTCACAGTTCACTAACTCCTTGTGCATCTTTGGCGTCATCTAAGCCCTATGATGACCCATGTGATTATAGGCAGGGCAGGTACCGTTGATGTTGCCATTGATGGATAAGGAAATCCAAGGCTCAAGGGCTGTTCAGTGGTTGCCCAGAGACCCACGATGCCAGAGATATTCAAAGCCAAATCTCCTGCTTTTGAGTCCAGCAATTTTCTTGGATAACCAGTGGCTTCCTGTCATGGTTTGAAATGTTAGTTGTCCCCCAGCAGGCTCATGTTGTTTGAGAAGGCCATGGTATCTTTAGGAAGTGTAGCCTCGCTGGAGGAAGGCAGTCACAGAAGGTGGGCCTTGTGGTTGGTTAGCCCCGCCCTTCTTCAGTTAGTCTGCTCTTGCGGTTGGCAGTTTCTACAGCTGGAAGCCTCCATAATGCGTGTGACTTACGCTGCCTCCAGCTTCTGCCAGCCAGCCATGCCTCTCCCATCATAATGGACCGTATCTCCCCCTCTGGAACCACAAGCTGAATCAATCTCCCTTTCTCCCTTAAGTTACTTAAGTTGCAGCATTGTCTCACAGCAACAGAGAACAGTAACCAGTACATTTTTCATGCCCTATTTCAATGGTTAACAAACCTTTTCTGGAAAGTGCCAGATAGGAAATATTTTTGGCTTTGTAGGCCATTCAATCTCTGTTGCAGTGACTCAACTCATTGAGGCAACACAAATTCAAGTAAGTTCCTGGTACCAGGGGTGTGGGAGGACAGTTGACTGTGAAGAGGCATGAAGGAACTTTCTGGTGTGATAAAAATGGTCCATCTTGCTCACAATCGTGTTGGTATAATTATGCACAATTGTGTACCTTTCCCAAATCATCAAACTACACTAAAATGCAGAAGTGTCAACTGTACCTCGATAAAGATGCTTAAAATTTTTGTTGAAAACAAGTAAGATAATATCTCCAAAAAACTTTATTTATGGACAATGACATTGGAACCTCACAACTTTTTTTGGCATGTGTGTGTGTGGAGGGATGTAGATATATGTAGACATGAGTACAAGTATCTGTGAGAGCCCAGAGGTGATATCAGGCATCCTCCTGGACTGCTCTACCTCCTTATTGCTTTGCTCTGGAGTTTCCCAGGCTCCACATCTCAGGGTAGAAATTGTGGACTGCTACCATCTCCTCCCAGCAATTTTACATGGGTTCTGAGAATCCAAACAGGTCTTTTTGCTTATGAGACAAAGCCTTAATGTCTGAGCCATCTCCCCAACTGTAATCTCGAAATTTTATATGTCATCAAGTATTATTTTAGTTTCAATTTTTTAAAAAAAATATATAAAAGTCATTCTTCGCTTCGAGCCCATGAAAGCCAGGTGGGAGATGGCTTTGTCCTCCTCTCCCCCCACACTGTTGTGTACTTGGGCATCAATGCTTGGGCTGGGGGCAGGGACTGCGGGAATCTGTAGGCACAGAGCTGCTTGGTGCGCATGATCCGTTGTCAGTTGCTGGAAAGTCCCATCTTAACCACTGACTCGGCATCCCAGAGCTCCAAACACTGAAGATCTAGTCCCTCTGTATACAGGATGAAGACCAGCAGGACGGCTTTCCCTGCCCACCACATCATTCTGGGGTTAGACTTAGGGTTAGACCTCATGTATGTGTTACCTTTCTTTCCTACTCTGCCTCAAGACAAGCAAGGAATAGAGACCAAAGAGTGAGGAAGGCCAAGTTTGGGAGTGAATTACGCCTTCAAGGAAAGTGAGCAAGTTTGGAAGAAACAGGCCTAGAGATAGACTGGCAACGATCACTCAAGCCATCTACAAGTAGCTTCTAACTTGGGCCTTGGGCGTATTATCTGTTATAAAATTCTCCCTGAACTGATTTCTCTCCGCCCTTTCAACAGGGGACCTTTGTGTGAATAGGGCTGAGCACAATCCTTCTGCAAGACACTTTACTGCCATCTGTTGGGCCACTGAATTAAATATACGAAGTACAGTTTCTCTACTGTGAACTGTGCTTGTCCAGTGGTACGTGTTCAGTCCTAGACTTTTACATCTGAGTCCGGCAGCCCCCACCCTGCAGGCTAGCTAACTTCCAATCAAGGTCAAGGTGAGTTCAGACAGGCCAAACTCATCCGAGTTCTGCTCTGAATGTAGTGCAATGAGGGATGCACACCAACTTAAACTAACCTTCCAGAGCCAGACGCCTGAGCTGTGAGCTGTGTCGTGCAGTTAGTTTCTGCTTAGACAGTTGTACTCTCCGGACCCCGTGAAGGGCCATCTCTGTCCCTCCCGGTGCATGCACGTGCCTCGCCTTGCCCAATTTTCTCTTTTCGAGTTGGTGGCCACACGGCTGCTCCCTTCACACAGGAAACCTGTCCCTGGAGGCCGGCGGAAGCGCCTGCGTGGGCTTCCAGAAAAGGCAGGCGCTGGCAGGCCCGATCTGCCTCGCCTGGTGCGCCAGCCGCCCCCGCAGCCTCCCCGCGCTGTCTGGAACAGTCAGCACACAGCAGCGACAGAACAAGTCTCCGCACCCTGGCGGAGGGGGAGGCACAGGGATGAGCGGCCGGCTCCCCAAGTCCTAATGCCACGTGCTCTGCTGAGCCTGGCAAAGCTCCACCACCCAGCAAGCAAGCACCTGCCCATCCCCCGGGTTCGCATCCCTTGGCAGGCACCGTCCCACACCTAACACATGGTCAAGGTTTCTGGAGGGAGAGAGCATAAGTGAACCACAGCATGGCTGGCTCTTCCTTCTTGTGGCCACCCACCCCATGTAAGTGAAATGAGACCTCGGCAGCCTACAGGGGAGGGAAGAGAGAGAGAGAGAGAGAGAGAGAGAGAGAGAGAGAGAGAGAGAGAGAGAGAGAGAGAGAGAGGCTCACTCCTGGAAAGTCCTCACTTCATCCCTCTGTGAGCTAGTCTGCCCTGGAAGGGGGAATCTTAACAGGCGGCCCATAGAAGATGGATATGGAAAGCAAAGGCAACCAGGTTGCCCTGAGGGCGATCTGTGCCCACCCAGCCAAAGCGGCCATTACTCCAACCTGCGCTGGTCCAAGGGAGCAGGGAGGACAGAGTGCAGGCTGCTGCTGGACCAGGGTTCTAGGAATCTGTCCCAGGCCCACAGTACTGGGCATGTCTTCCAGCGGGGAATCCCTGCCTCGTCCCCACCTGAGTCTGTATCTGTCTTTCTGTGGGGCCTATTACTCCCTCTTCAGTAGACCTGACGGCCCTCACCTCCTCCCTCAAGATCCTCCAAGCTTCCCATCAGCTCTGACATGCCTCAAATCCTGAGTCCACACAGACACCTCGTTTTCCCCCATGGTGGATTTTCCTAATCTCTCTCCTTCTCTCTTTCTAGCTTGCTTTCTAGCTAATAAAACTGGAATTTTGTGTTTTCTTTAAAATGTTCTCCATGGACTAGAAAGATGGTTCAGGGGTTAAGACTCTGCCTTGCAAGCAGAAAGTCCTGAGTTTGGATCCCAGGTCCCACCTAAAAAAAATGTCAGGCGAAAATGGCATTGGCCTGCACATCCAACCATGATTGGTGGAGCCTGGGGAATCCCAAAGCGAAGCAAAAAGGTAGAAGCAATCCAGGATGATTCCTGAAGTCACCCTGGTACTCCACCGTGATACATGGTAATCTCTGATGTGCACGCATGCGTGAGCGTGCACACACACATGCACACATGCAAAATAAATAAACTGTTCTCTATGTCACCGTCCTTGCAGACAGGTCTGTAGGATGGGGCTACAGGTAGCCTAGCCCCTGTTCTGTGCTAAGCCTTCTCTTCTTCCTGCTCAGTGTCGCATGACAAGCAACTGATTCAAGTTCCCACCTCCTCAGGACTGCCGGCTACCTGCCTTCTCTGTCACATGAACCGAATCCCTTAAACCGTAAGCCAGGATGAATCCTCCCATCTTAAGTTACTCTTTCCAGGTATTGTGTCCCGTTATGAGAAAAGTAATGACTATAGATTCTGTCCACTGTCACCATGTGATGGGTAGACAAGAAAGGTTAAGAAATTGACTAAGTTAATAATGAGGAAAGGGCTAGGCCCAGCTGTGGTCTTAAGAGATCTGAACAAATGGCTCTCTAGCTCACACCCTAGCTTGTTCAGAAGGTTCTGAACCACAGAGCCTCCATTCTTCATATCCTGGTTTCCATAGTATCTATCCAATGACATTTTATGTGTTGAAACAGGGGGAGCCGGTTGAGTGCCAAGGCTTGAGGAGGAGGTGTCCCCCACAGGCTCATGTGGTTGCATCCTTTAGTAGTGTTAATGTTTGGGACGATTGTGGCAACTTTGGGAAGTGGAGGAAGGAGGGTCACAAGGGGTGGGCCTCATGGCTTAGTGGCCTGGCTCTGCTTCCTCTCAGTGGGCTCTGCTCTGCCTCCTGGTGGCCGCGGTGTTTTAAACCAGCCTCCTACTTCCGCCATTTGCCACGCCTTCTGTTATGCAAGTCCCACCACAGTGGACTTTATCCCCCTTTGGAACCCTAAGTCAAGTAAATCTCCTTTCTTCCCTAAATTGTGTATGAGTGTTGTCTCGGTAACAAAAAGAAGAGCAATTGCAACACTCAGTCAACGGAAGGCTTCCCTTACAAGCATGAGGACCTGAATTCAGTCACCAGAAGTCACATTCAAAAAAAAAAAAAAAGCCAGGTACGGTGGTACATATGTGTAAACCCAGCGTTGGAGAGGCGGAGACAAGCAGGTCCCTGGGGCCAGTCAGTATAGACTAATCAGTGAGCTCCAAGCCAGTGAGAGACCCTCTCAAAAAATAAGATGGAAGGTTCCTGAGAAACAACATCCATGTGCACAGCACATACGTGCCATCCACCCATGCACATGCCTGCACACATATGAACACATACATAGGCAAAAAATAAAGCATCACCAGTCATTCATAGTTGCTCACAGACAATAACCTCCCACTCCCTGCTCCTATAAATATGCAGCTAGTATACTTGCCCAAGACACAGTTTTTCTACAACACTAGGGAGTAGTTAAACATCCCCTCTTAGCTCATCATTCTCCCCCCCAAGCACTCATGTGCAAGCCTTACAGAGCCCTCCCGCGTGCTCCTTCTGGTCTCTTGCTGTCTCATCTGGTGCCCCCAGATGCTGAAACTGAACCTCTTTCCCGGGAGCCCACTTCCTCCCAGGTCCCTCTGTACTGCTGTATTCCACCTTCTCAGAGAGTTGTTTGCCTACAACAGAAGGAACTAGAACGTCACACAGCCTTTTCGGAGGGCAAGTGAATCACATGCACCACATGCTAAAGTCTCCATGCTCCGGAAAGTCCTGAACTAACTAATGTAATCCCCACACACCTCAGTGCACTAGTAAAAAGATCATGTTTGCACACTGACTGTAAGAATGTTCCTCACGGCACTTTTAACACATCTTAACTTTCTGATAAATATCATGTGTAAAATGGGGGGATGGGTAATGATATCTCCCACATGGGTTATCCTTAATACTAAATGGGCATTATGAGTTAGAGAATTTGAGAATGATGCTTGACACCAAGTAACAAATTAAAATTATCTATCATCATCTTTGGGTAATTGGATTGTAAAGATGTATGTTATTATCCTTTTAACTATTATACAATACTTTTGAGGTTTGTAGACCATGCTTTTTTCTATCATTACATTATCAAAAGTAAAGAATGAGAGCTGGAGAGATGGCTCAGGAGTTAAGACTCTGCCTCACAAGAAGAAGGTCCTGAGTTCAGATCCCAGGTTGCATGTTAAAAAAAAAAAAGTCAGATGAAAATGACATTGGCCTGCACTTCTGGATCTGGTGGACAGAGCTGGGGAATCCCAGAGTGAAGCAAAAAGGAGAGAAGCAATTCAGGATGATTCCTGAAGTCATCCTTGGGCCTCCACGGGTTCACACAGTGCCCTCTGATACACGCATGTGTGCGTGCGCGCGCACACACACACAATGTAAATAAATAGATAAATAAAATATTAAAGTGAAGAATGAAGTTACTTTCAAACAAGAGGATAAGCATAGGCAAGTGTTCCTTGCCACCCAGTTTGAAAGAAACTGTTCAGAAACTTCTTCAAAACTCCTTGTCTGGCACTGTCTGTGGTGCCACAGGCCCCCAAACTGGTCAGAGTGGCCGGAGGCAGAAGAGAGGACTGAGGCCTGAGGGGGAAGAAGCGGTGGGGTGGACTTCCAGCCCCAACAGTGGGCACTTTGCAGAGATTCTTACTGCACTCGCGCTGGCTCACACCCAGAACTCCGGGGAGGGTCATGAGGAAGCCACTGGTGCTAAACTAGACTCAGCTCGGCCAAGGCCGAGGCAGAGGGACGGAAGAAAAAGCTCATGACATCTTAGTGCAAAATGTAACACAGACAAGATACCATTTCCATCACTGGGAAAAAGTATTTTTGAACACCTATTCGAAAAACAAAATCACCATATTTGGAGAAAGCATACAATTACTGCATCCTGAAAAAACTACTGGGCTGAAGGGAGCTGTGTTGGGCTGTGGTTCCCTGAGGGCAGAGGCTTCAGTATGGGGACATGGATGCGGCACTGCCCATTGAGTTCCTTGTTTCTCAAAGGTTCTCGCTGCCGCTAAGGACCCAACACACTTCTTCCTACCCATGAAATCAGCTTAAGCATTACCTCTCCCAGGAAGCCCTCCTGAAACCCCTTCCGCCATGCTGGCGTTGACCTGAGCCAGCCCCACTTACAGCATTTGACTCTCTGTACCGGAAATGTGTACCCTCACCTTTGCAGCCCCTGACTTCCAGAGAGAAGAGACTTAAGCGTTCACCCTGACCTCAGGATCTGCTGCCTAGAAATTACAAAAGAGCTCATTCGTTGAAACACCAAGTGAGGATGCTAAGAACAAACCCGAACCAGCGATCATGGGTCCTGGCAGGACCCCACAGTCAGGTTGTGTGACCTAGAACAGGTTGCTTGACTCCCTGAGCTTCCATTTCCTCCTCTATAACGTCAGAAAAGTAGATAAATCCCTTTCAGTCCTAAAATTCCCTTTTATGCCTCACTGGAGCCTTGTTATGAGCCGTTCTGCCTTCCTACTCTTTCCGGAGATGCTCTCTGCGGTGCTAGGTGGGAGCAGATGGGGTGGGTGGGAAGTCGTTGAGAAGTCAGAGGAGGAGAATGCCGTGGGGCTGGTCTGCCTTTCCCCCCTCAAAGCTCTCGCCCCTACTCCTGGTGCCCCCTGCACAGGGTTCAGAGGGACGCAGCACCCACAGCAAACAGCCCTGGACAAGGCTTAAGGCAGAAATGTCGCAGAGAGGGAGGAGGGAGAGGAAGGAGTCTGCAGGCGCTCCCTTAGGTCCAGATGCTGTGGAGGAGGCTGAGATTTTGTTCGCAGTTGTCTCTCGAGCTTGCCTGGATCCTAGAGGGAAACCTAGTAGTGCGTGGCTCCGAAGTCCTTTCTCATTTTAAGAGGCCACACACTGGCGTCTACTGGATCCAAAGAGCTGGAATAGTCTCTGATGCTGGGGAGAAGGAGGAAGCTCAGCGGCACTGTGTCACGCCAGCTGCCACATCGAATCCAAGTTGCCCTACAGAGCAGGAAACTCACGCCACCCTTGTATTAGTGACTTTTCATCCACAGGCCTGACTAGAGCAGCCCAAGAGAAGACAGTCTTTTTTGAGCTCACTATTTTAGAGGACTCTCAGAGTCCTTCATGGCAGGGAAGGCTTCGCAGAGCAGCTCCATGCACAGAGGCAGATGCCCACAACAGAAGTAGGCACACATGACACAGACTGGTCATGTCACAGTGAACTAGGAAGCAGGGGCCGGGTGCACCTTCAAAGGCTCCTCCAGAGACCTACTTCTGTAGCCTCCTGGCTGTCTCCAGGTGTTCAAAATAAGCCTGTGGAGGACGTTTCAGGTTCCAACCACAGCATCCTGCGGACAGGCTCAAGCTTGCACAACGATAAAGTGCTAAAGCTCGGTTTCAGCTCAGAGAATGGGAGTTTCTTAAGGGGGAAAGGGCACAAAGATGTAATAGGGAGAAGTGCCTGCAGCAGAAGGAAGGCTCCCCGCCATCACGGAGGCAGCTGACTGCAGACCTACCACACAGTGCTAAGTCCGCAGTGAGCCTTGGACGCCACTGTTCAATCATGCTACGAGGAAACAGAGTGGGAGAGGCTGCGATAGCCTCTGGCCTGGACATCTCATTGATACTGGGATGGGAAAGCCAGAACCAGAACCCAGGACATGCATTCATCCCATCTGCTTTTCTCCCAGAGAGCTAAATGGTAAGTTTAGTGATTCAGTTCGTCTGTGATATTGTTCTATGGTATCCAGCTGATGTATTTCATTATTCGGTGGCTTCCAGTAGTGTAACGGTTACTCTTTACTATTGCTGTGAGAGCGCACTCAAAGTCAAGAAACTTGAGAAAGGGAGGTTTATTCAGCTCACAGTTCCAGAAGAGGCAGTTTCTCATGGCAGAGGCGGCATGGCTGGCTGGCCAAAGCTGGAAGAGGCTAAGTCACCACAGACATCTTGGAAGCTGAGAGCTGCAGACTGCTTGCTGCAAAGGCAGACTTCTCCTAGAGGTAGGGTGGAACTAATCCACCTCAAGGCCCACCCCTTGTGACTGCCTTCCTCCAGCAAGGCTCCACCTCTCAAGGTGCCAGGACCTTGCCAAACACATGAGACTGTGAGGGACACATTTCAAACCATGACAAGTAGTTACCTGGAGAGAAGTTGTGGCCCAGGCTTCCTTGGTGGAGCTCACAGAGGCTAAGTTTCTATCAGTCAGCCCAGCTCCTCTCATTTGCAATGGTGCTTGTACCACACAGTGCTCTGTGAGGTAGGAATCCATTGACGATAGGTACAACTCACACATGCCCTTCTTATCATTCCCTCTCCTCAGACAAATCCTGGGCACCATGCCCAATGTAGTCTTGCCAAGACCTAGTGTGCAACACAGCAAGGACTATAATAAAATTATAGTTGCCCAATGAAATGGCCAAGAAAAGTAAGTAATGCTGCTGAGAACAGACGTACTCCCATTTTTACCTGTCCCCAAGGTTTCAGCCACTTTCAGCCTCCAGCCTGGCAGCTCCCATGGGCATAACAAAGCCGAAAAGGGAGGCAGGAGAATTTAACTAGAATCTCAGGTGAAAATGTCATTCACTCTCCCATTTATAGGGAAGGCACCGTTGCTTCTTATGAGAGCTCTTTTCTCTAACAAGCATTGCCTTGGTCTCTGGGAGGCATGTGACAAAACTGGCTGTAGCTGTCCTTTTATTTAACATTTTTTTTATTATTACGCTCATACAAACTTAACAGGTACACCAGTCCCCTCCCTCCCTCCACCTCCCCCCCAGCCCCCTGCTCTCCCCTCCCCTCTCCCTTCCTTCTCTATCCCCCAGTGCCTCCCCCCCCCCCAATCCCCGAAGCATCCTTTAATGTGCATGGCAAACTCTCCTCTGGGTCCTCCTCTCTGATGAGGTGCAAGGACCCAGGGGCATTTCCCAGAAGCCTTTCCTGTGTTCCCCTAGCCTCCAAGGATCCTAGTGCCTTTAGTCCATGTGTAGCTGTCCTTTTCATTAATCCATCAATGAAGATTAAATGTGCCCAAAGAAGGCATGGCCCTAATGAAGCTTAGAAATAGTCCTAGATAGGACCAATGGAGGGTCAGACCTGGGTCTCCTTGATGCATTTCTCTCTCCACTGCTGACTAGGCACAAGTATGACACTGATATGAGTCATTGAGCTTCTGACACCTGGGACTGTGATCAGTCCCCAGATGACCTGGAACATCGCTCTGGGTATCAGAGGCCTGCCTTGTGCCCAGTCTGCAGAGTTCCCGAAAGTGATGTAGGATGAGCTTAGTATTAGTTTAAGCCATGTCGTCATCGAAGTACTTTTCAATGTGGGAAGGTTTGTGAGTTTGCCCTGGACAACAGGCAATGCTTGGCCAGAAGGCAGGAAGTGGTATCACATTGGCAGTGAGATTCAGCAGGGGATGTCCTACTCTGCTCTTGCTCATGCTTCCTTATTACAAAGACCCTCCACCCAAGTCAAACTCTTTAAGACCCAACACTGGATCATCCCAGATGACACTGTATTGTCAAGCCTTACCCACCCTAGCTTCCCCTACAACCCATTCTTCAACATTGTCCCACACCCTACCCTAGTCCCAAGGACCTGCTAGGAGCTTCCCAGCAGTCAAAGGGTCTGTCAGCCCTACATTCACAACCTATGTAACTCTGCAGTGGGTTCAGCCATTGTACATGAGCTTTGAGCCCTGAGACTATCATGACAGAGGTGACATCATCAAAGTAGGAGTACTGAAATCAATGGGTGGGGAATGCGGGGACAGTAGAGAAAGACAAAGCTCTTAGGTAGTAAAACACTGGAGAAAGTCGGTACAGTGAGCCCCCCCCCGAAGCATTTAGTACAACTTTCTGGTAAGATGAGGAACCAGAGATATAGGGAGGACAAGTGACTTGTCCAAAGTCACACAGGGCTCAAAAGTGACACTAGACCCCAGAGCTCTGCCCTCCAGGGGACCTCTCTGTGCCTGTCTCTGCTTCTTTCTTCATAAGTGGTGTGTCACACATGATCCTACCTCTATTCAGGAACTTGTTACTAACCAGTAGTCATACAATACCTTAAGTCCTAGGGACCAAGGTGGCAGTGCGGACAGGGCAGGAGGGGACAGAAACATTACCCTTAGAGTGGCTTGTGCTTGTTTGAACGCACACTCACATACACACACATGCACATGCATATGCACACACACTTTTTAGGCAGTTAGACCCAAAGAGGCAGCAGTCATCCCTACAATGTGTTTCTCAGCTAAGTACACACAGGAAGCATCCCACGCTGTCAGCTAAAGAGCCTTGCTCTGGCAGCCACTAAGGATGATGGAGTGCAGGAGACCAAACTCGGTTTCCAGCCCAGGGACAGTGGTGTAGAGATGGCAGCACAGCCCCTGTGCATTCTGGGTTATGAGAAGGAGAGCTGTTCCAGGTAGGACTCTAGAAGGCCCCCAAGAAGAGTCGGGCATCATTGGCAATGAAAGGGAGATAAAGAGGTAAATGAGAGGAAGGAAAATTCACAGCATTGCTGAAGCAATTTGCTACTTAAGCTCATGTTTCCAGAGATAATAAACACAGATATGCTGGAAATGTAGTCGCAAACTTTTCGTGGGCATCAGGAGATGCCTGAATCCCTGATGCCTGCTCTAAGTGGTAGACAGTTATGGAGATGGCTGTGAAGTCCCTGTGCAGGTTCCAGGTGTGTCTGAAAGGCTTAATGATGTGTAATGTCTGCCTGGACCATTCCATTGCAATGCAGGGGAAGCCAGCCAAGCTGGGACCACAATTCTACTGATTTACAGGGGTGAGTCAGCAGAACCAGGATGCTCCAGCGACCCTGAGTCCTAGACAAGAGCCAAGGACTTAGGGTGCGGCAAGTACTCTCCCCTTTGTTTTCAATCAGCGGGTCTCATTGACTGCAAAGTCAACTTGGTGTACTGTCACTGTTAAAGAAAAACATATAATGATCATCCAGAATATATCAAAAGAAGAGGGATATCAAAGAACCACGAATAGCTGAAAAAAATTAAAATAGTAAAATAAAATTGCAGGTCTCACATTTTCTGATTTCCAAACTCACTACAAAACAATGGGAGTGTTGTCCAAGACACACAACAGACACGTACCGTCATATATATATATATATATAGCAGAGGATGAGAGAAAAAAAATCTAAGTGTCAAATCTGATAAAAGGATAATATTTGGAACAATAAAGAACTCTTACAAGTCAACAAGAAGAAAATTCAAACCACTTAATTCCTAACGTATGCAAATAACTTGAATAGATTTTTTTCAAAGATGATGTACGAGTGACCAAGAATCACATGAAGAGATGGTTGACATTATGTATTATTAGGGAAACTGTGTAGGGTTCCATTGCAAAGCTAGCTTTTCAATTACAGGACTGCTTAGCAGTGATCTTAGCAGTGACATGGGTCACTGTGGAGGCTGGAAACTTCCCACCATTCAAGAAAGGCTGGGTGCCAGCAAGGACTCTACCCGCACAGGCCTCCCAGAGGAAATGCGGTGGGGCCACACACATGCAAAAAGATGCAAAAGTAGGAGGAAGACTGACTAGATGGAGGGGGTAAGAGGTGAAAATACATAAATTCATTGTATTTATGTATGAAAGTGTCAAAGAATAAAACAATTAAAAAAAAAAAAAAGCTACGTGCAATCCAAGACTGGAGAAGTAACTGGCAGGATATTGTAGCGAAATTTCGGGACTGCAGGAGGCTGATCCAACTGATTTCTATGATCCTTTACAAGTCCTGAGCTCTCTCAAAGCCAAGCTTAACCTTCCCCAAGAGGCAGGCAGAAGGCAATTCAGCTGAGGGTAGAGACCTCCTCCATTCTAGTCCCAGCCCCATCAGACAGAGCCAATTGACTTTGGGTGGGTCTCTGTGTAATTAACATAATTAACACTTTCAAGGTCCTTCCTCGCCCCACTTTCATCCCTAGTGGTCTGAGACCAGCTCAGCAAGGACATAGGAAGGAAGGGGGTGATTATAATTGCCTTCCCTGCCCTTCCTATTGCTGGGCTTTCTCTTCCTCTCAAGGAAGGACTATTTCCCAGATGTGTTCCAGGATGCAGTCTGCATACCCTGGAGGGCTGAGGGAGGCCAGCATTATCTAATGACGCATATTTACATTACTACGCACAAGTGTGCAGCTGATATTTATAGCAAACGACTGCAGTGTTTCCTTACAATAGCGATACCACTTTCTTTTTCAAATAAGCTTACAAGCTCATTTAAGCTATAAAAAATGAGAAAGAAAGAGCCAATGACTGCTTCAGGTGGTGCTTGAATCAGACGGAATGTGAATGACTAAGGTCTAGGAACTTGTGGGTGGATGAAAAGGAACCACAACCTGCCTAATTACACCCCAGTCATGGGTCCCCAAAAGTCTGGACACCAGGCTCAGAGAAGCAACGGGCAAGAACGAACAGGCTCTGCAGCCCAGTTTTCTTAAGAAACCAGACATGAGGAGTTTCTCAACCAAGCAACTTAGGAACCAAACTTGACCATAAGCTCTTCTATCCAAGGAACTTTAAGGTTGACCAACTTCTGTCCACATCCTTTAGGATCTCCTGCCTCCACTTTCCCTAATGTTCTCCTTTTGACTCCAGTTTGACTCAACTAAGAGAAAAGACAGCTCGAACAAGACAATTTCTGCAAAAGTTAGAAATACATTGGACACTTTGCTACGAAGTGCATTGAAGAAGCCAGATAGGAAACAGCCCTCCTTACTGAGTGTGAACCATGCAGATGTTACATCACGATAGACTGAGCAGCAGGAAAACACAAAGGACCCTGAGGCCAACCTTGACTGCAGCAGATAATCCTTTAGTAAGAACCATGATAAGGCCAGCAGTCTAAGATACTGTGAGTTGGGGAGGCAGGGTGAGGAGATCAGGCTGAATTGGGCCCTGTTGGGACCCAGAGAGAGGTGTGTCTAAAGTTTGTCCCTACATTTTGGCAGTGAGGTGACCTCGTACTGTACCCACAGCTGCCCTTCTGCTCCCACCCTCTGGTCAGGCTCCCCTTGTGGCCTTGTGGTCCCACCCTCCAGGCACACCTCCCTGGTGCCTTTCTGGAAGAATGATATCTGAGCTCCCAGAGGACTCTCTAAGAACCTGCTCAAGACCCTCCACGACCTCGGCTGGCTGCTTGCTGATCAGCTCAGTTGGGGTTCACAGGACACCTCCGAATTCCTGCCTTCTCTGAAGAACAGAAGTGAAAGAAATTTCAATCAGAGGTAGAGAGAGGACTAGAAAGAGAATTCATTTAGTCCTTGCAGGAGGGATTGGAAAGAGAGTAGGACGTGGAGACTACACAGGCTCATGCTTAAAAGGCAGAACCCGGTAGGCTTGCTAGCCTTCTACTGCCCTGCTCTGAGGACTGTAGGAAGAGGTCTCTGCTCTCGCCTTGACCCAGAGTCTCTTTCCTCTTCAACAGGCTGTGGCTGTAGGAGCAGGGAATTATAATGATGGCATGTATATGTAATTTCCCTCTTTTTTATTTGTGTGTGTGTGTGTGTGTGTAAAAGGGCGCTTGAGTGTATGTATGCCTGTTAAAGCCCAAGGGTGACACTGGGAGTCATCTTGGGTCTTTACTTGGGGGTTTTCCAGACTCTGCCTTCCAGGGTCAGAAATACAGATTACCACCATTTCTGCCTAACATTTGCATGGGGTCTGAGGATCCATACTCAGGTCCTTTTGCTTGCAAAGCAAAGGCTTTAACCCCTGAGCCTCTCCTCAGCCCAACTTCCCCCTTTATAGAAAGACAAATATGTGCAGAGATGGAGTCGGTCAGATCTGGACTTTAGGCATCATCCTGTAGAAATAGTGCTATTTAGCTCCTCCCAAAAGGAGGAGTCAGAGACCGCATGGTGGGACTCGGAAACTACACTAACCCGCATTTCTTGGGCATTTTAACAAAGCAAACAGAAGGCTATGGGAGGCTCCCTTGATCTCAGAAAGACCCTTGGTAGACACCCATCCACCACAGTCATTGAGAGCTTGAGATACCTTCAGGACTGAAACCATCCTCCCCCTCTCCCCCAGTACCTCCGGATCCTCTTGTATGCCCCACTTTTTCAAGCACCCCACCACCAGCCCATAAGCTTGCTGTTGAGAAAGTCACAGGAAAAGACGAGGTTTGTCTGGGCCCAAGTTAACAAGAAGACAGAGGAGGGAGAGAGGTAGATTTCCAGAGCACTGCAAAGAGCCTAGCCTGGACAGGAGGGATGGAGAGCAGACCAGCCCACCCACTGACCTCTGGGCATGTCCATGGGGTTAAAGCTGGCCAGAAGGTCACGACACCACTGGCGGTCACCTTCCACTTTGCTCAGCCAGTTGTTGCAGTTGAAGTAGTAACGGAGATGAGGCCTCTTCATGTCGGTCACAATCACGCGGTCCAGGTACCAGCTGGCATTCAAGCCTGTGTTGTCATGCTCGATCCTGGGCAGAAGCCAACACCCACATTTTACTAGCAGAACTAAGACACTGCCCCTTCCATACTGGAGCACTGAATGGTTGCTCCAGAGAATGCAATCATTGTTTACTTGGTTTATAAAAGTTTCCTCCTCTGTGAAGTGGGGACACCATGCATATTAACAACTATCCTGCAAGAAGTATTTTCTTTCATAGAAAATATCCAAGTCCCCAGACTCACAATGGGAGCACCGTGATCTGTGACTAGCAGGTCCTGCATCATTATCATCAGTGTTATGACCTTTGTCTCTGCCAGCATTGCTTCTGCTCTGAACCAATCACTTTCTGAAACCACCTAGTTAAGGTGAAATGGTCAGGCCATCAAGATCTTATTTAAGGAGAGGTGGTGAAGGAAGAAATACAAAGGAGAAGCAACCTAGACCTTTGAATACAGGACAGAGATTGTTCCCTGGGGCTACCTTTGAATTTATAGGACATAACTTGCTCCATCCCTTCTGAGTTAATCCAGTCTCTTCATGACACCCACTTACGCACTAGCAGGTACTGTGTTTGGTCCCATGGCCCAGGGATTCCCCACAGCCATCTAAATCAAGACAGTCTCATGTAAATATCATGTAAAGCACACACAATTTTAGATTTTTTTTCTCTAGCAGCCTCGTTTTTAAGGATGTATTTTAAGTAGTGTATTGCATTTGATTCCACTTATCATTTCAACATATAATCAAGTGAAAACAGGTAACTGTTTTAAGCTTTTTGTTTCCCCTCTGGCTGTTCTTGGGTTTGAACCAGCAATCATTCCTGTGCTAGATTAGAGCTCTACCACTGAGCTACCACATGTGTGGAAATCAGAGGACAACTTTCAGAAGTCAGTTCTCTCCTTGTACCTTGCAAGTTCTGGGAATCAAACTCAGGTCATCAGACATGTGTAGTAAGTACCTTTACCTACTGAGCCATCTGACCTACTATGGTTATTTTGCTAAATGAACATGGTATCACACTGCCTTCTAAATACTTATTTCTACACCTACCACTGATTAGTGCAGCTCTCAGCCTTTACCGGAGAAGCTTCTTTTTCCAGTGGATGGCAGACAGTAGAAAATAGTTGACTGTAGAGTGCTCGTCCCTAGGCAAGACATCTACCTCTCCCCATCTACCCCTCCCTACTTTCTCAAGGATCAGGGTCATGACAGAAGTGGGAGTAGAAAGAACACTAAGACGACCCTCAGTCTTAAGCGGGAGGGCTTCTCTTGGCAGTGACTGGAAGATGAATGCAGAGACCCATGGTTGCACAAGACGTTGAGAATAAGTGACAGGTGAGGACTTTGTCCTCAGCATGGCCACATGCTACCTCTTAAGCCTTGGAGTCCTATGTGGAAAAGGAGAAAAAATGAATGCAAGTGCCAGAAGACAGGCAAAATAACTGTGAAATGCCGTCCTCCAAAAATCTATGGCCATGGCAATCTTGAGTCCACAACAGGAGAAAGGTTGTGAAATGGTATTCTCTGAACACTAGCCGAGGGAGTCACAAACCCACAACAGAGGCAGTTACTGATACCAAGCCTACGGCAGATCTACCTAGTCAGTGGTCAGTCATGAACAGAGGAGAAAACCATGGGTCCCCACAAAATACTGATGTCCAAGGGGCAGCTAACAGATTTTTGGGTGAGAGACATACAGAGGAGCCAACTGGACCCCTGCATACAGTCTCAAGTCAAGAACCACACAAAAGACCTGGTTAAACTCGGTGGGACACAATAAGGACATGAATATGGGAGGAAGACTTACAGGGAAGGGGTCTGGCAAGGATGAGGGGGTAAGATAAGAAAAGGTTAGAATGCATTACACACATGTATGAAACTGCGAAAGAACAAAGTTGATCACTAAAGAAAAGTGAAACAACTATTTAAGAAGAAAACTCTTGCCAGCATGTTGCACACGCTTTCTAAGTCTGGATTGTATTTTATTATTTTATCCATGTAGAACACCCAGTGTGGATCAGCAACATTTTTTATTTAGTTTTTTTCGTGTGTATGTATATGTGTGCATTTGTGTGTATCAGAGGGTGCTGTGTGTACCTGTGGAAGCACAAGGAAGACTTAGGAAATCATCCTGAATTGTTCTGCCTCCTTTGACTTTGCTCCTGTGTTTCCTGGGCTCTCTTTCCATAACCAGAAGTGCAGGCCCCTGCCAGTACCGTTCAGCACTCTTATGTGGAATCTGGGATCCAAACTCAGGTCCTTCTGCTTGTGAGGCAGAAAATTAACCCCTGAGCCATCTCTCCAGCCCAATCAGTCATATTTTAAGTGCACCACACTACATGTATGTAGAAGCTGCAGTATTAGATACCATAGATCCAAGAGTCCCCCTCGTCTAATTTCTTCCCCAAGACATGGCTACTGGATGACCTCAGAGTACATGGAGCATCTTGGACTAGCCTATCACAGTAAGGACTTTATCCCAGAAACTCATGGTCCAGGATAGCACCAACCTCGACACTCACATGTCCTGCCTATTACACTGGGCGTGTCCTCTGCAGGGTCACATACCTCTACTACAGAGGTTGGCACCCAATGGTTGCTTCCCTCCTCCTTCAGACCAACACTCCTTTCCCACCTCCCCTAAGAGAGGCCTAGTTAGAGCACTATCAGACCTTATCACTCTGACAAATGAACATAGACTTGAGCAAGGTTTTTAGCAAAGCCCAGAAAAGGAAGAAGGTGAGCTTGAGGACTCTTCCTTTGTAGCAAGGCTAGAAGTCACCTCTCCTCATGTGTTTACAAACTTCCCTCCCCCAGCAAGTATATCAGGGGCTTCTCCTTGCAAAAGTTTCTTGCAGCACAACACTTTCTGAGCACTGATTGCTTTGGCAGCCATTACTCTAAACACTGGCTCACTGAGTTCTAGCATTACACAGGTGAAGTGCCATTATTACAGATGAGGACATAGAGACTTGGACACAGTAAAAACTGCCAGAGCTAACCCTTGGACACGAGTAATCAGAGCCAAGTTTTCTTCCTAATCATTACGCTATAGTGTCTCTCAGAGAATCTGTCTCAAGTGTTTGAAAAGTTGTTTCAAACTGTCCTAGCCCAAGAAGCAAATCTTCAATGGGGATGTTTAGGGCTCTGTGATTCAGAACCTTTGATAATTCCTTAAATGGAAGCCAATGAGTGAGTATTCAATATCTACAAAGTGTTGACAGTACCTTTCTCACCACTCCCAGCCTGGTCAGGAGCCAGGTCTCACCTGATTTTGTAGATGAGGCCCACGTTGTTCGTTCTCACCCGGAACACATCGACGTTGGCTTTCTCGAAAGCAGACTCGCTCCTGCAGTGAACATGCCATTAATGCCAACCAGTGCTTGGCTCATAGGCCCAGGAAAGAGCCATGGGCTGGCATCCTCTTCCTCCCCCATCATCCCACTCCTGGGAAGGACTGCATGCAACTGGATCCCATTCTAAGATTCCTTTCAGACACGGTTGGAGCAGAGGCAAGCAAAGCCAGGCAGTATCATTCCTTGCTCCCGCACCCAGGTTGTCATCAATCCTTACTACTGAGCAGGCAGAGCTGGTGGGTTTAGGTCTATTTTATGGACAAACTTGCTAGTTGGTATAAGAACTGGGATTGTTGGGAATGGCTTTCCATTCCTCCTAGGTTGCTCAAGTTGGGACAGTAAAGGAGGAAGGAATGTATGTAGATGGAATCCTGGGTGCCCTTGGGTCTGCAGATCACCTTGCCTCTTCCTCTCACCTGCCTTGCTTGAGATAGGTAGAGTTGCAATGGCAGCCCCAAGTGGATGCAAACCTTGGGTAGGGGCCCCTGCTCCTGCCATTCCAGCAAGCAAGGGAACACTCTACCTCCATCCAGCAGCTAGAGAAGTGGGGGCAATGAGGGAAGTCATGGCATCTGGCAAACAACAGGATCAGAGGAATCCACCCGAGATGTGTGTCAGGCGAGCTCAGCTGCAGAACATCCTAAATTGTAGCTTAGACCCAGGAGGGTGGATACACTTTGCCTCGGAATCTTCTAGAACAGATCGACATCTGTTCCGTCTTCTGTGGGGACCAGGAACTCAACCGTTGGACCCAGACCTGCCAGCACCTCTTCCTTGCCCACAGATGAGCCCTTTGGTTTGAGAATGTAGACCTTCCCTGTGCTCTCAGCCAGACATTATGCAACCAACACACAGTCGTTGAAAAAGGAATTCATAGAGGACATATTCCTATGCCACAGTGTTGACCTCGAATGTGTCTCCAAAGTCCATGTGTTTAAAGCTTCACCTCCAGCCTGGGTGCTATTAGGAAAAGTATGAGAGGGAGGATCTGGGGGTGCAGCTCACTGGCAGGACACTTGTCTGGAATGCACAAGACTCTGGGATCCATTCCCAGCTGTGCGAAATGAAGAAGGTGGGACTTACAGAGAGGAAGCCAGGTCATTAAGGACGTGCCTTTAAAGGGGATATTGGGACCTCATCTCTTCCTGTTTCTCTCTTGCTTCCTGACCACACCTGAGTTCCCCACAAATGTTGCTCCTCATCGCCAACTAGACTATGGAGCAAAATAAACCTTTCTTTCTTTTAAACTGGTTTATTTTAGGAACTTGAAACAGCAAGCTGATCCATATGGTTTATGGCTATTAACATTTGCTAGTCAGCCATGTGCTTGAAAACAAAGAAGGAGGGAGAGGGTCTTCTGCTCAAGGTCACAAGACTCAGGGTCAGTAACAGAAGGTCTTCCAGATTCTCCAGAGCCCAGAGTCTGTTCTGCTAATGGACCCACTTTGGAGAGAAGTTTACTTAAGGGGCAGCGGCACCATGAGATTGGAGCCCTTCTGAAGAACAGAGCTCACAAAAATATACACTGATTCAGTCTTGTCATGGAAAAGAGGCCTCAAAGGTATGATTGGGCTCAGAGAAGTGAGGTGGAGAGAGGCAGAACCTTCTGTGTCTGCTGGCAGCTGGCGCCTGAGCTCAGGTGAGTCTCATCTATGGAGAAAGGGAGGATCCAGATAACGCTTGGTGCGTGGTCTCTACTCCACTACCGACTCAGTTAAGAAAGATGGGAGGCGTCCCACTAGCACTAAGGGGCAAGGAAAATAAGGTGCTTCCTCCTAGATAATGAGCTGATCTCCTTGCTAGAAAAAAAAAGTTTCTTGGGGGCCAGAGAGCTAGCTCAGGGTTAAGATGTCTGCTCACAAACTTGAGGAGCTCCATCCCCAAAAGTCCACACTATAGAAAATAAAAGCTGATTTCTGAAAGTTATTCTCTGACCTCCACCCATGTGCCATGGGACATGTGTTCTCTCCCTCTCTCTCTCTCTCTCTCTTTCTCTCTCACATACACACACACACACATAAATAAATAAATTTTAATTTTTAAAAATAGATTTTAAAAAAATAATGATAAAGTTTCTGGGCTCAGCATTGAAAAGAGAAGCAAGATCAAACCAGCACTCATCTTGCAAGGGTGGGAATTAGACTCCTAAGTGTCCAGATACCCACTTTTGGTTCAGTCACAGCACCTGTGAAATTACTTGAGAACGTTGATTGCATACATCAGGATTTTGTAGGAAATCAAATGTAAAATGAAGAAGTGAATAAAAAATATTTTATCTTTCAATATGTATTTAACACTAAAGCAACTGATTTTAGAATAAATAGACGAGTTTCTACATTAAATAAACACCCTAAGGAAATACCCTGGGAGGCTACATAACTGAATGTTAGGCAGTCATTAAAAATCCTATTATGAAAGAATACTTGATGAACAAAAACAGGTTCCTGAAAGAAGAACCATGTTAGGACGGAGTGCAGAACAGAGCAATCGACGTGAGCAGGATGCCAACCTAGCCTAGGAACAGTGCGAGTTGTACTGTGGAGTCCATTTGGAGGCTGGACTGTAACACTGTGGCCATCCTTTGTTCTTGTCTATATTGTTTTCACATTTTCCAAAAGGAGTACATATTGATTTTGCAACTCAATATGCTCCAAGGCCTCTCACCCCCACTTCTGACCCTCATTCCTGTCCACAGGCTGCCAGTGCCAAGTTCTCTGGAGATCTGGGCACGACCAGGGTCATCTTCTGAGGATGCACAGAATCTGAGAAATATCCATGCAGTGAATCCTGGAGGAAGCGGCCACGGCCCCGCTCCATTTGTAGTCAAGGGGTGAATGAGAAGGAAAACAGCTGGCATCCTGGGGTGCCTCTGACTGGAGTCCTGGAAGGAAAGTCCTGAAAGCAAAGGTTAGCCCTAACCCCTGCTCCATGACACTCTCTTTGTCCTTGTTAGATAATTAGCTATGGTGCTTTGCAGTCATGGGGGAGGAGGGGAGGGACAGGGAACCTGGGAGCAGGGTCTGCCAGGACCAGAGGAGGAGAGAAGGGGCTCCGGGCCATCATAAGGCCACATAGTGAGGGCAGAGATGGTTTCTGGGTAATAAAGGGATGTGATTTGAACTTCTGCAGTGTTTACCACATGGAGATAACCTGTCTTGGTGGACAAGAAAGCCAAGTCTATCCCGGACCTCCTTGCAGAAAAGAAAATGGTTACAGACCAGCAAGATGACTCAGCGAGTGTAAGCGCCTGTGCTCAAACTGGGCACCTTGAGCTTGATCCCAGAGCCCACATGATGCTCTCTCTCTCTCTCTCTCTCTCTCTCCCCCTTTCTCCCCTCTCAAACATTTAAAAAATATTTGAATGTCAAAAGAAAAAAAGAGAAAGAAAGAAAAAGGAAGGAAGGAAGGAAGGAAGGAAGGAAGGAAGGAAGGAAGGAAGGAAGGAAGGAAGGAAGGAAGGAAGGGAGGGAGGGAGGGAGGGAAGGAGGAAGGGAGAGAGAGAGAAAGAAAGAAAGAGAGAAAGAAAGAAAGAGAGAGAGAAAGAAAGAAAGACAGAAAGAAAGACAGAAAGAAAGAAAGAAAGAAAGAAAGAAAGAAAGAAAGAAAGAAAGAAAGAAAGAAAGAAAGAAAGAAAGAAAGAAAGAAAGAAAGAAAGAAAGAAAGAAAGACAGAAAGAAAGAAAAAGGAAGGAAGGAAGGAAGGAAGGAAGGAAGGAAGGAAGGAAGGAAGGAAGGAAGGAAGGAAGGAAGGAAGGAAGGAAGGAAGGAAGGAAGAATTGCAGACAAGTTCTCTGACTCCTTATTTTCAGGGAGAGATCGATACCATCCCAACCATGGCATTGGATTCTGGAATGCTCACTTCTGTTAAGTGAGAATGCAAATGTTAGTGGGCTAGAAAAAATACCAAGGCTGGGAATGAAATCCCCAAGGGAACATTATAAGTGCAATCCTTTACATTTCCCAATGGGAGGCTGGTCCACCCCACAGCTCCTGCTCCATCCTCAGATAAAGCAACCGACCAAGTCCACCGCCCATGCGGCCAGTCTGTAGGGACGTCCCCCAGGGGGAAAGCCTCCCTGCAGGCTGCACAGGGCCTTCCAGCCACAGACCAGACACAGTCCCCAAGCTGAAAGGTCAAGCATTCTCCAACACACTCGGGTGGTGCATTCTCAGCAGGAAAACAGTGCTCCAGAGATACATGAAATCCCATCCTTTTGCCATATCTTGAACATGTGACCTTCTGGATCACGAGGAGAGAACAGGAAACCCAGAAAATGGAAGAAGTAGTTTCTGTGGACACCTCACCCAAGTGCGTGTGGGTGGGGATTCACCAGTAAGGGAATCTAAGAATATGTCATTTTTTGCTGTCTAGCAGTCAGACACCAAAGATTTTCTTGAAATAGGTATCACACTGTATTAGGGTAGAGGAGATGAGTCCTGCTAAGCCATCTGGGATTAGAAGTGAAGTTCCAGGACATAGAAAAAGGCACAAGAATTAGCCTAAGTGAGGGCGAGATAGAAGAGGGAGAATGGGAAGAAGAGAGCAGATGAGAAGTGACCAGAAACTGTGCAAAAGGGTCCCAAAGAAATCCCAAAGACAGTCACTGAATTTTAAGATTAAGGGATGTAGCATCCATCTTCAGTTTTTTGCACTGCTGAAGTGTGAATGTTTTCTAGATCCTAGAGCTATCAAAGAAGTCTGTCACGTAGAAAAGGGTGTATGCATGTG
Source organism: Typhlomys cinereus (assembly GCA_023101885.1). NCBI lineage: Eukaryota > Metazoa > Chordata > Mammalia > Rodentia > Platacanthomyidae > Typhlomys > Typhlomys cinereus. The sequence continues at coordinate 2,516,472 of JALPQD010000283.1, read as the reverse complement.
CATGTGTGTATGGGTGTGTGTTTGTGTAGGTGTGCTCATATTTGTGTGTGCGTATGGTATCAAATGCGCATATATTTGTGTGCACGTATCTGTGTGTGTACATGTATATGTCTGGGTATGTGTGTGCATGTTTGTATGTCTGTGCATATGTGTGTTTACATGGGAGGGTGTATGTATGCATCCACATAAAGGACAAAGGTCTCTGTGCCAGCTGACTCTCTGGGGTTGGATTAGTGGGTTTGGATATGGAGAGGAGGAAACAGCAGACAGTGAATGTGGGGGGAATCACCTCACTAGAGGCTCGCTGTGCTGAGTACACCTGGACTCAGAGAAGGGGACCCTGGCTATTACCTGTCTCTGAGTTGCACAGTCACCCTGCATCTCTGACAGCCACGCTGCTCCCTCCCAGATTCCAGCTTTCCAGCCTGTGTGCAGTGTCTCGCAGGCAGCAGTCCACACGATTTTCTTTGTAGGCTTTTTCCTTTGTTCCCATTGTAGTTGCTCCTGCTCACTACAGTCAGGTAACATCAGCCACTTTTGTAAACTCAAGACCCTCTACTCCACTTTCAAGCAAGGGCTTCTTGGAAAAATGGCCTCTGGTCTTTCTCTTCTGTCCCTCAACATAGCACTGTGGTCCCTGGCAACCGCTCCATCCAGACTCTACAGCAGGTTCCTAATTTCTGCACTCTTGCAAGCTGCTTCTCTTGCTTCTCGTGTTCTTCTCTTAATCTGAGTTTATTTCTCCTCTGGAGATCCAGGTTATGTTCCTTCCGGCGAAATATTCCTCTTGTCACATGAGACCTCAGGATCTGCCTATTCACGATCAACCTGGACAGGTGCAGAGGTCTGGGCAGCCCTTCCCTGTCATCATCCTGACCCTCAGCCCCATCACCTCCCTACACAGCTCCCTCTAGCCTTGCCACACCCAGATGATACCTCACCAGTGCCACTGCACGGCTGCTGTCAAGCTGTCCCCGAGCAGGACACAGGTCTCCTCCAATGCCGCTCTTGCTGTGCCACCTCAAGCAGGACAGGAATCCGGGCAGCGCTTACCCTCAGCAGCCTCCTGGTTGCTGGACTGATCTGAAGTAACTGGCTCCATCCCCCCTGGCCCTGTCAGCTCATCCACACTGTAATTCATCTTTACCACCATGTAGTCCTTCTTCCCATTGAGAAGGAAAGCTGTGAACCAGACTCCCAGGATGGGAATCCAGTGACAGTCCTTCACACTGCATTATCAGTGACTTCCGAGAGGAGATTTGGCAAGTGAACAAGCAGCAGGAAGGAAGCTGAGGGCACTGGATGCATGAAAGGAGAACAGGAGTGAGAGCCCAGTATAAGAAGAATGTTTTTGTCTTAAAAGCCAAACTGGGGACTGGGGAAAGTAGCTGGCTATCATCTCCCCTCGGGCTGGGGCACCTCTCTCCTGCAGCATTCTGGGAGGATGCATGGCAAAGAGGATGGACATTTCATGTATTCCCTTTACCGTGCCCACATCACTGGAGGGAAAGACTTCCACGAATGAGTCACATGCAGTGTGAGCAGTACAAGGAGGCGGGTACCCTGTTCTGCAGAAATGGACAAAACAGGGTGTTACGCTGCAGGGTCTTTATTCTCAGTAGTGCACATCATGGGCCTGGTCAGCGTCCAAAGCACTAGAGTCCCAAGTCTTCCACACATGGGACCCCATCCTCTGTGCACCTGCCCACCATCCCTAGAGATATCAAGCAATAAAACCTGGGACTCCAGTAGACCCAAACACACTTACACACTACAAGGCCACAAGGTCATGTACTCAATTAAAACATCTACACCGAGATTGTGGATGAAGAACCGGCTTTCCTATCCAGAAGTTCTCTGACTATAAGCCATTCATTGCTTCTTTCTAGGCCTGTTTCCCCCATCTGTTCTAGATCAATGTTTTCAAGTGGCCTGTGGAACTTTTGCTTTAAAAAAGTCCTGCTCAGAAACCCACTGGGTAAGATAACTGTAACCAATCTGAAGGAGTGGGCATGGTGCCCAGTACCAGCTGGTCAAATGTATCCCGCACAGGTTGAAAGCCAGAGCAGCAGACCATTCTTAAGAGCCTGAGCCGTCTCTGAAGTCCTATCATTCAGTAATATGCTCTTGGGTTTGCTGTGTATGTGTTGCATGCATGTGGAGTAGGAGAGGCCCGAAGGGAAGAGAGCTGCCTCTGCCTTCGACGGATTATAACAAAGTGAAGGCGGGAGCATACACAGGACACACATTAACATGTACATGACATGATTTGTACAGTGTGTGTTGACGTCAGACGGGTTCAACAGTACTATTCCCTGTGGGTCAGAACTCTAAGTTCATGGCACCCCCACATGCCTGATCTTCATAGCATTCTTTCTCTCAGCAGCCCCAAGAGGATAAAAAAAGCCAAAGCCTTCAAGACAATGAGATTTAGCTGAAGTTAGTTGGAACTGAGTGGCAAGCTGGTCCTAGACCCAAGGTTCTTGGTCCTGACGGTTTATTCTCCCATTTCAGGAAACAGGCATAATTCTTGGAAGACCAAATGAGACACCACTCTTCGCAAAATCAGGAGGGGACAAAGGCAGGTTGTCAGGAAAGCACCAGGATGAAACATAGCTTGTTGTCAGAGGCCCCGTGCCTCCTAACATGCTTGTGACCGTAGGCACCTTGTCCCCAGAGCAGAATGTCACCCCTGTTTCTACAGCTGTACCACCCTGACTATGAAGACCCCAGCAGGGCCGAGGAGGTACTTACTTGCTGGTGAGGTGAAGCTTGGGAGAGAGCCCGTTCTCTCCAAAAATAGTGATGAAGACATTGGCGTCTGTTCCTGCGCCACGGACATCCCCTGTGGCCGTGACCACCTCATACACTGGAGGAGGAAAAACGACAGATTGCAGGCTCAGAAGAGAACCCAGAATTCCATGCTCACACACCTGAGTACAGGGCCAGAACCACACCAGTTCCTGTGGCAAGACCAAATCTCATCTTCGATACTGGACACTGCTTTTTCAGATAAGGACTCTGGAAACAGGGGAACAAGGACAGACACATCATGTACAGGAAAGACACTTGGGGGCTCAGTGTGCAGAGCTTTGCAAGGGGTTGGTCTGTGGTATAGATGCTGGGCTCCTTTTCATGGTTCCCTTGAAGTGCGTTTTACTTACTGTCAACACAGTGCCTGGTCAGGGTATTGGTGCCTTCCGACTTGCTGGAGAATAATCTGTCCAGATTCTTAGAAATGGTTGGATCTGCTACAACCAGAAGAATCGAGGAGGAAGAGCAGGGACATTAGTTGCTCAGGAGGAGTGTTGGAAACCCTGTAGGAATTTGCCCTGGACCATCTCTCAGAATCGACTTTCAGAAATCCAACACGGAACTGGCTTGGGCAGGATTGTTGGAGCCAACACCTCTAGCAAGAAGTGAAAATAGCCACACCACCACTCCATCCAGCTGCTACTCCTGTCTCCAAGAGAAATGTGCGTCCCCATCTGTCTTACAAAGAGATTCACTTCTGAATCAGTCATGGGCTAAAAGCTGATTCTGGGAAGCTACCATATATGTACAACAAGGGAGACTGAGAAGGAAGTGATTCCATGTTGGGAAAGAAGACTTTGCAGCATGGAGAGCTGGCCTAATATGGGGACTGTGTTTGAAATATTCAGCACATAGGACAGCTGTCCACGACATCAAGTTATGAATACCAATGCTTGACCACTGTGGTCTCAACTAATATTGATTGATTGCCCTGTGTACCCAGTCCTGAACTAGGGGTGTTACACACATTATCATACTTGATTGTCACAGCAAACCTATTATCATTCCTACTTCTGATCTTTTCAGAGCAAGTTACCAGTTGCTATATGTATTTGAGCTGCCCTGAAGTGGCCCCATGGATGATAGTTGGGGGTTAAACATTCATCACTCAAGCCAATCAATTCACAGTCCACTCGACAGTGGAGGTTTGTCCGAGTTGGAAATGACAAAGTTGAAGGATACGGTGGGTGAAAAGTATGGATACCTGCAAGTTCTTGCTGTGTGCTGGGCTCATGGCCGGCTTGCTACAATTGTGTTGTTACATGTACTGTTCATCATCTTACTCCAAGTCTGTGAGCCTCTGTGTGCTGGGACAAAATGCTGGACACCTGTGTTACAGAGACCTGGGGTAGTCATTGGCTCTCCACATGGGAGCAGGATGGCTTTTTATAAGTACCTACCTGTCTATAACACTGGATGTTGACACTTGCTTCACTGAGTTGTTCTGGAGATTAAAGATGATATGCATAGAAGCTCTGGCACTTTAGAGACACTCAATAAATAGCCTTTCTCTTTTTAATTATTGTTTATGCAGATAAGCCCATTTCATCCAAGAGCTAACACCTGTTTCTTTGGCAGGCAGGATGTTAGCTCAAGTACTGTGAACTGATGCGTAGATATTCCAGAACCCTTCAGGTGCATCTCTATTTAAATGTGGCCTTTTCAGTACTATGACGACCAGGATCTGTATTGTTCAGGGATGAACAGAATACTGGATGTGACTGATTGCGACAAAGCTTCCCACAACACCATGAGGAAGGAAAGGAAGCAATGCATGTGTGTGACTGTTTCTCATGATAACCAGAAACTTGACCCATCATAGTCTCCACCCCAAGGTTCTGCAAACCAGCCCGATACACTCCCCTGACCAAGTGGGACACCGCTCTGGAGAACTGTCCACATGACCTGTGCATACAGAGGGCTTTTCTGAGCTAAGCGTCCACAGAAGAATGGCCCTTTTACATGGCAGGTATAGAAAGAGACCTGGTACCACCTGAAGAAAAGGAAAATCTAGGTTTCAGAACAGTAACGGGAAAGTTATCTCAAAAGCTGACTCAGAGATACACAGATACCTCCTAGGTCAGACACTAGCTATATAGAAGCCGACCAATTGGACTTAATCTTAATTAAGACCATCCCAAGAATGGCAAAGTAAGAAACAGACAGTGACGTATTTGGAATACATCCAGCAAAAATCTCATAACCAGGAAACATGAAGAAGTCATAACACACAAAGATTTAAAAAAGTTTAACTAGACAATTTCTTTAAAAGATAAACATACACTTATCAGAGGATCCAAAGTTTCCAGTTTTAGGTTTTGACCCAAGAGAAATGAAAGCACACCACAGCCCTATAAACACAATGTTCATAATAGCTATCTAGCAGACTCAAACTACAGTAGTTTAAATGTCCTTCAAGGGGTGACTGGAAAGCTGGGGATATGGCTCGGTGAGTGAAGCACCGGCAATCTGAGTTCAGGTCCCCAGAACCCATGTAGAAACAGGACATGGTAGCACAAGCAGCCGTATCGCCGCCCATCCCACTAGGAGATGGGAGGAGAAAGGGAGAACTACTTCTAGGCCAGCAAGCCACACTATCATGGTTGGAATATGAGTGTCCTCCCAAAGCCTCACATAGTCCAGTTTTAGCTGGTATTAATGTTTTGGAAGGTTGCGGCCCCTTTAAGAGATAGAGCCTTGCTGGAGGAAGGGTGTGGGGGTGTTGGGCCTTGAGGTTTGCTAGCCCAGCCCTGCTTTCTCTTGTTCACTCTTGTTCACTCTTGTTCACTCTTACTTGCTCTTTCTCACGATGGTTGTAGTGCTTTGAATTGGTTCTCCTGATTCTTCCATTGGCCATGTCTTCTGTTACACAATTCCTTCATGATGGACTATATCCCTTTCGGAACCACTAGACAAATAAATCTCTTTCTCCCTAAAGTTGGTTGTGTGTGAGTACTGTCTCATAGCAAAAAGAGAAAGAACTAAAACACATACACGGCAGTTAGCAAGAGAGACCCTGTCGTAAATAAGGTGGGAGGAAAGGACTGATACCCAAGGTTGTTCTTTAACTTCCATGTATACCAAGGTGCCATGGTGTACACACACACACACACACACACACACACACACACACACACACAGCATACACAAAAAAGAGGTTAATGTATGAACAAATCGTGGTGTTTCCATGCTCTGAAAAGCCATTCACCATGAAAAGTTATGTGCTACTGATAGATGCAGTATGACAGAATCTTGAGCACATTAGACTGAGAAAGATACAAAAAAGTTCATTCTTTATAATGCATTTACTTTTCCAATCAATGCATGAAACTTTACCAATAACAAGTATGATCAATTGCAACAGAAGGCAGAAGGGGTCCCTGATATGAATGAACTCTTCATTTATTTGTTAATGGTCACACTCGTGGAATGGAACATTTGAGAGATGAACTTGGGGCCTGATGGGATGACTCTGGGCACCAGCTTGCAAACTTGGAAGCCTGGGCTCTGTCCCTGAAAACCTACATGGAGAAAGGAGAGGACTGACTTCTGAAAAGTCTTCTGACTCTACCCATACACCATGACACAGTCTCTCTCTCAAGTAAGTACTTTAAAAGATAGATGAATGTCACTGTAATAAACTGTACTCCAATAACATTGAAAAGCACATTTCACCAAGGAGAATATCAAAATGGAGAAGGACTATAGGGGAAGGCACTCACCCCCATTATTCATCTGGGAAATGAAAATTACACTAAAATTCTCCCATGTGCCCACCAGAATGGCCAAAATAAAGACCAATGATCCCACGCATTGATAGGATGCAGAACTGCTGTCCCTCTCAGGAGAGGGTGCAAGGGGTGCACAAGCCCTAGCAGATAAGCAGATAAAGCCCTGTGACTCAGTGATTCTACTTGTAGGTGTAAGTGCAATAGAAATGAGTTCAGGTGCCCATCAAAAGACTGTGGACAAGATTTTGCATCTGCTTTGTTCATAATAGCAGAACAAAAAAGGCTAACTACATGGTAATACGCTCATAAATGCAATGGTATTGGCCAGTTGTCTTTTATACTCCACTGCTGTAATGACCCCAACAATTTAAAAGAAGAAAGTTTTTTATTATTATTCTAACTTAAATTTTTAGAATAAGTTGAGGGAATGGGCCACACCACACCAGAAACAAGAACAGGGAGCACAGGCCAATGCTACATTCTAGCTTTCAAGCATGCCAGCTTGCCCATGAGCTAACCAGCTCTATCCATCTTATACACATGATCAGGGAATAGCCACGCCCACTATGGGCTGGGTCTTCCCACCTCGACAATTTAAATGTGGTCTTCCTACATTTAAGATAATCTGCCTTAATTAAACAATTTCTCGTGTGTCCAGAGGCCCGTATCTCAAATGTCAAGTTGACAGTTGAAACTGAGAGCCACAGCAATGAAAAAAAGCAAACTAGCTAACATGTCACAACATACATGAATCTCTCAGATGCTGTGGCTGAGTAAAAAAGAAAACAGATGCAAAATGTACACACTGAAGCCAGAAGTGTCTTACCTCTGAAATCCCAGCACTAGACAGAATGAGGTAAGGGGATTGGTACAAGTTCAAGATCAGTCTTGTCTATACAATGACTTCCAGACCAGTTTAGACTACAGAATGAGACCCTGTTTCAAAACGAAATGTATGCACTCTATATGATTCCCTTACATGAAATTCAAGATGAGAATAAAAATGGTTGGTGGTAGATTCAGGGGAGTCATCCACTGTGGGAAGCTTATAAGGAGCTTTGTAAGAACTGGAAATACTCTACATCTCCTCCCAAATAAATGATTCCACAGGCATGTTCACAGGTAAGAATTCATCACTCTCAGGCTACTGAGATGGTTCAATAGGTAAAAGTACTTGCTACCAAATGTAGCAGCCCAAGTTCAATCCCCAGAACCCACATGATGGAAAGGGAGACTAGACGCTAATAAACTGTCCTCTGACCTCCATAACTGGGCTGTGGTGTACACAAATACACACACACACACACACACACACACACACGCATGCACACATACACAGAGTAAAAACGTAATAAAAATTTTATGGCACTTTTTCAGAATTCATTACTCTGTAACTTCATGACTCATGCACATATATGACTCTTACAGTGTATATATATATATATATATATATATATATACATATATTATTATTTCTTAATTTAATTTTGTGGAAAACGTAAAATTCTATATGATTCTAGAGAGGAGGACCCCTGTCCCTAAAGTCCCCTGACTAAGCACCCCCGGCCAGCACAAATGTTGTCACTAGCAGTGTCACGCTGCTCTTAGCATGGAGCCTGGTGCACGGGACGCTCGGAACAAGCCGCCTGCATGAAGTGACCAGCTGGGGTGAGAAAATGTTTGAAATCATCCAGGCAGTGAAGAAAGCCAATGGGAGCAAACGGATTTGAATCCCAGTTCTGTCATTATCAGACACGTGATTTCTACTTAATCTCTTGCTAAGCCTCTCTTTTGTCCTCTCAGGAGCAGAACACTTTTCCCCTGAAGGACTGTAGGAGATTCAGTCAAATAAAACAATGTTTATAATGCGCATACTCACTCACCTAGTATTTGCACTTCTGGGAATTTATCTCGCAGGCACCCTGCTGTGTACCATCATCACCACGCATTGTATCACTGTCACCTTTGTCATCATCGTCATCATACCATCATCATCACCACCACCATTATCATCACCATCATAACCACTGCCTTAGTCATCACTGCTAACATTTCCATTAGCAACACGACAGGGATGTTGCTGACGGCAATTTCATCCCACGAGATGCTGGCGGACCTCTGCAGAGAGCCACGCGGTCCCTTCAGCTCGCAGGTCCTGCTCACAGTCGCTATCTTACTTTCGAGGCTCTGTCCCAGTGCTCGGTGAGCCCCTGAAGAGCTGCTTTCCTCCCTCTGGCTGTGTGTGAGCTGCAGTACATCCAGAGGCCACCAAGTAGCACAGAAGGCATCCCCCTGCACTTCCCCACTGGCCTCTCTTTCCTCCACACCACTCTCCCCAAAACTCCCCAGGTAGCTCCCAGAGCCCAAGGGGAAGAGAGACGGTTCTTGAACTATTAAAAGGGTGACAACTCAAAGCAGTTGGAACTCAGCATGTAATAATTACCGTCAGCATCAACCACACTTCCCAAGAGGGCTCTGCAGCAGATGGGAGAGGCAACGGGGTCTCTTAGAAATGCCAATGTGGCCCCTGCTTACCTTAATTTCTCTAACAGTTTTGCCACAGTCAGGAATGATCAATGCAAGAGGAAGGATGACCAGGACCAGCCAGATTCAAATCCTAATTCTGCTCCTTACTGTGTGATCCCAAGCAAGTTATGCAGCCTGTGTGTGGCACTGGATCCTGACCTTAATTCCCAGCCTGCTTTGCTGTGAAGGCCAGGCTGGCTGGTGCAGGTGCAGGACTTAGCTTGGCGCCCAGCACTGTGTGATGTTTGGCAGCAGTCTGAGACAAGATGAGGGACTTGCCTTGAGAAAGGATACATGAAATTCTTACCCTCCACTTCACTCCATAACCTGTGAAAAGGGCCTGCTTGTGCCTGCTTTGACCATTCTCGGAGACCTTGAGAACACTGAAGGTCAAAGGGAGTCAAAATGGGTAAAAAAAGAGAAAGGCCATTATGGTCACCCTGAGGCATAGGAGCCCAGATAATCATGGGCAAAGGATGCCACCATCTAAAATGGTCTAGAATGTGTTCACCAGCAACCATGCCGATGAGAAGATTGGTCAGGGATGCTGTCCCTGTCTCAAAGGGAAGAGGCTCACCGCACTGGCTTATGGGAGCCTGGAGCACATGAGCCAGGCATGACCATGCCTCTCCCAACACTTTCCTTCCCCCACACCCAGAATGAGCCCAGGACACATCCCGGGCTGGGGATGATGCCTTCCTGAGCCACAGTCAACTGTCTATAGCTGAGGCGCAAGCTCCAGCTGGGTCTATGCTGGGCCTGAATGTAGGACAGGAAGGCTGGGCCACCACAGAGTTCCAGGTGGCTACAAGCACCCAGATGGCGCTCTCTCTCTCTCTCTCTCTCTCTCTCTCTCTCTCTCTCTCTCTCTCTCGCAGAGCATCGGTTGAAGGGTAAGGCTTCCTTCCCACCATCACACCCCTGCCCGCACCCCTGCCCGCACCCCTGCCCGCAGTCCTCACCCTTGGCCTTGTAGTACTCATGCTCCAGCTCATCCTCGTTGTCCTCTGAGTCGTAGTTGAGCAGCTCTTCCTCATACAAACCCAGAAAGTCAATGTCTTTCTTCCTCCTCTTCTTCTTCTGGGCCATCATTGTGCCAGGAGCCGCTGTTTGGCACTCACAGGCTCACAGGTCCGCTCCCAGGTCCTTCGTAGCTCTGCCTCACTAAACGGTGAAGCCCACACCCCCTACTAGGTCTGGGTGGGTCGCTCTAGACCTCTTCCTTGAGTTCCCCTATCTCGAAGCTCTGATTCTCTATCTCTTTTTCCTCTTCAGAACTCAGCGCTTTTCCCCCTTCCTGTCCCCGTCACCCTCTCACACTCGGCACCTGCCCTGGGTTTTCTCCTTGAGCCTCATCTCTTAATTATGAGGATAAAGAAAGGCTTCCCTCCTTCCTCCCACATACCTGCTTCATGGAGACTCGGGTGACGTAAGGCTCTGGTATCGTTTCCCACCTGACCTTACAGTGGAGAAGCAGGCCAGCAGGACCCCTCCAGGTCGCTCCAAGGTCAGACGGGGTCTACCCCCAAGGAGACACCTGAGCCTCACAGTCGGTGAGGACCTTGAACAGCACCCCAGGTCTGGGGTCCCTCCTGAGGATGACAGAGCCCCAGAAACTGGCCAAACTCCCAGGCTCAGAGGATCGGTTTCACTCCATTATTCATGATCTGCGATCATCTTACGCAGCAGGCTGGGTTCTTACTGGATCCTTCTGGTTCTCTCTGCTTCCATCTCCCCAAGAATGCTGTCTTCTGAGAATGACCCTTCCTGCAGGGAGGGTGTCATACTCAAGCACAGGTGTCAACTTGACAGTTGAGGGTTTGAGCTCTGGGCACAGTTGTAGAGAGATGATGGTTGAGTTAAGCCCAGAGCAAACCTGAAGGACATTGTCTAGCTGATGGGGAAGACCCAGCCCATGGTGGGATGGGATTAGGCCATGGAATAAATCACAGAGAGCTGGTTGAGAGAGTTGGCATCCTTCTGTTCACTTGGCCACACATGCTGGTCTGCCAAGTAAGGATTGTCCATCTCTCAGCCATTATGCAGTGATGGTGTGGCCAGTTCCCTCGGACCTGGTGTTGGTGCGTGCTCTCCTGTCAAGCTGGACTGAGAACTGTAACTAGGAATCGTAAGAGAATAAACCCCTTGTTCCCTTAAGTCATTTGATGGTCATTTATCAGCAACCATGCAGGTGAACTGCACCCCAGGGCCTGCTCCCCTGACAAGGACGCAGCTGACCCACAAGGCAGTGAGTGATGTGAGCTACATGCTGCCAGCCAGGAGCCCAGACCCTCAGGTGGGTCCCAGCAGCACCTGGACAGGCCAAGCAAGACTCAAGTGTCCACTTACACTTTACAATGAGACCTCCAGACTCTGCAGGCCCCAGCCTTCCCTTCCCCACTTTCAGGTTCACATGGGAAATTCTGAGTCAGGGCACCAATTTTGAGATGCTAGAAAAACTCTCAGTTACTTACAACTCTTGTTCCCCTGTCCTTGCGGGTGAGCGCGATGGTAGAACTGAATCCAACTGCAGCTGCCTCGTGGCTGTGTGGCCTGGAACATGACCTCTGTTTTCCTATCCATAACAGGAGAGCAATGACACCCCCCAGTGCATATTTAGTACTTGGAGAAAGCACTTCATCAATCAGAAGCTTCTAGAATGCATTAGAGCTAATAAATATCCTTAGCTCTTGCAGCAGTCTCTTAAAAATTCAAAATTAATTTTGACCTATGACAAGTCCTATATTGAAGGGGTAGTGGTATAGTAAGTACAGTCCTTGGGAGCTAATCAGGTCGGGAAGGCAGTACCCTAGTGAATGTGACTAATGCCTTATGAAAGAGGCACGGGGGCCGGGAAGAGGCTTAGTCAGTAAAGTGCTTACTCTGCAAGCTGAGTTTGACCTGAGTTTGATTTCCGGTATCTGCGTAAAAAGTTAGGTGTGCTGTCATGCACCTGCAATCCCAGAGCTGGGGAGGCAGAGACAGGAGAATTCCTGGGACTTGCAGACCAGCCAGTCTAGTGAAATCAATGAGCTTCAGGTTCAGGGAGAGACTGTTGTCAAAAAATAAGGTGGAGCTTTCCCTAGAGGCACTGCACATATGGCTGCTGTGTCACATGTGTGTCCGATGATCACAGAGAAGAGAGAGACTATTTCTGCATTCAGTGTTCTGGCCTGCAGACATTTGAATGGTTAGTAGCCTGACACTCCACACTCACTGCCTGATAACCACCTGAACTCCATATCCGTGGACTCACAACACGAGTACCTCCCATGGGCCATGCTCCATGAACTCACAATGTGGACAACATCCCTGGGCTGGGACTCTGTGCACCCACGCCATGACCTTACTTTGTCTCGTGGAAGATGGATAAAACTGCTGTTCTTTAGATTTATCATGAGGAGCTGGAAGCTCAATCACTAACAACTACATACATCCTAAATGTATTTTCTTTCATTGCTTTTATTTTAAATTTTTTATTATTATTTATTATTTATTCAATTGTATGTGTATACATATGTGTGCGTGTGTATGTATGTGTGTGTGTGTAGACAAATAATTTCTATTGGATAACTAGTACAGTTAGACTGTTGGGGACTAGTTCCACCCACCAAGGGCTGGGCCTTCCCCATCAACTAGACAATCTCCTACAGATTCACTTAAACTCAGCTACTAATTCTCTACAAATGTGCCCAGAACTCAAACTCTCCAACTCTCCATCAAGCTGACATCTGTATCTAACTGTGACCATGGAGTACCACTGGATGACTCTGTATAAAGCGATTGCCATGCAAGCCCGGTGACCCAAGTTCAATTCTTGGAAAACCACATGGTGGCAAAGAGAATTGTCTCTCAAAAAATATTGTACCTTGACTCTACATATACCATAGCATGTTCCCTGTCACCCACCATATAATAAATTAATTAAAAAATAAAGGTGAATTTGGGTCTAAAAGCTGGATGGATGAAGGGAAATGCACATATCAGTGGGGTGGCTTGAAAAGAGGCAACTTGTTACACTGCGGAGGCCTGAGCCCCACAGGAGCAGACAAGCCAGAGTGAACCCTGAAGTCCACAGAAGCACACAGGTAGACGGGTGTGACAGAATGGGAAGAAAAGGGAGGGAATCGGAGGGAGGGAAGCTGGATGAATACTCAATATGCTTGTAAAAGTAGAAAAATAAACAAAAATGGAAAAAAATAATGTGCAGAGCAACTGAGGAAGACGCTTGATATCAACTTTTGGATTCCACAGGTGCCCACACACTACCGACAGGGCCCCCAAAGAGCTGCCTTGCTCTTGGGCCATTGAAAGACACATGAGAAAAAGTTATCTGTTAGCAAGATGAGAAGCCTCAGCATACATACAGTATGCCAAAGCCCTGACTTAGGGGATGGGAAGGACATGATTCTGCTGTTCATAAACCCCACAGATTCTGTTATGACAGTGTGCATAGACCAAGACCCTCTTCATCAGGGCTTCTCACATCTTATTTTATTCAGGAGACATTAAAGACTTGTTATTACCTCACATTATTCCAGAAGCATATCCTCAGATCACACAAGATCCCCTCATGCCCACAGCAGCCCAGCAAAGTCTATGAGTTATCTGCCGACCTTCTTTGCTTCCCAGCTTCCTAAAAGCACCATCTTGTATGGTCTCATCAGCTTGTAGACCCCCCCACCTTCAACAGTCCCAAACTCTGAGAGACCAGAGATTGTGCTTCCTGCTCTCTGGGGCATACCCTGGGTCTGGCTGGGCCTGGCACACAGTGGGCTTTGGGGAAGCATTTATTCAAAACAGAAATATTAAGGGTCCTGGTCCTAGGATCCTATAAGAGAACTGTGATCCTGGGGATGTCATTGTTTGAATGTGAGCTCACAGGCTCATATGTTTGAATCCTTAGCTGGTGTTTGGGAAGACTGTGACAACTTCAGGAGGTAGAAGGAAGGCTCAGGGGACAGACCTCAAGATTGATTAGCCCCACCATGCTTCCATGAAAAGTGTGATCTCTTCATCTCAGCCTCCACGATGGATGTGACTTAAACTGCCTCCAGTTTCTACAGCCAGCCATGCCTTTTCTGGTCTGTCTCCCTTCTGGAATCATAAAGCCAAATAAATCTCCCTTTTCTCCCCTTAAATTGAGTCTGAATGGTGTCTCTCAGCAGCCAAGAGAGTTACCAATAGAGGGGGCTACCACTCGCTGCTGCTCCTGGCTGTCCACTGCTGTCACCTACTGCAGCCAAAGACCAGCACTGGAAGGCTTTCCTCTCTCCCACAAATGCTTTCAAAATAGGTAGAGTGTAGAGTTCCCAGTGGGCACAAAAAACTCTGCTAGTCATGCTGGGTCCCCTGACGAAGCAGCGTTCAGAGGAGAGGAATCTGGTCTGTTACCAGCATGAGACTTCACTGGCTCCTCATGTGTTCCCTCCTCCCCCTGCAATCATTCTGCTCAGAGCTGTGTTCAACAAACAGGTCCCTGAGCCCCGGAACCTGGAATCCTCAGCTATCACCTGTCTTCCCTGCTCTGGGAATCCTAACTCTAGGATGTCCTCCCCTTTGATCAGCAATTTCCTAAAGTGTGATTCTGGGACCCTCTCCCCAGACCTACTGAATAAAAACTTCTGAAGATAAAACTTGGGAGTACACGTTTTCAATTGCCCCTAGTCCTTCCCTGCCCCTCCCAATGCACTGAAATTGACGACCCCCCCCAAACCTAACACCTGCCCCGGCAAACTCACTGGCTTGATAGCTCATTAAGGGAAAAGGGTTGGCAGCTTCTACCTCCATGCTCACAGTCCTGACTGTATCCCAGGATCCTCTGAGGTTTGAAACATCAAGTAAAATGAGATCTGAAAATGACAGTGCTTGGACCTCTTTCATGGCGTTGTCCTCCGAACAGCTGTCATTTTGTCGGAGACGATTAAGATTGTACCTGTCGACTATTGACTTCCCTTAGAAACAGAGGGGCTTGGAGGGGGTTAGACCACATATGTCCACACATGTGCTATCACACATGCCTGAACATGTGGGGGCTGGGAGGAGGTAGAGTGTGTGTGTCCACCCATGTGACCTCACACATGAGTTTGGGGGGATCCTTAGAGAGTATGTAAGATGAGGAAGAAGAGCTGGAGGGAGTCCCATCTACGCGACCATGGAGTAGCCATCAGCGGGCCGAGTCCTCTCTGCTCTTGTAAGTACCCCTCACCCTGGCTCCTGTAAGCAAACCCAATATACTCGTTGGAGCTTGGCCCAGTCATTACTTGGTTTGTCATGGCTCCTACGTGGCGTGAAAAGATGGTCGTGTGTGGTGTCTCCACAGGAAGAGTTATTCACACAACAACGTCTTCCCCCAGAAATCTGATTTGCTTGTCCCAAGGAGTAGCTTTGAAAACTCCCCGATTCGAATGTACAGACAGGCTGAGAATTACTATGTTCTTCTTCAAGAAACTGAAGCATGCTAACAGGGACCTTCTGGGAGCAAATTATGCACTTGCACTCCAAGCTAAAGGACTGGCTATAAAAGGAGACTCCAGGGGAAAGGGAGAGTCGTTCATGAGCAGCTGGAGAAGCCCTCGGAGCAGCAGCCAGCACTCCACCCCTCACCTCAACCTCAAGGCAGTTTGGACCCCCTGCTCTTTTTGAGGCATCCAGAATCCTACCAGGAAAAGCTATCTTGACCCCAAGCATCACTTCCCAGGAAAGATCAACCCATCCTGCTTTGCTAAAGGACAGCCCCGGAGTTACAGAAAAGTCTGGAGGAGGAATGAGTGGTTTAATGGTGGGTGCCACACGCCCCCTGCTGGCATCATGTGGTTTGACCTCTGGGACCTTGAAGATTTACTAAAAAATTACCAGGAAAAAAAATCATACAAACCTTATAACACACACACACACATACATCATTTTATCTGAAGTTCCCTTCAGCTCAAGTAACAATAATTTTTTATTTTTAATTGTATGCCATTTAGTCATAATTTTTACTGGAATTTTTCTCAAGAAATTGAAATTAAAATATTTCTAGAGAATCCTGTGGTATTGAAGTAGATGAATGAAAAAGCAATGTCATGAATGTTCCAGTCACTTGGGGTGTTAAATTTGGTGACTTGAACAAACACTCCTGTATAAGCAGAAACTCAACTCCTGAGCAACTACTTAACAGACAAAATGTACGTCTACGCAGGATCTGTACTTGCACAATCAGAAGAGACTTCAGTCAAAAGCCCCAAACTGGAAACTATTCAGATGCTCATCAGTAGCCAGCAGGTAGCAAACTGAGGCACCTCAGTACAGAAGATGCTTCTCAGAGATCAAAAGGAAGTCAGTGGGGCTGGGGATGGAAGTCGGTGAAAGAATGCTCGCCCAGTGTGTGAAGACCCTAGTCTTGATCCCCAGCTCTGGATGGAGGTAGGGAGAGTAGGTATGCAAGCCACATGGACAAATCTCAAGAGTTGTTCCAAATAAAAAAAGGAAAAGTGAGCAGGTAAAGGTTATTTTACAGAATTGCAGGAACGCAACAGTGTCAAAAAGATTAAAATATAGGATCAGAAAATGGTCAGTGACTGACGTAGGCGAGGGATCAACCATCAAAGCGCAAAGCCTCAGAAACCAGACAGAGGCTCTGCCTGTCTCTCTCACGTGTCCTGCCGTTCCCGGCTCTAGCGATACAGGCCTTGTCATTAGCTGGGCCCCCATCTTAGACTCTTTGGCGTTAGGATCCTGCAGTTGGTTGCACAGGACAAGCTTTGCAGATCTCCTCTCATCAAAGCAAGACTTAGGTCTTGAGGAAGCAAGAGGAGGCCTGGATGCAAGCATGGTGCTCCCATCTAGATTCAGCATGAGCTTCCCCCTATCGTTCCCCCTACAAGATTGCAGCTCCCTCCAAGTAAACCTAACCCTCCTCTCGTGCCTAGCAGGGTACAAGTGTGGACATAAGGGAGGAGCGTGCGTAAATCTGAAAAACCCTAGTATGCCGCCTCGGTGGGACTCTAACCCTGCAGCTCCTGACTTACCCATCCTGGGAGGAGGAAAGCTCTGTTCTATTGTGAGATCCCACAGCCCCCCCACCCCCGGGCAAACCCTAACACTGGCTTCACCTATTCGAGGTATTGAAAGCACACCTTCAGCTTTTCTTCCTCCAAATACTCTGCTCAGTGAAATCACAGGATTTTATAGAAAAAAAAAAAAAAGTCAGGTCACATTGCTTCCCAGTTTACATGATTTCTCAAGACCTTAGAATTAAATCTTAACCCTTCCTGAACACTCCTGCTGCACTCCCCGCCCTCCAAGCCCACTGGCTCCCA
This sequence comes from Typhlomys cinereus, assembly GCA_023101885.1. Lineage (NCBI taxonomy): Eukaryota > Metazoa > Chordata > Mammalia > Rodentia > Platacanthomyidae > Typhlomys > Typhlomys cinereus. Next base: position 2,499,098 of record JALPQD010000283.1, on the reverse strand, counting down.
CCTGCCCTATTTCCACCGCCCTCGCTGTCTCTCTGACCCGCCTTACCGGGTAGCCACACTTGTGGTCAAATGCCTCAGCCACACTTTTTAAATCAGCTCTTCTCCAGGGCTGTTCTGGTCTTCTCCTCTTCCTCTTTCTCCTCCCTCTCCTCCTCCTCCTCCCCCTCCTCTTCTTCCCCCTCCTCCTCTCCCTCCCCCCTCAGACTGCGCTCCCTGGTGGTCACCCAGCAGGTCTCTCCATTTCCATAGGTTCTACTCCCAGAGTCATTTTTCCAGAGAATGAAACAGACACACCATTCACTCTCTTGTCACCCCATTTCTTAGAAACAAAGACCACTTCTGTGGTCCTGTTTATGAGGATCCCTCCAAATCTGGTTACTGCCTGAGTGTCCTGAACCCCATCTGATGAACATAATAGGGAAACATTACTAACTGCCTGATCCACCTGTTAGTGTCTCGCGCTTTCTGGAGAGTTACAATGTGTAATCCAAGACCTGGTCACTAGTCACCCTTGAGAAAATGTCCTCAACTCCATGGACCCCTCTTGTTTGCCCTTGTTCGCTCTTGTTCTGTGACTGCACACAGCTTGCTGTTCAAATTACTTCTGAGCTCACTTATTGGGTGAGTAGGATTCTTGGCAACATTCCAGGCAGTTCTTCCTCTGATGTCAGGTGAGGTCTGGGGCAGACCTCTGCCTCGGTGACTCACTAGGAGGCAGCTTAGATACCACACACGACACATCGTCTCCTGTCCGTGGCAGCCCTGGGAGTCCACACTACATAGGATCTCAAGAGACTTAGCCTGCTTGCCCCTCTTCTTTGACCCGTCCCCTCCTGCGGGCCACCTCCACAGCAGGGCTTTTGCATGCCTGTGTACCTCAAAGACAAGCAAGTTGGCTCTTCACGTGACAGTTGCTCATGGGGTTTTGAATTTACTCCCAGGCTTTGCCACTGGCAGTGGGGCCCAGAACAGTGGCTCCCATGAAATGGTATCACCAACTCTGCCATCCCTCTTGTGCCTGCACTCTAGGATGAGGCACATCTGTCTGAAATAGCACGTGATCCAGAACATTCTTTGGGAAGCGGGCCACTCACTGTATTCTCCTAATACATAGATTTCCTTCCTCTGGCAAGCAATCCCACCCTGAGAGATGGCAAGGGACTTAAGCTTCTGGGCCACCCCTAAGACCACTTCCCCTACCACCCATCATGCCTGTATCGATTTGCATGATCATTGCTGATCTTGGGAGTCTTCAGATCTCTCACTCTGTTGCTGCCATCCAGGCTACAAGCAAGAGCCTCCTATACGTCTCCCTTCAGGCACTCTGGCTCCAAAATCCTATATACACTTCATGTTGCAATTTTTCTTTTTCTTTTCCATATTCATTTATTTTACTTATGAGAGAGGGAAGGGGGAGAGAGAGAGAGAGAGAGAGAGAGAGAGAGAGAGAATATACATCCCATGTTGCACTCACTGGTAGAAGTCAGAAGACAAGTTAATTTTCTCCTCCCACCATGTGGACTTCCAGGGACTGAACTCAGGTCACCAGGTTTGTAAGTAGGGATCTTACCCACTGAACTAGCTCACTGGCCCCAGAGTAAACTTTTTCAAGGGCAATCTAATCACATTTTCTTCCTCCTTCAAGACCAAGCTAAGCCTGAGAATCACAGTGAAAAGGTTCGTCAACAAGGTTAGTACGGTCCTCCTCTTCCCCGCAGCTCTGCCCAGCTCTCCAGCTTTGTAATCTTCCAAGCCTTCCTCGGGGTCCTAAGTTCTTTCCTAACCCTGGTGAGGGATTTTCCCTTCACTCTGCCAGCTTGAGAGCTATCCATGTGCTGGATCCGGATCCTTGCTTTCCAGGCGAGACTCTCACAGCACTGCACTTGTGTTCCCAAAACCTCAAGAACCCCAGTTAAGTGCATAAGCTCAGGAAAAAAATGTGTTGAATGAATGGTGTGATAAGCAATATGAACGTAATAAATCATAGGAAATAAACAAGTGAATGACAGTTACCCCCTTTCTGACAAATCATTTGTACATTTATTTTTTAAAAAGGTTATAGAAGTTCCCCGATGATGATTTGAATCTGAAACATCATTCATAGGCTCATATTTTGAATCTTGTTTCTCAACTGGTGGTGTTTTTGGAGGGCTGCGAGACACTTAGGAAGTGAGATCTAGCTGTCTAGCTGACAGAAGTAAGATCACCGGAAGTTGTCCTTTGAAGATTATAACTAATCCCTGGTCCTCCTACATAGGCTCCTGTTTGTCAACCTCAAAACTATGAGCTAAAATAAAGCTTTCCTCCTTTAAATGTTTCCTGTCAGCTACTATAGTTACAGTAATAGGAAAGTATCTAATCCACCATCTTCTTATAGAAGATCAACAGAACTTGTCTTCTATATTAAAAGACAGTTTCCTAGGTCTCGGGAAGGACCCTCAAAAAACACCCTTAAGTTGTATAGTTGCCAGCTTGTGTGTTTAGTGTACTATCCTTGTAATAATGAAGCAATTATACAATTTAAGAGCTGTCACCAAGCTTGTCTTAGAATGAGAAAATTTCTTTGGAAAGTGGAAGATGGAAGATGATCTATGATCTGAGCTCATCAGGAAACCAGGCAGTCAGAACATGCTTAAACAGCTTCAAATGGAAAATGTCAGGAATATGTTCTATTGTAAGGAGACAGCTGGAGAGAGAGGAAAAGAAGGAAGAGGTGAAAAGAAGGGTAAGAAAGGTAAGGTGAGCCTTAACTATGAGAAACGCTTGTACTGGAAGGTCAGCCAGTGGGTAGACTGTCTCCTCTTGGAAGGAGTTTCCTTCTCCCCATCACCATTGGTGCACTCTGGAATCCCTGCTGTGATGTGATAATTAGACCTCAAGGAAGGAGTTCTCCAGCACCCCATACAAAGCAGAAAATCTGCACAGCAGGAATCTGAAGGTAAAGGAGCATTGTGGGGAAAGAGTTCCCATCACTCCAAAACTGTTGATTTGGGGAATGGAAGCACTCTTATCTGCAAGCAGGCTATAGCCAAGTGGTTTGCACATGAATTCAAGATACATTTTTATATATAGCTATGAGAAGTACATTCAAGGAATTGGCACTAAATAATTGGCACTAAAATTGGCACTAAAATAAGTTCAGTTTTTGTGTTTTCTAAGAGAATCGCAGGTGTTCGAAGATGTCGATATGAATCTTCCAACCTAGACAACTGCTCTGCTTAAAGAGGAACAGAGCTGAAAGGTCTGTTTCCTTAGAAGAGACTCAGAAGCTGCTCTTGCTAAAAATCTTGGACTTCACTTGGGTCTGCAGATGCCCAGTGAGTAACTGAAAGGAGAGTAGAAGCTTGGTATCTCTGCCTCCATTTTTATGTGTGTCCTGCAGATAAAAGTCTATCTCAGCTCTAAGTAAGAATATCATCAGTCTGTCTAAAACTTAGTAATACAAATTGATCAGCACTAAATTCACGACTTACGTTATCCCACTCTGAGACTGAAGGTATTCTTATATCCAACTTTCAAAGACCGTGGAAAGGCATCTGGAAATTTCCATTAATTTTCCTAAACCTGTGGTCACCTTGGATTCAATAATAGCAGGCCCTGCAGGAAGATGACCCCATGAAGAAACTGTTTCAGTAAGCAGGAGCAATTACCTCAAGGGGAGAAATGTCCCTCTACTTCCCCACCCACGCACATTCCTAGAGAGAGTCATCTCAAGATGGGAATAGAATTTTCCCTTCAAGCAATGACACTCAGGCTTCCGTAGAGTTAGAATTGAGGCGATCATTAACCAGGCCACAATCTGACTAAGTCTTTTTAGCTATGAATGCTCCCTGCACCCCACCAGCACTCCAGCGGACCATTCCCTAGATAACCTGCTATGGTTAGAATGTGGAAAGTTTCCCCACGGTTTTAACACCCAGCTCTCAGCTGGTGATGCTGCCTGTGGGACCTTCAGACGATGGGGCCTGGCTGACAGAGGCGTGTCACTGGAACTGGGCCTGCAGGGTTACAGTCAGTCTTGGCTTCTGGTCCCGCTCAGTGTCAGGATGTAAACTCTGGCACCCAGGTGCCTGCCCGCATGTGCCCTTATCCTCATGTACCTCTGACATGAACCAAAATATCCCTATGATCTCCATAACTTCCTTAGACTATCTGGCTATCACCCCACATTGATTATCTATCCATCATAACCCACACAGCCACATACATATACATGTGTAAAGGCACATAAAACATATGCACACACATGCACAAACACATGTACAAATGTGTGCATCTATACATAGACACATATGACCACATGCATGCACATACATCCACACATGTACATACATTCAGATGCACACAACCATACATACACACTCACTCATATGCATACACAATATAACATGCACATAAGTGTACATACTTACATGGACACATGCACACATATACCTATACATATAAACACTCATATATACACCCACATACCCACAACATGTGCACACACGTGCATGTGCACTCATGCACACAAGCATACACACACACGTGCACATGTGCACACACACGCACAGACACATAGATGGTCTTTGCCGAATGAATCATTTGACTGGTTTTATTGGGTAGAAATTAGGGGCCCTTCAAACACAGGGACAGACACGAAGAACCCTGATGGTGTTTTTTAGGCCTGCATCCCCAGCTGCCACGACAGCATCATTATTCCAGAACATCCATACGCAGCTAGAATTATGCTGTGGGAGTTAGGAACCCAGAACAACATTTGTATAAAAACAGGTTAGAGCCATTCTTTCAGAAAGGCACTGTGTTTCCGTCCAGCGCCGGGGATTCTTCACAACTCTGTAAACGCTAGTGGAAGGCTCCACACAGCGCTGCATGGCTCTTGGAAAGGAAAGCAGAGTACAGTGGGCTAAGGAATTGATGGTGGTCACTCAAGGATAAGTGGGTACTACTATGCCTTAGGGACAAACTCCTAGAGCTTCCTTCCTGGGAACCCTGGGCATGGGCCCGGGAAACAGCTCACCCCCAAGTGAGGCCGTGCAGACAAGTACCTGGCCCCAAGATAAGTGGCTTCCACGCTTCTCCTCCTGACACCTGTCCTGGCTTTATGCACAGGGGAGGTGGCAGTGGCTGGCTCCTGATGAACTTTCATGCTGACTGCTGTGCATGTATGGAGGTGAAATGTCCATTTAAAAATGTATTTCATAGTTCAGACACTCTGACAGTGAGCAAGAGTATGGCTTTCTGCAGGGAGGTCACTTGGGGCCACTCAGGCCACCAAGCCCCTGTCACATCCTTAAATAGTGTATGCAGAGTGTGAGAGCCTCAGAGAAGACCAGCTGCTCCACAGCGAGTGAACTTTCCCAAGCGATCCCCCACTCCGGGAAAAAAGTGGAGGAGTACAGCTCTGGGGTGCTGCCAGTGAGAGCTACTGCTCCTCCACTGGCCACAGAGGGTGACTGTCAGCGCTGGACCCGCTGCCCATTCTCTGCACGCCCCCACTTTGCTCAGGCCTGGGGTCTTTGTGGCTGTCCAGTTCACCTGCCTCCCCTCTTCCCACTAGATACAGTGGCCAGGTTGCTGGTTTTAGCATACTGGGCTTGGTCCTCAGACCAGAATGAACACCAAAGTGTGAGGACAGAGGAAGATGGGAGTAAAAGCTTGACCTGGACTAGACCCAGATCAACATGACGGACGCTCTCAGAGGCCAGAGCAGGGCGCTCATCATCTCCCTGTTCCAAGTCTTTCAATCCTTGAAAACTTGAGCAGGCAGCAGGAGTCCTCACCAGTGACCTGGGGTCTGCTCTAACCTCCTAGTGCATGCTCAAGAGCGACGAGAAAATGAATGGCAAAGGCGTTTAGAAAGTAAGTGTTCATCTGTAGTGAAAGCAGTCTTACGCTTAACTTCAGAAACTAGCCCAGTGTCAGGGGTGTAGTTTAACAGGAGAGCATTTACCTAGCACGCATGACGTCCTGAGTTCAATTTCCTGTACAAGAAAGAAAGGAAGGGAGGGGCCAGCAAGAAACCAGAGGGCTCAATAGGTAAAAAGCACTTGTCCTGCCAGCCTCACAACCTGTGAGGCTCCTTCCTTAGAACTCGTGTAAAACTGGACGGAAAGAACCAATTTCACAAAGTGTCCTCTGACCTCCACACACATGATATAAATTTCTAAGAAAGGAAAGGAAGGAGGGCTGGAAGGAGGAAGAGAAAGGTAGGAAAGAGGAAGAGAAAAATAGGAGAAAGGAAAAGGTGGGAAGGAAAAAAACGACAGGAGTTTGAATCACCATAAAGCCATCCTGGCTCCAACTGAGGTCCTTCTCCCTCCTCCCACCCAAACCAGGAAGCCACAAGCTCAGTGGGAAGGGCAGTGGAGGATGCCTGAGTCACACCCTTGCCCACGGGGCCAGATCCCTTTCAGATGGGCGACAGAAGGAGCCTGTTCCTCCTCTTCCTCCTGTCCTTTTTTTCCTGGAGGGTGGGGGGAATAGCAGGAGAGAACTGTCAAAGTCAGAGGGAAAAAGCAAATTCCAACAGAGGGGATTCACTAACTTCCGATAATGAAGGACTTCCCGTACATGAATGGTGACATAACTAAAGACCAATGTCATAAGCACCAAGACTTCTGTGGGTGTGTTTTAAGTGATGGGGGATGGAGATAATCTTAAAGTGGATAAGGTGCCTCCTTGCCTTCTAGAAGACAGAAGACTGTTGTTGTCTGAGGGTTTCGAATGTGTCTGTGTGTACCACGTGGAGTGAGCTGCAACTGTTGGCTACTGGTGCTATTACATCTACTCACTCCTCTATCAACTGGCCTTAGGTCACATGATGGCTTCAGAGACATGTAGACATGGTCTTTGTGATGCTTCTACTATTAGACTATTAGCTGCCATTGTTTTGCTTTCCCACTCTTAGTGCGTTTTGTTATTAGAAGCTAGAATAAGGTACGCTGGAATTGAATCTAAGGTTTAAGTAAAGCCACGGACAACTTGCTGCCTGCAAACTGACCTTTGCTGCCTGGGTGTACAGCATGTTTCTGGGACTCAAACTCATTTTTCCTCACTGAGTCCTCAGCTACCTGGGGGCTGAGGGTACTTGCTGGTAAGTGGTCCTGGAAAGTGAGGTGAGTCAGAGAACTAGCAGCCATTTTCTCCCTTAGTATGTTTTTAAGACTGTCAGGGTTCTTGGGAACTCTGAGTGTGGAGTTCTGAGCTGCCACGGGGTTGAAATTCTCCCTGCTGGGGGCATCTTCAAAGGGAAGGACAGGGCGGGGCAGGAGGGGGCAGGGCGCTTGGTGAAGTAGAAACTTGGTACTAACTAGCTGGTTTCAATTCAGGCATTTTCCAAAGGCAGACAGGAGAGAATAGAATTAGGAAGTAGGGCACAGTGGCCTCAGCTGCTGGGGTAGGAGCCATGTTTGCTTTGGATGAATGTATTAGTGGGAAGACCTAGGCCTGACTCAGCCAAGCACTCATCCTGGCAGCTAAGCATGTCTTCCCTATGTAATGGGGTGCTTAGATCCTATTACAGGGACCCTTACCTGAGTCACCAATCTCTTAGTTCTGATCACAAAACACATTCTAATCCTGGGCCTAAGTGAAGTTGTAGTTCAGGCATTCTGAGGCTTCAAATCCTGGAAGAGGAAGTCTGTTACTTTGTTTTTTAAATATTTCCTAATTATTGAAATGTTTAAAATATTCAGGAGAAGAAAAGCTAATCGGTACCTTTAAGAAGTCTCAGGCCTCAATTAGATTTGAGGAGAGGATAATCCCCTCAGCGCCAGAAAAAGAATGCAATAGAAGAGTCCATGGTGGGAAAGGACCATCTAAGCTAAGCCAGTGATCTCCCAAGTGGTCTCTGAACCAGCATCAGCGGGTCTCAGGAATTTGCTAGAAAGCTCTCCTCACTGAGCTTTACTAAGATTCCTCCAGGACCCACAACCATGAACTAATCAGGGCTGCAGTTGAGAAGCAAGGGTCTAAAATGGTAAGATGGCTCTCACCCTTGACTGCAGGTGAGAAACCCTCAGAAAGCGTGAACGCCCGTATCCTGGGTCCCATCTCTAAGCAGCCATCAAGATGTCTTAAGGGGGGCTGCAGAGAATGTCCTAAAGTTCAGCAGCTGATTGCGGTGAGCAGACAGGGTCAGGCTGTCTGCTTAAAACACTCACTCTGCAGCTGTGTGTGTGTATGGAACCACCTGGAAGAGCTCTGAAGGATGCTTGGCGCTCTCCTCTGGCCGACTCCATCAGGTGGGGACTGTCATGAGGGCCGCTTTACACAAACTTCTAGGAAATTCTAACGTGCATGCAAGATTGAGAGCCACAGCTCCGGCGGGGACAGAACTTGTACCCCAAAGCTGGGCCAGTCATTCCAGTGAAGAAAATGAACAACCTCAGTGCCAAAGGAATCAATCATCTTCTGGCTGGAAGAAGACATTCATTCTTGGTTTTTGGAGCCAAGATTTAAGTGATAGTGATTTAAGTGATAGTAGTGTATATGCTTCTTCTTACAAGAAATTGCTCAGAAGAAAGCAGAGACTTCTAACAGATTAGCAAAGGATCGCTTGTAACGCTGGCTAACTGGTCAGCTGAGCTCACTGGCAGTCAAGCTGCTCGTGCTGTCAAAATTCCTAGGAGCCAGGCGCCCACAGAGACTCCAGGACACCCGCTGGAAGTCAAACAACCATGAAAGCTGTGCTGGGGGGGGCAGCGAACAGCCCCTGCCATCAGGAACAGCGCGCCTAGTGGTTCATCATCCACGGGGAGTCTTTCCTACATCGTGACGAGGGAAACAGAAAAAGAAATCTGACGATTTCACTTACACAAGGACCCCAGAGCTGTCAAGTTCACAGAGAAGAGGTTGACTGTGACTGCGGGGGAAGAAAGCACATTGTCATTTAACTGCCTTGGAGTTTTCATTTTGCAAAATGAGCAGAGTTCTGGAGAATGGTTCAACAGTGGCTTTTGTTCTGGGTTCTTTTTAGATTTTTAAGGCAGGGTCTTTACAGTCCAGACTGGCCTTAAGGTTACTACGTAGTTTAGGCTGGACTCAACTCATGGTGTTGAGACGACAAGTTTGTGACAACCACACCCAGCCGTGAATTCTCTTGATGTCCGTGTGTGACTCTGTGTCAGTGTTCGGGTCACAAAGATGAGCTAGATTCCAAGTGTTCTCTTGAGGAATAGACGGTCCTTTCCCAAAGATGCAGGGACTTACTGCGTGCTCTGAGGAGCTCCTAAGGGAAGCCAGCGATGGTCACCACAGAAGGTCAGAGAGCGTTCAAACCACATCTGTAGAGAAGAGGTGGCAGCTCTGACTTAACATCATTTGCAAAAGTGACAAGGCAAGAAGGGGAAGAGATGGTGCCATTCTGAGCATCTGGAACTCTTGCACAAAACAACGATGGGAGAAGGAGGGTCTCTGGGAAACGGAGAGAACCTGCTTGGGCGTGACCTAGATGCCTTGATCAAGAGCCTAGTCTTTGCAGTACAAACAGACAATGGGCCCCACTTAAGGAGCTTCAAGATGCTGATTCTCAGAATGTAGAAATACCCCCCAGAAGAAGTCGAGTAAGGGCAGCGGCAGAGCAGGACAGGGGATGAGTTCAAAGAGCATCTGCCAGTTGGAATTGGGAGTCAATAGGTAGAGGGTAAGGAACCAAGAGGCAAGTGGCTCAGGGCTGGGCAGGGAACTAGGTTTACCTAGTGTCTGGTTTGTTCTGGTACTGTGCCAGGCATCACACAATACTGTTTTTCTCAATCTCTCTGGAACACCTACTGAGCTCGTAGTTCTACCCTCAGCTTTCAGATGAGGCAGCAGAACCTCCAGGGGCTTCAGCAGGCCCCCAAAGTCACACTGTTCCCAAGCAGTGGAGGAGTCTCTGAATCCAGACTGTTCTTTGACCTAGGTCCGTTGAGGACAAGCTGACAACCAAGATGTCATGCAGAGAGGGCCCCGGTGGGCATGATTCTGGTGCTTCTGGGGAGGGATGACCTGACCTTCACACGAGGATAGCAGGTATTGGGGCTGCGAAGGAGATGTGCAGGAGTGCTTCTGTCCTGAAAGAGGACCCTGAGGAAGGCTCATGGCAGATGGGTCATGAAGAGCGTGAGGAAGAACATTTGGAGAGCTGGTGGCCCATCAGCTAGAAAACTTAGAGCATATCAAGACAAGAGGCCAATCTTGCCAAATGTTACCTGGCTGTCAAGGGTGCAGCTTCAGCAAAGGCAGTGGTTATGCTACTAACCTTCAGGATTCAGAATTGACTTGTGGCTCCTCCTCTTCTCCCTGTCTGGAAACCTAGTTTTGAGACTGCTCCTCAGAGATCTCCTGGGTGTGGGGAGACATATTTCCTTTAACATCTGTGCACACATGCCAGGCAGTAAGAGCCAGGAGGGCAGGGATGGGCTCCGTTCATCTTATGCCCTGGCACAAATGAGCATGCAGTTAAGTATATGGTGAGTGACTGGCTTCTCTCTCTCTCTCTCTCTCTCTCTCTCTCTCTCTCTCTCTCTCTCTCTCTCTCTCTCTCCTCTCTCTCTCCAAGAAGTGCTGCTATCCCCACTTCCTCCCAGTATGCAGCAAAATCAGGCCAGTCTATGCTTTTCCTCTGTCTGGGCAGAACTGTGGCGGCAGCATCACCGAATGGTCCTAAGGACTAGTCTAACCTTCCTTTCTGTTTATCTAAGCACCAAGCCACATACTTACTTCTGGTGACTTTCAAGTCTAGAGCAGTTTATCTTGCAAAAAGGAAGACACAATAGCTGTTTAGTTCATGGCAGAATTGATGTCCCTTAAATAAGAATTTAATGGGCAGTCTATGCCGTGTGGAAGGATGGTTGCAGATGGTTCCCACAATCAATCCCTCTTCAAATCTTTAAAAAATTTACAGATATTGATTGCTGGACAAAGCATGCAGTCTGCAAGTTATCAGACTGGATCTCAGTTGAGCTGGCCATGTGGCCCTGGGCAAGTCACTCAACATATAGCCCTTTAAGTATCTCTCCTTGTCTGAAAAATATGGAGATGGTTTCAGGTCCCTTCCGGGGCCACCATACATGTGGGTCAGAACTGCAGTACAGGTCAGTGCAGAAAAGAGACAGCCACCAGCACATATTGCTGCCAAGCCCCAGGGCAGCCTTCTTGGTAGGACCTAGAAGTGCCATCCAGTGAGAATAAAATGGTGACAACACTCAGGGAGGCTAGACAGAGATTCGGAGCGCCCTCCACTGGAGAGGTGGGTCCTTGAGCAGGTACCTGAGTGGCTGAGCATGTATCACAGGGGCCTCCTGACGGGAGGAGGGTGAGGATGGGTGGAAATAAAAAGAAAGCGATCTGTGTAGGGCCTGCCACAGATGGACAGTGAGAAAAAACATAGTTATTTTAATAATAAACATTGTTTATGGCTTAGATCCATACATCAAGAAAGTCCCCCAAAATGAATAGTATACAAATCCTAGAAATCTTTCCTGAACTTCTAAAATCAGAGATGAGGAAACTGAGACCCTAAGGAACTTGCTAAAGCCCATAGGCAGAAGTACAGTCATAACCCAGGTGTCTTTACTCCTTCTGCGTGACCGGGGTGGACCCCCATTCCATCTGCAGTGCTCTCAGCTGGGGTAACCCTGATGTCTGACTCACCAGGTTCCTGACTACCTGAAGCGCAGCTATGGTCATTCCACGATTTCAAAAACGGGTTCTGGCTAGCTGGAAACCTTTCCCAGAAACTCCTTCCTTGGGAGAAACAGCTACAGCTAACCCTGTCTTTGAGCAGTGCTGGGTTTTACCCAGTGTGCCTCTCTCTGTGCCTCGGGCCGCTCCGGTGCTTGGCAGTCCTGCAGTACTCGACAGTCCTGGTCTCCCAGGCAGGCCCAGAGCTTATGGGTCAAAGGCAGCATCCAGCACTGCTGAGCATGAGGTGAGTGCAGGGTGCCTGTAGGCATCAGAAAAGACAGGCTGGGAAAGGTGCCAACGGAGGGGGTCTGAGAGGGGGCAGGAGCCTGGAGGCCAGCTCTTCGCCTCCCTGTCTGAACCTGCGACTTTGTCTATAAAGTGTGGGGGGGAGTCTCCTGTTGCCTCCTCAGAGCGCTTGACATGGCATCAGGGCTGCAATAGGGGTGATCTGTTCCCAGAAAGGGTACCTCTGCCATGCAGTCTTGCCAGCCCAGATTTTCCAGAAATGTCTAAGGAAATGGGGGGGGGGCAGGGGAGGAGAAAGAAGCAGGGAGAAAGGAAGAGAAAGGACAGAGAGAGAAAGGGGGAAGGAAGAAGGGACGCTAGGCAGACAAGTAGGCCTCCCCCCAAAGTCCTCCCCACACAAACATGCCGCAGTTCCATATAGCTAAGATCGAAGGCAACGCACCAACAGCAGCCGTTAGGCACAGTCACATTCGGGGTGGGAAAACACAGGAGAAAGCAAACGGGAGGAATTTCAGCTGTGAATTAACAGGTGAACCTCTCCGCTTAGGCACAGCCGACCTCCCAAAGCCCAGGCCTGGTGAGTCCCTGTGTCTGAAGGCACTGGGCATGAACCTTTGGGGTGCCACCTTCGCTAAAGTAGAAACCTCAAGGATGCCAATGTCAGAGGCCCCAGCTAGCCGCCATCGGCTAGGCTCCTGTGCCAAGGCGCTTTCCAGCTGACGGTTCCTATTCAGGAAAACGATTTAGCAGGATTCTGCCGTATTCAGGAACATGAAGAGCAGATCTTTATAAATAACTCCTGGTTAGAATGGAGCTGAAAATAGGGAGGCAGAAGAGGAAGCGAATCGCTAAGCACTTATTGAGTTGATGACATCGGCTTGGAAACCTTGTGCAGCTGGTTGGTCTGGTTTATTTCCTTCTTGTCAAAGGTCAAATGCAGGATGGAACCTACAGGCACCAAGGCTGTGTGTGGGCATGGCTTTCAGCTGCCGGAGTCTCGGGGCAATAATCACATGGGCCTTGATTAGATCTCTCCCTGAAACACTGTGAGCTCAGCCAAGTGGCAGGACCAGGACACTCTGTCACTGGTTTCTTTGCTAGAAGGGTTGGCCTCTGAGGCCTGTGATTCTTGGTAGTGATTGACAGCCGAGCACCTGGTAGGAAACTCAGGCAGCCAAAAGTCTGAATGAGATTTGTACTGTGCTTATTCCTGTCTCCTGTCACGTCAATGTCTCCTCCTAACCTATTATCCGCAGGACTTGCCTGCACTGCAAGGATCCAGCTACAGTTTGTGCTCTCTGGGATGCGGAAATGAAGTGGAAATGTGCTTATATCACTTGCAGCGAGACTCCCTGATCTTGGAGAAGATCTTCCTGGGGAAGATAGATGGAGGCACAGGTCAGAGGCTCAGGGATTTTTAGGACAGAGTGGGCTCCGCTTAGGCCCCATCCCTGTCTCCCACCCCAGGACCCAAACACAAAGCCAGACTTGGGAGGGAGAGGAGCTGGAAGCCGGCCACGGCCCCACCCCTGCTGCCGAGGCCAGGAACCCCAGTTGGGCAGGGAGGTGTAGGACCGCGGAGGCCGCGGGCCGGCTGGCGGCGTCGTCAGCAGCAGCTGCAGGTGCCTGTGTGCACGCGGAGGATGCCGCGGCTGTGCAGGTGCAGGAAGTTGAAGATCTCGGAGGGCATGGCGTGGAAACCCGGACGGGGCTTGACGTTGTCGTAGTAGTGGTGCGTGATGTAAAGGCCAGAGGGGTTCATGGGGAAGGCCAGAAGCCGAACAGGTGCACCTCCTCGCACAGCTCGAGCGCCGCGGTGACCAGGATGAGGCCGGTGCTGATGCGCTTGGCGCGCACGCCCAGGCTGAGCCAGTAGCGCGACACGTTCACCAGGTACTGCGGGTGGAAGTAGTAGACCGCTTGCGGTGACTCGAAGTCGTCCAGCACGTACTTGACGCGGATGGACACGTCCGTGTTGCGCGTGTTGTAGAAGGCGGGCAGCAGCACCGACGCGTTCTCGTACACCTGCAACACGCGGTAGAAGGGCCGCCGCCACTTCTCCAGCCGGTGGAACCTACACAGGAGGGCAGAGTGAGAGGCGGGCGCCAGCCCTTCTGCGTCTCCCCCCACTTCTGGGGGGGGGACCACAAAACTGTGTCTCCTTTCTCCTATTCCTTAGCAACAGCGAATACAGCTTTTCTAGGGGAAGGTTATATTTTTCTAAGTGGCTGCCGGAGTGAAGAATTAGAATATGGCTATAGAGATGGGGACAAGCTTAACCTTAAAGGGTGGGGGTGTGGCCAAGGCAGCAGTGGGTGGAGGCTTTCCTTAGGACTCTCACATCATTCCCACTCCCCGTCTTTTCTAGGGTCCCCAAGGACAGTCCAATGCAGCTACCTTGGCTGCCCCATCCCTGCATCTAGATCTCTGTCCAAATCTTTTTCATTTATTGCCCACCCTTCACTCTAGTGGTCCTGTCCCCAAGCTCTGGAGACTCCTCTCTGTCTCTGCATCTGAGACAACCTAACTCTTCCGTCTTAATTCCATAACTTAACTTCTTCTCTTCCTTCTCCTACCTCTTTTCCTCCTCCTTTTTCCTCTTCTCCATTTCCTCTTCCTCCTCCCCCACCCTTTCGATCACCTCCTCCCTCTTCTCCTCATCCTCTTCTTCTCTGTCTCTCCTCTCACCCATCACCTGACCAGGAGGACCATGATCAACATTAGGGATTACACACACTAGCCACACATATACACACACACCCCGTCCCCCCACCCCCCACCTCTAGATAGACTCCAGGTAGAACTTGAGATCTTTGCATGAGGCCCCTCCTCCCATACCTGGACACTGCTAGGTAAGGTGCTATCTGTCCGTTCACACCTGAAGGGTTCCTGACCCAGACTGTATGGTACAACGGAAATGTAATGTAGGCCCCAGGAGTGATGTTAAATGTTCAAGCAACAACATTTTGAAAAGTAACAAGAAATGGGGAGAAGTTATTAATAAATTTTTAATATTATTTAATCAACTATCTCAAAAATGCTATCATTCTAACATGTGATTAATATGAAAGTCAATGGGACAAGTGACATAACTTGGTTAGTCTTTGACACCAGCTACCAGGGAAGTTTCAGTCAAGACCAGCTACATTCCCAATTACCCGTGCCCAGTGGCTGAGGCCAGCTACCAAAGACAAGGTCCAGAAAAATGACCATTGACCTACCTCTCAGTGATAATGCTAGGGTTCACAGTGACGACATCTGTCTTCACCCCCACATCCACAGTGTACTTCTCTGAGATTGGGGGCAGGTTGCATCTGTGAAAACACAAGGCAACGCAACACAGGTGGTCAGCTATCTGTGGGTGGCTAGGTGGGAGCAAGGAAGAGGAAGAGACGTGATCACTTGGCAGAGAGATGCCAAGGCCACCAGTTGGGCAGGGCCTCTGTGGGTGGTTAACAAAACAGAGGTCCTTCTCTGTGTCAGGAATAGAACAACCCAGTCTCTGATCTCACTAAAGTTCCAGTCATAGAAGGTAGAGGAACTATCATCTGAAATTCAAAGTCCCCAGCTATTATCATCCCTGGGTCTCTAAAAGGCTGCTGACCAAGCAGATGGATACAGGAGCATCATCCCCTTGTCTGGCGAAGCAGGAATGGCTTAACGAGGGTAGAAATGAGTGAGAGTCAGTTGACCAAAAACACGATGTGGGATATTCAAAGATGAGTCTGAGAAATGAATACTGAGTGCAAAGCAATTTGCAGAAGTGTACAAAGAGGGTTGGAGAGATAGCTCAGGGGTTAAAATTCTGCCTTACAAGCAGAAGGTCCTGAGTTTGGATCCTAGGTCCCACATAAAAGTGCCAGGCAGAAATGGCAGCCTGCACTTCCGACTCTGGTGGGCAGAGCCTGGGAAATCCCAAAGAAGCAAGAAGGAGGTAGAAGCGATCCAGGATGTTTCCTGAAGTCACCCTTGGTCCTCCACAGGGACACACAGTGTGCCCTCACACACACACACACACACACACACACACACACACACACAGAGTAAGAGGGAGAGTAAATACATAAAGTGCACAAGGGAATACACAAAAGGTTTTGTGATGGGGAGACCATCTGAATCACCCAGATCAGCCCACTGCAGTTACAAGGACCTTCATACGAGAAAGTGGTTTGTCAAGAAAAAGAAAGAAAGCATGTAGCTCATTGCTATGGTAGCTCATTCCTGTAGTCTGGGTCATCATGGGCCCTGAAACCCTGAGAAAGAAAAGAAGAGAAAATAAAAGAACAAAGAGAGAAAGAAAAAGAAGGAAAAAGGAGAAAGGAGAAAGAGAAGGAAGGAAGGAAGGAAAGAAGGAAGGAAGGAAGAAAGGAACGAAGGAAGGAACGAAGGAAGGAAGGAAGGAAGGAAGGAAGGAAGGAAGGAAGGAAGGAAGGAAGGAAGGAACGAAGGAAGGAAGGAAGGAAAGGAAGAAGGAAGAAGGAAGGAAGGAAGGAAGGAAGGAAGGAAGGAAGGGGAGAGAGGGGGAGGGAAGGAAGAAGAGAAGAAAAGAGAGAAAGAAAGAAAGAAGAAAGAAAGAGAACGAAAGAAAAAAGAGAAAGAAAAAGAAAGAAAGAGTGAGAAGGAGAAAGAAAGGGATAAAGAAAAGGGAGAAAGAAAGGGAGCAAGAAGGAGCAATGGAGAAAGAAAAACAGAAACAGATACAATGAAGGGAAGTGAAGGATGGAATGGAAGGGAGGTGAGGGAATGTGTGAAGTCCCGTCTTTTCCAACCTATCTTCTCCTGTCTGGAGGAAACAGAGACTCCCCACGAGAAAAGGTGGCTCTAACTACAGAAATCTAAGCTCAGCCAGAAGAGGCTAGGTGAGGCCACAGGCTGTCCCTGTCCCCTTGTGCTTGCTGAAGGGAGCATCCCATGCAAGGAGGGAGCATTCCCAGGCCCCCACTGGCCAGTTCTGCATGACGCTTGAGTCCTTCAGGGCCTCACATCCGAGTGCATTTTATCCTTCACACTCACGGAAGTAGAGGGACCAGCGTTCAGAGCCTGCCCGAGAGTTAAGACTCCAGGAGGCAGGTTCCTTGCTCATGAGAGTACACTCGGGGCAACCGGGCACAGTGGTGGGGCCTTAGGTGGGATGGGACCACGGGAGGCAGAGGCAGAGGTGTGGCTCCCAGCAGATCTCTTACCGGAAAACGAAGTCTGCACTGTTGATCTCCCTCCCGCAGCGGCTGTTCTTCAAGATGCCCCCGTTGCCCACCACGGCACACTTCTTGAACTGGGATCGGTAGTAGGGCATGTCCTGAGAAGGCACAGGCAAAGTGTCCGAGCCAGCCCCACGCCACCTTCATCTGAACCTCACCTCCGCACCCCCATCCTTGTCTGTAAGCTCTGCCTCATAAAGTAGCCTTTCAGGGAATGTAGGAGAAAAGTAAATTCAACTTAAGATGAGGAGAGTGAGGTACAGACTTGTTACTCTTGGGGGGCCTGTGCCTCCCATCTCAGACACCCTTCAGGACCCTTCTCTGCTACTCGCCCCTGGCACCCACCAGCAAGCCAGCTCCAGGGGCTCTACAGTGAACCACATGACAGCAGGAATGGGCTCAGTCTCGAGGGGTTCCTGCCAATGGCCCAGGGGGTCAGGCCTAGGGGCCAAAGCAGGGAGAGGCCTGGAGGTATCACAGTCAGTACAGGAAGCTACACTGTCTGACTTCTTCAGAGGCAAGAAAAAAACTCAGAGTCGTCTTTGGAGTGATGATGCATGGTTTATTGTGTTTCCACGAGTGTAACTCAAACTTCTGTAAATCAAGGGTTATCTGAAAAGAGCAATTTCTAGGCTCCATCCAAGAACCCAAAGTCAGAAGCTCTAGGAGGGAGACAGAAGGCTGGGAAAAACAACCTTAAAAGCCCAAAAACGTCTTCAAGTGAAAAGAAACTAGGGAAATGCCACCCTGTGCGACACGCTCTGATTCAGGAGCTGAGAAATTACATCCGTGAGCCACATCTGGTCTACCACCTGGCTTTGTATGGCCAGGAAGCTGAGAATGATTGTTCGATTTTAAAACTGTTGAAAACAACTCAAAGAAGACATGTGAACATTACATAAACTTCAGACTTCTGTGTTCCTGGACACAGCCCCCGTCCTGGCTCGTTCTGGCTACTTTCACGCTGAGCAGCCGTGACACGGATGTGGCCTGTACAACCTATTTACTACCCGGCCTTTTCCAGAGAATGTTTCGCGCTCTGCTGCATTCACAGCCTCAACAGCTCATGCGCCGGCTCTGTGAGGACCCGGAGGCCAGGCTGGGCTGTTACGCACACTGCTGTTATCTGTGTAAGACACAAGTTCACCTGTCACCCGAATCACATGATCCAAGCCCTGCAAGACCCACACGGAAAGTGGCTCGATACTCTCCTTTTCAGCATTGCGACGCGCCTCCAGGTCCTTCCCTGAGGCCCTAGAACCCAGAGTCCTACCAGAGCATAGGGAACTCTGATGCGTATCACATCAGCACTCTCCCAAAAGGCAGGGCAGCTCAGAGCTCTCTCTCCAGTCATGGTTTTGAACATCCCCCTCGCAATCTGCCTCTCCGAAGACACCACACCAACCCGATGCCGTGGAACAATCAAAGCTAATTGAAAGAATGGCTCTGGAATTACTTCCCCAAGAGTCCAGAGTCAGGGCGTGTACCAGTGGACAGCCCAAGGGAGCCTCAGTGCTCTGGATGGGCCATGTATGTGGACCCTCACTCTGTGACCCCTGGGAAAGGACCCACCATGTTATTTCTGACCAGCCCACTTCTAAACTTCTTAGGTAAAAGGGGAAAAAAAAAGTCTCTTGTTTGTACTTACGATATCGCAGGTATTGTGATATCAGCAACCAAACCTATGCCTGGTCCAAACCCCAGCGTTAGAAAGAAACCGAGGCTTTGAAAGGCAAAATGACAGTCCAAGCACTGTGCCATCTTCTGGCCAGACATGATGTGCCCAGTGGTACAACAACAGAAAGTTTGATTGGAGTTGAGGCCTGCTCCCCGGGAGGGAATTTCCATATGGACTGTAAACTGGTCAAAGCCCAAGACTGGGGAGGTCATAGATCCTAGTGGGGAAGCTGCAACTCTTGTGTTGCTAATGGCCTGGCAAACTGCCTTCTTGATAATTCTGCTTATCCTCGCACATTAGTGCCGCTGTCAGCTTTGCCGGCTTCCTTTCACAGTAGCCAGTGGCTACTGCAGAGACTCATAAGTGGTCAGAGTGTGGAGATCAAATGACTGCCAAGTGTCCAGCCATGAACAGAGCATCTATATATCGAGGGCCATCACAGAAGAGAGCACAAAAAGAATGTAAGAGACAGAGCTGGGGAGAGAACTCAGTGGCTAAAGTCTTTGCCTCTCAAGCAAAAGGACCTGGGTTAAGATCCCCAAGTCCCATATAAAAATGCCTTAAGGATTATGGTTTGTTGAACTTCAGAGACTCTATATCAACCACCTGGAACTAGGCCAGCCTAATCTCTCCCCATCCTGAAGCTCAGGGAAATTTGCAGAAGAGGGGGCGGTAAGACTGTAAGAGCACAAGGATGGGAGGAGCAATGATATGCAAAATACTCTATACTAGTTAGGGCCGAAGCAATCATAATTGGACTTTGCATGCCCTGCGCAATGTCCAACACACTATTGACCTTACAAAGTCTAGCATCTGCTAAAGGCACCAAGATCTTTGGAGGCAAGGGATTGGCAGCCACAGTAGTGTTCCTATGCTTAAGGGGAACACGAGAAAGGGTTCAGGGAAATGCCACTGGGTCCTTGTACGTCATTGGAGAGGAGGGCCCAGAGGAGAGTCAGGCATGCACATTAAAGGATTCTCTGGGGATTGGGGGGGCACTGGGAGATGGGGAGGGAGGGGTGAGGGGAGGGGGAGCAGGGAGGTCGGGGGGAGGAGGAGGGAGGGAGGGAACCGGTGTACTTATTAAGTTTGTATGAGCAGAAATAATAATAATAAAAAAATGCCTTAAGGATATGCAGTGGTCTGCAATTCTGGTCCTGGAAGGCAGAGACTGGGAAACTCCAGAGCAAAATATTAAGTTCCCAAAGTCATCCTTAGCTTCCACAGACACTTAAGTGCACTCTTATACACACATGCATGCAAAAAAAAAAAAGGAAGAAGGAAGAAAGAAAAGAATGTAAGAGCCAGAGGACAGTGTAGAGTACTGTAAAGCCCATCTTCTGGCATGACATGACTCTGGAGTTCCTGAACTCACAGGAGTTGTGATTAGTACGAAAGGCTGGTTCTGTCAATATCCTGTCAGGGAATGGAATGGGGAGGGACTCATGAGGTTTTGCCCCGCCCTAAGGAGGTATAGGCAACTAATGGTTTCTTGGGGGGGAGGACAGAGAGACATGTTTCTCAGTGGTGGGCCCACTAGGAAGTTGCCTTGTGCTCCTACAGATAAATGAATGAATGAATGAATGAATGAATGAATAAATAAATAAATAAATAAACAAACAAACAATAAAATGAGATACAAGTAGAAGGGAGACCAGGTTAAAAAGGAGCCCAGCAAGAACAGGAGGGGAATAAGAAAGGGTGATGGGATAACTATGGTCCAGGCATATTTTATATGTGTGTGGAAATGTCATAATGAAACCCGTTATCATACACGGTCATTATAAAATATATTAATAAAAAGAAAATGACCACCCAAGTCGTCCATCGTCCATCGCAAGCTACCTCCTCAGGGCCTGATTGTCCTGGGCCCTACTTTCTGGGCTCACACCCTTTCTCTGTGATTGCCCCGGGTGCCTGCCTCAGGAAGAGAGAACCATCGGTCAGGCTTCTGGATGTCTGTGGAGCAATGCCTTGTTGAGCAACGGCAGAGGCAGGTGTTACACCTCTTTCTTGCCCAAAATCACCCAGACCAGCCAGTGGGTACTGGTCATGTCCACACAGGCTGCTCAGGAAGCCTGGCAAGTGGGTTATGGGTTACAGACAACTGTTCAGGCAGGACCAAAGCGTCCGCTCTCACCCACACTGCTCCACGGAGCGCTTACCTTGGGGAACATTCGGAGATCTCCTGATTAATGTGGTAGATGCCGCTGGTCTCCACCTCGTACTTGAGCTTCGTCCCTAAGGGAGTGTTCTTCTGGGTGGTGAAAAGAAAGGCAGGGGCGTTGCAGCACCTGGACAGGGTGGACCTGCAGGGCACAGAGACAGGGCGACACTGGGCAGAGCACAGTCTCAGGGAGAAGAGGGGTCACAGAGCTGGGTCTCATCCTCATTGCTACCCGGCACCCCAACTAGGCCACCCTTCCCCTCCTCAGCATCTTCCTGGCTTCTGCCTGCTCCTCCAGGACCCAGGAGAGGTTACGGTGGAAACGCGGGCTGCCACACCCTCCTAGGAAGGTGTGTGTGCCTTGAAGGAACACATGCTTGTCATCTGCCCTCTCAGGCTGGAAGGAGAGCCCAGACATCAGGGATCAGAGCCTGCGCCTCTCCAAGCCCCACACAGTTCAACTATCCAACCCCCTCCCAGCAGAGGCTAGACAGATCCCCACTAGGTTGTGGCAGGACCCCAGAGTTTCTCAGCTTCTGGTAGACTCTCTTCCTGCCTCATTCATCCAGTGACCTGAAGACCCCAGAGGCAGAGCATTCCTTAGGGGCTCAGCTCCTAAGAGAGAATCGCAGTGAGGTGAGCCCCTTCGTCTCCAAAAACAAGGCCTGCTTGATCACAAAAGGTGCCATTTCGGTCATTCAGAAGCTGATTCAGGAAGCCAAGAGGGGCAGACCTGAAACAGTGGACTAGAATCAGATTGTTCCTGCATAGAGTGTTTTCCATTGAGAGCTGGGCCTAATGTCACTTTCCTTTCTACCTCTGAACCCACTCTGGATCCCTCCGCCTCAGAAGGTCCTCTGTTCCCCCTCAGTCTCACCCCATGGTCTTCTGGGGCTCTGTGTGTTCTGCCCCAGGCTCCCACGAGCTTCGTGTTTCTCCTCCACACCTCCAGCCACCACTCTCTCTTTCTCTGTGTGCATGTGTGAGTATTTGTATATGGGGTACAACTGTACCACAGTGTACACGTATAAATTCAGGTGTCAGTCCTCAACTTTCACTGTGTTTGACGCAAGGTCTCATTATTTACCACTCGCTGCCGTGCAGGGGATTCTCCCATATCACTATAGGTGCAATTACAGATGCATAGCACCACATCTGTCTTTATGTTAGTGCCAGGATTTGAACCCAGTCCTGACACTTGTGTGGATTTATCCACTGAGCCATTTCTCCAACACTTAGTGTTCTTTTTGCTGCGTTTACCTGTTGTGTCATCGTTGCTTTAGGATGTGTGAGTCCCACCCGTGACCATGATTAAATTTCCCCCTGGACCACACCTCACTGACTCGCCTCACCCGAGCTGTTTTAACCATTTCCAGTGCTCTCAGATGAGGAGGAAGGCTGGAGAGATGACTTAGTAGATAAAGCGAGTCTTCATCCTCGGTACCCACATAAAAGCCAGGTGCGCCGGTGCGGCCTCAGTACTGGAGAGGCAGCGACAGCAGTGTATCTGGGGCTTATTGACTAGCTAGCCGAACTGGTGAGCTTCAGGATCAATGACAGACTCAAGGCAGTTGGGGCTGGAAAGGTGACCAGAGGTTAAAACCTTTGCCTTATAAGCAAAAGGACCTGAGTTCAGATCCCAGATCCACGTAAAAAAATGCTTGGCAAAAATAGTGATGGCTTGAACTTCCAGCCCTGGAAGGCAAAGTCCGGGAAACCTCTAAGCAAAGCAATAAAGAAGAAAAGCAATCCAGGATGATTCCTGAACTCACCCTTGGACCTTCACAGGTACCCACATTCAAGTGTCCTCTTCTACACACAGTCACACCCATGCACACACACACACACACACACACACACACAGTCTAAGGCACAGAGTGATAGAGGAAAACATTCAAAGTCAACCTTTGGCCTCCAAATGCACGGGTATGTGTGAATGCATACGTACACATCTGAACATACACATACACCAACCTCTTCATATTCACATGATTCCAAAGAAAAAGGAAGAGGAGGTATCATATTCACACATATCCCAAAGAAGAAGGAGAAGGTGGAAGAGAAGAAAAAGCAAGAGGGAGGGAGAAGAGGAGATAAGGGGAAATGAGGAAAGGAAAAAGAGACTTTTCAGAGTCTCCCACATAGGATTTCTTTCATGCTAATAGCCCCTCAGTATGTTTAAATTTGAGCCTGAAATCCAGTTTTGACATCAGTTCCTTAGAAACAGGTGTGTCTACTCTGAAATGATATGACAGACTTGTAGGAGGTTAGAGATGAAGAGGACTTCAAAGCTCACCATTAATGAAAAAGCGCTTTGAGATTCCTCCCATCTCTGGGTTCCCAGGGGAGAGCTTTGGGATTCAGTTCCCGCCTCTGCCAGGGTCTGCAGTCTGTTTATTGTTCTCTGTGGTTAGAGAGAAGTCAGAAAACCAGCAGCAGCCAGCTCAGAGATGATCCAGATGCTGTCAGAACTCAGGGGCTCCAAGATAGGAGCTGCTGGGTTAGAGCTGCTGTCCCAGGAAAGGAAGATGAGGATGGTGAGACTGCGGGTGCAAACGACTCACCGCTGGGAACCTTGGTGAATGCGGGCGTGTGCTAGAAGCAACAGCCCTGACCTTGCAGGGCTGCAGCAAGAATGACAGGAAAAGGTAAAGGACAGCGGTGGCCAGGTACTTGCCTGACCACTGCCCAGAGTCCTAAGCCCATTAGAGCCATCTCTGAGCAAATCCCCACCAAGAGCTGCAGGGCATTAGACCCCAGGCCACCAGGAGGGAGGACAGACGAATGATGCATACTTGAACTGGTTGGCTTCAGAGATGTTCATCGCCCACTTGCACATCTGGAGGCTCTTCCACCGGTCGAACAGCTCTGACTGCTTCACCCTTTGAGAGATAAGAGGGTCAGGCCAGACCATGCGTCATCATTTCCAAGATGCTCCCTCGCAGTTCTCCCAACTACTAAGTTTACCGCTGGTTCTCTCGATGCTGACTGTCTTTGCATGTGAAGCGCACGCCCGTGTCTCCACCTTATTCCGTTGAGACAGGGCCTTTTATTAAACCCGAAGCTCAGCATTGCAGCCAAAATGACTGGCCAGGGAGCTTCCAGCATTCATCTGTCTCCACCTCCCAATGCCAAGGTTATATGTGGTCAGGTTTTATGTGGGTGGGATTCAAACTTATGTTCTGACGCTTGTACCACAAGCAATCTTACCCACTGAGCCAACTCCCTACCCTATTAGTTCTTCTTTCTTATTTTCTATATTTCTGATGTGATGGCTAAGTTCAGAAGACAGCACACAGAAAGCTGAGAGCTGCTCTTTGTATACAGAGCCATCCCTTTCCCAGCCACTGTCCCCTGTCCGTGATATCCCAAGGTAGACATCAGACAGTAACAACAGAGCCTCGAAGCTGTCGGAATTATCCCAGCCAGTCAGTCATCATCCACCTACCCTGCCTCATCCCTTCCTCCTCACAAAACCTACAATAAAGGACTCATCCAGACTTACCCCTCACTTCTGGCTCCTCACAAATCTGGTGGTCTCTCTACTCTCCTGCATGGCCCAGCATGGTGACACATGCCTGTAAATATAAAACCTACTACTGATCTGCAATTCTAATCCTCAGCAGGCAGAGGCAGGAAGAGTGTCTTCAAGGCCAGCCTGAGCTACAGAGGAGCTTGAGGCCAGTCTACGCTAGTGAGCAAGACCTTCTCAAAAAGCAGCCAACGAACACACTTTCTTACTAACGTCAGTCACTCCACCTGGGACAGGATGTCCTTTTCCAGATACCCACCTTCAACAACTAGCACTGGCCTCTCAGGGATCAATGGTCTAGTCAGGCAACAAGACTGCTGACCGGCCAGACTGCTGCCCAATGCCCAAGTACTCTCCTCTGAACGCCAGACCTATGTTGACTGCCTTTAAGCACTTTAGCATTGGATGCTCCCAGGCACTCTTGGAAACGGGAACATTTAAATCATGGAGATTCTCCCTTATATTGTGTGATAGTTAAGCCTGGGTGTCAACTTGACACACTCAGTATTAACTAAGCTGGGCTGAGACCACCTCTGGAAAGGATCAACTGAGACCACTTGAAAGGATTATACACGCCCCAGATCCTATCAGAACCTCCAAAGCTCTCAAAGGATTCTCCCAATACGGCATCATATAAAAAGGAGCCACCAAGGAGAACGGATGCCTTCTTGCAGCTGTGCTAGGAATCGCTCTTCCTCAGGCCGCCCGGTTTCTCGACCTTCTAGACTTCCATTAGACTAAGGACTCTAGGAGTTCTCCAGCCTTCAGCCATCACCTACTTGACTACAGAACTGAGCAGCTAGCTATTGGCAGCCATTGTTGGAAACTATCTCGGCTACTGGCAGCCATCGTTGGACTACTTTGGCTACTGGCAGCCTTCGCTGGACTACCTCGGCCATATCTGTAAGCCAACTCAATAAATTTCATATATATATATGGAATTTATATATATATATATATATATATATATATATATATTCATTCTGTGAGTTCCGTGACTCTAGAGAACCCTAACTAATACATATTGAAACCCACAAAATAGGTTATACATTTGCAAGTTATACATTTATGTTTACAAATGTTTGCTGTCACTCCAGCTTCCAGAACAGCACGAGTAGATACTTGATACCTATGACTGCCTGAAAATATGAACAAACCAATTAAAGAATCAAATTTAAAAGCTGGCTTGGGGGTGGCACATGTCCTGGGAACAGTTCACTGACATAAGGGGATTTCAAGTTTGAAATTACACAGTAAGACACTGTCTCAAAAGAACTGGAAAAAAAAATCCATGAACACTAACCAGCCAATGAGAGAAACTTTATGTAACAAGGCTGGGGTGTAGGTGGGAATGCTTCTGTTGAAACACACTCTTCACTTGGGCCAAAGGTAGCTAAAAGCAGAATAAAGCAGCCTCCATCTCTCCCCTTATCTCGGTCTCTTTTGCTTTAAAATATTGGACTGGACTCCTACTCCATCCTGCATAGACAGGCTAACCATGTGAGGGGTGTCTCTCCAAAGTCTGGTAAGACTACATTGGCTTGAACTAAATTTATCTCATCTCCCTTCAAAGCTGAAGACACAAGATAAGAAGGACTAAGGGAGAGAAGCCTGACCCTGCCTGAGGGGCGTGTTCACTCTGTCCTGTGTTTCCAAGATCCATGGATTTCCAGGCTTGTGAACTGCACAGTGGAAGAAGGATCTTATAATCCAATCCCTCTGGAAAGAAGTTCACCATATCCCTTTCCCAAATAGAGGGAAAAGTGACAGGATATGGCAGCATGAGGGTGGTACAGAGAGAACTTGATGCAGTCTTTGAGGTTAGACACTGTCCAGATTCGGTCCCCCAACATGTGTCTTGTTGGAACCCTGATGCAACACAATATCACAAGAGATTGCTAACAATAAATGGCACTTGTGTAGGTTAACACCCAACTATAAGAATGACTAAGGTACTTTTAAAAATGTTTTCCTCCTTGTTGGATAACTTGCACAGTACCAAGGAATACTGTCGGGAAAGAAATAATCACAGGCCTCATCAACTCATGAGATCTGCAAGTTGTAATAAAAATCACCACGGCAACAGGTGAACACCACTGTAATAATGGCATGACTCTCAAAGAGACAACCAACAGCTTTCTGACTGAACTCAAGATCTGCTTGTCAGAATGGAACACAGTCCTGTTACTGTTAACTAGAACAAGAACCTTAGAAAAAAGAGAAGGAAATAGCTCAATAGAAAAAAACAATCAATGAACCTATAGGTAGGAAGTACCTGCTCTGTAAGTAGCTACTATTATATTCATTGATTTGAAGAGCACTTAACACTCAACCTAGAAATCTTTGCAAGAGAGGTAGATAATCTCAACAGAATGGAGCCTAGGCCAGTAGAGGAGCAGTGAAGTAGATGACAATGACCAACCATAATGCAGACTACCGATGACCTGGCAATGCTCACCCAGAATCAGACCATCCTAATCTCTCCCCTTTCCTAAGGCTTAGGGAACCTCGCAGAAGAGGGAGCAGTAGGGATTGTAAGAACCTAACGATGGGAAGGTCCACTGTTGGACAAGGCATTCCATTCAAGGCAAGGATGCTGCACCCAGGAACTCACTGCAATGAGACTTGTCATTAGCAGATCTCCATAATTACTGAATTACCAACATATCCCCATAAACTATGAAAAACTGAAGAAAGATAAGAACGCACAGGAAACCTTAGGGATTAGAGCTGGATGAGTGAAGGGAAACACCCCTATTAGTGGGATGGCCCGAGGAGGAGCAATTTAGTATGCCACAGAGGCCTGAACCCCCACAAGAGTAGACAAGCCAGAGGAATCCCCGAGGTCCGTAGAATCATCTGCCAGACAAGAGGGTGGGAGAAAGTGGAGGGAAATGGGAGGGAGGAGGAATGGAAGGAAGCGGGAATTAATACTTAATATGCTTGTAAAATTAAAAATATATATATAAATTTAAAAAAAGTTTTCCCTTTGTTATGCATGCCTGTGTGTG
The DNA here is from genome assembly GCA_023101885.1 of Typhlomys cinereus. Classification (NCBI taxonomy): domain Eukaryota; kingdom Metazoa; phylum Chordata; class Mammalia; order Rodentia; family Platacanthomyidae; genus Typhlomys; species Typhlomys cinereus. The sequence continues at coordinate 2,471,596 of JALPQD010000283.1, read as the reverse complement.
TGTGTGTGCCCGTGTATGTGCCCGTGTGCGTGTGTGCGTGTGTGTGTGTGTGCACTGTGTGTGCCTATGGAAGCCCACAGGTGACTTTGGGAATCATCCTGATTGCTTCTACCTCCTTTTGCTTCCTTCTGGGATTTCTCAGGCTCCGCCTTCCAGAGCAGAAGTGCAGGCTAACATCTCAAGATCCAGAATCCAAACTCCAGTCCTGTTTTCAAGGCAGTCTTAACTCTTGAGCCATCTCTCCAACCCCTACTTTCTTATTAAACATTTTTCAGGGGTGTTTTGCCCACTGTTGTCAGCATTCACAACATTCTCTCTCCACCCCGCCCCCTGCTTGAAGCTGTACTCAGGAGTCTCTAGTCATTGCCTTAAATCCAAAGTCACCCTGGGTTCCAGGAATGGCAGAACCCTGCAGACTGATCCCCCGAAGGAAAGAAACTGGGCTGTCCCAAAGGATAGGAGCCAGCGGCTCATAAACACGGGGTGTCTCTGCCACAAGCCATGACGGGGCTGACAGAGACTGCCTCTCATGCAAACCTCCCACCTCATCCCAGCTTTCCTTCCTTTTAACTCTAAAGTTATATCAGTACCCCAAAGACAGGCTGAGATGTTGATCCCCTCTAACTTTCCAATAAGGGTAATATGGGTCATATTGGTTCCATTTCTTTTCTGCCTCTTCACCTTTTCTTTTCCATTTGGTTTCTGGCCCAGTCTGCTTGAGCCCCCCTGTATCCACTACACTCAGTATTTACCATCTGTCTCGCTGTTCTCTGTTCAGACAGTGCCTAACCTCAGAGGCCACACATCACCCAAGTCCTCTGTCCCATCACGTGCTTCCACGTCCTGTCACCTGGGTCCCACGCAGGCTGTCTCTGGAGAAAAGTCACTCCTGAGCCTGCAGAGTGAATTACTTTAACCCTTGGTGCTTCTAAGATAGTCTATTATCATTCAGTTGGTGCTTTTGTGCATTTCCTTGCTTATTCAGCCTCTGGAGGATAGGGGAAAGCGGCAGAAAGCAAATGGGAGAAAAAGTCTGTACAAAGAGTTCTGTTCCCAAAAGTGTGTCCCATGGAACTCTAATGCAACACAGTGTCACACGAGATTACTATAAAAATGGCACCTGCGTATGGTTAACCCAATTATAAGGTATTTTTAGATGTAGCTGGGAAGGTTGAGTTATAGTTCAACACTTTTCTTTATTGCAAGACTTCTTGTATCCTTTAGTGTGTTCTCATACACTGAACTTCCCAAGAAAGGTTAGATCTCTTCCCAAAGGGATTGGATCATGTGATCCTTTTTCCATGGAGCAGTTCGCAAACCTAGAATCCCATGGATCCTGGAAACACGGGACCGAGTGAATATTCCTCTTAGGCAGGACCAGACTTTGTCTCTCTTGACCGTCATAGTCCATAGGCAAGGACCAGGCATTGTGGAGCTACTCAGGATCATGAAACTGTGGATCTTTAGGAGCCGGCGGATTCAGGAATCTGGGGCACATGGGGACCCTCTAGTAGAGGTTGCTCCAGTTTGACCAGGAATGGAAAGCAGCCAGACCCCAAGATCAGCAAGTTCCCAAGAAATCACTGTGACTGTGATGTTTACTAGGGGTTCATATAAAGACCTCAGAGAATCTGTGTTATAGGCAGAAGCTCATAGCCATTCACCCTTGTGAATATTTTCAAAACTTTCCTCAGCTTCTCAATGATGTTAGTAATTTTTTTTTAAAAAGGCCACTATTTATTTACCACGGTCAAAAACAAAAGCACAAGTTCATTCTGGGGAAGGGGTAATGGTTATCTTCAGTGCCATCCTCCAATACAGCTGGTGGAGAGAGGGATGAGTGCAGGAACTAATCAGAGAGGCTAGTGACCTCGTACACAAATACTGGAGCCAGAGGAACTTGGAGTCTGAGACTCAGTTGAGACACCTCCTAACTCTGAGACGTGAGGACAGTATTTTACCTCTCTGAGCTTCAGTTCTTATTGACAAAATAAGTCTCACAGATTTCTTTAAATGACTACAAAAGATAGCACAGATGACACACAGGAAATGACCAATCAGTGTAGTTTACCGCCATTGTTAAACTGAACTGCCTAAGCTAGACTCTCCCAATCACTTCATATTTTTGTAATATCGGCAGCTCTCATTACTCATTCCTGCTCTTTCTCCCTGTGTGGCAGGTTCCGTGGGGTAGGAATCATTCACCTGAACCTCATGCGTTATAACTCTAGTGCTGAGACGCACAGCAGACTCCTGCGTGGAATCAGAGTACAACAACAGTGAATCAATGGATGAGTCTGAGCTCAAATCAAGTCTATTTATTGAGCTCCTCTCTCTGTGTGGCCACAGACAGAAATGCCTCTCCCTGCCCACATAGAGATTCCAGAACAATGGGCGAGACAAATAGAAAGAGCTAGAGAATAGGTGTGGAAGCTGAAAGTGCTAGAAGCACAAGTGAAGAGACTGGGATGTGAGTGCTTCTCATGGCTGACTGGTAAGGCTTCCTTGGGAAGAGAGACCTTGCACAATGTTTGGCTTTCCAGCATCCACATCAAAAGCTGGGCATGGTGGTGCACGCTTGTAATCTCAGCCTTGGGAGGTGGAAACAAAGAATCCTAGGGCTTGTTGGCCAGTTTCCAGAAATCCTCTCTCAAAAACTAAAGTGGAGGGCCAGCAACTTAGTTCAGCGGGCAAGGCACCTGCTGGCAAACCTGGCAAACTGAGTTTGATCCCCAGAATCCCAGGTAGTGGAGGAGAAAATTGATTTCTGAAAGTTGTCTCTTGATCTGCACCCGTGCTCCATAGCACGCATGAACACACCTTCATGCAAAATATTTTCTTCAAAAACTAAAGTGGAGAGAAATCTGACACTGACTCCTGACTTGTGCACACACACACACACACACACACACACACACACACACACACACACAGAGAGTAAATGTCAATAAATAAAAATAAAAAATAAGGGCAGAACTAAACTGTTTAGACATGAAAAACGTAAAGCCTTCCCTCACACATTGCTTCCTGGGATTTTGTGGATGGGTAGAAGGAAGAAGAAGGAAGAAAGGAGGTTCTAGGCAAAGGGGAATCCAAAAGAATGGAAGTGCCTGGACAATTTCAGTGTGACCTATCAAGAAAGCAGCCCGTCCAAGCTGGTTCAGAGAACAATGGGAGACTACGGAGAAGATGTGTGATTGATGGAGAAGCAGGGAGAAAATAGAGCAGGATAAAATGAACAGGTTGGAGAAAGATGATTTGAACTCAGCTCCTCATGCTTACTCAGCAAGCTCTTTACTGACTGAGCCATCTCCCTAGCCTACAAGTTCCTTCTGAGGAAATGAACTCACGTCATGAAACCATCTTTAATCTCTTCCAAAGGAGATGCCCCCAGCGATCCAATTGCCTCCTACTATATCCCACCTCTTCAAGGTTCCACTGCCTCAACCTTCAGCACATGAATTCTGGGCAAACCGCATCCAAACCACAGTACCGTTCAACTGAGGAAATGTGGGGAGCTGAGTGGGTCTGGTGGAAGGAGGTGGAATTCTCATGCACGAAAGCAGGCCATCTGGGAACACCGGAGCACAGTGACGCGCCGAGAAAGAACGGCATGCGTATATTACAGAAAGGACGGAGAAGCTTACAGAAGAAACAGCCATCCATAGTTTGGAGAATGACTGAATGGAGTGTTTAGGATAGAGACATTCTACCCCCACCCCAAGGCTCAGGAAACATCAACAACAACAAAAAAAAAGGGGGGTGGTAAGAGTGTAAGAGCCAGAGGGTGAGGACAGGTGCTGCCAGATGGTAGCTTCTGGACATAACAGGGCTGCTACACCCATGCACTCCCTGTAACTGTCTCTACTTTCACCAGAACTGCACAAGACTTATCCTATCAACATTTCCCCATGGAAGAGGAAAGATCAGGATATACCACACCTTCCTGAGACACTGTAAAAGTTAATGCCAGATTTTTTATGGGGGTATGAAGGAAGGGAAGCTACTTTCCTTAATGGTATTCTCCCTTATGTAGCAACAATGCTCCAGCAAACACTCAGTACTTGTCAGTACAGGCAACCCAGAAGAAGCTCACTAGGCCACATATACAGAAAGACATGAAGTAAGAGGAAGAAAGAGATCCTCAGCGGGAAAGGGAGGGGAAATGAGATTGGAAATAAAGGGTAAAAACTGACAAACATTCATTGCATTCATGAATGAAATTCTGAAAGAATAAAAATAAATTTCAAATAAGGGGGGAGATGAGGATGAGAGAAGAAGCACCTGAGAACTGAAAGGTGCAGAGCCAGGGAGAGAAGGGATGAGGCAGGAACTGGCTTTTCGTCCTTATAGACTTCATGGTTTTCTACTTGGCCACCAATGATCTTCTCACTGGCCTTCTTTGTTCTCCCTCTTTTCTTCTATGGCCTCCTCTGTTTGCGCCCGTTTCACCCGCTTTGTATGCCCACTCATTCATTGCACAAATGCACCCCGAGTCCATGCAGGGTCAAATTCCAAGATGCCTGAGCCTAGGTCCTGCCCTCACTGGAGCTCCACCTCAATAGGGGACATGAACTTATGAATGTTGTTGTGCAAATGAGTTTCATGCAGCACAAAGAGCCTCACAGTCCAGACAGTGGACATCTTGCCAGTGGCAATGGCTCCCAGCTTCTCTGTTGGCCTCACTCACAGCTGGACTGTGCAACAAGTCCAACCTGAGAAGGGCCCGGAAGAGGAGCTAGAAAGGACGGCCCAGGAGTTCTCAAGCACGACTCCCATGTGGGTCTGAGTATGGACAGCAGCTGAAGGTTTGCAGCTAAAAATAAAGCGGTAAACGAGATAAAGAAAAAGAGAAAAGGCACTAGAAAGACTAAAATCAAGCTAAATAATTTGAACAAGAGTCAGCAGCAATGCATCTTCACGACAAATGATCACAGAATAATTCCTCACACAGCTGACACTGTCAGGAATTTTCTAGCTCACTGATTTTTACCTCTGATTTGAGCAGTTCTGGATCAAAATGATCAATCTCCCCACACCCTTGGGCAGAAAATCAGATAATACTCTGTTGCGCACTCAGCTGCCTCCATCCATAGATGGTATCTGACCTTTTCCTGATGCCTCAGGGACCTTCCAGCTGTGAGCGTAGGTCACAAAGAAGCTGTCTAGTCCCCAGGCAACCTTGGGGCCATTTGGATCAGGGGTCAGCCTCTAGAGTTCTCTAACGTCTCCTTTGAGGACCTATAGCTTGGAGGTTCAGGAAAAAAAATGCTGGGAATTCTAGTTCTAGATTAACAAAATTGAAGCTCTGTGATTGGTCCAGATCTTCCACCCAGACCTCCAGGGTTCAGGACCCCAAAAAAGGCAGGATGAGATAAACTGCCATGCAAGAGATAAACTAAGGCTAAGGCTTACATCATCAGATAGGATGGCTGCTAATCTCAGGAATCCATCCCAGGGGACCAGATAAGGTGCCCTAAAGACAGAAATGAGAACTAACACCAAACAAGGAGAAGTCCAAACCCCAGCAGTGGGAGCCCGTGACCAGGTCAATGGTGGCTAGAAACACGAGGCAACAGGAAATGAGGTAGCGCTTCATTTGTTTGTGGGTAAACTCGAGTCAAAGGGTCTGGATCATCTCTCATGTGGTCCCCAAATATCATCTGTAGTGGAAACTCTAATCGTGTCTCTTGAAAATTTCAGAAGTAGATGTTCAACCCCCACTCCTGTATCTCACATTGTGACCATGGACAAAGATCTTCAAAGAGGAATTAAAGGTAACATGTAGTCATTGGAGTGGGGCTTAGCCAATACAACTAGCATATTTGCAAGAAGAAAGTAGAACACAGGCACAGGGCAGGGACAGTCCTGGGCACAGGGAGGGTGTGCCGATCAGGAAGCCTGATGGCCGCGCCGATCAGGAAGAAGAGAGACCTGGAAAAAAGCCAGCCCCGTTGATGACTTGTTGTGGGACTTCCTACCTTTGAATAAATACATGTTCAGATCTGTGGGATTTGCCATGGCAGCTCTAGCAAACTGATATAGGGACCAAGCCAGCATACAGAAACTCCATGCGAGTTACTGAGGACAGCCAATGGACAGGCTTTCTCAGCTTTTCCTGTCCAGACCTTGAAGTGCCTATGAGAAATTATGTTTTCTAATTTTAAAAGTAACTATTTTTCCTTTGACAACTTGAAAGTACGCTGCTCATGAGGACATTCTGGACTCCCAATCAACTCTGTAAATTCTGAGAAAAGACAAGGCGGGAGCCTTCTGTTTATGAACTGGGCTGCCAGATAAGGCCTTTCAAAATACCAATCAGATCACATTCCCCTGCCCTGCTTAAAATCCTGCCTGTAGGTTCCCACGACCCTGGGAAAAAGGACAAAAACGCAGATGTCAGTGCCACTCAGACCCCCTGGGGCCCAGCTCCGGTTCCTCCTTCACATGCTGGCCCACAAGCTGCTCTGGGCCTGCAGAGCCAGAACGCAGCAGGTTCCTTTCTGGCTCAGGCCCTTGTACAGACTCCTCCATTTGGGCTGAGGTCCAACCTTCCTGGCCTAGTTAACACCTGTCACTTCGTAGACCGGAACATCCGTGGCCTTTGTTCACAGAAACCTTGTCTAGCATCCCCCAGCCTAGATTAAGTAGTTCACCACTTTTTGTCTTCTTAGGGCTACTCAGATCCATTTCCCCAGTGGGCTATGAGCTCCCTGAGGGTTGGGACCATGGTGATGTGTGCACTTCCCGGGCTGGGTGGAACCCACAGGAGGTAGACTGTCCACATTCCTCTCAAGGGAGGGCACACAAATGGCCTTAGCTGGACACCTGGCCTCATGCTAGGGGCTTTCCTGCAGTTGCTAAGCTTATAGAGCTGCTCTGGTTTGGATCTTATATACCTCCTATAGACTATGTGGTGAAGGTTGCTTCCAGTGGAGTGGTATTATTGGGAGGTGAGGTCTCCAGGTCACTGGAACATGTCTGGAGGAGACTGGGGGAACCTGGTCTCTTCCTGTTTCTTTTTTGCATCCTGGCTATCCTTGCCGACCTCACCCACCCATGGCTCTCTGCCTCAACACAGGCCCAAAGCAACCGAGTCAACTGACCATGGGCCAAAGCCTCCAAAGCTGCGAGTCACAAGAAACTTTTTCTCCCTCTAAGTTGATTATCTCAGCTATTTGTTACAATGATGGAAAGTTCACTGAGACAGACTGCACTTAGCAACTCAAAAAAACAAAACAAAACAAACAAAAAACCTTGCCACTGGCCTAGTCAACACCTGCTACCCATTTTCTCACATGTGACTTGCACGAGTCTGTGGTCACCTATAAGACGTAGGTGACGCTGTCTCCATTTTGTAAGTCAGGAAGAGCAAGCAGTTTTCCTAACCGTTCAGAGCTGGTGAGTCACAAAGTTGACTGTGGCTCTCAGGTCTGTCTAATTCCAGGGCCCACCCTCTCTTCCTAAGACCCCCTCTGCCTGGCATCATGTCAAATGGCCAAAGGAGCCAAAACTTCTGGCTGAAGGTCACATGAAATGAAGTTCTGGGGGATATTTTAGGGGATCATGAGTCCATATAAGCTCCCAGCATTACCTAGCTCTGAATAAACTACATTTTCTCTAAATCCAGACATAATTATTTATAAATAAATACAGATCCTGACATGATTAATACATATTCCCCTAGGTCAGGCTCTGAATTCAGAGCAGCCATAATGACAGAGGAACCCAGTTGGGGACACACACTAAGGGATTCAGCTTTTTTTCCCACAAGCTGTAAGAGAGTCATCAATGATTGGACTGTTACATGGGGTAGGGGCCAGGGGGTGAGGTTCCTTTACCATTTGTATAAAAGCCATATTTAACGAATCATCACACAGAGATGTTTGTGCACTGAGTGCTCTGGAAGGATGCACAAGGACACACCGGGCCTCCAGGAACAAGAGCTAGTGTCCCCGTGACATCCTTCGCTAGTACCTGAATTCTGTAGCAACAAGAGGACACAGCTGAACCCTGCAGCATTAAGTACCGAGTTTCGGGTCAGATGCACCCATGCCCTCTTGGATTTCCACATGATGGGAGCCCAGTAATGATAATCAAGGACACTGGTAACTGAGCTAGGGACCTTAACACTCGAGTCAGCAGAGGTGACTTTGCAAACTTGGCCTTTTGTCATAAAACAGCCTCCAGGGCTTTCTGATGCCAGTGGAAAGATCTAAATTTTGCCCTATGAGGTCTGTCTTTGGTTTCGTTTTTTTCTCCTGTATTGAGCTCTGACCTCAGGGCGCCCCATCTCTACATGCTCTTACACCCCCACCCAGCCCCGCCACACTCAAGCGGACAGCGCCTTCCCCTCCAGGACCACCTCCACATGCACCTTCACCCCGCCAAGCCCCGCCACACTCACATGGACAGCACCTTCACCTCCAGGATCTCGTGCCTCAGCTCCAGGCATCTTGTGGAGTTATATTCTAAAGGCCCCTCGTAAAATTCAAAGTACCTGGGAACCAACAGGGACAGAGGTTACACAGAGAAACTCACCAGGGTTTCCAGGGCCTGATGGGGGCGGGACGGAGAGAAGGGGTCTGCCTTACTCCAACAAAGAAAGCAAACCGTCCAGTCCCAGTCAGAGGACCTAGCAAGGGGCTGTAGGTGAAGGCACCCCCCTGTCCTAGAGCAAGACCTGCCAATGGTGAAAGGCAGGTACAGGCGTCATTCCAAGTGAACAGCTGTGAGGGAAGCGTCAGGAACAGTGATCACAGAGCAGAGACTGGAAACATCCAGCAGCTGCCCTGGGAGTTAGTTGTCCTCCCTTTTCTGTCCTTCTTTCCTGGGCCTCACTCTAGGGACAATGTCCTACGGCACAACCACAGGCAGAGCTCAGATTACCCCTGCCATTTCCATTTACAAAGCTTTTCCATTTCTGTAGCTCCCTTGGCACTCAGGCTCGCACTGTGCTGTCCCGTCTGCCTAGAGGAACACTGCTGTGTCCACACCCCGGAGTGAGGAGCCACCTCCCCAAAGCCAGGTGACCCTTGCCCTGTAGTTTCTCTCTCCCAAGGTGGTTCTTTCACCCAGGCCAGGAGTGCTGGGTCCCAAGACAGCGTCAGTCATAAATCAAGAAGACTTTGGGGAATGTTACGCTAAACATAGAGTCAGTGAACCAGAAGTGAGAGAGGCACCTAGAGCCATAGGAAGTGGGACCAAGGACTGGACATGCAGGGATCCCTCCAGCAACCCCAGCAGGTAGCAGCAATCATGGCATGTGTACCCTTCCTACCAGGCTGATGTGCACACACACATGTGCACACTGATTCAGAAAACTAGGATTGCATGTAGCGCAGTGGTAGAGTACTTGCCTAGCTTGCATAGACCTGAGTTCCTCCAAGCACTACAAAAAAAAAGTAGAATATGATCTAAAACAACTTACCAAATATATTAGCTTCTTGCAAAAGAAAAAAAAAGCCCACATTTTAAATAATATTTACTATATAAACTCATCCTAATACTTCGAAGTTATCTCTACAAATACTTTTTCTCAATAATTAATTAGAGAAAACAAAATTGTATGGCAATAGGTTTCTGATGTATCTGTGGTCCTTCTAAACTGATCATATCTTATTGTTCTGTCTTCTGTTCCTCAAGGGCAGGAAAACGAAAAGACTACATGTTCCCAGACTCCTTTGTGGTTAGAGCTGGGAACAATTTAGATTCATCCAATCAGAAGCGTTCGAGTGGGCCGGATTCCAGGTTGCTACATGAGAAGGATGGCAGGATCCAAGACATGGCTACACTGATGTAAAATGCTCCCAGGTGGCATGGCTCTTGGAAACTCCAGTCCTGGCAGCCCCTTCATGAATTATTTTAGGGGCAGCAGCTTTCCCGGTGGCCCCATTTCACAGCCACTTCTTGAGTTTTTCAAAGATTCTCAGCTAGCTAGGCAGTTAATTGGTGGACATGCATCATAGTATCTACAACAGAAAAAGGGGGTAGCCTGAGGCCACCACATAGGGTCATGATCTTGGCTGTAACCCACATGGTTTTATGCTCACACAGTGGAAAGTAAGGTCTGGTGTCTTATCACATATGGCGCCATTTGCAACCAGACCCTGCATGGTTAGTTAAGCCTTTGGAATCCACTGGCTTAAGAGAAGGCCATGGTCCCAGCCGTTGCTAAGAAAAAGACCCTGAAGTAAGTGATTCGAGATAAAGGCCCTTGAGGACTTGCAGACATGTCTTTGGTGCATTTAAAGCAAGCTGGACATCGTCCCTCTCCACGTCTCTTCGCCTTCCCTCCTTAATGTAATCTCTTTATCTAGAAAGCTGCTTCCAGTGACCAGCCAGCTTCCCATCTCTTCCACTAAGCCATCTTTCCTTGCCTTTTTCTGCCACTACTTCAATTCCTTTCTCCTGAATCTCCACTGTCACTCAGTACACCCAAGTATGGAACTGAGTATATCTAAATGGTTTGTCATCCATCTAGTACTCTTAGAGTTACAGGTTTTCAGACCTGAACTGTTTATACCTCAATAACCAATGGTGGGGTTTTGAATGCTTATTGGAAATCCTTCTCCCTAATAGAGGTTGTTAGGGAGAGGCCCTTACAAAAATGGCGCCTGATGAAAGAGGTTCAAGAGAAACCCACTGTCCCAGCTTAGAAACGCAGGAGCTGGTCCTCTGTTGAACCTTGGTTTTCCACCCATAAGAAATAAAGTTCCATTGTTTATAAGCCATCTGGTCTGTGGTTTTGGGTGATAGCTAAATGGATGAACTAAAGCAGCCACTTGTAGCCTTAGCTTGCTCATCTTCAAGTCTGTGCGGTGGATGAGTGGAATAGTCAAGCTCACGGTGAGCATTTCCAGGAATGAGCTAGCACACAGGAAGTATGACAAGTGTTCCCTCTCACTGTCCCTCCTCCTGCCACTCAGGGGCAGGTGCTGCTAGCGGATGCCACCCAGGGGGACGGGGAGACCCAGCGAATGAGACACTTGCTTCCATCCCTCAGATGGTAGATGGCAAAGCTGAGTCAGGGATGAATAACGCAGGAAGTTTCTTCACCATCTGCTCCAATGACGCTGCCTTCTGCCGGGCTTAGTAAACCTCCTTCCGCCTCCCCGTGGATAGAGCCCATGCCAAGTCTTGCCTGGATGTCAGATGTCCTTGATCACCCCCATGTGTTTCTGAGGATTTAACTCCTGGGCCCTTGCCCGCCCTGCAGGGATTGGCCCTCCCAGGCCTCAGAGATAAAGTCTCTGAGTCTGCCATAGTACTAATCCACTCTCTCCTTACGGAACCAGCTCTCTCCACCTCATCCACCTGCCCATGAATGGCTCCGCCCATTTTGGGCTGTGTCTTCCCACATCCGTTAGGTAATCTCCTGCAGGCTTGCTGAAGCTGGTCAAGTTGGCATCTGTAACTAGTTGTCACAGTAACCCCAAGTTTTCCTGTGGCAGAAAACCCAAGGAATGCGTCTGCGGAAGCTGTATGAATCTCCAGTGGTCGGATACAGACCACTCTGCAGACATCCACAAAGGGAGCTATGTTGTTTTGTGTAATGACATGAGAATAATCTAGGCATTTCTCAACAAGCAGTGAGAATAGCCAGGGAGATCAGAGGACATTAAGCAAGACCACAAGCCTATGTGAAAAATAGCACACACTGTGCGAGAGTTGACCTGACGCCTACCCCACGCCCTGCACATAAGCAACCCACCAGCAGTCCACCACAAAGCCCTTCAGCGGGACTTTCAAACCTGGCCTCACCGGGCTCACCAATCAAAGGTCAGAGAGGAAACTAATAGAAAGTTTCCGTTTTCAATCCCCCAAATGTTCAAAGGAGAGTATTCAGGGTAGAGAGTCTTTGGAATGAGACTTGACACAGTCTTGCTTCTCTTCTGGCTCCCTGAGCACCGAGTGCCTTCTTGCTCCCCCTGATTCTCTCAAGCAATCAGGTGTCCCTGCTCCTTTGCTTCTCAACAAATCTTACTGAAAGCAGTCCATCATGTCCTGACTTCATTCTTCGAATTATTTAGGGTGCAGAGAATGGATTTAAAACCAAGAGTAAGAAGATGCTCACGTGATGACAAGGGGCAAAGTGCATGGTACGGAACCATGGTCTCCAGAAAGAATTACACATGCACGTGGCAGTGAGAGATAAGAGGAGGCTTGTGAAAAGATCTTAGTAGGGATTTCTCAAGGTTGTGACCATGGAGTAGATTTTTGCGTATTAAGTGTTCTGTAATGTGGTTAGATTCCTTTATTATTGGAAGTCATTGATACATGTCCTTTGTTTTAGGTCATTATCCTGCCTACAGGTATCCCCAGCTTCTCCTTTGCCTGAGGTAGCCAAGAAAGTCTC